>OZ025293.1:173893525-174634248 GCA_964019185.1 Maratus speculifer
ACACTGAGTTAGTGGCACATATAAAGTCTATTTGGGCTAATATTGATAGAAATGTTTGTAAACACCTTGTATATAGTATGCAAGATCGATTGTACGCTGTTATGAAAGCTAAAGGGGATGCTACAAAATATTAACTACCATTTACTTCATATTCATAAGGTAATATTGTTGCGTAAAATAAAATATTCTAATATTTTGAACCAATCTAAATTTTATTCTAATATTCTGGTGTGTTTAAGGAAGCTGTATACCTAATTTATTGTGCTGTATTTTATATTTTATAAATGTTAAAATCTTATCTAAACATTCCAGATTTAATTTATAAGAAATTTAATTGCATTTACTTAGTATAAAAAATAAATAAATGACAAATATTTTTTTCTTATTACTTTTTCTCAATTATTCTAATATTTTGAATATGAGCTGTATATTTCAGAAAACTCAATTCATTGTGAAAAAACAACAACAACAACAACAAAAAGTCTTGTTAAGTATCAAACCCACTGAGTTCCAAAAGTGAAAATCTAGAAATTTGGCATGCTGTCAATTATACCATCCAATCACCCAGAAACCTGAATAATTTATCTGACCTACAGTGCATGTAAAAACTATAAGGACAACAATAAATATTTTTTTTTTTTATAAATTTCAAAACAAATGAAGCTTTTTTTCTTATAATATGTATCATCAAGCTGAAAAGCTAATAAAAAAATTATCAAAATTCAACTGTGAGTATTTTATTATGAAAATAAAGTAATTGTAGAAAAAAAAAAAAAAAAAAAATTTTGCCTGTGTAAAAACTTTAAAGACACCAAAATATAAATTTAATATAGTAACCAAAAAAAAAAAAAAAAAAATTTGATGTATTATGCATTCACCTATGAGTTTAATGATTGCAAATATCCCATCATTCCTTGATATCATTAACTTTTGACGCAGTTCGGGATCGTTTTTGTACTATTCATCTTCAATTGTAGATCTGAGTTCTGCTCTGAAGAAAAATGACTTCCATTATTATAAAATCACCTTACTAGATATCCCCAAAGTTATCATTAAGATTAAAATCAGGATTTATGAGCGGTCATTGCAAAGCTTCAATATTTTTGTTATAGAACTAAAGTTTTTTCTCACAACTTGTGTGGATAGGCACATTATCTTGCTGTTATATCTGGGTTTTTGCTTGCCAGAAGTGTTGCAACAAATGAAAGATAGTCAGAAAGATTTTGTGATGTGTCTTTGAATTAAATTTTTCTGGAAGATATAAAAGTGACGAATTTTGTTGACTTTATTATCTTTTCAGCTTGATGATACATATTCTAAGGAAAAAAGTTTTATTTGTTTTGAAATTTATAAAAAAAAAAATATTTTTTGCTGTCCTTATAATTTTTACGTGCGCTCTATGTACTAAAGCATCAAAATTAGGTAAGTTTCGAGCTTGTTTTTTAAGATCCCTTTGCACATTGTGCTTTATCCTTATTATATATTTATCTACTAACTATACTCTATGATTGTACAAAGTCTTGCCAAATTCTGTGTCTGCAATCTCATGTTCTCTCCTTGTTATCAGCCATTATTATTGTATAGTCTTGGAGATTCTTACTATAATAAGTTCAGTTTAATAATATTACTTTTTTAATTTAAATTATTCCAAATTGAACTTATTTCTTAATGTTCAGATCCTAGACTCTTTTGTAAATCAAAAGCTGAAGTTTCAGTGTTTTAGTTACTGGTTAAGCTGAAAAAAAAGCCTGTAATGCTGACTTTCTTTTAGAGTATTGCATTAACATATTATTGTGGTTACTAATTTTACTAACTGAAGCATAAAAATATAGATTTTCGTTTTAATATAATTAAATATATATATATACACATATAATATATTATATATATACACTGTACAGAACCATTTATCTGGAATGGTTGGGGTCAGATGTATTCCAGATAACTGGTTGGGCATTAAAGCAGCATCCATTTGATAAGTTTTGTGAAACATATATAGTTGTGGTATTACTTCTAATTTTAAATTGATTATTAGATTACTTGAGTCAAGAATCTGATGCAAGTAAGATCAATTGTTAGAGTTTGAAAGAAGATAATTTATGGGAACTCCTTGAACAAAAATTCTTCAGATTTCTCGGCATAAAAATGAAAACATCTATAATATTATAATATTATTTATTAATCTATAGCATGATTATATGCTTCTATTTCAAATACTAGATGCTGTTATCAAACTATATAATTGTTTCAAGCAATGCATATGTCAAACTGATTGTGTACCGTAAAATGGGGTGAATAGGAACAGCGGGGTGAATAGGAACGAAACTTCCCGGCCATACAAATAAATTCATTATAAATATATGTGATGATATTTTTAGTTGCCAATTTTTTTATAAGAAGGTAATAACATTAAGAGTTGGAAAATTCAGTTTTGACATGTTTGCACAGCTATTGGGGTATATAAACAAACTTCAAGAGGATCCTCAAAAATCTCATTTTTTTCAAAGTCTTCAAAACTTTGTATGTAACTACAATATTTTTCGTATACTAAACTTAAGAGAGGGGAATTTTAATTAATGATAGACCCGTAAACGATATACTGTATTAAGTTTTATTTATTTCTAAACTACATAATAAAAAAATGAAAAATGGCTTGTAACATCAGAGGTTTAAGATTTATGGGGTGAATCGGAACACATTTTCTTTCACGGTTTATTTTTCTATACAGTAATAGTTTCATGTAATATATGAAAATATATGTATGAATATGTATTGTAACAATATTTTGTTCGTTTTAATTACTTGAAGAGTTTAAAAGTGCCAAGAAAGTACTTGGTTAAACAAAAAAGTCAACGCCTAATCCAACAGACATGGAACACTCAATAAAAGAATTTAAAAGTAGCAAATTAGTTAGAAAAACTGCACAGAATTATTCTCTGACATCCACAACATTACAAAAACATCTCAAAATGAAAAACCAATTAAAAAGAGAGGAAAGCAAACAGTACTAAGGGCTGGGGATGAGGGGGTATTAGTAGATCGTATCAATACATGCAGCGATTGGGTCTACTCAATAGATTCACTTACCCAATGACTACAAGTAAAGGATAACATGGAACAGGGCTGAATTTGTATCAAATTTTACTTCTGCAATTCGAATATAGTTTCTTAAAATGAATTTTAATTTTTCCTGATTTCAAAGTTGTTTTCTAATTTTAAAAAGGCATATCTTTATTTGTATGTAAAATAAAAGCTTGGTTTCACAGTAGTTATGTGTTCCTATTCTTCCCTTATCATTATTACCTGTTTTTATTAACCCTATTAAAGTTTGAATCGGAATAAATAAATATTATAACATTTGTTCCGATTCACCCCTATCTGCGGGGTGAATCGGAACACCATTAAAAATGTAAATAATATATATATAAACAGTAAAAATGTTTCGTTTTTGCTTAAAAATTAAAGAACAAAACAAGACCGAAGTTTCTAGTAGAAAAATAAAAATATTAAAAAATCAGTTATTGCTTTTTTTTAACGTTAAAGTTGAAAAGTGTTCCGATTCATTCCATTTTACGGTATGACACTTTTTTCTAAAAAGATTCTAATATCAGTCTATTAGAAATTCTGGATAACTGGTTTTCCAGTTAATTGGTTTCAGGATAAATGGTTCCATACCGTATGTATATATATATATACAATCAAATCTGCAACCCTAAAATCTGCACATAATTTACAGATGTAAACAATGAAACATACAGTTCAGATACAAGGAAATTTTTCACTTTTTTAGTTCTGTATCAATTCTATATGTATTTTAATAAAAAATTTTATTAATATTACTGCATTCATGTTTTTTTCATGAAGGAAGAATAAATTTATTTCTGAAAAAAATCAAATTATTGCTGCTATCATTGGTAATCACAATCTTCTTATCAAATAATTTTGGATATTAATCAAACTTTTTTGTTTATGAAGTCTGTCTTAACCTGAAATGAAGCATCCTTATTTAATGATTTTGATTTGAATTAGTAATATACCTTTATGAGGTAAGTTTCATTGAATAATTTAGGAACATTCCATCTTTATAATGAATATTTAATCATACATTATTGGTTATTAACTTGACATTATTGCTTATTTTAATCATTTAAAAAATTATCTGAATTTTTATTATTTTAATTTATTACTTATTTTAATATTTTATTATATTGTAAGCATTGATTATAGTTTCGATTGCATTATTGATTACATTCAAATTACTGTTTAAAAAATGTAAACAAAGCAATGACCAAAAATCCATAAAATTCTAAAATCTGCACAACCTTTAGTTTCGAGCTGTGCAGATTTGAGGAAGTGTACTGTATATATAAAATTCAGATTTAGGGGGGGGGGGGAATACAATCTGCTTTATTGCAATGTTGAAACAAAAAATGACAAGACTTCTGATTGCTTAATTGTGAGTTAAAAACATTATTATCGAAATTATAATACATTCTTTTTGCAAATATGTATGGGATGGGGGGGGGGGGGGAATTTGAAATCAGAAAATGAATATAATAAGTTTTACTGTTCTACACTACAGTTTTGTTATAAACCATTAAAAATATATCTGTGTTCTCATTGGCACAGCAAAGAGGGGGGGGGGGGGTTAAAACTCCTCCCAGAGCTAAAATAATTAGTATAATTGCTACTTATATGAATCATTAGTTAAGCAAATTAACTGCTTTAATGAATCAAAATTAAAAATAATTTTTATTGACTTATTCAAAAGCCACAGCTTTGGTGAATAAAATTCTAATCAAGAAAGGGAATCAATTAAATTATGAATATTGTATTTAACCCTTCGCACTCCACTGTCACTGTTGTGCTGAAATTGTACCTCAAGTTGAAAATCCAGTGCACTGCTTCAGCGAGATGGTAAGGTAAATTGAAAACTCTGTTGTTGCTGCTCTGGGGCAAAATCCTCTTTCCTTATAAAATTTATTTTTGGCACCAGTAATAAAATAAAATAAAATTTGCCTTATATAATCTGAGAATTTTTGAAATTATGTATTTGAAGGAAAGTTATTTTAAAAAAGTGGTTCCAACTGATACAATTTGTGTAATCACACAGAGTTGCAGGTAGCCCATACTCAAAATGATGCACAATGTAAAGGGTTAAAATTGTGAAAGCACACATTACATGCATAAAGCTGGTCATTTGTTTTATAATAGGGCAGCATTGACATTTCTTATATGTCTTAGGCTAAAAGAATTGTCATTTGCTGCTGCACAGACACTTTGAATTTGAGCATTATGTACTGAAAAGATTTAATTATAGCTCTGTTTTTGTTTCATGTTTGAAATGATAATAAACCATTAAATTACAGAGAAGAGCATACAACACACGCTTGCTAGATTTTTCTCAGTTACAAATTGCCTTGTTTTGCACTTTTGCTCTCAGTTATTGCTAAGATTAAGTTAAGTGTGTAAAAACCTTTGAAAACATAAAAAATAATAATTAAAAAAACAGTGCTATAAAAATATTAACATAAAAAACTGTTTTGGATTGCAATTGAACAAATTATTGTAATCAGAGTTTCTTTTGAACCATTTGTTCCTGTGTGGAACGATGGAAATTTAAATATTGCACTTTATTAGTTGGTAATGTAGCTTGTAAATTTGAGGTCTTGCTCTCGGGGAGCCACTGCCGGCTGTTCTCAATAAGAAAGCAGCAATTGCAATTGCATCGTCTTATAGATATATGACTGTGAGCAGAATTTCCAAAAGACAGACATTAAATGTAAAGCGTTTTTTAGAATTAATGAAAATTACTATCTATAAATCATGTATTCTATATACAGTAGACTCCCACAAATCCGCACAGCTTCGGACCAGAGGTTGTGCAGATTTTAGAATTTTGCGGATTTCTGGTCGTTGCTTTGTTTACATTTTTTAAACAGTAATTTGAGAGCAATTGGAACTATAATGAATGCTTACAATATAATAAAATATTAAAATAAGTAATAAACTAAAATAATAAAAATTTAGACAATTTTTAAAATGATTAGAGTATTAATAGCAAAGGTCAAGTTAATAACCAGTAGTGTATGATTAAATATTCATTATAAAGATTAAATGTATTTTTCCAAAATTATTCAACAAAACTTGCCTCATAAAAGCGCATTACTAATTCTCATCAAAATCATAAAATAAGGATTTTAAGTTTAGCTTGGCTTAATAACCAAAAAATCTTGATCAATGCATAAATATATTTGGTAAGAAGATTCTAATTACCAGTAATATCAGCAATATCTTGATTTTTTTCCAAAAAAATTTATTCTCCTTCATGAAAAAAACATGAATAGAGTATTATTAAGAAAATTACAAATTAAAAAACATATGGAATTGATACAAAACTAAAAAAATCAAATTTTGTCCCAATATCTGAACTGAAAGTTTCATTGTTTACATCCATAAAATATGTGCGGATTTTAAAGAGTTGCGGATTTCTGGTTTGTGGATTTGAGGGAGTCTACTGTATCATCATTTATTTGTATCAACTTAAATTAATAAACAATAAATTAGTATACCTTGATTTATTCTTATTAATCTTAAATGATGCTACCTGCATATCATCAAAATTAAGACCTATTATTATTTTTTTTTTCATGAGGAGGAAACTACAGTCACAGTTTAAATTATATAAGACATAAGTACTACAAAATATCACAGCGAGGAGGAGGGGGATATTTCTTATAGGTATTTAGCTGTAATGCTTTTCATTTAACAAAAAATATATAAGTAGATCCTTTCCCATGTATTTGGTAAAAGTGAAAGAGAAAGCACATTTCCCTTTTTTTACGAAAATGTTATTGAATTTTTTCTCCTATTTTTGCAGATGGAGGTAGGTACCATCAATCTTGCATTCTGCCATAGGTTTATCACACAAAAAACTAAATATACCTATAAACCATTAAAGAAATGAATGAAAGTATGTATAATTTTTTTTTTAATGTAACATATCCAGGGTGCTTAGATAAAAGTAGGACAGTGTTTAAGAGGTGGATAGAGATTAGCAACATTTATACAGAAAACCAGATCGCAATATAATTTATACAGTGAAAAATATATATTACTAGCAAAATCCTCTGCTTTGTTCACATAATAATCAAAATATGCACCAAGTCATATTTGTGCATCCATTTTTATTGCATAAAGTTGTTACAAATACAGTAGACTCCCTCAAATCCGCACAGCTTGGGACCAGAGGTTGTGCGGATTTTAGAATTTTGTGGATTTCTGGTCATTGCTTTGTTTACGTTTTTTAAACAGTAATTTGAGTGCAATTAATAGTGCATTCAGGACTATAATGAATACTTACAATATAATAAAATGTTAAAATAAGTAATAAATTAAAATAATAAAAATTTAGATAATTTTCAAAATGATTAAAATATTAAAAGCAAAGATCAAGTTAATGATCAATAGTGTATGATTAAATATTCATTATAAAAATTACATATATTTTTCCAAAATTATTCAACAAAACTTGCCTCATAAAAGTACATTACTAATTCACATCAAAATCATAAAATAAGGATTTTTTTTTAAAGTTTAGCCAGGCTTAGTAACCAAAAAATCTTGATTAATGCATAAATATATTTGGTAAGAAAATTGTGATTACCAGTGATATCAGCAATATCTTGATTTTTTATTTATTTTTTTTAATTTTTCTTCCTTCATGAAAAAAAAACATGAATAGAGTATTATTGAGAAAATTAAAAAATATATGGAATTGATACAAAATTTAAAAAATCACATTTTGTCCAAATATCCAATCTGAAAGTTTCATTGTTTACATCCATAAAGTATGTGTGGATTTTAGAGAGTTGCGGATTTCTGGTTTGCGGATTTGAGGGAGTCTACTGTAATTCAAAGTTGCTAACTAAGGCACAGTTTGACTAAACTTCATTATTGCACTGCAATGCAAGACCAATTCACCTATGCACAAATGAGACTTAATTTAATGGACAAGACCTAAAACTAATGCCATGTAAATGATAACTTTAAATTTATTTTGGAGCTCTTATGCACATTTTAGTTTTCATTTGAAGTTTTGAAATGTTTTAGAAGCCATTCCTTACAAGCATTAACATTTAAAAAATAACCATCATACTCCAAGTTTCCAGTCTAAATGGTCTACCAATGAATGTCATTACCTAGTGGTAGTGGCATCAGTATAAAATATAGCTTATGTTGAAAAAAGAGCTGTCAGCATCAATTTCCCAACATTCATTTTGAAATCAATTTGATATTTCATGAAATTCCAATTTTGAAAGTTTTCAGAAGGCTTTTGCTCATTTTACCCTTTTAAATATGTTTAAAACTGTTTTTAAAGACCATTTACATCTTCTAAGTATTTACCACACCAAATTTCAAGTTTCTATAGTTCAAGTTGCATAGAAATCGTAATTTAGGATATTTTTAAAATACTTTTTATGCATTCTTACACTTTTTAATTTTGATTTTTTTTCCCCAATTGTTCTTAGAAAGCATTTATGTTTTATAAGTAACTACCATGTCGAATTTCCTATTGCTTGCCTTTTTAATATCACAAAAATCATATAGCAATGTTAGATAGTTTTTTGCTCCTCCAATCTCCTCCTCCTTGTTTGGTAGTGGTAACGATGTAAAATATAGCCTATGTTGGAGCAGGGACTGTTTCTATTTGCAATTATTACTTTTGAAATCATTTTGACATTACCTGAGATTCCATAGAAGTCATAATTTAGATAGTTTTTAGAATGCTTTTTGCTCATTTGTGCCTTATAATTTTTAACTGTTCTTAGATATTATTTACATCTTATAACTATCTACCATGCCGAATTTTAAGTTTTGTCTTTATCAATTTAATAGAAATCGTAATTTAGAAAAATTTTAAAACTTTTTCTCTTTTCACCCTTTCAAATTTTCATTTTTTTAGAAGCTGTTCTTAGCTTTTACTTCTTATAATAATTACCATGGCAAATTTATAGTTTCCAAGTATCACAAAATATATAATACAAAATAGTATCACAAGAATTGCGATTTTGGAACATTTTTTGCCCCATAAACCCCTTAGTGGTTGTGGCACTGACATAAAATATAGCCTATATTCAAGCTGGGATTATCACCATCAATTGGCAACCATTACTTTTGAAAGCAGTTTATTATTTTTTGATATTACATAAAAATCATCATTTAGTACATTGTTTGCGCATTTTCACTTTTTTAAATTTCAAAAATTTTATAAACTATTCTTAAAGAGCATTTATATCTTTAAGTGACTACCATTCCAAATTTAAAGTTTCTAGGCTCTTCAATAAATTCAATCGTATTTTTAGAACTATCTTACTCCTGTCATTGTTGGGGGTTGTGCCACTGACATAAAATATAGCATATGTTGAAACTGGGACTGTCACCATCAATTTGCCACTATTACTTTTAAAACCGGTTTAATAGTTCCAGAGATTACCCTCTTATAAACACACAAATTAACAAACGTTTCTTCTTTATAATATTAGTTTAGATGACACCAAGATATTAAATACATGTATTTTAATTGAACCCAGATATTTTTTAGAACTGTAACGATAATGATGATGCTTTAACGGAATTTTCAATACATTTACATAGCTTTATCCTTTTGCATAATTTGATGTCACTTAAATTTCTGGATAGTGCATACAAAATATAGAATACCTAAATCAGCACTGTTTAGACGTGGGTAATTAAAAATTCCAGCAATTCTTGTGATGTTATTACATTGACACAATGCATGCTAAGTCTAATGAAATCTTTTCCAAAATTGCTTTATTATTAAAATTAAGAACAAGAATTGCTAAAGTGAAGCTCTGCATATTTTAGACTGAAAATCAGATTGGAAGCCTGTTTTTCGATACAAAAAGAGTATTGTACAGTGCTTTTCTGTTTTTAAAATACTTTATGTATATATATGTAAGGAACCCGAGTCTTGGCCTACGTTCGTGGGAGTTCCGTCATCATTCGAGGAGAGGGATGTAGTCGTGGAGAGATGCGTGCCTTCAGGGGATGAGGCTCAGAGATCCGTCGCGTCCAGCGTGGAAGTGCCGGGGAGAGAACTTTGGCGATCACGCCGAATCAATCGTCCGAATGGCCGGGGCGTTCTACAGTCAATGCGGCGTTATTTTGTGGAATCATGAGGTGTGATGGAGAAAGAAATAACGACACAACATTTTCACTTGGGGCCTGGTTTATTAATCCTTTTTGGCAGATCTTTGGGAGAAACCAGGTCCCTGCGACTTGACGCTTTCCTTTTAAAACTTCGTTTCTTTGGCCAGCATTTTATTAGGCAAGTGTTAGGTCAAAAAAGCCGCTTGTTTTAGGCGCTCCCGCTATTTAAAGGCCGTTAATTCGCATTATTTCTACCAGGTCGCGATACTAACTAATGGGTGTTACTCTAATTTTAATTGGTTAAGAAATATCTGGGCAATATGACGTTGTTAGGCGCGGTTTTCCAGGGCTTCATTGCTGATCCTACAAATTACGAATTGCGTTTACGTCAGCTTTTTTAATCTTAAAGAACATCCAAAAATGATCTCTGAAAGTAATAAATGTTAGGTTGGGAAAGAACATTAACAGGGGCAAAATAGCTTTAAGTATTAGAATTAAGATTAAAAGAAGGGGCATTTAAATTTTAGATTAAAGTTAAAAATATTAATTGGGAACTTTAAGTTTTTGAATTTTAATTTTAAATTTAAATTTTAAAAAGGCTTTAGGTTTTATCCTTTCATATCCCCCCCCCCCCCCCACTAAAACAAGAGCCACAGATCTTTCTTGCAAGGTCTGTGGGTCTCAGCTCCCCTAAATATTTTACCTGGGTTTGGGTTTCTTCCTTATTATTAAGTTTTTTTTTTTCTTCAGTTTTACAACGTCAAGCCAGCTGGACCTAGTTTCTACATTATTTACAGGTTACATGAAAAAGGTTATATGAAAACATTATTCTTTACATAAAAAACACTATATTACAACAAAAGATTTGTCAATATTTTGGCATTGAATAACATGAACACTAATGCTAATACTACTGATAATATTACTGATAATGTTACAGATAATGGTACTGATAATGTGACGGATAATGTTACAGATAATGCTACGAATAATGTTATGGATAATGCTATGAATAATGCTACGGATAATGGTACTGACACTGTGACGGATAATGCTGTGGAAATGCTGCAGCATTTAAGGGACATTCTCGAGAAGGACAACAAAAAAGAAACATTAACCAAAATCAAAATATAAACACTTAAAATAATGAAACACATATTGACTAAAAAACATAACATTTAAAAAATAAACTTTTTTTTTTTTTTTCACTAAACAGTTTTCTAAATGTCTGTGATGTTTCCTTTGGTTGAAAGTTTTTATGAAGGAAAGTCCTTTGGAAACATTCTTTATGTAAAATTGAAACACTATATAATATAATAAAAATTCAAAAATAAAATACCAAAACACACAAGTTATTGACATTAAACATGGGTAAAAATAGCAAAATACTCAAAAAATATGATATTCAATATTATCAGCAAAATACAATTGTATAATAAATGCACATTTTTTTTTTCTGAAAATACTGTATGTTGACACTGAAATATCACCAAAAGTAATTACAACACAACACAATTTTAACACTATATAATATAATCACTATATTATAAAACACTATATAACATAATACTAATTATAATACTATAAAACTCTATTTTTCCTACTTAATTCTTAGGTTGCACCTTTTCTAACTATGTACAGTATCCAGCTTTAGGCTTAATTCGAGGCTAACTCCAAAATACAAAAATGTCAGACCTCTGAAAACTATAGCTACTAAGTAAAAATATAAACTTGCTATAATTTTCACCATGCCCAGTGTTAGTGGGAGATGGATTTTAATACTTTGTGGTGAAAGATCATCCCAAAAAAACGTGCCACTTGCACTATAGAAAAGGAAAGTGGGAAACTGACATTCACCTACAAAGGGCAAGCGGAGCAGTTTTGCCAGATTCTCCGTTCAACCTGGAAAGAGAATCTGGGAAAACAGTCCGGCTAAAGACGGGTGGTCAAGGAGCGGAGGACCCTTACTGACGTAACACATTTCATCATATACTAATAACATTTAAAAAAATTAACAGTGCTTTTAAACTGTAACTTTCATCCTTTACCGCTGGGGGTTGAGGGTTAAACATCCAGCTGGGTCCTCTTCTAAATACTAATGATAGAGGGACGATAGAATAGCAAAAATAAAAAATTGAAAGATGAAAGAGATAGATGGGGTTTTATTCATGGTTGAGTTTGAGATTTTGAGGAGAATGGTAGTATCTTAACTTGGATGAATGGACAATTTCAGAATTTCTCTTAAAATGTGGGCTGGGTTTATCAATTTCAAACGTGACTTCAGAAAGTTGTTTCAGAATGGTGTATGGTCCAGAATATGGGGAAGTTAATTTACGGGTATTAGGATAATGAAATTCTTCATACATTACAAGGTCACCAACTTTAAACTTTACAGGAAGGAAACGAGCATCATAGCGGACTTTATTTTTCTTATGGTAAGCAATTGTTCTTTCTTTAGCCAATTTTCTAGCTTCATCAACTGGAGGATAATAACTATTATTTGGCAAAGGAGGATCATATGGCAATTTTCCTAACAATAAATAACTAGGGGTAAATTGAGTTACAGAATGAGGAGTATTGTTATATTCAACTAAGACTTCATCTAACAATTTAGTCCAGGGTACTTTCTTAGAAGAAGAATTAACTTTACACTTTAATCTGGTTACAATAGTCTGATTTAGGCGTTCAATTTTTCCGTTCGTTTCGGGGTGGTGACTACTTGTCAATCTGTGTTTAACATTGTAAGTACGAAGAAATCTCTTAAATCTGGAAGCGGTAAATGCTCCATTTCTGTCAGTTAACAATTTTTCTGGTACTTGTAGTTGAAATAATTGTTTCAAAATGTTTGTATAAGTTTCAGTAGTTACACTTTTTGAAGGAAAGCCCCACACATAGCGAGTTGCATGGTCAACCACCAAATGCAAATATTTTTTCGTAGAATTGTAGTAATTAAATCCGCCAACAGAGTCCAATGCCAAGCATTCAAAAGGTATATCTGTTGGGGGCATCAATTGTAACATGCCAAATCTTTTTTGTTTACATTTTTTGTTTATTTGACATGTATGACAATGTTTTACAAAATTTTCAATGTCCTGATTGATATTAGGCCAATAATACTGTGGGGAAATTAAATTTATCATTTTATAAATACCAGGGTGGCCAAATTGTGTGTGGGTTTTTTCTAAGAGGGGTAACCGTAAACACATGGGGACAACAATCTTATACAAACTTTTCTTTTTAATTACAACATCATTTACTTCAGTGTATTTTTTACCATCTGCTGTTACATTTTCCTTTTTCTGGCTGTCTCTTACTTCATTCAAGTCAAGGAGATGTATAACATGGTGTACATTTTCTGAAACAGGTTGTCTTGATAGCATATCAGCTTCAACATTAGTGGAGCCCTTTTGGTATTTGATTTCATAGTCAAACATACTAAGTTTGAGAGACCAGCGGAAAAGACGTCCTCTTAAATTTTTAACATTTTTGAGCCAGGTAAGTGCCGCATGGTCCGTATGGATGACAAATTTTTGACCATGTAAATAATGGTAAAATTTATCCAAGGCATCCACAATTGCCAAACATTCTAATTCCGTTATTGCATAATTTTTTTCATAATCTCGAAGATTTCTAGAGTGATATGCTATTGGGTGTAATTTTCCCTTTTCATCTACCTGTTTCACAACACACCCTACTCCAAGACTTGAGGCATCTACAAACAGTTCACAAGGCACTTTGGGATCAAACAATCTTAAAATAGGTTTTTCAATCAAAGCCTGTTTTAGTTTCTCAAAAGAATATTGACAATTTTGGTCCCATACATAGGGGACATTTTTCTTTAACAATTGGTTGAGTGGATATCTAATTTCGGCATACTTTGGAATAAATTTATTATAGACATTAATAGATCCCAAAAAGCGTTGCAACTCTTTTACATTGGTAGGTGGTTTTAATTTCTTAATAACTTCTACATTTGGATTGTCAGGGGTAATACATCCATTAGAAACTTCATAACCAAGGAAATTAATTGTGGATTTAACAAAATTACACTTTGATAACTTTAATTTGAGGTTTTCTTGGACACAAATATTAAATAATGTCTCTAAATGCATCAAATGTTCTTCCTCATTTTGAGAAAATACAATAACATCATCAAAATAACTACAAGCAAAATTAATTTTGTACTTATGAAAGATTCTTCGGAGTGTGCGGTTGAATATCCCAGGTACGTTTTTTAATCCGAAAGGTAATCGCAACCATTCAAATAAACCGAAAGTGGTCGCAAATGCCAATTTTTCGGTGTCTCGAGGGTGGATAGGTATATGCCAATATCCACTGGCCAAATCGAGAGTGGAAAAAACCTTAGCTTGTGCTAATTTATCCAAAAGGGTATCAATTCGGGGTAGGGGTTCTGCGTCTGTCTTGGTAATAGCGTTTAATTTTCTGAAATCTACACATAAACGAGTTTTCTTCCCTTCTTCGCGCTTGTAAACTAAAGTGACAGGCGACGAATAAGGGGAACAACTCTCTTTAATGATTCCTGCCTGTAACAAATTTTGGACTTGGTTTCAGATTTCTTCCTCTTCTTTGGGTGATGTACGGTAAGCCCTAAGTGAAACGGGAAGGTCAGAGGTTAAATGGATTCTTTGGGGTTCTATATTTACACAGCCTACATCGTATTTATCTTTTGCAAAAATACAGACATATTTGGCGAGAAGAGCAGGTAGTTGTTCTTTAGCCAACTGAACTTTGGGCCCATGGTCAGAGGTTTCAAACAACTCCGGTTCAAAATTTTCTTCAAATATCTCTGCATTTTGGATCTCTGCTTTTAGCGGGTGGATATATGGTTCTGACAAATGCAAAGTATGGTGGGATGATTTTTTTGAAATATTACGCATAAGTGATATTTTTGTGTTATTTTGATGGATTTGCATTTTAGAGCAATCAATATTTAATCTAAACAATTCACAATGTGGTAGCCCAATTAAAACATATGGTAAAGAGTTATGAATTATAAACAGTTCAATGGTTTGAGTTATTTGTCCTAATTGCAAACTGACAAGGCATTTTTCTTTCAAAGCTAGAACACCCTGAGTTTGTGCGACTGAAATACTCTTTTGAACTTTAGATACTTTTAGATTAAATTTATGGGCTAAATGATATGGCATTACACTGATAGAACTACCTGTATTTATCAAACATGGTAATGAGTTTTCACTTTTCACATGAGTAGCTGTTTGACAATTGTTCATTTTTTGTTTGGATCCATTATGTGTTTTGATATACCCGGGTATTATTAATTGTCATTGGCTCTCTTCTGTATTTTGTTGAAACTCATTATTAGTCTGATCTAGATTATGGGTTGAAACACTTGGATTTGGTGCTAGGGCAGTAACATTCAGCGTTTGTTTACGAAAAGGGCAATCTCGCACCCAATGATAAGCATTCGAAATGCCCACATTTAAACAAACTCGGCACGGCGTTGGTGGCAACGTGGCCTGATAATGTAGGTTTGGGCGTTGTTGATCGGTCTGCATAGATCTTGAAGGAGTTGGTTGCATCGGTCTGAATGTATTTCTTTGTGGGTTTGGGTTAAAATGTCGAAATTGAGGTGATTGGTTTGGGACACGATAATTCCATGGTCTGTAGGAATTTTGTCCATGGTCAATGTGGGATTTAAAAGGTTTCCATTGTCGATATTGAGGGTTGGGCTCAGTCTTCCTGTCTGTTTTATCTTTCTGCTCTAACTGCAATTTACTTAATTTAAATACTAATTCTCTCCATTCATTGACATCAGCAGGCGCATTTGTCACTACCAACTGTTTCATCTCTACTGGCAGTCCATCAGTAAGACCGTCCAAAATGAAACGCTGATCTAAACCTAAAGTGCGTCCTACTTTAGTTTTTTGGTGGTAATATTCATTTAAGTCACCTCCAAATTTAAATTTGATCTGGGAGAAATCTGTCAATGATAGTGTATCAGGAGTAGTGTAATGTTCAGTGAACAATAACACTAACTCTGACCAATGGAGGACATGAAGACAGTTGTTAATATATAAGGTAAGCGCGGTATCTTTTAGATACTTTTGGATGTTGCGGATTTTCCACAAATCATCCTTGTGTTCCTCTACACAAACTGACTCAAAGTATCGCAGCCAAGGAATCCATAACATCTTCGAGTCCGGAGAGAATGGCACAATTTCGGGATCTTTTCGACATGTGCCTTCACTATTACCTGAGGACTGAGAATTTGCTGCATTAATTTCCTTTCCCGGAGTCTCGGGAACCACATCATCATTTTTTGGGGGGTCGCCTACTTTCTCTGATGGTGGGGTAGTACTCATGATGTTTACAACCAAAATCTCACAAAATCATAATATATTCCAACATAGTAACACATAACAATAACATTAAATAATTCCAAATATAATAGTAAAATAATAGTAACCTGATACTTAAATCATTTTTTATAACTCAAATTATGAATCTTAATTTAAAAGATAATTTTTATTTATCTTTTTCAACTTGAAAGGAGCAGAACTAAACAAATGCAAAACGAACTTTACAGCAAAAATTTAAAATTTTAAAAATGTATTTTATCATGTTCATTCTTAGTTCACTCTTCTTTTTCTATGGTTAAAATCTTAACTACATACTAAAAATAACTTTTAAAATAACACAAAGTACAAAATTTTCAATAAAATGCCTGAATTTGCTCCTTCTAACTTTTCATATTAAATAAAACATCTTACCTTTAACAATAATCCGCGATTGATAGAAAAAAAATGGAGCGGAAAAAAACAAAAATACACGCGCACATTCTGTCCTTTCTTTTTTGTCTCTTTAAATGTTCAAACTATCCGAGTTTGATCCAAGATACTTCTCCTTTCCCTTTCAAACAAAATCTCTGCACAGCTGATCGCGGAGCGCGGCGCACTGACAGGGGTTGCAGAACGAAAGTCACGTCACACCAAACAACCGTAGTTATCGCGTCTTGGCGAAAGATCATGCCGTATTCTGGCACTAGTCTTCGTACTGAGAGGACATCTGGTACCGCTTGTATCCGCCGATCACGTTCCTGGAAGCAGAGCGATTTCTCATCCAGGTTTCGTTTCGCTTGTCAGGTTTTTATCCTCACCGACTCTTTGTAAGGAACCCGAGTCTTGGCCTACGTTCGTGGGAGTTCCGTCATCATTCGAGGAGAGGGATGTAGTCGTGGAGAGATGCGTGCCTTCAGGGGATGAGGCTCAGAGATCCGTCGCGTCCAGCGTGGAAGTGCCGGGGAGAGAACTTTGGCGATCACGCCGAATCAATCGTCCGAATGGCCGGGGCGTTCTACAGTCAATGCGGCGTTATTTTGTGGAATCATGAGGTGTGATGGAGAAAGAAATAACGACACAACATTTTCACTTGGGGCCTGGTTTATTAATCCTTTTTGGCAGATCTTTGGGAGAAACCAGGTCCCTGTGACTTGACGCTTTCCTTTTAAAACTTCGTTTCTTTGGCCAGCATTTTATTAGGCAAGTGTTAGGTCAAAAAAGCCGCTTGTTTTAGGCGCTCCCGCTATTTAAAGGCCGTTAATTCGCATTATTTCTACCAGGTCGCGATACTAACTAATGGGTGTTACTCTAATTTTAATTGGTTAAGAAATATCTGGGCAATATGACGTTGTTAGGCGCGGTTTTCCAGGGCTTCATTGCTGATCCTACAAATTACGAATTGCGTTTACGTCAGCTTTTTTAATCTTAAAGAACATCCAAAAATGATCTCTGAAAGTAATAAATGTTAGGTTGGGAAAGAACATTAACAGGGGCAAAATAGCTTTAAGTATTAGAATTAAGATTAAAAGAAGGGGCATTTAAATTTTAGATTAAAGTTAAAAATATTAATTGGGAACTTTAAGTTTTTGAATTTTAATTTTAAATTTAAATTTTAAAAAGGCTTTAGGTTTTATCCTTTCATATATATAACACAGTTTTGTGCTGTTTCATTGATGTATATTCATTTTTGTAAGTCTAATATTGTAAATGCTTTTAAATTAATCATAAACAGCATAACTGCTGATCCTAATATCCTAGAAATAAAAACTTTATGATTCCATTCATTAAATAGACTGGATTTGATACGCTGATGATTCAATTAACCTGGCAACCAGCATTGTCAACAACTTAAAACCATCTTAGAGCCGAATTCTGGCTACACTCTGTTTTTTTTTAACCTAATTATGAATGTTGTTTGTTTATTTTTAATTATAAACTTCAATATAAATCTTGATTCATTGTCATGATAACCTTGATAATAATCTAATGCTTTTATTTCTTTATTATTATTATTATTATTTTGGTAATTTTACTTCTTTTACGAATAGGATCTTATCAACGAAAGTTATGGAAAATGAAGAAAACTTGGATGCATGTTAATCAATATTACATGCTGATTCTTTTATTACAAGAATTTATAATCTGTTACGTGTCATTTCAGCCACTGTATTTGAAAGAATTGTTTCTGTAAATCTGTACAAATAAAAGATGGATGTTTGTATGTGTGTGCATGATCACTAATGAAATTTATCACATGTAGATGCTAATTTGGTTCCATACAGATTTAAACAGGTGTCCAAATGCAGCTAAAGTTAGATTTTGCATTTTTTTTTTTTGTTATTTGGAACAGAAAGATTCATTTTTTTTTTTTACAATTTTACAAGCTCGCTGAAAATTTTAATCACTCAACAAACAAACAAACAGAATTTAGCAAACAAAATTTAGTCTGTTTTGCCTGATATAATAAATTTGGTGTTCTTTTCAATAAAGTTTATTTGGAATTCATACAGTAATTTTTTAATTTTTTTTCAAATACAATAAAATGAGAGTTACTTTGTAATATCTGGTTTAGTTTTCATATTTTGAATCTTCTGCCCTGTCTGGTGTAGCAGGAAAGCAAATAGCAGTAGTAAAAAAAAAAGATTCGCTCAGTTAGACATCCCAAAAATTCATTCATTTTTTTTGCTCCGTTGGAAATTTTCAATTTGTATGATAAATTTACCAATCAGTTTATGTTAAAATAATAGTATATCTATGTATCTATCATTATATGGAGTTCCATTACCTGCAGTTTATTCTGCCGAGCTGTCTAAATGACAGACCAGATGTTAAAACCAATAAGGTTATCTGAGCAAAAAATCTCAGCCGTCTATCGCCCAGTTAGCTTAGCAGGTAAATCATTGGCCTTGTAATCCAAGTATCTGTATTCGATTCCCGGCCTGGGCAATTTTTTGCTTAGTTGGTAATTTTCAATTTATATGATAAATTTACCAATCGGTTTGATTGCATTAAAATAATAGTATAGCTACGTATCCATCATTATTTGGAGTTTCATTACCTGCAGTTTATTTTGCCGAGCTATCTAAATGTGTCACAAAGTAACGCATTTCTTACGGTACCCATTTTGCGTAAAATGAAAAGTTTGTTTTCTATTAACCAATACCTATTTGATATTGGTCAATAGAAAAGTCAATTGGTTAATAGAATAGACTTTTTGAAAATGATTAATATATCAGAATTTCTGGCCTATAATCTGCGGTGGTGTATAATCCGCAGTTGCAGTTTTTAGCCTTTATATATAAAAAAAAAAATTCATCAGATAATCTGCACCGGCATATAATCCACAGATTATTAAACCAAACTATACAAGGATCACTCATTGTTTTTTATATTCAAAAGTAGTTTTAATAAACCACTCTATTTATTCAGTTGCTGTATTTAAATGATAGTTGTAATAAAATAATTTAAAAAATGATTGATATTTAAAAAATACAAATATTTTTTTCCATTGAATCTTATATTTAAAACGTTGAATGTATTGTGAATACAGATAGTTCTTTAAAAATTGCTGTTTGTAAATAATTTTCAACATATTTCATTTTTTAAATAACATTCAAATTAAATTCTGCAATGTTAAATAGTGTGTTTCCTCTTAAACATCATTATGATATTCGCATCTCCACAAGATATAAAACAAATTTGCAGAGGTTTATGATGTCACGTGAAAACACTCGTATCCTATGCCATTTTGCATCTGACAAAAAGTGCTGTTCTGGGAACAGGTTTTCATAGTGATTACAAATGCAGGTTGCACTCTGAAAAGGCTCCTCCCAAATCTACATCTATTTTACTGATTACGATGATGGATATTTAAGCGAAATAATCATTATCGTATCCTAGTTGCAGCATAATGTAACTTTCAATGGGCATTTGGTAGTGTTTGTAAGTCATGTGGCAGGATAATTTTTGCTGTATAAAATTATTTCATAATTCTTTGTTTCAGCTAAATAATTGAGATTGCAATTTTTGAATGAGTAGAGTTGAGAAACGCTTTGTTATTCATAGAAACATGTTGCTAAGAGGCTAAGAAAAATAATACCTAAAGATCAGAAGCTACTCATACTAGCACGAAAACGTAATATGTAAACCAATCACAAGCAACTCAATGTACGGTCGACAGCAGACAAATGTGTGATAGCTGTTTACATTTTTATTTTATAACTGACGATAGAAACTGATATCTTTGGTGAACTTATGCTTAAAAATAATTCAGTAGATAATCTGCACCAGGAGATAATCCGCACTTAACATTTTTGAAGGTTTTTTAACAGATAATCCACAGATTATAGGCTGAAAATTACAGTATATATCAATGAAATAGTTTTTTAAAGTCAATATTAAAGAAAATAAGGTTATCATCCCCCCCCCCCCCCCTCAGAAATGCACAAGAAAAAAAGTTTCAACATGGAATTTCTTAAGTAATCTTTTTGTATCATCAAACCCATCACTATAATAATACATTTTAGACTTGTTTAAGTTTTTAAATTACATACTGTATTTTATTGAATACCTCATTCTCACTTTGCTTTTCAATTATAAAATGTCAGAGAAAAGCAGAAAAAAAATAGTGAATCAGAATGATATTTGAATGAGAATGGAGTAAAATTTCTAAAATAAAACTGCAAAATATGCTTGTTACATACAAATGTATTGATGAAAAGTAAATTAAACACCTGTATACAGGTAAATGCTTTAAATATACATATATTGTATTGTAAGTAATCATTCATAGTGTTTTTAATTATAAAATTACCTGTTTATTCAAAATATGTATTTTAACATATGTAGATACACATATTATTATTATTATTATTTTGGTATTGCATTGGTAATAAGAAATCATTTCTTTATGTTATTAAAATTTTAATAAGATTTGAAAATAAGGCTAAATGTTTCATGAACACTAGCATATGAAGGATTTTCATCAGGTAAAGGGGCAGTGATATCTGGTTTGTACATTTTCTTAGCAAAAGCATTGGCAGCACAGTGCCATCACCTCTCCCTGAATTTTTTAATTTAAGTAACTTTTCTTTATGTCTGATTAATAATAAGATTTATTCATCTAAATTGACTTTTGAATAACTTATACTAATATAAAAGAGAACTAAGAATTTTCTTTAACATTGCAACCATATAAGACAATTTATCATTTATTCATTTTAACAGTCATTTGTTTCAAATTTTTAGTTTAAATGAGGACAGGGAAAGGGGCACATTTGGCAAACTTGTGAAATGAGGAAAGTAAGTGGCAACCCTAAATTTATAACATAGGATAGGCACCAAGCATCTAAACAAACATTCACGGATGAAAAAAGGGTACAAGACAAAGACATAATAACAGAGAAGAAAAAAAAATACATAGTTGAATAAGACTCTTTTAGCTGGGATAAAAGAATGTATGAAATATTGAATTTTTAATGTATATATGTGTATATATATTAAATTACTTAAAAGAATTAAATAATTCTTTAAAATTCTTTAATTATGAAATGTTACACAATAACCACACATGGGTTATCATGTGTTGGCATAAAAATGAAATTTAAATTTTAATAGCTACCAAACAGGAATTTTCATGAGTATATATTTTACAAGAGCTTAATTTATATACTATTTAAATTTATGAATATATGTATATAAAAAGTAATCAATTACTTTTTGAAAATTCTGCCAAATTATTTTAAATATAGTAAAATTATATATATTTTGTACCAGAACGTGGGTAAAATGATGATGGAAAATGATACATAGTCAGAAAAAATGATTTATTATTTCAGCAAATTGTTTAATCATTGCCAATTGTGATTGTTTGCCACCAACTTCAAAAAGTAATTGATTACTTTTATATGCATATATTCATAAATCAAATCATAAATATGCAAATTAGCTCTTGTAAAAAATATTTTCTCTAAAATCCATGTTTGGGGGTAATTAAATTTAACATTTTTATGTCAATATATAATGTGTTGTTATTTTATAACATTTCATCATTAGAGAATTTTAAAGAGTTCTTTAATTCTTTTCTAGTGCTTTTAAGTCTGCGTACTAAGGTAATTTTTTTTATAGTTCTTACATGAATACATTTCTTTCTTCCAGGTTTCTCTTTTTGCTTTTTTTAGTAGACTCACATATATATCTTATTGATAATGCTCCTACAAAATAGGACAAAAATTGTAGACCAGCTCAATTTATTTAAAAGATAATTGCATGAAAAACAATTTAGCTTAAATTGTGAAATCACTTCCAAAATAATTTATCAGATTCCACAATTTTAAAGATTCAGACATTACTTCAGATAAAATGGAACTCAGGGATTTAGTTAAAAAACATTTAACATATGATTCTATGTTAAATGGTTCTATATATGTGTTCTATATAAGATGCACTGCAGGTTGTTAATTATATAATTCACTTATCTTAATATCTGAGCTTCCAAGTGCATGACAGCAATGAGTAATATACCCAAGGATTCACTCAATCTTACGTTAGCGCATAGAGACAAAAAATCGAGTTGAACCATGATATACTGATTGGTGCTGCTACCTATTGACAAAATGTTTAAATATTTACCCCTTTTACAAAAAAATAATATTTGAAATATTGTTAAGGATTAAACTTTACAACAATTTCAATTTTTGGGGGCTCTACTATGAACCTTTCATTATTTCCCCTTTTCTTGGGAATGCTACTGATGTGATGCTGCATCCTGACAACCTTGAGCTATTGCTACCACGAGGCCATCAAAAAATCTCCCCTCAAAAACTGTCATTGTAGTCTACTTAAATTTTCTTGACCCCTAAAAACTGGGTGCAAAGAAAAACTCATTGTCAGAAACTTAGTCTTATAGCTGTTCTTATTGTTTATGCCCTTTATTAAAAATGTTATCGGTATGAATCTCATTAAGATATTTTGATAATTTTTAAAGAGTAAAATGTTCATATTTTCAGCTGTAAAAAGCTCAAAAGGCAATTATTTACAAAATGGGAGAATAAAAAAGAAATTTACTCTTTTTTTTACCAAGCAAAGATTTTCTTTAAAAAAAATATATATATTAATAACACGTTAACTTAGAAATATTTAATAGCAATCATAAAAAAGGTCTTATAGAAAATTTTTAAATGGTATGAAAACAAAAGCATTATAAGTTCTTGTTAAATAAATATGGATATTCCAAAATTTCAAGAAGTTTTACTTAAATATGAAATGACTGGGGAAATATTATAAGTTTTGAAACTAATTTCAAACACAAATAATAGATTTTTTTTTCAATTACTGCAAGCCATTTTTTGTAGATTTAGATGGATTTTTTTTTGTGGTACGCAGTCTTTTCAAAATGAAATTTAAAGTAACAAAAAAACTAGGGCTAATTTTTAAAAAAAGTAATTGAAGTATTTATTAAAACACAGTCTACACTCGGAACAATCTGTTTTAAATAAACAGTGCGCAATTCAAACAAAATTAATTGTACAATAGTTCTTGCATAAATAATTAATAGTGTGGCCAAGCCCTTCATAACCGAAAAATAATTGACAATATATTTTTACTAAAACTTTTCTATACTATAACATTCATGCTAATATTCAGGCCATGTGGACACTATCATTGTTTGCTCAAATAAAATTATCAAAAAATTTCTAAAAAAATTTCTTTTACTATTTTTTTAAAATTGTCAAATTTTTATAACTTGTTGTATGGACATATACATAAATAGAATATTTTAATAGTATCAATTGAGAATTTCCAATTAGTAGAAAATTGAGATATTCAAAAAAAAAAAAAAAAAAAAAAAAAAAAATAGAAAAAGAAATTGGGAATGTATTACTAACTTTTGAAAATTTTAAAATGCTATATTTTTGATACTGCATATTTCATTGGATTAAAAATATATATATGTAAAGCGAAATTTGAACAAGATAAAAATATATTTTTGTGTGTGAATTTGTCTTCTTGACTTTTCAGTCTTTTTTTCTATGCCTTTGATTTTTATATAAAACTATTTTTTCGGAATATAAACAAATTATTGCTTAAATAGAATAAAAAGAAAGCCGATAATAATAGACTATCAGTGATGACGTCACAGACAACTCAACTCCACATATTAGCCGGAAATGCATTCCAAACAAACAACAGAGTGAAGAAAAAGATAGAGATGAAATGGCATGTAGCTACAATTGCAATCGCAAAATAGTTAAAAGGGTCACAATTCGACCAAACAATTATTGATCGATATGGAAACTTCTCCTAGTGTAGTAAATTCAGTCCTTGTCTTTTTTTGTACGATCACATTGCACGTGGTTTTGACCGTTATAGAGCATCTCTAAAACACTTTAAACTCTATGTGTTTGTTTGGAACGTATTTGAGGCTGATATGTCGAGTTGAGTTGCCTGTGACGTCACACTGATAGAGTCTATAATAATAAAGCTTATAACTTTTTTTGTGAGGGGGAGGAATGCTTAGTTTGAATAATTTATATTCTGAAAGATTATTTTTGTAAGAAATCAAAGACATAAACAAAAGAAAGAAAAACTAAGAAAACTAATCCACATCATGAAATCTTCATTAATAATATATTTATATATATTTATCTTTTTGAAGTTTTCGAAAATTACTATAAAATACATTGCTTTTTGATGCCATTAGAAACATTATAATTTATTTTGTATCCAATAACCTATGCGGTATTAAATATATAATACCTAAAAGTATTTAAAAAACAGGAATATGTTTTGATTTATTTCTCTCTCTCCTTTAACAACAATTAAATTTAATATTATTTTGTAGTAATCGGGAATTATCCATCAATGTTATTAAGATTTTTGTTATTTGTGCAACAAATAAACCTTAAAGCTGATACAACATTTAATAATACATATAAATAAACATTTCAAAGTTTTGAATAATTAGTTTATTTGGTTAAACATTGATAGTAAAATAGAATTGACTAGACTATTTGCAGAAATGTTATATTTATTATGAAGAAGTTTCAGCAAAAATATCTGGTCAATTATTTTTCTAATATGCACTCTGTGTTTATTCTGCTAATTTTTTTTTATGCAAGAGCTATTTTATAATTACAGTTTTCTTGGCATAACACACTGTTTATTTAAAGAAAATTAATAAAATTACACATTATTTTATTAAATTATATTTTTTAATTTTGCATTCAATTTTCATTTTAAACAGTGTACAGAAAAGAAAATCTATCTAAATCTATCAAAAGCTGCATGTAATATTTTCAAAGTGTGTTTATTATTATCATTTAAAATGAGTTTAAAAGCTTAAACTATTTTTCCATTTATTTTATATTTAAGTAGAATTTCTTGAAAATTTGGGGCATTTATGATAATATTTATTTAAGAAAGCCTTGAAAAAAAAAATTTCATATCATTTAAAGTTTAAAATAAGGACTTTCTTATAATAGTTATTAAATATTTCTAAAGTAACATGTTAATTTTTATTTATTTTAAAAGGCAATCCCTTTCTTAGTTTAAAAAAAAGGCAATTTTCATTTTTATTTTTGAAGAAACTACTGGTTATATTATTTTGAGCTTTTAACAGTTAAGAATCTGAATAGTTCACATTTGTTTAAAAAAAAGATTATAAAAATATCTTAATAATTATGAGTTAATGACATTTTTAATAAACATGGAAAGCAATACCAAATATTCCTTTTCTCAAGCAGAGAAAAAGTGGGAAGAAGAGTGAAAATATCACTTGGCCATTCTGCTGTCGACCTCACAATAACCGAATTTATAGCGTATAGTCACTTTATTGTAACAATAAATAATCAATCACAAAAATTCCTCTCCCATGACTGAAATTGGGATTTATCCCTCTTCCCTTTTTACTAAGTGCATAAAATTTAGTCTAAAACTTTCCTGCCTATTATTTTTTAAACTGTAAATAAATAGCAAGTCATCTAATAAACTTCTCTCCCCCCGTCCCTGCCCCCACATACCAAAATAAAATAATAAATCTGCTTTTTTTTTCCTTCTGCGCATGAATTTTAAACCTTAAAAGTCATTGATTCTTCTAAAACTTATTGTAATAATAAATAATCATATAATTGTACTCCTCACCCCACCTAAATTTATGTTTTCCCTCTATCTCTCCTTATCAAGCATAAAATTCAGTCTTTAAATCTCTTTTAGTCCTGTGTATTAATCTTTAGTCATGTAAATAAGGTAAGTTGCCAAATAAATTCCCTGCATGCCCACCTGCAAAAAAAGAAAAAAAAAATTTGCTTCACACCCTTCCCCCCACCCAAATATCTTAAGTTTAAAATCCTCCAAAATTTTTTAAAAACATTTTTAGGTTTATATGTATTTTATTCCAACAATAAATAATTGATTGTATCCAACTCATACAATATCAATGTTTACCCCCCCCCCCCCCGACATTCTTTTCAGGTATACAAAATTTAAAATTTCTAAAACACTTTAAATTTACATTTTTTGTCCCATTAATAAATCTTTAATAAAAGGTAAAAAAGCTGTCAACTCCCCCCCCCCCTCCTTCTCCAAAAAATCTGTTTTTTCCCTCTGACCCCCGTCAACTTAAAGTTAAAATCTTTTTCTCTCCTTATTTAGATTTAAAAAAAAAATAAAACCTGAAATTCTCCTTCTGCACAAATAATTTAGTCTTGTTTCAATTTATTCTTTTTTTGTGTGCTAATTATAAATCGCTACTAACTACAATATTAACTAATTTTTTTCAACTATGTTGGAAAGTGTTAAAAGTAAAGCAATAGATATGTATTGAATGGTACACAAAACACATGTTAATTGTATTTCTAGAAGTAAAATATCTTGAGAGGTATTTTTAAGGAAGATATTGCGATTTTCCGTTAATGTGCAAGTCAGTTTTCAAAACCTTTTGCATTTATTTCCTTCCTACTAGCTCAGAATTGAACCACTAAACATAGATACCAAAATTACCTGAGTTTTCGGATGAGCTGAACAAATCCACAATATATCATTTAAAAAATAGTTTTTGGAACCGCCCTCCCCCCTCCACTTTACTCCTAAGTCAACACTCAAAATTAAAAATTGTTAAAGCTCTTTGCTGTATTTATATCATACTTGTAACAATCATCAATAATCTAAAGTTTCCTTCCACTTGAAATTTTGACTAAATATTTAGCCCCATTGACCTAACATCACACATAATTTTCAAAATTAGCAAAACTTGGTAGATTTCGTATAAAATGCTACTTATTGTGGTCACTCCTATGTTGGAATTTCCAAAAAATTTTAGCAGATCTACGTCGATCATGACCTCTAGACCCCAAAATTACCATCAGTAAAAAAGTTTTTATATATCACATTCTTCTGGATACGATAACTTCTATAATTTTGCTCCAATCTCCTCCAAACTGATACATGAAATCAGGGTGTATAAAATCTCAGTCAAGTTCATTAATGGGCAAAATCTGACCAAGGGGGGTGGAAATAGGGAGGGGTTTTGTGAAAACTGGAGAAACGCCATACCTTCTTAATTAAAACAGATATTGAATCAGTTTAAAGTTTATATTACTTCTAAAATATGGGCCAAAAGTTTATGCATGACAGATTTTTGATAAAATTAAAAACTTGCTCGAACAAGGGATGAAACAAGGGACGAAAAAAAGAAAACAGGTTTTTGGGAGAAAAAAATTCATAACTTTGTCAATTCTCAAGATATCAAATCCAATTAAATTTTTCATAAATGTTCTCAAAATTATCTAAAGCTTTTGTTACTACAAGTTTTTGATAGGACCAGCTTTTACAGATGAAAAAAAATTAAAAAGAAAAAAGGGGGGTGGATAAAGAAATAAAGAATACTGCCCAGTTAAACTGAAGGCATTGAGCTCACAGGCTACAAATACTAATTGCACATTAAAGCTTTATATTTTCAAGGGTTAATTCCGTTCGAAAAAAAAAAATTAAGAAGGGGAAATAGCTCTCCCCTTTTCTCTTTTTTTATACTTAATCATTAGACCTCCTATACTACCAAAGACATGCTTTATCATATAAAAAATCTATATCCAAAATTCAGAGCAAATTAGATAATTCTTAATAAAAACCCATTTAGCATTTATATAATTTAAAAAGAGTTATCCCCCTCTTTTATACTTAACCATTAAACTTCCAAAACTATTCAGAGATTTGAACGAAATCTGACAATTCTGCTTGAAAAACCCATTTATATAAATTAAGGGGGGGGACATTAGAACCCCTGTTCCCCTTATTTATACTTATTCAATGAACACCTAATAACAGTCACGGAATCGCCTCATCAGAATGATCCTAATCTAAATTTTGAACGAAAATTAATTCTGCATGAAAATCCCATTTATATCAACTAACGGGGGGAGGGGCATTAGAGCCCCTGTTCCCCTTATTTATACTTATTCAATGAACACCTAATAACAGTCACGGAATCGCCTCATCAGAATGATCCTAATCTAAATTTTGAACGAAAACTTAATTCTGCATGAAAATCCCATTTATATCAACTAACAGGGGGGGGGGCATTAGAACCCCTGTTCCCCCTATTTATACTTAATCAATGAACACCTAATAACAGTCACGGAATCGCCTCATCAGAATGATCCTAATCTAAATTTTGAAAACTTAATTCTGCATGAAAATCCCATCTATATCAACTAACGGGGGGCATGAGCCCCCCGTTCCCCCTCTTATACATATCGAATGAACTCCAAAAACTAATTAGGGAAGCGCCTTGTCAGGATATACCTACATACAAAATTTCAAGTGGATCGGATATTTTTATCATGAGTTATCGCGTTACGTACGAACATACATACAGAACGGACGGGCACATAAGCTCTCAGGCTATGATAGCCTGTGAGCTAAAAAATTCATAACTTGGTCAATTCTTAAGCTATCAAATCTAATTAAATTTATTTTACATCTTCTCAATAATATCTATAATTTTTATACTGACAAGTTTTTCATGGGACCAATTCTTATTGCAAAAATAAATTAAAAATAGGAGTTGGAGTAAAAATCTCAAATCCAACCTGCTTGTATTCAGACTCATTTTTAAATTCATTTTTGATTTTAAATGCATCCAAATGGCAGACTCTTATTTAGGAACTATATAATGTGATGTATTTGCCAGTTTTTTGATAAAGGCAGAATATATTTCAAAAAAGGCTGAATTCAGAATTTTCTGAAGTGATTGCGATTGAAAAATTGAAGTAGTATTCAAATAACAAATTGTGTTTTTTCTGACTCATATTTAAATCCATTTTTGGTCTCAAACATATGCAGTTGCATGATCCTCTTTTTTAGGAACTATGTAATGTGACAATTTGGCCAGTTTTTTGATAAAGGCAGAATATATTTCAAAAAAGGCTGCTAAAATGGGTACTTTAAACAGAATTTCCTGAAGCAATTGAGATTAAAAATTGAGGTATTCAAATAACAAAATTGTGTTTTTCTGACTCTTTTTTTAAATTCAGTTTTGCTCTCAAATGCATCCAATTGACAGGTTCTATTACTTAGGAACTATATAATGTGATATGTAATAGTGAATTATCCTTGAACGATCGAAGAAAAGAACTCTGAAAGATTTTTTTTTCAATCAACTAGAGGAAAATATCACAAATTTTACAATTTATTCTGGAAAAACTTTTGAATATCCCCGATTTACCATAGAAAAAATCGTTAATTTTGTCAAAGGTCATGGAAACAATAGCCGATTTTAGTAATTCGATTATCATTTTGTCCCAAATTGCAGTCAATAACGTCTCCAAAATGACGCTCTTGTTCATATCCATATGTAGGTGGTATGTTAAAGACATACAATTATCAGTGCCAAAACTAGAGGGGGGCAGAGGGGGCATTTGCCCCTGGCACCAACAGAACAGAAGGTGAAGGGGGTACCAAATTAAGATTTTTTTAGTGTGTTTGTTATAAAGAATGCATATATGTTGGGGTGCCAAAATACATATTTGCCCCGGGTACAAAAAGGCTAGTTTCGGCGCTGACAATTATTTCAACTGAAAATGGAGCATTCCCCTGAAATTGCGAAACGATCCCATGAGCACAGAAAAATTGCCTTGCTGAGCTTCAACCCTGTAAAGTTTGTTTTGCAGCACTGTTCAAAGTGCAGCCATGACATGGATTACAATTTACATAGGTCTTATGAGAACTTTCTATCTTTAACTATTCAAGAACTTTTATGTATGGTAGAAGAAAGAAGTCATCGACTGTGCATTTGGGAAGATGACTTTACAGGAGCTTTGAGAAAAAAGATGATTATTTACTGTAAAAATAGTTGCTGGAATCAGAAAAAAGTAGTCTTTTTTCTTGAAATAGTCATATTTTAATAAATTTTGGCCTAAAATAGTCGGCATAGTTGCCTGATGCTGAAAATAGTCTCTTTTAGTAGCATTTTAGTTACTTATGGCAGACCTGCAATGACAATTTTTATGTGTTCCTACATGTATTATTATTAGGATTATGGAAAAACAAAGACTGTTTCTCGGTTGTGCCTTTGTAAATAAACTAAAACAGCAATGCATTTAATTACTGAACCAGGTACTTTTGGCTAAAGCTGTTGACTGAGCTATCCTGGACAAATCTGGCAGACAATTAACTGAGACAAACTTTTTGATAACGACACCCAGTTTACCTGAACAGCACTACTGAAAAAAATAGAGTAAGGTAACTGATAAAATTGTGAATCTGATAACATATCTATTGTTTTACATAACTATTCTATTTTTTAAATAAATCATACCAATTATAAATTTTCAGTTGTGTGAAAAAGTTCTTTATTACTTAGTTAGAAAATTATAACTCATATCATTTATTTACCAATTAGAATAGTTACATTAAAATTATGAAGTGTAATAATATAGAAAATACTTATAACAATCCTAAATCAATATTAGATAATGGATGTTCTTTATTTTAGAAACAAACTAGAAATTTAAAAAATAAAATAATTTAAATAAGCAAGATAAATATGTTGGCACAAATCAGTAATCAGATTTGTTGCTCGCTGATTTTCAAATGAGTTTTTCCCTCTACATGATTCTTTTTTGGTTATTTAATTATTAAGAAGGTGTACAAGTAAAATGAAATAATGTACAAAACAATATATATATTTAAGTAAAAAAAGAATTATTTTTATTTATAAAACTTTAAAACAATCCATGCATCAGAAAACTAATAACACTTATAATAAATTTTTAAAAAGATGGCGAATATTGCTTATTATGATTAATTAAAATATATATTAATAAATGAGATCAATACCAGTATAAGTGAAGTCTACAAGACTGTATAAGGTATAAGAATTTCATATACATACATTTTGTACACAAATACAATTAATCTAATCCAGCCTCTCATACCATTTCTTTAATAAATTACTAGGCTAGACATTTCAGTTAGTAATAGCAGTATAAAAATTTAAAACAAAGTTGCATATTGTGAATGAATAAAAGAAGTCACTTAGTAGATTTTTTTTTTCTTTTTAAGTTTAGGAAAATTGAATTAACGATTCCATATACAAGTGCATATTGATATTTGATTCGAAACAAAAAGAACTGGAAACTATTTTGATATATTGCCATAACTTGCATTCATAAAAGTAACCATAATTTTATTCTGATAACTGCAGAATATAAACATGTTTACAGTAGAAAATTCCAAAACTAAATATTCCAATTATAAATTTTGGGGATTTAAAAGGAATCGGTTTATAGCAAATATTAAAAGTATAAAGTTGAAATATCACTTTAAATTTTCAAACTTCATATATAAAATCAACAATATAATTTTTAAATATGTGATAACCTCTGCATTAAGGCACTTTGATATAAAATTTCAGATATTGTAAGATTATTATTTTTATATTCCTGAAATATAAAAATATCTTTATTTAGTAAGTTCCCCACATTTGTGAAGAACAAAGTTTTCAGACATTTACAAACAGGCACATAAAGAGGCATATTACACATTTAATTAACACTATCATGAAAATTTAAGTTTGGCTTGATTTGCAAATGTATGGGTAATATTGTTATTAAGTCCACTTTCTTCGGCCAAATTCATCAAATGAGTAACAGAATGTTCAGATACTGCTCTGTAGGCAGGTTTTAAAAACTGGAAATAAAAATGTTAATTATTGTCAAATTTTATTTACAATTAAGTATATAACATTGAAAATTATATAAAAACAATTTTGTTGAAATTTATTATTAATTAATACATCATTAAAAAAATTTGTGCCTAGCAAATGCCTAACAGTTGACATTGCTGATAAAATATACATACATCAAGCATGGATGTATAAGGCTCAAAATTTATTAACTTCCAAAATAATGTAGTTAATTAAATATTCAAACTCATTAATTAAATAAATATTCAAAATAATAATAATACAAGTCAAGTGAAATATTATTAGAAATTATATAAATAAACCAAATTTTATCAAGCAGTATTTCTACAAAAAAAAAAAGGGGGGGGGGGTATCATGCATGTCTATGGCTAATACTTGCCAAACAGTTATAATACAGTTATTTAAGCACATTTTAATTCTATATTTAAAAATAAATTTATTTATGTTTTATAGAAGAAAGGTGGTATAAATTTAAACATATACAGGCATTAAACTTTTGTTTATTATTATTTGAATATTATTAGAAACTCCAGGTGAAGAAAATGCAGGACACACATTTAGTGTCTAGAGAAATTATTGTGTTATTTAGTCAAACAACCTGAATGTGCAAAAATATTTCAGGTCTGGTATCTGACTAGACTCAGAATCTAAAAAAGAAATCTATTCTTCTATTTGTGAATTAAGTACATGTAAAAGAAATCCAAAATAGAGGATTTAGCTATAAAACTGGTCCATTCATGAAACGTCATTTAAAAGTTATCTCCATTAAAATTTAAAAAAAAGAAATTTTGAAGAGTCCGAAAAAAATGAAGGGGTGGAAAATGTATTTTTACAAGTTGATAATAGTCTAAGAAACATGAAAAATTAGAATTTGTGAGAATTCAGCAAGTAGGGCATCATATTTCTAATTTTGATCATAGATTTGAATAAACCCCATGCCAAGTCAACCAAATCATTCTTCACCTTCATCGAGATAAAAGTAGAAATATATATAATTAATATATAAGAAAATATGAAGAGCAGATAAAGATATAGAACAATTGTCTTCCGACAGTAAAATAATTATGTGCTGTGATATAGAGCGCCTGCAGTGGCAACTAGTGACAAAATTTGAAATTATCAATCCTTTCTTGAAAACTGACACACACACACAAAAATTGCTTACTAAAATGTAGAACATTCTTGATTTAACATGAAATACCTTATATGTAAAGGTATCTATTACTGTATTTTCCAGAAAGAAAAAAAAAGTTTTGTCCCAAAAGCAAAGAATTTATTTTAGAAAGATAATATCTTGCATAACAACTTCCATTTATTCATTAACACCATTCTACATTTATTCACAAAAACAGGTATGATTACATTAAAACATATTTTCTCAGACTTTGTATCTCTATACATTTTTGACAATTTGTTAACTATAAAATGATGCAGCTAATGAAAGTAGTTTTATGTTTAAAGAAAACATGCATTTTTATTCATTAAGTGAAACAAATATAAGGTAATAAAGTAAAGTTTTATGTTTATACCATTTATTGGAGAAAAAAAAAATTTGATCATTACTAAAACTTTATATGAACTTTAAAAATATATAGAGCAGTGGATTAGCGATAAAATTTTATATCTGCTTTATGTTCTTTCTGCTCTCTCTTGCTTATATTTCAATCAGAATAATGCAATAGATTTTGATCATACAAAAATCATATTTCCAACATCCAATTATTATTTATCTATCATCAGAGAATCTATAGAAATCCCATGAAAAAACAAATCAAGTTTATAACAATGCCCTACCATACAATATATCAAATTTATGGTTTAATATCCTGAAAATAAATCCTGACAGTTTGAGAAAAATGACATATTAAAATTGATGGTACAACAGTTAAATATATATTTTTTTTACAGGTTTTCATCTCAAACACTACAATCTTCAAGCCATGCAATTAAAAATGAAAAGTGACAAATGAATACAGAGTGGAATAATAAAGTAAACTTTAAGTAATAACTGCAAGTAATGAAAAACCCATCAAGTTTAATCGAAAAAACTACCACTTTCAACTACAATAATTATTGGCTCATTCAATTTCAAATCGAATACATGCATTTGTATAAACAAAAATATTCTCCGAGGAAGAACCTGAATAAGTACTTAGATGTTTTGAATAAAATTAATTATTAACCTCTCTAGTTGATTATTTTAATCACCTTTTAAGTAAACCTGAACATTTTAAAATTCATATTATATATTTTATGTTAAAAACAAGGTGAAAATTGCATTCCATCATATGTTTTTATTATTTAGATCTTAGTTTTTTTTAAATACACATTTTCTAAATACATCATAAAATTATCATGATTGAGTGTTTGCATAAAATCATGATTCGCCTGGATATCAGAGAAATAGATTATTTTGAGAAGGGAAAAAACAACTTATTTTTGAAATAAGGCTTATTTTCTAAGGTTAAGATTATATTATGAACACCTGAAAATTCATATGCTGGGGATTATTTTATGATTAGGTCTTATTTTTGGAGAAATGTAATAGCTAAGAAATTTAATTTATATCCAATCATTGGCTGAAATATATCATTAATTGCACGTAAAAATATAGCATTGTAAGGCTGATTTACATTTACTAATAAAAATAATAATGCTAAGCAACATACAATTCAATTTGATAAGAAAATTAAGTTAACTATGTCCAATGTGCCCATCATCAGCAAGAAATGCATATTTGCTTATATGCATACAGGGTGGTACTTGAGTGATATTCTCATTAAAACAAATTGAATATTGCTTACATGGGTTACTTTTATTAGTAAACTAGCCAATCCATACAGCATTGCCTGGGATTGTTACATTTGAAATCAATCCTATATTCAGATATTTTCTTCTGTAGTGATTTAGTGTTGAGGGCCCCTACTGCCTCCAACACTGTAACCCACAGACTTGTATGATATTTTTAAACAAAAATATATTCAAACAATTTTTTTTTGTAATCCTATATGGAACTAACAAGAGGACCAAAAAACCTAGTGCACGCAGATTTAGTTGATTTCTAAGAATGTTGTAGGGGTTACACCACTAATAGGATTTTTTCAAATGGGCATTAGTTTTTAAGAAGTTGATGGTCAAAGTTCAGCGTACATTTCAAATATCCATTGGTATACCTTCTGCTTGTTAATTTGTAGCATTGTGTTAGCATGCAAGCTTACAAAATAGGAAACTGAGTTTGATTGCAGGTAGGGTTCTTTTTTCATATATATTTCACACATTTTAAGCAGAATTGGGAACTTTTCAGCTTTGAACTTTTTAATATTTTCTTAATTACATTTACAGTTTTGAAATTTTTCAAGAAAATTTATTTTTCTCTGTAAGTTTTAAACGAATATTTCTATTAACAAAACTGCAAAATTAATTTATGCCAAGAATTTTTTTTATTAATTTTCATTTACATTTTTTATTTTAAGCAAAATTCTGAAGTGACTATTTTTCTTTTTCTAAACTCTTTTTTTTAATGGAATTTTAAATGAAAATTTATCCTTTTTTGTATAAATTATACAAAATAGAAAAAAAACAGTTTAAAAAGAAAGCTGTCCCCTTATTAAAATACCAAAAAGTTTAAAGCTCTAGCATTCCTTATTCTACTTAAAATGTGTAACATGTAAAAAATATAAAAATATATAAGCTCAACGTGAAAACTAACTCACAATCTATTCCATAAGCTCCACAGTTTTACAAACAGAAGTTATACTAATAGATATTTGAAACACATGCTGATGAGAAATGGGTCCTGCAATTTCTCAAAATGTAAGACCCATTTGAAAAAAAAAACCCTTTTATCAGAATAATTAGTGGTATGACCTCAGAACATACAGTAGACTCCCTCAAATCCGCACAGCTTGGGACCAGAGGTTTTGCGGATTTTAGAATTTTGCAGATTTCTGGTCCTTGCTTTGTTTACATTTTTTAAAAAGTAATTTGAATGTAATTAATTATGAAATCAAAAGTATAATGAATGCTTACAATATGCTAAAATATTAAAATAAGTAATAAACTAAAATAATAAAAAATTAGATAGTTTTTAAAATTAAAAAAATACTAAAAGCAAAGGTCTAATTAATAATCAATAATGTACAATTAAATATTCATTATAGAGATGAAATGCATTTTTCCTAAATTATTCAATGAAACTTGCCTCATAAAGTTACATCACATCAAGATCATAAAATAATGAAGCTTTATTTCAGGTTTAGCCAGACTTAATAACTAAAAAAGCTTGATTGATACATAAATATATTTGGTAAGATTGTGATTACCAATGATATCAGCAATATCTTTATTTTTTCAGAAATAAATTATTCTTTCTTCATGAAAAACATGAATTCAATAACCTTAACAAAAATTAAAAATAAAAAAATATATGGAATTGATATAAAACTAAAAAAGTCAAATTTTGCATCTACATCTGAACTAAATGTTTCATTGTTTACATCCGTAAAATATGTGCGGATTTTAGAGAGTTGCGGATTTTAGGAGTGCGGATTTGAGGGAGTCTACTGTACTTTGAAATCATCAAAATCTGTACACATCATGTTTGGTGGCTTCCTTGCGAGTTATTGAGATTTTATAATGCAAGTGAAATGGAACCTTTTAACTGTTGTCTGCTTCAAAAACAAAAATTTCCCAGAAAATTTGCTTAAACTATGTTAACACTGACAAGCTGCTGAAAATTGAGACTAGTTCATTAAAGTTTTTAATATCTTAATTATAAAAAATAAGAATCTTAAATGCATTTTGACCCATCTTTTTCTATCCTTAGCTAAATTATCAGACTTCTATGTATGATAGATTTCTATAGCCATTGCCAACAGATAGACATATACCTTTGCTTTATTAATAGAGATGTGCATATGTCTTACAGTGTCATACTGCTGTATGCAATTGATGATATATTTAGTCTGGCATTTGGATATAAAATATTTTAGAGCTTATAATAAAGTTACTTTCACATGCAAAATATAATTTCCTTTTAAAATGAAGATATTCTATTTCTGTAAATGACATTTTTTTCTGTCTTTCATATTTATGAGACAGGTTTTATAAATTTCTAAATTTCATTACTTCAGGACACTGAAAACATTTTTATACGATAGAGCATAGTCATTTTATGATGTATACACTCCTTCCACAGCTTTAACTTCTTCAAAGTTATTTCAGTGTATTCTGACTTTATTTTGAAGTCTGCATATTCAGCAATTTTTATATTTTCTTATATGTTAATTATTTTTATGAACTGGATATTGATATAATTTAATTTAGTGATTCCACTTGTCTGGTTATCACAAATCCTAATCTTCCACATTTCTTAACCCCTCTCTTTGAAAAACATACTTGCACTGAAGTGCACTACAAAATGCTTAGTGTAAAATATGAGGTGTATAGCATTGATCATTCATTTATAAGGACAAAAGAGAATTCGGTTACAGAATATAGAGAAATAAAATATAAAAAAAGTGATTTTTTAAAAATTTAAATAATGTTTGAATATTATTTGCTTTGTAAAATTTCTTCAAATTACTACATAAAGTAAAAATAGAATTATATACTGTACTAAAAAACTTAATTTCCTTTTAACGACATGATGCTGAAGGGGAATTTTTAATTGTGTTATATTTCCTAACTGAACTAAATATCAGCATATTATATATTATATGTTCAAATAGGCAGATCATATATAGGGGAAAGTTGGATAAAACCAGGTAGGTGGATAAAACAGGGAACCGGCTTTCTTTGTGGAGGTTTCTAGCTGAAACTTCTAAAATAACTTCTAGGCAAGTGGCATGCCAGCTCCCAGTAAGCAGAAGTTGTCTAAATCAACTCATTCTGCAGTGATGATTTTTTTTAAAGTTTCGCATGAAAAAGTTAAAAATTCGACATCTTCAATGTCACATTGCCAATTCTAAATACCTAAAGATTTAATTTAGTTGAGTATAATGTATGATAGCCTATTAATTACTTGTTATTTTAACGTTTTGTATTAGTGTCTATGAGTTGTCTGAAAAATGCTAGAGTCACATTTTGTCAAAATGGTCTGACATAACAGGGAAATTCCCGGTTACGGACAGCTCATTTATTTGCATGATTGAAATAGAATTAACTTGTTTAAAATACAAAAATTATTATTTAAATTAAGTTGTTATATGGAAAACTGTTTTTAGTCTTTTATATTTCAAATTAAGTTTAAAATAAATATAGAAAATCATCGATTTTCATCAACTGAGAGACCCATGGAAATGGAAAATAATCCTTTGGCTGAATCTCAAAAACTGTTTGACCAAAAACAAGATCCTAAAATTGACCTGCCAGTAGAAAACTATTAGCCCCAGTCTGAGAAACAGAATGGGTCTATAGGAAAGCAGCCAAAGCAGACTTCAAAGGCTTCAGTTCCTGTAGAAGGCAAAGATGTGGATTTTCTGATTGCTGTGCAAACATCTACGTCTTCTTAAGGCCTGGGAAAAGATATCAGGCATCCCTTTTGCTGTCTCACCACAGGATATAAAGCCTATTCTAGTACAAACGAACCCTAGGACCATCGGGATTTCCGACAAGTGGCAAGGGAAAATAGCTATTCTTACTTCAATCCCCTACAAATTAGAACTAGAATGAGAAGAAATAGAAAGGATGGAATAGAAAGACTAGAAGAACTTAGGCCAGGAAGAGAAACTTTTCAAGATGACAGAAAAAATTGTAAAAAACTGAATTGGAAAAAAAAAGTGGCTAAAAAAACTTGACATCAAACAAGGAGAAGGATGAAAGTGAAACATGCATCCTTTGCAATGGCTTACATGAACAAGCTAAACCTAAGGAGAGTTGAATACCATGATTCACTGCAAAGAGTGGTCACATGAAGCGTGCAACAATGCAGATGAACAAGATCGAATTTTCATTTGTGATTTTTGTGCCTAACATTTTTAACTCTTAAAACAGAACATAAATTTAATATAGATTCACATTCTATAAAGTATAATATGGCAATTTCTGCAAATTTTTCTTAAATAAATGGTATTATTGCAAAGTTACAATGTGCTTTTAATTATTTTTTCCAAGTTCTCGGTTTTGTCCGACTAGGTTGGACAAAACTGGGATGTTGCACGCTCTTAAAAAAAGTGTTGTTATGATCTCAATTGCTATTATTCATGACTGAATGAATACTTTTCTTCTTCATAAGGAATCAATTTATCGTTTTAATAAAAACTGACCGTTATGTTTACATAGTGCACAATAATAAAACAAAAAACATTAGGGTCCCAGTTTTATCAGACTTTCCCCTACAGCTTCACAATAGAATTCAAATACTTTTGTACAATTGTTGATGTTACTTGCTGAATTTTCAATTTTACTTGAATATCATCCGTCACCTTTATCATATGAGAAAGTTTATTTAAAATATTCTAAAAAGGTTTGAAAGTATTTCATAATCTGCAATTAACCCTTTCACCGCCTGAGAGTTTTCGCATATTTATGAAAAGAATTCTTGTAAACCCCATAATTTTTTAGAGCTATATGTATAATATGCTATATGTATTTTTTCAATTGCAATTTGATGCTATAATGGCTTTAATATCTAGTTGAAAATAGAATTATGTTGAAAATATTTTTGATTATAGCCATTTTAATATAATTCCTAGGAACGGATAAAACTTGGGCTAGCCAGTTAAAAAGGTTAATATGCAAACTTTCTGCCTTGTTTTAATTGTTCATTGAGCATTGGACCACTAATGCTTCCAACTGCTCTTATAGTTACATTTCTTCTGCATTTGTGATATTTCAAGATACTAACATATTTATAGTTGCTAACTAATTTCACAAGTGAGATTTTTAACATTCTTTCTGAAAAGAAAGAGAACATGTAATTTCCAAGACATGGGTGAATAAAATAATATTCAACAATAAGTTAAAAATAAATACTACTCAAATACATGTAAACTGATGAAAAAGTGATGAATACAATGAATACAATTCACAAATGAATACAATACTTTTGGTCAAGATAACTTTCTGAAAAAGAAACGACTATAGAAATTTCTGATGTGCAAAATTCTATTTATGGGTAGCCACATTAACTTCTTAACAATGCAATTTCATGAAATAATAAAGTATTTTATCAATGAGATCAGTGAATAATCATGTAATTAGCAAAATAATAAATATTCTATTTTTACATAAAAAAAATACCTTAAAAATGAATACAAAAGTTATTTACCTCTCTAAAGATATTTGATGCCAGGATATCTATTTGTGATCCAACATCACGCATATCACCACTATACCTATTTTTAAAATAAAGACAGAAATATTACTTTTTAAAAAGGTTTTAACACGGCAGGGAAAATTTTAAAAGTAAGATTATTGATAGGCTATAAGATTGTTTTCTTTAATCTTATTAATAAGAATACCACTTAGTGAAAAAAAAAATGGGTGCAGTAAAATTTAAGACAAAATTTAATACAACATTTATGCATAACTTTTGTAAATTTTATTTTTTATAATTAATGAAATAAATTAGAACTATATACATTAAATCAGATTGAGAAAAATACATTAAAAATCCAAGATGACCAAGTTTTTAGTGTGACAGGCAAAATTTAAAAAGCAACTTTCTCAAAGTCTTCAGCAAAGTCTTTACTAAGCTGTTAGATTGTTTTCTTTAATCTTAGAAACTGGAAAGCCACTTGAATAAAAGTAATTATGGGTGAAGTAAAATGCAAGACATGTTTCACAACATTTATGCATGACTTTTATAATTTTTTTTTTTTTTTTTTATATAATTCACAAAATAAATGAGAAATAATAAAGTTTATAACTAATACAACTTTTCAACTTATTTACAAAAAAAAATTAATATATATATATATATTTTAACATGTATTGCTTGTGCAAGTCTGCATTATACAGTCGAACCTCTGTATCTCTGGAAACTGGATTGATATCTTAAAAAAAAAAAAAAAAAAAAAAAAAAAATCCCCTGCATTTTCATCAAAATTCTTATGTATTTCCCATATTTATCTCGAAATACATTTTCCAAAACCCTTAATATGTCAAAGTTTTTCCCACAAAAATTAGTTTCTCTTTTTATTTTCGGCTATTCTTGATTATAAAAATAGTTTGAATTGGATGCTGGTTAAGCATTAATTTATCCTTTTATTGATACAAAGAACTCAAAAGGAAAGTATGGAATTTTTTTTATGTGAAAAAAAAGACAGAACATATTTTTCTGGAAATTTTGTGGTGAAAGCACTGGGTAATGCAATGTGAAAAGCAGCTTTTAGAATTTCTTTCTCTTTCAAAAGAACTATGAAGCAAATGTGTTTAACTCAGATAAAACTGTATTCTATAAGTGTTTTCCTAACTTAATGGCAGCATTTAACCACTTCATGATGGGAGCATTTTACGAAATTTTTAATGTTTTGTCACCGGTTTTTAAAAACAGAAATTTGTGCCTTATTAAATTGAGAGAATGCTCCAATTAAATAAGGAAAATTTCACAGTAAAGTTTTACTGGTGGGGATAAAGAAGGATTCTTAAGCTTTTTGGCAGCACGTATATATGTCGCTTGTCCCTAAGGGGTTAAAGATAAAGAAAGCTGATGTGGCAAATGGAGTTAACATCGTGTAACTGGGCTTTTAGCAGCAAATCGAAGTGGTTAAAAAAAAAGCTTCTTCCTCTTATGAAATGACGATCTAAAAAGCCTATATGCTTTGCTAAAATTAAGACATTTTTAAGGCTGTAGAGGTCAAATATAAAGGCTTGGGTGGTAGAAGCAATTTTTGCTGATTGACTGATAAGAATCAGTAAAGCAATTGCTAAAAGTTAAATATTCATTCTCCTCTTTATATAAACAATTGTAAAGCTCTTGTCTAATCTTCTAATACTAAAAAAATGCTATGTTAGAGGAAACTGAAAAGCTCTTGCAAGATGGCAGATTTCAGTTAGACTTATTCATAAACAACCGAAAGCACTTCTTGATGACGAATTGGGTAGCATTTAATCAAAACAAGTATGTGTGTAACACAATTTTGAAATTATTAAAATCGAGAAGTGCAATTTGTTAAATAGTAGTAGATCATGTATAGTTTAATCCTACTTTTCACAGTAAAATGCAGTCAGTGAGATTAGATTTTTTTAATTTGTCAAAACCTTGATAACTCGAAATCTCTATATCTCGAGTTTTTTAATGTTCCTTACAGATTTGGGATATCGAGGTTGTATTGTATATAACATCAAATTACATGTTAACTTATAGAAAAAAAAAGAAAAAAAACTTTTTTCACACAAAATTTTTTTTTGAGATGGTGACCTGTTTGGAAATTTTATCAAGATGAATGTCATCATTATAAAGATGACTGATGGCATTTATGAAACAAGCTTCCATCTACCTTAATTGATGGCACCAGGTGCGGGGCAGTACTCTCATCATCTTTGCTGTTGCTGTAATATGTACATAACATAACAAAAACTGTACATTTTTATCCCAGTTAATTTTCATAATTGTTATTTTGACTATAATTTTTAATTTTAATTAATGACTCCTATTTTTAAGATTTATTATTAGTAAGCTTGAAATGAAATGTTTAATTTTTGAAGCCACAGGATTTCAGCCTTAATTTTCTCATTTTATCACTAAATCAGCTTTAATTGAAAAATTAAATTAAAAAAGTTTGATAAAATCATAAAAAAAAAAACCAAACAGTTTCTATGTAAGTTTCTAAAACCTTTTTAATAGCATGTATTTGTGCATCTTTGAGCCTATTAGTGATACACAGAGATACCACAAGGATAATAGATAACCACTAATACAGTAGACTCCCTCAAATCTGCAACCTTAAAATCCTCAAATCATCCTAGATGTAAACAATGAAATTTTCAGTTTAATTGTAGGGGCAAAATTGCAGATTTTTTTAGTTTTATATCACTTTGCATGTTCAATAACTAAAATTGTGTTTTTCCCCCATGAAGGAAGTATACATTTATTTTGTGAAAAAAATCAAGGTTTGCTGACATCATTGGTAATCACAATCTTTGTATCAATTAAACATTTTTGGTTATTAAACTGGCTGAACTTGAAATAAAACTTCCTTACTTTATGATTTTGATGTGAATTAGTAGTGTACCTTTATGAGACAAATTTCATTGAATGATTCAATAAAAAAGTTTCTCATCTTTATTATGCATATTTAGTTTTATCATTAACTATTTTTTTTTTTAGCTTTATTTTGTAGCAATTTAATAATTTTAAAAAAATATCTCACTTTTTTATCATTTTAGTTTATTATATTAAATATTTTAATATTTTACTATATTGCAAGTATTCGTTATAATTTTGATTGAATTATTATATTCAAATTACTGTTTCAAAAATGTAAACAAAATGATGACCAGAAATCCAAAAAATTGTAAAATCTGCAAAACTCTCTAGCCCCAAGCTATGGGTATTTGAGAAATTCTACTGCAATATTTTTTCAAAAAGAAATAAAAGTTATAATTGTATAAACTATAAGTCAAAAATGTGTAAAGTATACATAAAAATGATAGAACTATAGTTAAAACTCATATTGAACAAATTTTACAAATTTTAAACCTATTGTTACAAAATTTTGAAGAAAACATTCACATATTTAAAAAATGTCACTTAAGATGTCAATGTTGTAATCTTCTTTTTTAAAAGAGATATTCACTTTACTGTAACTGAAGAATGAACTTGTCAAAAATTCCTTAACCCATTATCCAACAGTTCCCAATCATATACAGTAACAGAATCGTCCTTAACCTTCCGTCTACCAGACGGGTCCATTGGACCCGACAGCAATATTTCTGGTGTCGATGGTAAAATGAGAAATTGTCGATTGACACCGGAATTTATAAAGGACTTGTCTAGATATTACGAATTCCTTAATTTAAGCTTTCATTGTAAAAGCAAAATTATATTAAAATATTACTGGTGCCGTTTGCAAGTTTGGAATTAAAATTAGGTGTTGCCGTAGATAAATGGGTGTTTTGTCTGGTAGACGGAAGGTTAAACTACTGTTTACAATTAGTAGGGTCCCCTTGTGACCTTAGGAGTGTGATTAGAGAATACATGTCATAATGAAAAGATTGTTAAGTTTTCTAAGTAAGAGCTAAGTGACTAAGAAAGAAAAGTTTATTTACAATAGGAGAACAATTTAGATAAAACTTCTAGACTAACATTTTTACATTGAATCTAAAACATCGCTAATGCAGTTTACATAGATTTTACATATTCTTAAGTAACAACAACATAATGTTGCCAAACCAGCAATACAAATTTGGTGTTGCCACCAACATTATTAATAATTATTTCCCAACAAAGATCAGGACTCTTTCTATTTATATTTCACAGTGGTATTTTTTTCCATCTTAAGAGCCCACACTACTGACTGAAAAAGATCCAGATAATAACGTAAAGTCTATGGGAGCATTCTTTTCAAATATCTCACTCAAATTTTAATATTTTGACATGATTTTTTTGCACAGGACAGCTGAGGAGGATCCACAACCGGGCTAATTTTTACTTCTTCGATTTTGGTTATATTCTTTTTATATTAGGATAGTTTCAGTTTCATAACCAGTTCTGAAAATTTCAGTATTGTTTTTTTAAAATCTGAAACCAAAATCGAAAAAGGTAAAAACTAGCCTGGTTGTGAATCGTCCTCCGCTATCCTATGAAAAAAAAAAAAGTCAAAATATTAAGTTTTGAGGAAGATATATGAAAAGAATGCCTCCACAGACTTTACATTATCATCTGGGTCTTTTTCACATTAGTGTGGCATCTTAAACAGTAAATATGCTACATGGGACACAAAATGAATGTCTGGTTCCATGTTACATAGATTGTTTCAGTCTTAGATAGATTTCTCAGAAATTTCTATGTTAAAAGTTGTGGGACTTTGAAATATAGATAGATTTTTGGCTAAGACCGATTTCACTGTATTTAAAAAAAAAAAAAAAAAAAAAAAAAAAATAATAATAATTGGGGGGGGGGGGTAAAACTTTAGCATGTTTTTCTTAAAGCACATTTGTCAAACAATTTGAAATATGCTGTCAATTCATTGCTCATGAAAACTTATAAGATTAAATAAAAATGATTTTCCTTTAGTTCACAGTATTTTACATCAATTAAAATAATCCAGCAAATAGATTCAAGGGTTATTCCACAAGTGAAAATTTGAAGGGTTTTTTTTTAATTTCTTTTAAAAAATTGCTGTTTTATTTTGGGATTGTTTGACAAAATCGCCGATTGTTCGACAAAAATCACTGTTTTATTTTGCAATTGTTTGGTGAAAATCATATTGTGTGTTCATTCAAAGAAAATTGTTGTCATATTTCACAGTCTTTTGGCAAAAATTGCTGTTTTATTTTGTGATCACTTCACAAAAATTGCAGATCTTAAAAATTAAAAGTGGAAATCTGCCATTTGGTGGAAAAGTGATGTTCCCTGAAATTCTTTGCATGACTTCATACACTTTTCATGGTAAAATAATGAAAATGGCAAAAAAAAAATTGTTAGCACCCCCTTCAGGTAAAATATTACTAAATTCAAAGAGGATCTGCTAGACATAAACATATGCAAAAAATGTTAAATTTAATTTCACCAAAACTTAAACCAAGATTAGAGATAAACCCAGTTTAGAAACTTACCTGGCCACTTTTGACAATTTTTTTACTTCATTTTTTTGAAAAAGCTGCTTTTATCATCAGAGCCATGTTAATATAATTTTATTCTTCAAACATTTTTTTTTTTTTTTTTTGCTGTTGTCCTATTAAAAACTTGTCAGTATAAAACTTGTAGGTAAAATTAAGAAGACTAAAATTCAAGTGGATTTAATATCTTGTGAATTGACGAAGTTATGAATTTGTTTTCTTAAAAATCTATTTATTTATTTATTGCCCCTTGAGCGCATTTTTAATGATATGAAAAGTCTGTTATACATAAATGTTTGACACTTTTTTTAGAATTAATAATAACTTTAAATAAATTTTATATGTCTTTATAACTAAGAAAAGAAGTTGGTTTTTTTTAGTTTTAACAAAAACTCTCCCTATTTTCACGCTCTCAGCCTAATTTTGCCCATAATGAATCTGTCCGAGATTTTCTGCCCCTTGGTTTTCTGTATCAGTTTGGAAGAGATTTATGCAAAATTATGGAAGTTATGTTACTAAAAAAGCAATATAATCTTTTGAACTGTGAATGGTTTTAGATTCTAGGGGTCATGATTGGTATAATCTACAAAAAATTTGCAGAAATTCCAACACAGATGAGAATGTAGTAGGTAGTATTTCTAACAAAATCCAATACTAAATTTTTATTTTTTTTAAAGATAGTGGTTGTTCATTCAGTAAGTAAAATATAATATACCTTATGTTGTAATTTATACTAGGGTACTATATCAGATGAAAAAAATAATGCAAGAAATTTATTGTTAGAAAAGTTTGCCAGGAGTTAAAAAAAAAAAAAAAAAAAAAAAAAAAAAAGAGGTAACGTAGCATTTAATCATTTTTTTTTTTTAAATTAATTTGATTAATCTTGTTTCTCTGAATAAAATTTTTAGTGCAAGCACTATTTTTTTTACATTTCAGTATGTGTTAGTCTTGATCAAAGGCTTTTAACTAAAAAACTAATCTATTTACCAAGAAACTTTACAGAAAATTTTAATAGTGTAGAATAAAAATAAAATAGGATTTTCAGATCTTTATGAACATTTTAAGTAAAATGCTCAAAAAAGGCGAAGTTATTTTAAGTGGAAGCCTTAAAAAAATGCTGCACAAACTTCGATGCTGTGACTGGGGAAATTGCTGAACATCTTAGGTCACATATGAACAACAGTTAATTTAAACAGAAATTTCCCTAAATATTAAGAAAATTATAAAAGTGAAAACATTTTCAAATATTATTATGGAACTGACACATCCCATTTAATACGGTTGTAATTTTTTAAATTTAGATTTTTCATTTTAGTAAATACATACCTGATATAGGTCCACAGACATAATGTTAATAAAACAAGTCCCATTACAAGATTGCATAAATTGGCTAAGGCAATCATGCCAATCAAATTAAATATACCAGATGCAAAGTACAAAATTAATACTAGAGTAAATAAAGTAGCAGGAGTTTTAGCAGCAGCAAATATATTCTTTCCTTCATTATGCTTTTTATAATTCAAATAAAGCATGTCCAATTCCTAAAAAAGAAAAAAAGTATTTTTAAAAAAATAAGTTCATTAAAAATAAATAAATAAATAAATACATCTTAAAAATAAAAATGTTTATTTATATGAAGTTAGGATAATAGCATAACAGTAGAATGTACAATATAATCTTGAAAATCTGAGCATCTTGAAACTGGAAATCTCAAAAATCTAAAATTCTTCAGGAGAAAACTTAATTTCTGTGGAATGTTTTTTCTGAACCTGTAAACGGTGCAACTCTAATGCAACTAATAAGCAGGAGAATGCTATCAATAAATATTCTGATTTTAGATTCACTTAGAAATTTTTAAATTGTTTGATAGTGTGATGAATAAAGCTTACAATACTGATGACCGTAAGAATTTTTTTAGAAAGTATAGAAAATGTAAAAATATCTATAGAAATTTAATAGGTAAAAGAAGTATTAAGTCCAGAACAAAGACACTTGATAGCTGAGTATTCTGACAGTTTATTTTTTATTTTTAAATAAGTCTAAGCTAATGATAAATAACAATATTGATATAATTGATTCATAATTCAAATTTAATTGATTAGAAGCTAAATCATGTTATATGCAGTTCACACTCAGATAATGATTGTCTGAACTGTGTCTGACAGACTTATCTGGGATAAGGTAATTGCTAGAGCATAAGCAGCTAAAATCAAAAAGTGCTGGATTAGAGTCGACACATTTTCACACTGTTGAAAAAACTCCAGCTTGTATGATTTCTGTATCAATAAGTTTAATCAATTTAAAATAACTCAATATCAAAATATTAAAAGGTTCTTTGAAATTACTACATGCAATCATTTTTAAGCAAATGTGTTTACAGACATCATTATATAAAGTTGCTACACATTTGAAATTGAATAAAACTGTCACATTTTAAGAGAAAGAATACAAAGGCATAAAACTTGAAGCCATTTTTATAAGGTTTACATTTTCTTAACATTTTTGTTTATTTAATAGTACATTTTTTTTTTTTTTTTGAACTATCAAAATTTTTTAAATGCATATTAAGCTTTTTATGAGACAAAGGAGTGGCTGTTACAGGGCTTGAATTTCAAGGCGAGATGAAAAATTTTGCATATTGAAACTACGATCAACTACCACGACCGTTTTGTGAATTAAATGATATCGTGTGACTGTGACACATTTTGCGAGTTTTTTACTGCAAAGTATCATTGAAGTTCACGATTTTTTCCATGACCAATTGACAAATTTTGCAATTTTTTTCCTGCAATCGATTTACAAGTTTTGTACTATTTTCCGTGGCTAAAAAGAGGAGATTCTGTTCTGCATTTTCAAAAGAAAAAAAAAGCATTCAATTCCAAAAATTATGAAAAATCTGTTATCAGATTGGAAAATTGGACATACAAATATTGTGAATTTCGACAAATGGTTTCTGAAAAAATCAATTACGTTAATCATTCACAGAAAATGGCCCATTTCGTCAAAGGATTGCGGGTCAATTTTGTCAAAAAACGCAAATTTGGTTAAAGGATCAAGAAAAGAGTGAATTTCTTTAAAGGATTGTGGGAAAAAAAACAAATTCTTCAAAGGGTCGCTTTCAGGGGTGAATTTTAGAATTTTTTTTTTTTTTTACTCAATTTTCTGAAAGGTTTCAGCACAGTGTGGTTGGAGGGAAATCCAGTTTAAACGCTATGTTTTTTCCATGGCCCTTTGATGAAATTTGTGGATTTTTCACAATTTTTTGACAAAATTGAGATTTTTAGAGATTTTTTGATGAAATTTGCAGACAAATTTGTAATTTGTCACTATTTTTTAAATGAAATTTGCAGTTTTCCGCGATCCTTTGTGGAATTAGCGATTTTTTTGTAATTGTTTGCGTTTTTTCATGATTCTTTAAAAATTTTTGCATTTTTTCTGTGATCCCTGAACTAATTTCCCTTTTGATATCTATCCTTTGATGAAATTTGCATTTTTTTCACTATTCTATGATGAAATTTGTGTTTTTTACGATATTCTAACAAAATTTGAGATTTATTCGTGATCTTCGCCCAAAAATTGCTGTTTTTTCACGATCTTCTGATGAAAATTGCAGTTTTTCCAGCGACCCTCTGATGAAATTCGCTGTTTTTTTGTGAGCGATTTACAAAATCTATTTTTTTGTTTTTCAGCCATCATTTGTGTGAAATTCACAATACTTTTAGTCTGAAATTTCAGGTTGATGACAGATTTTTCTTTTTAAATTTTTGGGTCCGAATACCTTAAATTTTTGAAAATTCAGAACAGAATCACCCCTGGGTCACTTAATGAATACGAATTTCATCTCCAAATCACAAAAACGAATGTTGACAAAGTATTGCATGATAAATCGTGAATTTCATCAAAAGGTTGCAAAAGAGCATAAATTTCTTTACAGGGTCATAGAATAAACACAAATTTAATCAAAAAGCAGCTATAAAATGCGAATTTCGTCAAAATAGTTTAGTTAGAGGATAGTTTTTTTTCTTATATATATATATTAAAAAAGGACCAATTTTAATTGCATGCATACTAAATATGATTTTAAAAACCACTGAGTTGTACTGCAAAGATTTAACATTTTTGGTTTGGGATAATACAATTACAATAGCAAGATAAAATTTTTGCTGTTTTATTTATGTTTATAACGTATTTATTGATAAAGCAATATTTGTTTTCAGTTATTATAAGAAATGGTATTATAGACACAAACATTGAGTTTATAATTTGTTACAGTTAGATTTTAATCTAAATATGCATTAAAAACTCAATTTTCAACTGTAAACATGAAAAAATGAAAGCACTAAATTCATTAGACAAAATGTCTAATGAATTAGCTAGTAAGCTCATTCATTAGACATTTTGTCTAATAAGCTCACTTTCTGCAGTATTACAAAAATCTTGTTTAACCCTTTCCAGAACAGAAAAATTCTGTTTGTAAAATGATGAAATAATTGACTAATACCAGAATTTACAAATTTTTTAGAATATAAAAATCGACTTTTCTACACTTTCAATATAAAAAGGAAAATTATTAAAATTTTCTTGGTGCCATTTGTCAGTTTTTGAATTAAAATTAGTCTATCATCATGCATGACCACTGTCCTTGAAAAACTAATACATGATCCCATTTAATGAGTAACTTTTGAACAGTACTCCTGAACAAGTCTTAACCAGGTTTGATTATATAAATAACAAATAGATTATAAGCATTTCTAGATAATACAAACTTTTAAAAGCTTTTCACAATACTGCCGTGAAAATTCTTCTCCACCCATTTTTCTTGTATAATTAAAGAGGATTTCACATTCATTTTTCAAATGCTGATGGTGCAACTCTAATTGGCTAGGTCTTATATAAGGCTGATCTCCACCGCATATCTGTAGATATATAAAAGACAAGTAAATGACAAGATTAAACATTAAATCAAAGTTTAGAACATCTATAGTAATAAAGATTGTGATAAAGATGTTTTGTGTTCTGAAGAGAGCACTGCACGTACAGCTACAAGATTTAGCAGTAAGTTACCTCCTGTAGTTATACTTTGAAGTTGCTTTTTGTATTATGTTTATTAACTTATTTAAATTTAGTTTTTGCAGAATTTTTTTCATACTTTGATGAGAAACTCCCCCTCCCCCATTGCTCAAAAGAAATTGGTTCCAATTTTTTAGTTGAATATAGTAAATTTTGCTCTCTTTTCACTAAAATTTATTTAACATTTTGAAAGCAATTTTTAGAATTCATTGGTTTCTGTCAGGATTTTTTGACACTTGTGAAAGAAATTCAGTTTGAAACTAAGCCTAATGTAGTAAATTTTACCCTGTGTTACTTGATTTTTAAAAATTTATTTAAAATGAGATTTTTAATGTGATTCTTAGCTTTCCATGCTTTTTGTATTCATGAAAAAATTTTGGTTACAATGTTTTAGCCCACTATACTTGGTCCTATGCAATTTTTAAATAAATAAATAAATCCAAATTTTAGTGGGTTTTTATTTATTTATTTATTTTGTGTGTGTGTGTGTTTAATGATTTTTCTACATTAGTGAAATGGAATCTGATTTCAATCGTTTAGCCTAATATAGAAATGTTTCACTTTTACAATGATGTTTATTCAAAATTTGTAGATTGATTTTTAAATTATGCATTTAAAAAAAAAAAAATATTTGTAAATGGAAACAATTTCAATCTTCTTGTTCAGTAATATATTCTTGATTAATTACACTACAATAAATTTCCAATAAATTTTATTCAGATTTTGTACAGCGATATTGGTATTTTGCCTAAAATTTTTTAAACACATCTTTTACCTTTTGTGTTTTAGCATGCATTTTGACATTCATAAAAAAAGTAGTTCCAATCTTTAAGCCCATTACAGTAGTTTTTATCATTTCAGAGGTTGATTTTCTTTTGTTTTCATTTTTTCTGTATATTATGTTCAAGTTTTAAAATACCAGGGCATTTTTACTGACAAAAATATAAAAAAGTACTCCTGGCACTTTTCCATTTCTAAAAATATCTTTAGTTTAAAAAATATTTATATTTACTATTTATAAGAAATATTTTCCATAAAATCATTTCACAAATTTGTGAGCTTTTCATCCCCCTCCTCTTTGCGTTTCTTCAAAAATGTAGTTTCCTATTTAAAAAAAAAAATTGTTTAGGCTATCTAACTTTTACTGGATCACATGCAACACTCCCAATAGTTGCTACCAAAAGCAGTGGGGCTTTCAACTCTGGATATGCTTAGACATACAGTATGGAGCCATTTATCCGGAAACCAGTTAACCGGGAAAACCAGTTATCCGGAATGATATTTCTAATAGACTGATGTTAGAATCTTTTTAGAAAAATGTGTCATACACAATCAGTTTGACATATACATTGCTTGAAACAATTGTATAGTTTGATAATAGCATCTAGTATTTGAAATAGAAGCATATAATCATATTATAGATTAATAAATAGTATTATAATATTATAGATGCCGAGAAAACAGAAGAATTTCTGTTTAAGGAGTTCCCATAAATTATCCTCTTTCAAACTCTAACAATTGATCTTATTTGTATCAGATTCTTGGTTCAAGTATTCTAATAATCAATTTAAAATTAGAAGTAATACCGTAACTACACATGTATCACAAAACTTATTAAATGAATGCTGCTTTAATGCCCAACCAGTTAACCAGAAAAACCAGTTATCCGGAATACATCTGACCCCAAGCGTTCCGGATAAATGGTTCTGTACTGTACTTTCATTTTAAAATATAAAATCATACAATTCAAAGATGTACTTTCCCAAAAGCAAAGGAGATTCTAACATTAGGATGATTTAGAAAGATGTTATTTTAAAAATATGCAACATTGATTTTAGATATATTCAAGATTATTATTATTATCATGGGCCAGCAATACTGGGTGGGTCAGCTAGAAAGTAATAAAAGAAAATCATCTAAGTGAAATTATTTGAATTATTTAACTGAATAATTAAATAATCATTAACATTAATTGAATTTAATAATTAACTGAATTATTAAACTATTAATCAATCACACTCACTTCAAATACAATGTGAAGTAATGAAAACCAGAAAATCAAAGTAAAAATTACACAAGACAAACTTTTTATAGCACCAGGAAGTTTCCCTACATTTTCATAAAAATAGTCGGAAAAGTCCGATTAATTTAAATTTTCTTTTACAGTTTTATGTTAAAATACCTTTATTTTCCCTTCTTGGATATTCTCCAAAAACAAAATTTTGTTAGGAAAATTTTATGGACTTACAGGCAATATATTTTGTTTTTGAAGATGGAAAAATATGACTCAACTCCTATGAGGATTAATAAATATAAACACAGAAAAGATATGGGCACAATGAGCTTTGACTATAGGTATAAATACTGAGTAGCTGACAAAGAGGTAGGAACATTTGAATTTTTATGTCATAATTCATATCATAATATATACATATTCTGCCTATGATAATAAACATAAAATAATGATCCAAAGGCCGAAATTATTAAACTGCTAATATACACAAACATGATCGCTGGAAGATGTTTTTCCAAAGGTAAATTATTTTATTAAGTAGGTATAGAATTTTTTATAATATTTAAATGATGAAAACACACACTGTAAATAATATAATTCAAGCATCAGTTATGAATAAGAACATTCCACAAAAAATTGTTTAACACAGAATAATTCAAAAAGCAAATTTATTTTGATCTATGTAATATAATGACAATTATTTAGCTATTTAAAATTTAAAAAGAGAATTTGGAATACATCTGGTTTATTTTCATGAGAGAAAAGATATAAAAGTTTTAAAGCAAGTTTTTTATATTTCATGTTTTGAATGAATTTAATTCAGCATAATAATACTTAAATATAAGTTTTCAAAAACCCTACACTTTCAACAATTACTTAAGAAACCTATTACTTTTTGGGGAAAGGGGGGGGGGGGGATAGAGAGATTACAATTACTTCTTTGCTTATTACCTAAGGAAAAAGAGCAGAAAACAGACATTTTATCATGTAAGGAGAATATAACTTTATTGTTCTTTTAATATACATCTGCCATTTCATTTATGAGGCATTTTTAAAGTTAGGTATTTAGGTCTTTTCTATGAAATGATTAGTGAAATTTTTGAAAAAACAGTTTTTAAAAGCCACATTCTTTTCACATAAGATTTTTTAAATGTGAATGTCAGAAGTAGAAGGAAACTTAATTGCCTAAGAATTACAAATTTTGCATTAATTCGCATACATTAAAATATTTATTCCATTAACAAAATATTTTATCATTGAAGCTAAATAGTTTGGTTTGAGATTTCAAAACTATATCACATTATGTAGAACTATTTTTTAATCAATATTACAATAAAAAATTGTGATTGTACTAAAATAGCCACATATATTGGTTAAAATGATACACATGCCAATCATCAATACCATAAAATGGGGTGAATAGGAACAGCGGAAAGAACAGGAACGAAACTTTCCAGTCATACAAATAAATTGATTAAAAATATATGTGATGATATTTTTAGTTGTCAATTTTTTATAAGAAAGTAACATTACGAGTTGGGAAATTGAGTTTCAACATGTTGGCACCACTACTGGGGTATATAAAAACTTCAAGAGGATACTTAAAAACCTCATTTTTTTTAAACGTCTTCAAAACTTTGTAACTACCGTATTTTTTGTATTCTAAGCCTAAGAGAGGGGATTTTTAATTAATGACAGACCTGTAAATGATATGCTGTATTAAATTCTATTTATTTCTAAACTACATAATGAAAAAATTAAAAATGGCTTGTAACATCAGAGGGTTAAGATTTACGGGGTGAATCGGAACACGTTTTCTCTCATGGTTTATTTTTCTATAAAATGATAGTTTCATGAAATATATGAAAACATATGTATGAATATGTATTGTAAGAATATTTTGTTTGTTCTAATTATTTGAAGAGTTTAAAGGGGCCAAGAAATTACTTAGTTAAACAAAAAAGTCAATGCCTAATCCAAGACACATGGAACACATAATAAACGAATTTAAAAATAGCAAATTAGTTAGAAAAACCGCACAGGATTATTCTCCGATATCCACAATGTTACACAAACATATCAAAATGAAAAAACAATTAAAAAAGAGAGAGATGCAAACAGTACAAAGGGCTGGGGATGAGGGCGTATTAGTAGATCGTATTAATACATGCAGCGATTGAGGCTAATCAATAGATTCACTTAACCAATGACTACTAGTAAAGAATAACACAGATCAGGGCTGAATTTGTATTAAATTCTACTTCTGCAATTCGAGTATAATTTCTTAATATAATTTTTATTTTTTCTTGATTTCAAACTTTTTCTAATTTTTAAAAAGGCATATCTTTACTTGTATATCAAATAAAGGCTTGGTTTCACAGTAACTATGTGTTCCAATTCCTCCCTTATCATTATTATCTGTTTTTATTAACCCTATTAAAGTTTGAATCAGAATTAATAAAGATTATAACATTTGTTCCAATTCACCCCTATCTGCGGGGTGAATCAGAACACCATTAAAAAAATAAATATATATATATATAAACAGTAAAAATGTTTTGTTTTTGCTTGAAAAGTAAAGAGCAAAACAAGACCGAAGTTTCTAGTAAAAAAAATTTAAAAAATCAGTTGTTACTCTTTTTTAACGTTAAAGTTGAAAAGTGTTCAGATTCACCCCATTTTATGGTACTCAACTGTTTGATACTTTACTATCAAACATGTCTTGTACTACTCTTTTCTTATTAAGATTAAAGGAACATAAAGAATTGAAAGTAACCCCCTCCCCCCTTTAGCAGATAAGAAATTCATGCAATTTTAAGAAAGGCTTCATTGTAACTTTTGTAAAATAGGGAAGTAAACTGGGAAAGTTGGAGGAAATATTTAGAATTTATCAATTTCCCAGAATTTATATGTTTTGTAAAATATATAAGGGGTGTTAGAAAACGGGGCTTTTAAGAATTCACGCCCTTTTTTTCAGCTGACGCTATGAAAATCACTCTCTGCCTTTTGTCACCTGACGTGACATAAGAGAGTAGATGTTGGAGCGTCAGCAGATGATTGTTGGTTATTTCAGCGACATGGGAGGTAAAAGAAGTTCTTTGGTAATTTTTTTGCGAATTACATTTTGAGAAAAAAGAAATAGGCTCAGATTTTAAATTTCTGGATCATCTTTCACCGAGATGAGGATAATTTTATCCTTAATTATATATTAAATTTATATATGATGAGTTTTAGTTAAGAATACAAAACAAAGGGTCCAGCTGCGTTTACGATCTAAAGTTTTGTGTTTTGTTCTTCAACACTTTGAAGGTATGTATTCTGAGATTCGCTGTGCCAACAGGTATTTTGTTAGTCAAATGAGTTGAGAAAAAAGAATATTTGGCTTCACATATTTTCAGTGAGTTTTATTATTTTGAGTTCTAGTATGATTATTTCTCCTTTATTCTGTATGTATATATATATATATATATTTTGTAAATAATGTAAATATAATTCAGTGTCTATCTAAATTTAATTTTTGTAAATATTTCAAAATTTGAGATTATATTCCAAATTAAATCTGTGTGTAACTTTTTAAGATAGTTTTGTAATTAAATATCCCATTAAATTAAGATTTAATAAGTTGTTTTTGGTTTCAATTTGAAGTTTAGTTTTGTTTATTTATTTATTTATTTTTTTGGTGAGTATTTAGCCGCCCTGCAAGCACGCCATTGCAGTTTAGCAACACATTTCTGTGTCTTTATTTTATGTTAGATTATTTTGAGTTTTTGACATAGAAAGTGGCGTCTGCGACAGGATTTTTGAGTTTAATTAAGACTTTTGATTTTGTTTTTTGAGAAATAATCATACCATTTGATAGTCTTATTTGGAAAAAATAATTTATGCCGGATATGTAATATTTAAATTTTGAGTGTACTTTCATTTTTATATGTCATGAGTGCGGTTAATTTTTATTTATTGTTTTCATTTAGAATTATAATATTGTGTTTGTTGAGTTCAGAATTTATTAAAATTTATGAGCAATATTTACAAATACTGATAAGTTTATAAATTGAGATTTTGAGTTTATTTTCATTTATATAAAAATGAATATTGATACTTTAAAGAAAAAACGTGCAATGGCACGTAGCGCTTTTATGAGAACAGCTAAGGTTTTAAAGGACGAATTAGAAAAGGAACTACCGGATAAATCCGTTTTAGATGATAAATTTGTGAAATTAAAATCTATAATTGAAGAATTAAAATCTTATGATTTGGAAATGTTAGATTTAATGATAGCAGCTAATGTTACTGATCAAAATCTAGAAACTGAAGCTATAAGTTGCGAGGAATATACCGATGAATTTATAATGCTGAGTCGCCGAATAAAAGAAAAAACGGATAATTCGGACATTAAAATTAGTATGAGTTCTAATGTTGATAGTAATGCAAATGCGTGTAATGAAAAACGGTACAAATTGCCAAAAATCCAAATTAAAAAATTTTATGGTCAACTATTAAGTTATCTTTCGTTCTGGCGTCAATTTAAAAAAATCCACGAGGATAAGAGTCTGGATGATGTTGACAAATTTCATTATTTAGCCCAATCAATGTTACCAGGGACTCGAGCTTATGAGTTAATTGAGAGTTACCCCTTAACAGCGGAAAATTATCCGAAAGTTATTTCTGCGTTTGAGGAACGTTTTGGTAACAAAGAAATTTTAACTGAGATATATGTCAGAGAGTTGTTAAAATTAATTATCCAAAATGTACGTTCACAAGGTAAAGATAAGTTACCCCTGGTGTCATTGTTTGATAAAACTGAGTCTCATCTCAGAGCTCTCGAGTCTTTAGGGGTACATCAAGACTCCAATACTGCTTGGCTATATCCTATGGTTGAATCATGTTTATCAGCTGAAATAATTAGGGTGTGGCAGAAAAGCGTTCTATTTAGTGACAAGGGACCACGTCTCTCGAATCTTTTACAGTTTCTGAGAAAAGAAGTTGAGGGAGAACAGAGAGTCAAACTTGCACGGTCATGGTTTGAAATTTCTCCTCCTTCACGTGATGAACGCCCTAAAGAGATCAAATTTAAAAATAAAAAACCGCCCGTGAGTGCTGCAAGTTTGGTAGCAACTAAGGAACAAAAATGCGTATTTTGCAGGAAAAATCATGAAAGTAAAGAATGTTTTTCGGCTCGGTCTTTGCCGCTGAAGGAAAGGTTAGATAAATTAAGAGAATTAAAGTGCTGCCTACGCTGTCTTAAGCCTGGCCATTTTGCTAAGGATTGTAAATTATTCATACAATGCCACCTGTGCAAGCGATCGCACCCCATAATTTTATGTCCCGAGATTCAAGAGAAAAAAAATGAGAGTACGGCTAGCGCAAAAGGTTCGACTACAGTACAAACTACTATGTCTACACCTTCATGTATGAAAGAAGTCCTCCTTATGACATTAATGGTGGAGGTAGTGTCAGGTGGCATACGGAAAAAGGTCAGGTGTCTCCTGGATTGCGGATCTCAAAGGTCGTATGTCCTGAAATCTACAGCCAAAGCTTTAAAATTAGAATGCCTTTCCTCTGAGAATTTAACTCATTCTCTGTTTGGAGGGACAAGAACTGGGTCTAAAGATCATAAACGATATTCTATGAGATTATGTCCTGTAGGAAGACGTACTGAATATCAATTCTGCTTTCTAGATCAGGAAAAAATTTGCGGAGGGATACCACGCATCTCTAAAGGTCCTTTATTAAAGGAATTAAAAATGCATAGAATTTGGATTTCAGATGTGGGCGACGGTTACCCGGAAATAGAAATTTTGATAGGTAGTGATATTTACGTACAAATTCTTACGGGTGATGTAATTCAACTTAATGAGGGTTTGACAGCCATTAATACTAAATTGGGTTGGACTTTATGTGGAGAACCAACAGGATTAAATGTTCAGAGTTTTGAGGGTACCCAATCCATGTTAGTAACTAATCTACATGTTCAAAACATGAAAGTTTCTGATATGTGGAGTTTAGAAACAATGGGCATAGCAGATGAAGCGCAAGCGTTTTCCAAAATGGTGGAAGATCAATTAGCTGAGGAACAGTTTTTGAAGGAGCTTCATAGAAACGAAGATGGGAGATATTGCGTAAGCTTGCCTTGGGTTAAAAAATTTCCACCTAACATTGCCTCTAATCGGCATATTGCAGAAAAAAGGCTTTTTGCTACTACTCGTAAATTAGAAAAATTGAACAGTTTTGAAGAATACGATAAGATATTTAAGGAATGACTGTTTGAAGACGTAATAGAAAAAAATACCAGAATCTGAAAAGAATGAAAAGGGACATTATTTGCCACATCATCCAGTTATTAAATTAGATAGTTTAACTAGTAAAATTAGGCCCATTTTCGATGCATCATGCAAATCGGATAACTCGCTGTCGCTAAACGATTGTTTGATTAAAGGTCCGAATCTCGTAGAAGAAATTCTGGCGATTCTAATGAGGTTTAGAGAAAAGGCAATTGGCGTAACTTCTGATATTAGGCAGGCGTTTTTACAAATTGGCATAAAGCGGGAAGACCAAAATTATCTAAAATTTCTTTGGTGGGAAAATAATAAAATTTCTGAATTCCGACATAAAAGGGTTGTTTTTGGGGTTACCAGTAGCCCATACCTGTTGGCAGCAGTGATCTCATTCCACCTTAAAAATGTACCTTCAAAATTCGAAGATGTGGCCCTGAAGCTCTCAAAGTCATTCTATGTAGATAACTGCGTAACCTCAGTGGATACGAGCGCAGAACTTGAAATATTTAGGAAGCAAGCAACCGACATTATGGCAGAAGCCCAAATGGAACTGCGTATGTGGACATTTGGTCCTGAAAGTGAAAAGTTCTCTTCACAGAACACTGATCCTGTCTGTCCTGTTTTAGGTCTTCAGTGGGACCAGGTAAATGACAATTTTTCCATTCCATTCAAAACTGAGCAAATATCAGATTTTTCAAAAAGAAAATTACTATCTATAGTTCATTCTATTTTTGACCCTCTGGGGTTCATTGTGCCAGTAATGATACCTGCCAAATTAATTCTTCAAGAAGCTTGGGCCACAAAGGCAAATTGGAACTTACCTTTGCCAGATGAATTAAAGAATCGGTTTTTAATGTGGTACCAAGATTTAGCTTGTATTTCCCAACTTAAATTTCCTCGTCGCATAGGTTATGGAAAAATAGATACTTGGTCCCTTCATGTCTTTTGCGACGCCAGTAGAAGCGCCTATGCCACCGTTATATTTTTAAGAAGTGAAGAAGATGAAGATGTTTATGTGAGGTTCGTGGCAGCCAAATCTCATGTATCTCCATTGAAGAAAGTGACCATTCCGCGATTAGAGTTACTAGCTTGTGTTTTTGGAGCTCGTTTAGCCAAATACATTTCTAATGTTTTGTTGTTTGAGGAAGTTCCAATCTACTACTGGACGGATGCAACTGTAGCTCTTTGCTGGATTCAACGAGAAGAAAACTGGGGTCTCTTTGTGAATAACAGAGTAAAAGAGATTCGAAATTTGTCTAAGAAAGAATGCTGGAGACACATCCCAGGAAAAATTAATCCAGCTGATATAGCTTCTCGTGGCTGTACTCCCCAACAGTTGTTGCGTTGCGGTTGGTGGGAGGGCCCTGATTTTCTGAAAGCAACTCCCGAGGAGTGGCCTAAATTTAATTTTTCCCCAGATGAAGAATTAGTCGCTTCAGAATTAAAGAAAACAAAAATTGTTAACTTAAACGTGAAAATAGAAAGGACTGAGTGGTACGAGCATTTTTCCAGTTTTTCCAAAATTGTCAGAATTTTCTGCTGGATGTTGCGATTTGTGAATAAACTGAGAAAGAAGCCTTCCTATGATACTAATACCCTAACATTGGAAGAAAAAACTAAAGCTGAGATAATTCTATGGGGTATAGAGCAAAAAAAGTATTTTCATGAGAAGGAAAATTCCGTTCATGGTTTGGTGGTTGTACGTGGCGATGATGATGTTCTTCGGGTGAAAACTAAAATAATCGAAAGAGACGATGAACTTTCCTTTTTATATCCAATTCTTCTTCCATCCAAGCATTACTTAACTGAATGCCTAATTAGACAATATCATATAAAGTACTGTCATGCTGGTGTGCAGATATTGGCTGCTAAATTAAGACAGAAATACTGGATTATTTCATCAAAGAGAAATATAAAATCTAGCATAAACCGTTGTGTAGTATGCAAAAGATTCACTTCCAAACCTTTAACAACGCCCCCGATACATTTACCCCTTGACAGAGTAAGGGATGCTGCTGTCTTTGAAGTCACCGGAACTGACCTGTGTGGTCCTCTGCTTTTAAAGCCAAAGGGGAAAGCCTGGATTGTGTTGTTCACCAGTGCAGTATACAGAGCAATTCACCTTGAACTTCTCACGGCACTTAGCACGGAATCCTTCCTCCAGGCTTTTCGAAGATTCATCGCCAGACGAGGACGTCCGTCAGTTGTGTACTCGGACAACGGGACCAATTTCAGAGGAACGGACAATGCATTGAAAAGTCTGGATTGGAAGAAAATCACTGAATGCTATCCAATTAAGTGGAAGTTCAATCCCCCTACTGCAGCCTGGTGGGGGGGGGGGGGATGGTGGGAGCGACTTATTTGCTCAATTAAGACTTTACTCATACGAATTTTAGGTAAATCCTCAGTGAATTTTGAAGAGCTTTTAACAGTCCTGTGCGATGTTGAAGCCATAATAAACAGTCGTCCACTGACATATTTCGGATGATTCTGATGAGCTCATACCTTTGACACCCTCCTAGTTTCTGCAAGATATCAGACAAGTGGGAGTGCCTGATTTAGATATTATCGATTCCAATAAATTGAACGTACGTGTGAGGTATTCAACAGTTTGCGACAAGAACTGAGAAATCGTTTTCGCAAAGAATATTTGGGACAACTTGTCCAGAAAGCCAATATTAAATGCCAAGAACTTAAAGTGGGGGACATTGTCCTCATTGAACTTGAGAAAAAAAACGTGTATTGTGGCCCATGGGCAAAATTGTGAAAATATACAACAGTAGGGATGGTGCTTCTAGAATAGTACAGGTAAAAACTAACAGCGGGTGTGTGACACGACCAATTCAAAAACTTTACCCACTGGAAGTGTCAACTGGAGATCCTGTGCTTACCTTGGCGCCAGAAAATAGATCCAGATATGGAAGATTGATTAAACCACGTAAGAAGTAATATTTAAGACTGTAAATAATGACTTTTATTTGATTTATTTTGTTAATAAGAACTCTAATTCAAATTTTTATATAATTTATGTACTGTATTTCAATTTAGTTCCTACTATTTGTTTTTCATGTTTATTTGATCTAGCAATGTTCAATTTAACTTTATTTTTTAGTATCAAACTTGTTTAGTGTTAAATGAGAAATAATTGATTTTAAGAAAATCAAGGTGGGAGGATGTTAGAAAACGGGGCTTTTAAGAATTCGCGCCCTTTTTTTTCAGCTGACGCTATGAAAATCGCTCTCTGCCTTTTGTCACCTGACGTGACATATGAGAGTAGATGTTGGAGCGTCAGCAGACGATTGTTGGTTTTTTCAGTGACATGGGAGGTAAAAGAAGTTCTTAGGTAATTTTTTTGCGAATTACATTTTGAGAAAAAAAGAAATAGGCTCAGATTTTAAATTTCTGGACCATCTTTCGCCGAGATGAGGATAATTTTATCCTTAATTATATATTAAATTTATATATGATGAGTTTTAGTTAAGAATACAAAACAAAGGGTCCAGCTGCGTTTATGATCTAAAGTTTTGTGTTTTGTTCTTCAACACTTTGAAGGTATGTATTCTGAGATTCGCTGTGCCAACAGGTATTTTGTTAGTCAAATGAGTTGAGAAAAAAGAATATTTGGCTTCACATATTTTAAGTGAGTTTTATTTTGAGTTCTAGTATGATTATTTCTCCTTTATTCTGTATGTATATATATGTTTTTTTTTTTTTTTGTAAATAATGTAAATATAATTCAGTGTCTATCTAAATTTAATTTTTGTAAATATTTCAAAATTTGAGATTATATTCCAAATTAAATCTGTGTGTAATTTTTTAAGATAGTTTTGTAATTAAATATCCCATTAAATTAAGATTTAATAAGTTGTTTTTGGTTTCAATTTGAAGTTTAGTTTTGTTTATTTATTTATTTTTTTTGTGAGTATTTAGCCGCCCTGCAAGCACGCCATTGCAGTTTAGTGGCACATTTCTGTGTCTTTATTTTATGTTAGATTATTTTGAGTTTTTGACAAGGGGGCTTACTTTCAGTACTTTATGGTAAGTTTAAATTCTTAGAATTTAAAACCTAGATAATCTTAAAATAATATGCAAGGTATATACATAAAACATAATTCCTTTTTTTTTTTTGCATATTTTTTATAACATAATTTAACAAAAGAAAACATTAATAAAAAAGGATGTGTACAAAATTTTATGATTTGAAGACACTTAAAGCAATCTAATCATGTTTATACCCCTCCCTTATAAATTTTGATATATTTGAATACATTAAGAATAATTTTCCCCAAGATTGCATTTTCATAATTTTGTCCAAGCTCAAAATAATAAGACTGAGAATACACATAAATCCAGAGTTGGGCAAAATACATCAAAAAATCATTTTTGATACAAAATACATTGTGTTTAGAACCTAAAATACAAAATACTTTTCAAAAACAAAAAAATTGAAAATATGAAATACATGTATTAACAAAATACATTTTCAAATTTTGAAAATCGCTGGATGTTGCACTACATAAATGCAAAATGCTTTTTCAAAACTGATCAAGTTTTTGAAATTATAACATAATTTCCAAAATAGGGAAAACAAAAATGAAAAATCATGCGTTCAGCATACATTATGAAACAATTTCCAACACAATCCAAATACTGTAACAAAACTTTACAGTTTATTAGAGAAGGATGATGTCTAAATAAAGAATTTGAAAAGGAGTAATGCATTTGAAAACTGAATTTCTACTATTAGTATCAATAATAGAAAAAATTTAACCCTATAAATGTGCAGTCCTATGTATAATCTATGAATTTTTATGTATACTATATAGTATGTAAAAAGTTATTCCAGTTAAACGAATATTTCCCATTCAGCAATTTCCATGAATAAACGAAATGTACTTGAAAACTTTTGTACAGCCAGATCTATATAGCATTTAGACACCCAAGTCATGTCAAAAAAAGTAGTTCAGTTTTAAAATGCGTACCATAAAAAACGTACTTTCAGCAATTATTGTTCATACGCTTTGATAGATCAATTATAGTTCAGTTTTTCTGTAGCCAAATTCTTTTATGCACCACTGTAAATGAATGATAAATTGTACGTACATCATATTCAACAGCAATCATCATGTAATATACTTCAGTGTTATATATAAATTCGAGAATGCTTAAATTAGTACAATATCATTAAAGTACACCGCAATTGATTTTCTCCCATAGATCATAATGTAACAAAAGTATTTTGTGTGCCACTATAAATGAACTATGTTGATGCTACGCTCTTCATTATCAATATCGAACATGCCATATTGATCTCCAATGACATCTGTGAATTTCATGGAAATCTAACTGTATTTATGAGAGTTAGAGCACAGATAGACAGAAATACAAACCATATTCATAAACTTTTTAAAATTTTGTTAGTAAGTGTTAAAAATGAAACGAATAAGAGTTAAAATGAAATAAAAAAAGAAAAATCAGTCTAAATTCTAAATAAGAACTCATTTCATAAAGTAAATAAAAGTACAGTAGACTCCCTCAAATCCGCAAACCAGAAATCCGTAACTCTCTAAAATCCACACATATTTTATGGATGTAAACAATGAAACTTTCAGTTCAGATATTTTGACGAAATTTGATTTTTTTAGTTTCGCATCAATTCCATATATTTTTTATTTTGTAATTTTCTTAATAATACTCTATTCATGTTTTTTCATGAAGGAAGAATACATTTTTTTTGGAAAAAATTCAAGATATTGATGATATCACTGGTAATCACAATCTTCTTACCAAATATATTTATGCATTAATCAAGATTTTTTGGTTATTAAGCCTGGCTAAACTTGAAAAAAAAAAAAATCCTTATTTTATGATTTTGATTGGAATTTTATGAGGCAAGTTTTGTTGAATAATTTTGGAAAAATACATTTAATCTTTATAATGAATATTTAATCATACACTATTGATTATTAACTTGACCTTTGCTATTAGTACTTTTATCATTTTAAAAACTATCTATATTTTTAATATTTTAGTTTATTACTTTTTATAATATTTTATTATATTGTAAGCATCCATTATATTTCTGATTGCACGGTTATTTACACTCAAATTATTGTTTTAAAAATGTAAACAAAGCAATGACCAGAAATCCGCAAAATTCTAAAATCCGCACAACCTCTGGTCCCAAGCTGTGCGGATTTGAGGGAGTCTACTGTATTTTGAAAAAGGGTCATTATTTACTTTTGACTTTTACACCCTTTCGCAACGCACATATGCGGAACAATTTCGGGAGCATCGAGTAACAAAAAATTTATATTTTACAGCTAAAAACTTTTACTTTTTTTTTCTTAAAGTTTCAATTGTTTTTCAAAAATTTTGAATTTTAACACATTAAAAAAATTGCCCCCCTTGGAAACTATTTTTTTCCTACGCTAAAAGTAACTGAACATGTGTATTTCAACATACTTGTAATATTTTTAAAGCTTCTCATCAGAATAGATTTGCCTAAAACAATTTCGAAACACTTTAATGAGTAGAAAAAAAAAAAAAAATCAAAATTTTTTTTTATGATTACTCTAAAAGGCGAGTTGTTTTGGCGCATCTTCGATTGACTGCCATAAATGTTTTCATATGTATGCATAATTTTTCCAAAAAATTAAATAGGGCTTGGATGCAACATTTCATAAAATTCGAACAATAAACACTTTTTTATATGGACCCAATGAGAAAAAAAAAAACAAAAACCAGTGAGCAAAAAAAATATTTTTGTTTTCCAACTATCTATCAGTGCTTTTTTCATGAAATTTGTACACGAGCTGCAAAACAGTTATAATTTATAACAGATAAAAATTTCAAAGAGTTTGGACAACAAGAAATTTTTTTAAAGCAATGGAACGACTCTACATGAAAATCAATAAAATGCCTTCTTACAAGTGCATTTACCAGTAAAAAATATTTTTTTTGCAATTTTCATGCAATTTTTCACTTGTAACTGAACTTCTTGTTTTATACAATAAGCATTTTCTCTTAAGTTTCCCACTATCATTAATAGATATTACTCTGAAATATTTACTGTCTAATATTGCACGCTAGAAATCTGCATGGGAACGAAATTTCCAGCTCTGCGCAGCTGGACAAAAAGAAAAAAAAATTTAATCCAACCCAGGTCAGTACATAGAAAAAAATGTATTGTCCCAACCTGATATAATAGCTCAAAGTTCGGCCCAACCCCTTGCCAGCCCGAGTGAATTTCAACAAAACATTGATTTGTACTCGTATAGAAAAGTTATGACCAAAAATCTCTTTAGTCTTTTTTTTTTTTTTCATGCTTATCATTTTTATTCATGCAGAAATTCCATAGCCTGCTATATTTGTTTTTTTTATGAAACTCTATTTGTTGTATGTATATGTTTCAGTTACCATTAATATTATTAATCCATATTTTATGTAATGGAGAACAGTAAAGTCTTCTAAGACAGAATCCAATAGGACAGAGAAAATCCGTTATAGACAAGTTCCTTTCTTAGCATGTGTGAATGTATTATATATTTTTTTCTTTCTCATATTATTGTATTTATTTTGCATGGAGGAGCACATTTTTCAATTTAAATTACGATTCCATCATAAGCAGGTTCTTTTTCATGCTTTTAACTGTATTTTAATAAACATTGACGATGCATTAAAAAGAATAAATTTTAATGCTTAGATGTAGAATAACGGCAATTCAAAAATATATGCATTTTTTTCAAAAGTTTTTAGATCAGGCCAAATTTTACTGACCTTTGAACAGACCTGTCCACGCTGAGTAAATGACGGCATAGCTAAAAACTGGGACTGAATATTTTAGTCCATGAAGACTAGGAAGAATGAAATCAATCCCGGAATAGAATAAAAAAAAAATAAGTTTGACCTGCTCCGACCCAGACCAGAAAGAATAGTGACTAAGCCCAATCCAATTAGAGCCTTCAGAAAAAAGTAAGACTCGAGCCAGCCCAGCCTCGTTTGTGGGCTGGCTTCAGGCACTGGTCCAGCCTGTGCAGATCTCTATTTCACACAGTGTATTATCACAATAATATCATTCTCTTGGTAGATTTTCATTGGGAAGGTCAAAAGTATTATTCAGCTTTTCATGAGCCTTTATAATATATTATAGTGTTACATTTCTAACACAGTTGGGAAAAAAAAAAAAAACACAATAAGAAATAAAACTTATGGTCCTTCCTGTCTGTCATGGAACATTTTGTTTCTTATTTCTCGCAGTAGCATTAAGATTTATAAAATTATTTTTGTAACCAGTCAGCATAAATACTTCTGGAGAAGCTATACATCCTGCTAATTAACAATTTTCATCATACCAGTTGTTAAAAAAATGTGTTTATATTAACTTCAGAAATGAATTCAATAAATAAACAAAATGGACGACATTTCCTTGTTGCGAATCTTTAATTTGCGGTTTACAGGACTGCAAAGTTTGAAATCTATAAAAATGTATTTTGAGTATTTTCAAGATACAAAATACTCTAACAAAGCATTCCAAAATACATTACTAAAATACTTTTGTTTCGTCACTTTAAAATACAAAATACAATTGTATTTTGAAAATGTATTTCAAATACATGTATTTTTGGTACTGCCCAACTCTGCATTAATCTTCTGACAAAGCTTGAATACAATTTCTCAAATTTTTTAACTTACAAAATTTCTGTCGCAATTCTGTCAAATTACATATAACTATTGAATTTACTAAATCATTAAAAATTGTCATTCATTCTAAGTAAAAAACCTTTTTTTTAAATAGTATGTTCAATGAAACAGCAATTTTTATTATTTTCTTTATGCTTCATCAACTGAGTGTTCAAAGTATATTAACCAATATTATAATATTTAATGATTTAAGATAAATATATGTATGTCATGATACGACAACGAGACGATATTCCATGCAATGTAGAAGCTCCAGTGGAAAACCATGTTATTTGCAGAACATTCTACTACTCACTAAGAATCAACATCGGGACGAGCTGAGCAGTCGCTCCGGCAGTTTGACAAGCACTGGATTAGTTTATTTGTGTATTTCCCCATACGAAAGTTCAATCAATCAGTCTTTAATTTTATTAGGACTCATAAAATAAGTTAGGGTCTTCCCCTCAGTCACCTTAGCACACATCGAACACTACAACCTTCGTTATCCAGTCTACATCATCAGATATTCTAATTTAGCAGGGAAATGAAATGGGCATCTTAATAGTTTAAAAGTTAGTCGCATTCTGAGCTCCGAAAAAGCCAAAATGAGAATCCAACACCTGCATGAAAAACTAGCCCCTCCTCACTCCACGTCAATCATTTAAAAAATCCAATTAGGATTAACTTCGAGGCCACATGTCATAAATCATCACCTCTGATTGGTCTATTAGGCGTGGCCTTCCAGTAGGAATTCATTCTTGTCTCGCAAATAGACTAGCCTGCTAACATCCGCGCATTAACACAGATCTTGTGATGTTAAATAAATAATAAAATATGCTTTTTTAGAAAAAATACTAACCGACTTCAAAATAATACCAAGTTTAACGACAACTTGGCACTAACGCATATGAATGCGTAGTTTTAATATGGTTATGACTTGAAAATGTTGCAACAATGAAAGATGATTTGCGACAAATCATAATTTTTTTTTTTTATCAAATCCATATTTTGTTATTTAAAAAAACATTCTAATCACTAGAATTTAATGAAATTAAAAGATCTAGTATCGGTGTAAGAATTATAGCCTGAAATTTTATTTGTTTATTGTACACACACATCTGACTTGTGTGCTCGACATGAAAGCCTGCGATTACCTGAAAAATGAATGCTTCTAATTGGATGACTGCTTCAAAAAGAGTTGGAATTTTCATGTTTTTATTTTCAAAAAGTTCTAATCGCAAGTATTTGATAAAATTGAAATGGGACCATGTGGGCATCTTACACTTTCAAACAAAAAAAGAATTATCGAAATCGGTTCATATTTATGGAAGTTATAAGTGAACAACAAATACATACAGGTCGAAATCATAACCTCCTCCTTGAAGTCGGTTAAAAATTAAAATCTCGAGAATATTCTAAAAAGGAAAAAGGTTACGAAATAACTTCCCGCCTTTTTTGAGAAACAAACAATAAATTATTAATAAGTGAAATAAAATAAGAAAAAGAATTTTAGCTGTTTAAATATTAATACATTACGAAACTAAGATTAAAATATGTTCCACAATTTTAGAATTAAAAGCTCAGAGAGAACAAAATGGTGCAATTTTTTTTTATTATTACAAATCCCCCCTTCTAAAAAGACGGGTGAAAATGTAGGTCTGAGACCTGCAAGTTCACTGAAAGGGAGATGATGCAGACTTATATCATGAAGTTGTTGATATAAGTAATAATAATTAGATACTAAATAATAGAAAAATTAAATTAAATTTTTTTTATAAATATGGAATTCAAATTTAGGAACACTGCGTGGAATAACTTTAAATTTACATACATTAAAATAGGCATCAATAACGAATACAAGATATGATCTTGTTTAACAGTACATATCAGGAAGTAATTTGAAAATATAAGCAATTAATCTTAATATATTAACATGAAAAAAAAAAAACTAATTCATTCATGACAATGACAAACCTAAATATTACGAATTTCACTAGAAAGTTCTAGAAATCAATGTTGTGAGTTTGTTTTAAAAAAAAATCCTCTAAGAATCATAATTGGAGTGGTATAGTCCATTACCTCTTTTCAAGGTGGTCTAATTATATTGTTATTAATTGTCCAAATTCATCAACTAATATGATGATAGTAGTTCAGTTTTTATGTGAAGGAGTTCTTGAACATTCATATCAGTTCCATATTTGGGAATCTTTGTGAAAATACTTTATACTTGTAATCCAATATAAGAACACATTTTATAGTATAGTAATAAATTTTAACAATGTAAATAATAAACAATATTAGAAAGAAACATAATATGGAAAAATATCAATATTAATAAATATCATAATAAGTATAAGTAAATCTCATAATGGGTATAAGTAAATCTCTTAATAAGTAATAATAAATATCACAAAAGACATTCTTTAAATTCTAATTGGTATACTTAATCTCGTTTATCTCATCTCAGGTATTTGGGATGAAATATAGAGAGAAGTGGAATAGAATAAAGAATATAATCAATTATGTAATCATTTACTTAATCTTGTAATTCGAGTACAGAATTAAGTAGGAATATGTAAAAAAAAAAAATTAAATATAATGATAAAATAAAATAAAAATAAATAAAATTTTGTTCATGTTTGAGAATGCACGTAACTTTCCAATTATTAAGATTCTTAAAAAGAAATATTGATAAATAATAAAAATTAAAGATAAGATTTATTCATGTCAAATAATTATGCAATAAATATTTCTTGGTGGCATAAAATATTGCAAGATGCAAGAAGGAAAGCGAAAAATAAACAAAATTAAATTCTAATTGACATTTACTTGGACTGGAGTACAGAAACAAAGAGAGAGAAAAAAATTAAAATAAGTGATAAAAGTTTTGTTACTTGGCAAATAATTTAATGATTGATAGATTAATTTTAATATTACAAATAGGTTCAGTGGAAATTAAAATAAAAACATTTTGACTTAAAATTTAATTGTTATTATATTATTCTAAGTTATAACTAGAGTAATTCAATACAGAATAAGAAATTTTCACTTTGTCCGTCTACGCCGGTATAAACAAACAAATCTAAAAATTTCCAGACAAGTGACACTCTCGCTGCAGTCAAGAGATATCATTGCCATTCTTGTAAGAATTACAGGATATTATCAATTAAAATATGGAAAGAAATTTACTGTTTAAGAGAGAAAGAAAAAATTATAAAATGATAATAAACTAGAGATTAAGCTACAGTTTTTACTTGAGTTTGTTGTTGTTGATTAGGGGGTTGTTGCTCATGACTTAATTTAAATCTATCAGGGGAATAATAAGGCCTTAATTTAGATACATGTACTATTTCTGAACTGGTTTTGCCTATCAATTTCAAAATTTACTTCGGATAATTTGTTAAGAATTATATAAGGGCCACTAAATACTCGTGATAACTTTCTAGTATTAGGGTACTGAAATTCTTCATAGATAACTATTTAAATTTTGGTTCAATATAATCTTTATCATTTTTTATTTTTTAAATGAAATTCATCAGTTCTTGCTTTAGCAATCTTAAGGGCTTCATGAACAGGGGGATAATAATTTTGTTGTAAGGGGGAGTCATAGGGTAATTGGCCAAAAAGTAAATAAGCAAGTGGAAATTTAGTAATAGAATGGGATGTATTATTATATTCATTAATTACCTCAGTTAAAAGCTTAGTCCAGGGAATTTTAGAGGTAGTGGAGTTTACTTTACATTTTAATCTAGTTACTATTGTCTGATTTATTCTTTCACATTTCCCATTCGTTTGTGGATGATGGGCCATGGTCAAACGTTGCTTAATATTATGATTTCGGCGGAATTTTTTGAATCTTGAAGAAGTAAAAGCAGCATTCCGGTCACTTAGTATTTTTTGAGGGGACTGTACACTTGAAATTTTATTAAAACAGAATAATTATTGAGGGATTTTGATATTGAAGATTTGTTTCAGACAATTTGTACAAGTTTCTGTAGTGACACTTTTGGAAGGAAATGCCCTAACATCTTGATGCATGGTCTATTATAATATAGAGATAATTTTTTGTAGAATTATAATAATTGAACCCTCCTACAGTATCAACAGACAGACAGCCAAAAGGTTGATCTGTAGTGGACATAGCTTGTAATAAGCCAAATTTTTTCTGTCAAGGTTTTTTATTTTTCTGGCAAATATCACAATATTTAACAAAATTGGTAATGTCTTGTGTCATATCTGGCCAATAATAATTAGGAGAAATTAAATTTTGCATTTTTTGAACACCAGGGTGACCAAACTGTTCATGAGCAACATTAAGTAATTTTTTTCTTAAGGACATGGGAACTACTACTTTACAAAAACCTTTCTTTTTAACTATAATCAGTCCATTGTCATTAGTATAATTTGAACCACACACTTTCTCTTTCTTGCATCTCAATAATCTAACGTCAAGAAGAAAAGTAAGGGGTTTACAAAAATGAGAAATAGGGTTTCTGGACAGCATGTTGGCTTCGACATTTGTAATCGAACATACTTAACTTCAATGACCACCTAAATAATCGGCCTCTTAAATTTTTGACATTTTTTAACCAAACAAGAGATGCATGATCAGTATGGATGGTAAATTGAAAATAATGATAAAATTTATCCAAAGTATCAATGATGGCAAGACACTCTAACTAGGTAATGAAATAATTTTTTTCATAGCTTCCCAATCCTCAGGAAAAATAAGCAATTGGATGTAAAAAGCTATTATGGTCGGGTTGTTTAAGAACTGCACCTACCGCCACCTGAGAAGCGTCAACAAAAATGTGTAGGGGTAGTTTTGGGTCATAAACCTTTAAAATTGGTTTAGCAATGAGGGCTTTTGAAAAGAGTTTTGACATTCAGAATTCCATTCCCAAATGGTATCTTTCTTAAGTAATTTATTTAGGGGGTGTCTAATTTCAGCATATTTGTCAATAAATTTATAATACACATTTATAGAACCAAGAAATCTTTGTAATTCTTTAGTATTAGTAGGGGGTTTTAATTTAATAGTTTCTATATTAGTATTAGCTGGAGTTAAAGTTCCATTTTGGATTTCATACCCTAGAAAATTGATTTGTCAGGGGGTTTTAATTTTTTAATAGTTTCTATATTAGTATTAACTGGAGTTAAAGTTCCATTTTGGATTTCATACCCTAGAAAATTGATTTGTTTTTGAGCAAAAGTACATTTAGATAATTTTAATACTTTCTATTCGGCATAAATCAAAAATTTGGATGAGATGCTGTATATGCTCATCTATTGATTTAGAAAAAATAATTATATCATCAAAATAATAACAGGCAAAGTCTATTTTATATTTTGTAAGAATTCTAATTGTCCTATTGAAAATTGGGGGGGGGGGGCTACCTTTACACCAAAAGGGAGAACATTCCATTCCCAGAGCCCACAATTGGTAGTAAAGGCCAACTTTTCGGAATCTGCTGGGTGAATAGGTATGTGCCAATAGCCTGAGGCTAAATCCAGTGTAGAGAAATATTGGGCACCACTTAATTTGTCTAAAATTTCATCAATTCGGGGAAAAGGTTCAGCATCATTTTTCATAATAGAATTTAATTTTCGGTAATCAACACACATTCGGGTTTTTTTGCCTTCATCTCGTTTATTTACTAACATAACTGGGGAAGAACATGGGCTATAACTTTCTTATCCAGCAGCTAATAAGGATTGAATTTGCTGAGAGATTTCTTTTTCATCAGCAGTGGATGTACGATAAGGCCTCAAAGATATTGGTAGGTCAGATTTAAGAAAAATACACTGAGGTTCAATATTAATTCTCCCTACATCATATTTATTTTTGGCAAAAATATCTAAATAATCCCTTAAAAGTTCAGTTACATTTTTGTTTTGAATAGTATTTAGATCCACAAATAGATTATAATCATCATTATTAGTTTGCGGCAAGGATTGAGGAGTTATGATATTTCCATAATCAGGTTGCACAGTGGTATCATTTTTTATAATATCAAAATGAAGTAATTCTAAATTATCACTGGATATGCTGACAGGTTGGTTTAACGTAATATTGTCTTGTAGCACCTGACTTTTTGCACAATCAATTTTCAATTTAAATTTGGCACAATCAGGTAAACCTAAAATAGCATAGTCCAAATCTATATTACTAAAAAATTAACATACCTCTTTATATTACCAAATTTAATACATAATCGACAAAATTTATTAATTGTAAGAGTTCCTTGTGCCTGTCTAATAGTAATAGGGGAAACATTATGTAAACTAGCATTTAAATATTGAACAAATTTGAGAGGTAATATTGAGACAGTTGATCCACTGTCTACCACACAACACACTTTTTTACTGTCCACATATCCAGGAATAAGTAATTGTCATTTGGAATGGGTCGAGTCCAATGTCTAGGATGAGGATTGGGATTGTGCATAAGTCTAGTCACAGCTAGTCCTGCTATTAAGCTAGTGCTCACTAAGCTAGTCCTGCACTAGAACAAGCACAGGTCTAGCTTGTTGAAAATTTCTATTGTTGTTATTAGGGGTATGAGTTGGAATCGCTGCTAATTGTTTAGCAATGCGAAACCATTCACGAGTATTAGAAGGAGGGTTTACAATTAAACAATTTTGATACTCAGGCTTAAGTCCATCAGTTAATCCCTGGATAATTAAATTTTCCCCAAGCTGAAGTTGTCTTTCAATCTCAACTTTCTTTCTAAAATTAAGAATCTAAATCGCTTAGATCATTTAACTTTAAAGAGGTAAATTCAAAAAAATTTGGGACTCTAACCTGGATAAATTTTTCTGTTAAAATCTCAACAATTTCATCATAAGTAGCACGCTCCAAACACTCATTTATAAAAACCTTTAGTGCTTCACCCTTTAAATATTTCGAGATATTATGTTTTTTCCAATCATTATCTTTTTTTTCTCCAGAACATTCATTATCAAAATGCTTAAACCATTTAAAAATATTCATACCCGACTCAAAGTCAAAAGGGACAATATCAAGTTTATTTTCAGTCATTTTTTCTTACTTTACTAATCCTTTACTAATGTTAAGATTGGGATAATTCATACGGGAAAATATTTAAATGCTATACTTCAATTACGATAAATAACAATAAAAATAATAAATAAATCACTTCTTTCTTTGAATTCATGTGGAAATAATACATAGTAAATAAATAAGTAAATAATAAATAAATATCACAGTTTTCAATGCATAGGAAATACACAACAAATAATTTTTAAGAACACAAATAATTTCTCTTTTAGTACTAAGAACACTTTTAAACTTAAGTAAAATTTCTATGAGCAGAAAATTTCAATTAATAAATTAAGAATAAACATTATATTTTTGATATCTGTAAAAATCATGATAAAATAAATACTTTAAATAAAGAAATCTTATTAGATTTTATAAACAATAACAAAATAAAATAAAAACAACTAACTTACAATCACCTCGATATAGAACTTGTTCAAATACCAAAATTTTATTTAAGTAAAACAAAAATAAAGCACTTCGTAGATGCGACTCAACAGGTGTAAATTTCAATTATCTTGTGCTACCGATGGAATCTACAGTAGTTTCCCAATCATACTGCAGGTGTTCATTTATTATTTGCAGCCTTTACAGATGTTCTTTAGCTTAAATAATCAGCAGATATTTTCGTAGATGTGAAGTATATATATATATATATAAATACTGGAGGCATATTTCACAGCTGAAAGGTTTCTCATTTGTTTGCACATGAAGATGTTTCAAGCTAATTTAAGTAGAAGACATTTTGTTGCATATCTCACAGCTGGAAAGTTTATCCTTCAAAATGCATGAAAAGATGTGTCTTCAGATTCCTTTTTTAGAAAAAAAATTTTCTTTATCGACAGCATTCTTTCAACACCAGTGGCATAACTTTGATGACTTATGTTAGTTTAAGGTGAGAATAAATAAAGACAGAAGTTCCAGCAATTAGTTTCAAGCTCGGCGAAATGGCGCATGCACAATCAGCACTGTAAAGCAATTCTCAGACAAAGGGTCAGTTGGTAGTTGTTAAGCCACAATAATTTCCTTTTCTCAAAAGTCGTATGCCAGTTCATTTTTTATCCTACCGGCTTAGAATGTCATGCTATGATGACAAGACGATATTCCATGCAATGTACAAGCTCCAGTGGAAAACCATGTTATTTGCAGAACATTCTACTACTAACTAAGAATCAACATCAGGACGAGCTGAGCAGTCACTCCGGCAGTTTGACAAGCAGTGGATTAGTTTATTTGGAATATTATTTATCCCCCATAAGAAAGTTCAATCAATCAATCTTTAAATTAATTTTATTAGAACTCATAAAATAAGTTAAGTTCTTCCCTGCAGTCTCATTAGCACAGATCGAACACTACAACCTTCGTTATCCAGTCTACATCATCAGATATTCTAATTTAGCGGGGAAATGAAACGGGCATCTTAATAGTTTAAAAGTTAGTTGCATTCTAAGCTCCGAAAAACCCAAAATGAGAATCCAACACCTCCACGAAAAACTAGACCCTCCTCACTCCGTGTCAATCGTTTTAAAAATCCAATTAGGATTAACTTCGAGGCCACATGTCATAAATCATCACCTCTGATTGGTCTACTAGGCGTGGCCTTCCGGTAGGAATTCATTCTTGTCTCGCAAATAGACTAGCCTGCTAACATCCGTGCATTAACACAGATCATGTGATGTTAAATAAAAAATAAAATTAAAATCCCGAGAATATTCTAAGAAGGAAAAAGGTTACGAAATAACTTCCCGCCTTTTTTGAGAAACAAGCAATAAATTATTAATAAGTGAAATAAAATAAGAAAAAGAATTTTAGCTGTTAAAAGATTAATACATTACGAAACTAAGATTAAAATATGTTCCACAATTTTAGAATTAAAAATGGCGCAAAATTTTTTATTTTATTACATCTATATATGTTATTTAAAAAGATTTTTTTCTAAATTAAATGTTACACATGGCATTTACATGTAATAAAATTGTTTAATTACATTAGTTGTAAACTAATTAACTTGTTGTGAAGTTCATATCAGTCTCTTGCTAATATTTATTGTTTTCAAATTCGAAAATATATAACATACCAGTTTTGAGAAGAATGAAGTGTTAAGTTTACTCCTGCATCTCCAGTTATAAATAAATATCATGAAAATGTCATTGCACTTACTTTTGCTTAATCACATTTTGTCTACATTTTTAAAATGATGACATAATGTTTAAAAAACACGAAAATACAACAAGATTTCTAAAAATTTTATGAATGAAACCCAAAAATATGGCTTTTGCAAACTATAAGTGTTTAGTAAAAAGAAAAATACCTCAAATATTTTGGTCACAAATTGTAATAAAATAATATAAGAGAAAAAATTGAAATACTTAAATACAACAAAATAAATTTTAGCAAATATAAAAGCATAAAAAATTCTTGTTTTGAGAGCAATGACAATTGTGTAGTTTAGTAGAGCCAAAGGAATGATTCAAAATAACCTTTATAAAGTTCATCCTAAATAATTTCTGAAGTCAAGAAAAAATTCAGGATAGTTTTGGGGTAATCAGGGGCTAAGTCAGTGGAGTTATCAACAAATTTCACCAAAATATTTCGCTTCTGAATACCAGTATAAGAATTGACTCAGCACTTATACATATGCTAAGAAACAAAAAATAACTGGGAGGAAAATCAGATTTCAAGACCCCCCCCCCTCCCTACACACTCAGGGAAGAGAGAGTACCACAGTTGAAGATTTAAAAATACTTATTTTTGTACTAAAGCCAAAAAGTTTGCATATTATATAAAATATGTATCCAATGCACCTAATATTTTAATGCAAATATATTAATATTTAGAGCATGAATGGCGTGTTTGAAAAAAAAAATCTCAAAACTTTGTGTTTTACAAAAATTATTTTTCAGTAACTTGAATCTATATCAAAGTTTTGAAATTTTTGTATTTTAAGTAAATCATTCTAATGTTTGCAATGTTAAATTTAAGTGTATTTACAATGATTTCTAGAGCAACAAAGGAACTAGTTTAATATTTTTGTTTATGACATACAGTAGACTCCCTCAAATCCGCACTCCTAAAATCCGCAACTCTCTAAAATCCGCACATATTTTACTGATGTAAACAAAGAAATGTTCAGTTCAGATGTTGGTTCAAAATTTGACTTTTTTAGTTTTATATCAATTCCATATATTTTTTTTATTTGTAATTTTTGCCAAGGTTATTGAATTCATGTTTTTTCATGAAGAAAGAAAAGTTTATTTCTGAAAAAATCATTATATTGCTGATATCATTGGTAATCACAATCTTATCAAATATATTTATGTATTAATCAAGCTTTTTTATTTATTAAGTCTGGCTAAACTTGAAAAAAAGCTTCTTTATTTTATAATTTTGATGTGAATTAGTAATGTACCTTTATGAGGCAAGTTTCATTGACTAATTTAGGGAAAATACATTTCATCTTTATAATGAATATTTAATTGTACATTATTGATTATTAATTTGACCTTTGCATTTTAGTATTTTTATCATTTTAAAAACTATCTAAATTTTTATTATTTTAGTTTATTACTTATTTTAATATTTTAGCATATTGTAAGCATTCATTATACTTTTGATTTCATTATTAATTATATTCAAATTATTTTTTTTTTAATGTAAACAATGCAATGACCAGAAATCCGCAAATTCTAAAATCCGCAAAACCTCTGATCCCAAGCTGTGCGGATTTGAGGGAGTCTACTGTATTTACATCTGTTTACAAATTATTTCATTTAAAACTCAGAGGGGCTCTGTTCCCTACAAGTTTCCTACTACTTGCTAGCAGCAGTCTAGATTGTGGAGGCCTAAACAGACTAATTTGTACAGATTTAAAAATGAGTATGCAAGTGTTGTGAACTTGCACACTCTTTGGGGTTAATGCGATTTTAACAGTCTGAATCAAAAAAAAAAAAAACTGAACAGAATCAAAATGTGATAGAAATACGATTTGTGGCATCTAAATGAACAAATAAGAATAACAAGAGTAAAATTTTAAACCAGAATTTTAAAATAAATATTTTATATGATGCATTAAGTTTAATCCTCTATATTTGTAGATTGTTTCAGTGTTCAAGTGCCACACAACAATATGTGTGTCCCAAGAAGGGTTGGCAAGTTTCTTCCGCAGTGGAAAAAACCGGCCGGAAGAAATAGGTTTCTTCCAAATGGAAGAAACTGTTTTTCTTCTAGAATTTACCATATACTTTCAATTTTGTAAGATATACTAAATATCTTCTTCCTATAATCTTATATGACTTAATTCCATTGGACCAAAACAAATTTAAATAAATATATATGCTAAATTAATAATTACATCAGTTTTTTAGTCAAGATCACACACAACGCATGTCTAAAGATCTTCAACCATTGGCTAAATGAAAAGAAATTTTATCCAAAATTAAAATACACAAAATTAATTAAATGTTATTCATTTCAATTTAACCAACATATTTTTTTTTTATTATTTAAATTTCTGAAACTAGTAGTAAATAGTAGGGATTCTTTACCAATGACAGAATGAAACCCATTTAAATAAAAAGGTTTTAATGTAAGTAATATACAATAATTACTGTAATATTAAAAGCTTAATATTAAAACTTTAATATTAAGCTTGACTAAAACTCTCAGTATTCCAAAAATTCTTGTTTCTTCCTTCGGAAAATTTCAACATTAGTCATTGATTTGAACTGTATCAGCTCTAATGAGTGTATTGCAATGAACTTTGTTGTTTACAGGGCGATTCAGAATAACGTGGACAAGTTGATATGACAAATCAGGCATATGATAAGGATAAAAAATCATATAGGAACATAAGGCCGCAAATCACTTATTGAGTCACAAATACAGGGTGTTTCATCCTAACTCAATTTGGGTTGATGTTAATAAATTTCAGAAAACTAAAATATTATAATAAAACATTTAACATTCTCGCCTTTGTTTTAAATGTGATAACAACAAACAAAAGTGGTAGAGGTTTAAATTATGCACACCAACAATATGGACTTGGCACCTCACATTTTGGATTGTGATAATCAGTTTATACGGTATCATCAATTGCTTAAGCAATTTTTTTCCAGATCTTTTCTTAATGTTATCATATTTCATACAAAATAAGGTACATATCATTGCATTTTTATTTAAATATTTTTATTTTCATCGAAATTTTTACTTTCAAACTGGGTGTAGCTAGGATGAAACACCCTGTATTTGTGACTCAATAAGTAGTTTGCGACCCTATGTTCCTATCTGATTTTTTATTCTTGTTGTATGCCTGATTTGTCATATCATTTTGTCCACATTTTTTTGAAGTACCCTGTATAATTATCAGTCATGAATTAGCAATCATCTTATAGAAATTTTTTAGTTTAAACTGCAATAATGTTTCAAATATTCTTTGAGAAAGTTCTAGAATAATAAATGATCATTTACAAAAATCATTATAGAAGAAAAATCAAACTTACTTAAAACTAAAATATTTTTTAATTAAATTTGTATAATTAGAAAATGGTCCTGTGTCAATGATGAATTAATTATTTTTTATTGTATATGAAAATAAAGTTGTAGAATAATTAACAATTGTGCATAGTTAATAAATACTATACATATAATTAATTTACATTTATGTATGTATTAATTACTTTAAAACATAAAATTTAATTACAGTCCACTCCCTCTAATCCACAACCCTATAATCCACAAACGCCTATAATCTGTACTATATTTTAGATGTAAACAAACAGTTAAAATTTCTGTTTTTTAACCACGATAATGCACATAAATAATAAAAGTTGAACTGTACTGATGAATTTAGAAATTTTTAATGCATTTATTAATTCATTAGAAGGAAATGTTTTATGTATCTTATAAATAACTTAAGACTGCTATATTCTGAGCATATTTGCTGGCTATATAAAAGATAAAATACCTCTATAGAATAAATATTTTATTTTTCTTAGAAAAAACAAACTTATGTTACTGATCAAGAAATCTTGACTCTTAAGGGCATCAAGATTAAACTGCATAGCATAAATAAAAAATTATAAAGTAAGCTACTATCACTGTGATGTTTTATAGATTTAAAAATTAATAGAAATGTTTTCCATTAATTTTGTATTAATATATCATTTAAATGTGTTCCCATTGACTATAGCTTTTTATGCATAAAAAAGTATTTTCTTTCATTTCTGTGTTATTTATTGCTGTATATTTACTACATTTGTTGATAAATTCCAAATATTAGAATGTAAACAAAGAAATGACCTATAATCTGCAAAATTCTATAATTCCCAAAACCCTTGGTCCCGACTTGTGCGGATTAGAGGGAGTGTACTGTACTTATTTTTTTTTATGTTTTCATTTTTGGCTGAAACTTTGAATTTTCTGAGAATTGGTTTTGGCCTTAGAAACCTGTATCGGTCAGTCCTAGTATTTAAAAAAAAAAAATTAAAATTCTAATTTTTCTTAGTACAATGCAGCATAGTATAGCAAAAAAGTTTTTTAGCAGTAAGATGCTGCAATTAGTTTCTCAACTTAAATTTGATAAACGCAAAAAATGAAGATTTTTTTCCCCAAGTCCTACATTTCAAGATAGTTTAAAAGCATTTTGACATACCTATAGATATTTTTAGAACACTATAGCATTGAGATATTCATGCTAAATCTTAGTATAAATAATTACAAATTTATTTATTTACGGTGTTGCACAGTTTAAAATATGACACTTTTATATAAAAACAATATATTTTTATATGAAAATTAAACAATTTGCAGGTGGTTTTTTTCTCTCTTTTTACATAAATAGTGTAATCTATACTAATAAAAGAACAAAACGCTCTGTCTGTCTGTGTGTCTGCGATGGCTAGCAAAATCTACAGCACATACGAAGCTCAAAATTTTTTTGAGAGTAACCCAATGTCTCTCCTGATGCACCTGAAGCTCAGAATTTAAAAATTCTATTTATTAACTGAGTAATTAATTAAATTCCAAAGCTCACTCTCATAAAAAATCGCCTTTTTTCGCTTTTTTCCCTTTCATTTTCTTATGGTTGATTGGTTGCATAAAATTTTCGCAGAAATAATTAAAAAAAGCTGGGACAGACCTTTAAAATTCATAGACTGGCAAACTGTCAATTTAAATGAGGATTTTTTTTTTTTTAATCACAGCTGCTATACACCATGGAGAAAAAGATAGGTGGAGGCGAAGTAAATCGAAAAACAGGTTTGCAATATTAAACCATTTATCGCTGAAATTTTAATGTCTCAAACAAAAGCACGAGGAAGGAATTTTGTATTAACAAAACGAATTGAAAGAAACGAATTACAGCTGAAGCATATTTTACAAAGAAATAGTAATTTTTAAAAATGGTTTTTCTCTATTATATTATTTAGGTTAAAGTTAGGTTAAAATTAAATTGCATTTATGTCATGGTTAGAATAAGGATATGTTACAATAAAGTGAAGGCTAGGTTACATTTCTGTTCTATTTAATTTACGGTAGGGTACTGTTAAGTCGCTGTTAGGTTACAGACAGGTTCTGGTCGTGGTACAAAAGTTTAAGGTTAGGAATTTATACACAGAGTGAACATTACGCAAGATTTGATTAAAAATAACACTTACTTTTGTTAAATAGCTCTGAAATTATAATACTTTATACCAAGCTTTTAGCTACCATCGTGTATCGATTTCATTCATGGTATAATCGGATTTAAGAGTGATATAATTAGTTTGAAATTCAAAATATTTCACTTGGGATTTGTATGTGAAAATAATAATTAGTTACGTGACATAACAGTGATTTTTATGGGAAAATATCAACTTTTTAACACGAAAATCATGCAATCGTTGGATACATATTCCCTCCTGCATTTTTCATTGCTCAATTTGAGTATTTATAGAGCTTAATATTAGTTGTTGTTTTTAAAACCGATTTTTCACACAGTCAGTGGCTACGTATTTCAGACAATGCATTTCTGCATTTAACGAGTTAATGATAAAATCATACAAATTTCAAGTTCGTTTAATATTGTTAATACGGACCCGAGCAATGCCGGGTGGGTCAGCTAGTTAATAATAATAAAAAAAAATCCTCTACTTCTAGAGTAGTAAAAATTCATCACCTGAAAATGTCTGCTGAACCTGAAGTTTGTTATTAAAAAAAATAACTTATCTTTGCAAAAAAAAATTTATAATTAAATTTCCCAATTTAGATTTCATGAAATTATACTTTAATTCTTTTATATAGTTAATACAGTAGACTCCCTCAAATCTGCACAGCTTGGGACCAGAGGTTTTGCGGATTTTAGAATTTTGCGGATTTCTGGTCATTGCTTTGTTTACATTTTTTAAACAGTGATTTGAATGTAATTAATAATGAAATCAAAAGAATAATGAATGCTTAAAATATACTAAAATATTAAAATAAGTCATAAATTAAAATAATAGAAATTTATATAATTTTTAAAATGATTAAAATATTAAAAGCAAAGGTGAAGTTAATAATCAATAATGTACAATAAAATATTCACTATAAAAATGAAATGTGTTTTTCCTAAATTATTCAATGAAACTTGCCTCATAAAGGTACATTACTAATTTTAATGAGGATCATAAAATAATGAAGCTTTATTCCAGGTTTAGCCAGACTTAATAACTAAAAAAGCTTGATTAATACTTAAATATGTTTTGAGAGATTGTGATTACCAATGATATCAGCAATATCTTTATTTTTTCTGAATGAAATTATTCTTTCTTTGTGAAAAAACATGAATTCAATAATCTTAAGAAACATTACAAATTTAAAAATATATGGAATTAATATAAAACTAAAAAAGTCAAATTTAGTCCCAATATCTGAACTGAATGTTTCATTGTTTACATCCGTAAAATATGTGCGGATTTTAGAGAGTTGCAGATTTAAGGGAGTCTACTGTATACTTTAACTTTGAGCATTTGTTTTGGTTTCTGGTAGTTTCTTCCATTTCTTCCAGTTTTTTCCATTTCTTCCGGTTTTTTCCCACTTTCTTCCACTGTCCTGGAAGAAATAGGTTTCTTCCAGAAGAAACCCAACCCTGGGCCCAAGGTTGCACAAATAGTTGAAAATTTTAAAGAAAATCATACCTGGAGTCAGACATCACTTCTGAAGAGCATCATGAAGACACTGCAATTTTTTGTAACAGATTTCAAATTCAAACCCATGTTTCTACTCTTGTTGAAATATTACAATAACACAGCAATGCTTTCGAAGACCAAAAGTAGCAAGATTGTCTTTCCAGAAGAATGTGCAAGGTCCTGTTATGTTATCGAATATAATAGAGAAAAGCCAGTTTAAGGAATTTGTCAGATGACTTATTACTAAGAAAGGTATCAATCCATAACGTCATAAAATAAACAATTTACCCCTGGTAAGAGGGAAAAAAAGTTTTTAATAAATCCAAAGGCAAGTACAGTATGCTTTTTGCCAAGCTATACATTGACAAATGATACAATACACAAGACAAATATATGTCAGATTTTTTCGCACATGAAAACAGATCTTGTCTACTTTCCATATCTAACCTCGTCAAACTTTAAAAACTCAACAAGAAATCCAGTGTAGTATGTTGCATTTTAAAGTCAAGTGAAGATTCTGAGATGAATGTCATTGAATTTAAGGATGAAACAAAAAATGCAGGTGCTTTTATGTCCAAAACTTTAATATTTTTTTTCAATAAATATACAAAGAAATTTCCAATTTTTTTTTATGCCATCTTTTAGAAAAAACTATTTTTTATTAGTCTAAAATTTGATCTAGCCAATTTTAATGTAATTAATGCATTATTTATGCAATTTATCCATTCTTATCTATGAAATTTAGCTGTCCAAATTATTGGAGAGACAACTTCAAACAGATTACAATTCTAAATATTACGAACAAAACAATATTTATCTATTTTTATTTAATTAACATATATAGTAGTTTTATAAATTTGTAATAATGAATTAAGATATGTATTTTTTAACTGTATAAGTTAAATTTAACATTTGTCCATGAAAATGTAACTTCTGTTACTTTATTTACATTTAGCAGAATAAATAATAAAAATTTTGTCTATCAGAGATCGCTACTAATCTATATTGCTCAAAGAACTTTCTAGAAGAGAATACAAGTGCCATTTTCACTTTGTCTGCTACATGTTTAGAGTATAGAGCAGTATTATCAAGTTCTAAGGCGAGTGTGTTTTCTCTTTGTAACTTCTGTTACTTCAATTTTAGATTTAAATAATGTTTTAAAAATAAAATTTCTCTTTAAATCACAAAACTAAGTAAAATAAGTTTATTAAAGCAATATAACTATTTTTTAGAATATTATTATTTAAGAAAGAAAATTGTTTTTCCTTAAATGTAACCTCTGTTACCATATTTTGGTAACAGATGTTATATAAACAGAGGTTATATTTTATAACTGAATATAGATTTTTTATGGTAATAATATATATATAGTACCAAATTTACCTATCATTTTTATTATTTGTTTATATTTATTTTTGCATTATAAGTATTCAGTTTGTTTACATCTTATAAATTTTTGTAACCTCTGTTACATGAATTTTTCTATTTTATTTTAATAATTGTAAACCGATAATAAACCAAATGTACTTAAAACAAAGAATATTTAATGTAATTTAAATTCAATTAAAAAAATCTCTTTAAAACTAAAAAAAGTGATAATTATGAACTTAGTTTTTTTTCTGAACGAGATTATGCATGTAATGAAGATTAAATTTTATTATTTATTATTCATCTTTCTATTAGTATTGTTTTTAACTAAAGGACTTTTTTGCTAAAGTAAAATATAAAAATTATATCTTTTGTTAAAGTATTTCTATCATAAATTAAACAAAAATTGTCTGGTAACAGAGGTTACATTTTTTATGCTAGATATGAATTTAAAAAGTTATATTTTAAGTGTAAAAATTTTTTTTTTCTGTGTGGATGCTAATTTTATACAGCTTAAACACATATTTAAACAATATTATTGTTATTTAGTAAAATCTAGATCCTAAAGACAAAATTTTTTTTTGAAAAGCACAAAGAAAATTGGTTTCACCCTTAATGTTTCTTGCATCATGATCGATGGAGCTGCTTGGTCCATATATTTATCAATCAATCCAGTTGAACCTTTCAGCAGTTCTATGATCAGATTGTTGGACCATGCATTTTCTTGAGGCTCAAAACTGCAGGTAGTCAATTTGGTTTTCGACTGTTATCTAGACGAAAGCCTTAAAATTATAAAAAAAACATTAGGGGATTTGGTCCAAAAGTAAATTTGCAATTCAATGTTGCCATACCTAAATTTTTCAGTAAATGCTTTGATTACAGCAAAAATGAAGAAACTTTCTTAGAATTTTTAGCAGAAAATCCTATAAAGATGAATCTGACCCATGAGAAATAGGTAGGTTGCTCCTACAGAGATACAGTAAATACATACGGACACTTTTGAAGCCATTTCACCAGTCTCATATAAAAAAGAGGATGCTCATATTTTACTTCATGTTTGGCATGTTTTGAATACTCAGCCATTCAAAGATGACAGTAAAACTGTTGACGGTGATGTAGCAGTTGTCATGTATGCTTTCTCTAGACTACTGAATCTAAAAGAATTGTGGTTGGAGTATGGAAGTGCAAAGCATCTTTAACACCTTCCCATTTATAAGTAGCACAGAAAGTTCCACAAGAAATTAGAGATATATTATCTTACTTCCATACTTTTATAGGAGCTGACACAGTGCCTAACTTTACAGGTATCTGTAAATCTACTTTATGGAAAATATAAATGACATTTAGAGATGTGGAGAAAGCTTTTTTGGCCTATTACAAAGTTTCTGAAGACAACACAGAAGATTACAAGTATTTCTTACTTGTAATCAAAATGATGATAGTGGCTCATTGTCCTTTTATACCATGCATTAATTTCAGTGGATCCATTAAATAAAATCAGGCGAATTCTATTTACACAGCAGAACAGACCCATTGAAAATTTTCACCAACCAGCAACATTTTCTTAAGTCTTCTGAAGAAGGCAATCCTGCAGTGTTTTCTGTGAACAAACTGTTCTAATGCAGTTTTCCACATTTGAATCTAAGTCAGTGAAAATGGGGAAAGGTGGACGATGAATACAAGCCCCTCTAATCTTCAAACCTGGAAATTATCAAGTAGAAGCTACAAGAACTGATTACATGCAAGTGAAAATAGTTGTGCATGGTTGTCAATGTGTAAAATCAGATCAGAAATTGCATCTTACTTTGTAGCTGTGAGAGATAATGCAGTGAATAAAATGGCTTTATTTTGCAAATTTGTAAACTTTTTACATTACAACAAAGAATTTGTTTTAAATATGGACATTTTTTTAAAACTCAGAGTGGTTATGACTTTGTTTTTTTCCTTTTATGCCTTCTTATGGGAGTTTTATTAACAAGTAACACATTCATATGAATAATTATGTAAACATAAACTATTATTTTAACACAAACTGATTGGTAAAGTTATCTTACGAACTGAATATTTCCAACATTCATGCAAAAAAATGAGCAAAAAATGGCAAGGCCAGGAATTAAAACCCAGATTCTTGGCTTACAAGACCAATATTCTCTATTTTAATTGGGCTGACAACCGATGAGTATATTTTGCTTGGATAACAATATTGATAGTAACATCTGCTCTGTCATGTAGACAGCAGGTAAAGGAACTCCATACAAATGATGAGAATGTAGATAAACTATTTATCTCCATACATACTATGTATGAAAAATGGTTATCTGAGTGAAAAATGCTCTCCAGTTGTCAGCCCAGTTACCTTAAACAATAGAGTATTCACCTGGTAAGCCAAGAATCAGTTCAATTCCAAGCCTAGACATATTTTTTGCTCAGTTAGAAAGCAAATTTATATACGAACTGAATATTTCTAAGTTATATCTAGGAAGGGATAAGGAAGAAAGTTTAAAAGTGAAAACAATTTTATAAGTGGCACCCAGCACAAGATGAGTGCTGAGAAACATTATAACAATGTAAGAGTTAGCTGAGAGTTATGTTGTCACTACAAAAACATCTAAACCATTTGTTGCAAAACAAATTTGTGAAAACCTTTTTATAGCCTATTTCAAGAGCTTTCAAATGATATATTTGAATATGTTTATGAATGGAGATGTGAGCATTTTAAGGAACTTATGTTCATCATCGGCCATTTTGATGGCATCATTATGATTGGTTTGTACCTCTGATCGATTGGTTCCTGGCAGTTTTCTATTTCTTAATACGTGTATAAGCACTGCTCTACATCTCATACTGGTATCCAGAAGTAAAATATTTTTATGCTAACTTCACAGACTATATCTTTTAATTCAATAAACAAGAAAGCAGCCAGATTTTGAAGAAAATGGTTAAACTAGTAAGTTTTAACAATTCAACAGACTTTTTTTAAAAAAACATGCAGCAATGACATTTTATATTTGAACCCACTTGGTCATTCAATATTACCCTGCATTAAAATTTTGCATTTCTTTTCAACACAGGTTTTCTTGTTTTCAAGACATTGTTTTGCTGTAGCATAATTCATTCAAATTATTTTTCATGAAGCATCAGATTATTTGGATGTCTAATTTTTTAGAATTTTCATTTCCAATATCAGATCTCACATTTCTAAAACTGTTCCAAGAACATTTGTACAAGAAAATTAATTTTTCAAGTACTCAATAGTTTTAGTAACTAGATACAATTATTATCCATCTGTAGAATTTCAATAGACAAAATCATGAGGAACAAAAGTAGGGGTTATACCAAATATTTAATGGAAATAAATACTCACCTTTTCCATTTTGCTGCAGTAATGATCTTTAGCATTAGTGACAGCAGCAAGGTTATTAGCTTCTGCAGTTGCCTACATTTAAAGAACCAATAATCAAAATATAAAATTATCAAAAATATTTTAAAATTTATATTTAGAAATATTCCACCATTTCATCCAGTTTTAGTATTCTACAAAAACTGTAGGGCATTTTACATTCTAGCTAATAAACACAAAAATACATTCAGTTCTAGACTGTTTAATATGTTGGTATTTATTATAAATGGAATAATAAATATAAATTATTAAATTTCATTCCATAAAGGAGTTATATCTACATTTTATTAAGGAATTGTTTATTTTAAATCCCATTTTCATCTAGATATTAATTAAGGCCATTCACTCATACAATGTGAAGTGAATAATGCATTATGAGAATTAGGAGTTTTGAATAAGAAAAAATCTTTACATACCACAAGCATTGTTTTTGGTTCTGGAAGCTCTCCACACTGAAATATTTTAACATAAGCCTATCAATAAGAAGGATACAGATTTTTAGAAAAACCACTTCTCTAATAAAGCAACATTTTTTATATTCAAATATTTTAAATATTTAAATTTTAAATAAAAGCATAATACAGTAGACTCCCTCAAATCTGCACAGCTACCGACCAGAGGTTATGGAGATTTTATAATTTTGTTGATTTCTGGTCATTGATTTGTTTACATTTTTTAAACAGTAATTTGAATGTAATGATACAATCAAAATTTTAATAAGTTCTTGAATATAGTAAAATGTAAGATAGTTTTAAAAATGATTAAATTACTAAAAGTAAAGGTCAAGTAAATAATAATATACAATTAAATGTACATTATAAAAGGAAATACTTTTTTTTTGAATTATTCAATTAAACTTTCCTCATAAAGACATGCTATTGATTCACAACAAAATAAAGAGAAAAGGGTGTTTTATTTCTGGTTTTGTTAGCCTCAATAACTAGAAAAAATTTGATTAATACATAAATATATTTGTTGAAAATAATGTGATTACCAATGATATCAGCAATATGTTGAATTTCAGAAATAAATTTATACTTCCTTTATGAAAAATCATGTATTCAGTTTTTTTATCATTGAGAATTATATATTAAAACACATTCGAGAAGATACAAAACAAACTTTCTGTAATTTTGCTCTTACATCCGAAGTGAGTTTCATTGTTTACATCTGCAAGGATTTGTGGATTTTAGGGTTGCAGATTTGAGAGAGTACTATATACAAAACAAAATGTTATTACAATAACTGTCAAATATTTTCAGAAAAATATTTGATGTAATTTAATTTCAGTAGATTTTTCTGACTATTTGCAAATCCATTGGTTTATTATTAATGGAAGAAACTTGGATATTAATTTGAGATATACTAACAAAGGGTTGTTGGTATAGAAAATTTTCAGTATAACATCCACTGAGTACCAGCATGATGTAAAATGTAAAAATAGTATTCTCAGAATTTAAGGTCCTAACACGTTTCCAACTGCATTGCATAGTTTTATTCAATTGTGTATATTTATACACACACCTGTAAAAAATAAAAGATTTCTCATTAACATAGTTTCTTTAAGTGCAAATGAATCCCAAATTATGCTTTACTTGAGTAATTGCATTATGACTGCAGATCCAACTGTAAAACAAAAAACAAAATTTAAAATATATAATTGCATAATTTACATAATTTATTTGGACTTTTACTTAATGTATTTGAACAGCATTTTGACTTTTTCCTAGCTTTTCTCAGATTTTAGAGATCATCTCCTTCCAATTACTTATGTGTTTTTTCAAATAGAGACCATTACACCATCACAGCATGAAAAGTTATTAACCTTTCCTATTAGAAAATTTTCCATCTTGGAGAGGAGGGAGGGAAATGGCAATTTGAAGTGCATTGCATGAAAATTTTGTAGAAAAAGCTTTTTGGCACAGCATAGGACAAGAAATTAATTATAATGTTGTTTGATGAGGATTTTGAGACACTACATTCTTCCTTTTCTCTCTGAAGAAATCAACTTTCATTCAATTTAAATTTCTATATTCCAAACAAAATTCCTTAGCATTTTTAGATTGGTCGGCCATGCTGCTTAAATTGTGCATCCACATCAAGGCAAGTCTGTTACAGATTTACTTAAAATATCTTTATTGTTAAAATAAAGAACTAAATTCAAGATTCAGATTAGAGTAAAACATGTATTTTTGACAGAATAAGTGGATTATACTGATAAAAGGCCCTCTAAATTCAAAATAGGTTGCTCATCCACTTCAGTTAAATCATATTCCCAATTTTCAGAAAGCACAAATTGTGAAATTGCCTGTATGCATTAGTTGCTGCATATATATCAGTTGTGTTTAACTTTATGGTTAGATGTGTGTTGCACCCAGGTTAAGACAGGCAGACACCAACATGTGGTAGAATATGTTGCATTTTACCGAACTAATAAAGAATATAAATATTTATAAATTTAGAGATAACATTCATGATATAATAGGATCATATAGTTTCTTTCCCGATAAAGACCTAAACTAAAAAAGTTGAGAAGAAATATATATATATGCTGCTGTGGGAGAAAATATAAATAATGACATAAATAGTGATTTAATTTTAACTTCAATTTTATTAAATGTAACATTAAATTAAGTGATTAATAAGAATACAAAATGTTATTCAGTTTAGAGCTCTAAATTTTGACATTATTTGTAAATGCGATACCTTAATGAATTAATACATGTCAACCATAAAACTTGTCTCAGTCCATGTCACAACTCCAGTCTGGAAGACTCTAGTGCTCTCCTGTTTTTGGGTCATCTCGCACCACCTTGATACCTTTCTTCAAACTCAATGTTAGTCAGGTCCTCCGCAAACAGATATTTTTTTCCTTTTAATTTTAAATCTGAATTTTACACATTTTATATTAAATATTTTCTGAGGGAGGATTATTTATGTCAGCAGGAGCCAAGCCAACACAAACAAAACTTCCTCAAAAGTTATTGAACATTATAAATATTCATTAGATATAATATGGAGTAATTTTTGACTACTGTTTGATAAAAAAATAGATATATCCCAAAAGCAAGTAAAAATAACTATTTAAATAAAACAACCTATTTTTTATTTATTTATTTTTTTTAATGACCAAAATAATCAACATAACCCATTAATATCTTTCTGATGCACATGTGTCCGTACGCCGATGTCATGTATTCATGCATCGGCAGGTGGTCCACATTTTTGTCGGGCGATATTGCTTTCTTTTTTTTATAAAAAAATTTTGCTAACAAGAAATTATACAACATAAATACAGTGTCAATTAATTAAATAAAAAAAATGGTGAACAACCAAAATGAGATAACTACAATACAGTCAGAGCGCAAATGAACTTGTTTGTTTAGTGCCGTGAAAAAGGGCGATTAGGCCAGCTGATAAAAGAGGAAGCGAGCAGCTTGGAGGGAGAGAACACTGGTGAAGGAGAGGCCCGAAGTGATGAGACAAAGTCAGCAAAACGCCGATCCTGGAGGCTCGTGATACTGCATAGTGGCAAGAAAGATTCCAAAGGAATGGGAGTGACAATATGTCAGAGGGAAAGCGAGTGAGTTGCCGTTCACGGAGGACCTGGCTACTGTTGAGTTTGAAGAAAGGTATCGATGTGGTGAGAAATAACCCAAAAACAGGAGAGCACCCGAGTCTTCCAGACTGGAGTTTATATAACATGGACTGAGACACGTTTTATGGTTGACATGTATTAATTCATTAAGGTATCATTGTTACATTTATTTCCTAGGGGCATTTACAAATAATGTCAAAATTTAGAGCTCTAAACTTAATAACATTTTGTATTCTTATTAATCACTTAATTTAATGTTACATTAAATAAAATTGAAGTTAAAATTAAATCACTATTTATGTCATTATTTATGTTTCCTAACACAACAGTATAGATATATATATTTTTTCTTCTCCCCTTTTTGATTTTAGGTTTTTATCAGGAAAGAAACTATACGATCCTATTATATCATGAATGTTATCTCTAAATTTATATTCTTTAAAAGTTCAGTAGAATGCACAATATTCTACCACGTGTTGGCATCTGTCCATCTTAACTTGGGTGCAACACAACTGATGACTGGTTTGGCTGAATCACCAGTTAGCAAAGCTACTTAGGTTCCAGTGGATTATGTTATCCTCGCTAAACCGTAATTTTAACTGTTTTTAATTTTTGTAGTTCCATCATGTTTTGTGACTGTTAAAGTACTGATCATGGGCTATGGAAGTAGCCAAAACCTCCACTTTTAATTATGTTTTAATTATTAATGAAATTTTTATTATGTATGCTTGTAGTCATAATTTAAGTGGATTGTAACTGTTTCCTATATAAAACTTATTTCATGTAGCGAGCTTTATCACCATACAAATTATTGAACAATTTTCTGAATAATCCTGTACATAAAGAGAGCAAGAAAAATGCTAATTGCTCACCTCAGAACGTAACCTTTTACAGATCATGTTTAAAAAAAAAAAAAACATATACATCATTAAAATTTTAAAAAGATTAAAGACAAGGATAGGGAAAAGGCTTCAAATGCATTTTTAAAAACTATTCTATAAAAATATAAAATACAAGAAAAATTTATACCTTAAAATACTGCAATAATTCTTTACAAGTAATTTTTTTCCCATTAACTTCTTTTAAAATAAGGTTTTCGCTTGACAACATGTATGGAACTAAGACTTTTAAGTTTTCTCGAAAATTATCAGCAATATCTGTAAGATCAGAAACAGCTTAAAATAATATGCATAATCATAAATGCATAGTAATATCAAAGAAACAAAACAAAAAAGCAATACAAAAATTATAATAATAAGCAGAAAATTTCATACATTTAAAGGAATAATAATAAAAAAAAGAACACAATTTTTTCTCAAACATTATGGATTGCTTTCATAATAGATAAAATCTTTGTACAAGAGAAGAATGGAAATAACAAAACTCGTGTTTTTAAGCTCAAAATACAGCAGGCATTTATCAAACAAGAAAATGATTAACTAATAAACTGCCAACAGAAATCATGTTATCAATTATTATTTGCTTCCAGATGAAAGCTAAGATATTTTCAGATTAGAATGATTGTAACATTTTCATTATCATTCATATTTTATTTTTGGAATTTATATGCTAAATAATGTGTTTACAATTTTTGTAATGTGAATATCAAACAAACTGAGAGTTACCACAAATAAGTCTGCAATGATAAAAATTGTATAAGGGTGATTCTCTCCAAATAGGCCAAAATTAAGAGTTATGAAGGAGTGACTGTGAGGGAGTGACGAATTTTAACAAAACTGACTCTCTACCTTACATAGATTTGTGTATGGACTCTGTGATGGACAGACAGAAGCGTGAGACAAATAGGGTTTTGTCAGATGAACAAAACTGTAAAAAGAAATGTATACTGTAGACCTCGGATTTCTTTTAAGCATTTCCAGAAATTTGGAATTTTTTTCCCTTATTTTCTATCATCTTTTAATTTTTGTTTATCTCTAGAAGTTTTGGTTGCAGGTGTGCAAGATGTATTTTTACATTGCTGTAATATTTATAGTTTTCAGTTTATTTATGCAATGTTTTGAGATGTAAAAATAGACCAAAATGACTTGAGTCTGTAACCCCCCCCCCCCTTCCCATGGCAGGATAAAGTCTTTTCTTTCTTTTTTTGTTTTAATTTCTAACTTCTTTTCCTAATTTTAAATATAACATGTAAAGCTAATTTACCATCATAAACATCTTTGAGATAGATTGGTATTTATAAAATGTAAATAAGTACTTAATCACATAAATCATTATAAACTTCATTTAAAATAAAAATTAAACAATTCTTCAAGGATAAGAAGAATAAGAAGAGGAAATATAAATATAATTAAATCACTATGTTAGAAGATAAATTTACATTATTGTCAAAATAAGTATTTGGTTATTAATCATAAATACTAATTAAAGTTTTTCTGTCTGACATTTATTAAAACACAAATAATCAGTATCAAAGATGGAAAGGATCACGGTCCATAAGTGGCCCTTTTAACACAAAAGAATTTGATGTTAATATTCATGTATGTGTTAAGCAGGGCCATAGCTAACTAGGAAAGGGAAGCAGGCAATGCCCAACCTAGAAAAATGTTTGCTCACGCTAGTAAAATTGACCAAACACCTTGATCAACACATTAAAATTCTAAAATTCCAAACTTTTCTTTGCACCATTTAAAAATAATTTTTTTTAAAGCCTGTAATTTAACAGATACCCATCCTTAAAACTTCTCAATTCAAACAAATAATTCATTTTAAAGACTTTCTTTCCTTTCATTCCAAGAGCTGTAGGACATTTTTCCTTTTGTTGCTTTGTAGAAATTTTCTTATTGCTTCCCCAAAGAGTCAAACTACAGACTTTAGGGAATAATAGGGTTTAAAGATTATACTCTTAACTCTTTTTCTCAAACTAATCAGCTGATGTCTGCAAAAAATCATTTTCTTTGCATAACTGTCATACATGAAATTAATTGTAATCAGGCATGGTTGAATCCAAAGACTAGGATTTTCAGTAGCAGCTGGTACCTATTTAATGGCTCGACACAATAAATTCCACAATAGGCAACTATCATGTGGTATTTCATTGTCAACTCCATTTTTTTTTGGGGGGGGGGAGAGGGGGTTCAACAAAAGTGGAAAATATTCTTTGCATCTTTCTTGACACTGTTGCAAATTATAAAAGCTTGTAAAATCAGTGTCACACAGAATTTCTATATCTAGTAAAGGTTTTTCAGAGTTAAAGGGTTTTATAATTACATTGTAAATGTCATCTGTAACTATCTGAATTTAACATTTTATTTGAATAGTTTAGATAATTAAATGATATAAATGTAACTTAGAAATGTGAACAGAATTTAGAAATGAGAATTTTTAAGAAAAGAAATACTAATTTTTATTTAGTATTTCATTAATTTATAGCAACCATTTACAAACAATAATCATTTCTTAAATCTGTTTATAAGAAATATTTTTGTTCAACTAACTTTGTAAAAAATTTTTATAATACATTTGCAGACTTATTTTTTAAATGTAAATGTATGATATTTGCACACAAAATTATTTAAGTAGTTCACAATTGAATAGCATTTTTCATTTATTTCACAAATGTATTGAATCTTGAGCTTTAAATGACTGCATCTCAAATGACCTTTCCTAGCCTCCAAAACTGACTAACACCTATATTGCGCTTTATCTATTTTGCACTTAAATATCTTTTGTCTCTTACAGAAAACAGAAAATTCTTTTTTGCTATCATGGGGCCAGAATAAAAATAACAGTTTTATGGCATTTAAACATAAAAATGTTTTGGCAATTATGTTAGAGAATAAAATGCTCAATTGGAGACCATAATAAAGAATAATGTTGACATATGCTTTCATGATTGTTTTTATTTGTGTGATGCTTTTTGACCAGCTCAATGTCTGCCCTAATGAGATGGCATTAACCTTAAATTTGTATTAATTTATATCTTTAATCAGATTTCTTAAAAGTTTGTATTTTTAAACAAAAATATTTCCATTCAAAGCTTATATCAGAGGCCTCAAAACATTTATACCAATTATAAAGGGCATATTCAATAATAATCAATAATATTCATAACATTAATAAATTCAATAATATTCATAGTGAATAATTTTAAGTGCAATTTCACTGCTGAAAGTTAATTGAAAAATTAATTTAAAATTAAATATATTTATATAGAGTACCACATATTAAAGTAAAATGTATGCTCTTTAAGGCTGTTCTCAACTGCTCTTCTCAACAAGCAGAAAATGTTTGACACATTTAGAAATTTATTTTTTAACAGAAAGGTATAAAATTGCAAAGCCTGGCCATGAAAGCGATTTGGAGTCTAACTCAGTTTTCTATTTTTTAATTAATAAATTGTCTATTGAATTATGGATTGATTTATGTGAAGCCCTGCCTTGCAAAAATCCAAAGTTTAAAATTTTTCTTCCAAGTATTTTTCAAATTATGCTTAAAAAATGGCAAAATGATGGCTTAAGGGACTTAACGATAGAAGTAACTAGATATTTTGAAACTTCTAATGCCATCTTGTTATTTAGCAGTCTTCAAACACTGCTTGAGTGAAGCCTAAGGTGCCTTGATCAAGAAGCAGGCTCCCTTGGTCAACAATAGAATATCAAACTTCAATTTGGACATAGCTGCTAAAATAAACGTGTTTTAAAAAAAAATTAATTTCTCAGAAACTTATTATATGAATTGTATGAAAATTTGTTTTTAGGCTAATTCAAGGGTGTAGGGTTCATTTATGCTGTTAAAATTGGATACTGCTATTGAAAAAACAAAGTTAGGGTTTGTTTTAATATGCAGACCCCCCTCCCTATTATTATTTTTTTTTTTTACATACATCATTTAAAAGTAGACTTTATTTATAATTGTCTGGTATCGGAAACTTTGTTCTACAATAATTTTTAAGAACTAGTATGGACTGTTTACTTTTTTTTACAACTGTACATAAAAAGATAGTTATTGATCTATTACCAATTACATAAAGTTAAATGTTTTTATGGTACCATTTTATATTGTTTTAACTAAGGTGACATACTTAAAGTAAAGTAAAACAAATTAAATTTGAAGTGATATTTACAGCTTAATTATCACTGTAGTAAAATATGCTTTGGCTAGTAAATATAGAGCATACTTTGTATTTTTTATTTGTTTGACTGCAAAAGTATTAACAGATGTACTGTGCAATAGGTCCCCAATAAAAAATGTAAAGCCATCAGAGGAACAAAACTATGCTTTTAAATTTCATGTGGCACCTCATCATAGGACAATCAAATGCATCATTTGTTGCATATACTAAGTGTTTTTAAAGTGGATTATGGATCTAGTGGTAACATGCCTTTATTTATTTATTTATTTATTTATTTTAATAAGTAAAACAAGTAACTGAAATGTGAATAATATTGCTATTAAAAGAAAATGACTTCTTATGACAAAATGGTATATTAGAAAAAATTAAAACTCCTAACATCATTAAAAAAAAAAAAAAAAAAAAAAAAAAAAAAAAAAAAAAGGTAAGACATCTTAAAAAGTAATGAAGTTATGATGAAAAAAATTTCAAGTTAAGAATCAAGTATGTAAAATGATTAAAATGTGTAAGTATTTTATCAAAATTTGTAAATATTTTTTAATCTTATGAGTATTTAACATTATTACTGAATTCAGTTTAATTTTTGAAATTAATATATGCATTCATATATTGACATTGAAAATATTTTTTATTTAATAAATTATATATAGCCTGTGGAAAGTTTATTCAATAAGCTTTTCTTTAAAAAAAATATTCCACCTAACAAATGAAGATAAATTATATGATTTAATGAATTAAAATTCAGTGATATTACATTGTCATCATATGTATGCATACATATGAATTTCAAAAATGCAAATTGTAGGCATTAATAATCATTAAGCTATCCAGAAGTAATCTGCATTAATCATCAGATTATCATAAAAAAGCTTCCACAGGATGTTGACAGGTGTAACATTTCGACACCCAGGGGATGTCCCATAACTGTCGACGAATTCACCCATCCACAGAATATCCGATTATCTTAGATATGACATAATAGTGGTGAGAGATTTCAATTTTTTTAATCGATTTAATTGATACTATGGCTAAGTCGATTTAATCGATACTATAAAATTTTTAATAGATTTCTCAAAAGATAATATTTTTATTTTACTTCAAAAGTTGAAGATAAAGTAGTCGGATGTGCCAATCGAAAAATTTCTTCATGAACAAAGTTTCCCCCCTCCCACACACACACAGAAATCTAGACTGTTTCTCTCCAGAACAGCAGAAATTCCTTCTGGAGAAAAATGTCAGAATTTAACACAGCTGAAAAAAGCAGCATACCAACATAACCTTTCACATGATTTACATGAAAACCTAATCAGGAACAACTTGTGGCATTTTCCAACAGAATATTAAGTTTGATGAAATTCCATTCATTAGTTCTTGAGGTATGATTGATAAAATCTTGTATATCCTGAAAAAAATGGCTGAATTCTGGGCTTAGCCTGAAGAGGAACATCTAAATCCCTGGAACATTGGAATGTCTCTCCAAACGATTGAAGTTTCATCTACAAAAGTCATCCCTCTTCTCTGAAGTCTAGTATCCCCCCCCCCCCCCCCCCAAAGGAGACTTAAATATTTCTCCTGGATAAAAATGTCTGAATTCAAAACTGCTGATGAAAGCAGCATAGCAACGCCTCCTGTGGAGTTATTTACACTGAAACCTAATAAGCATCAAACTTATGCCAATGTCTAATTGAATGTGAAGCTTGATAAAATTTTCTGGATTAATTCTTGTGATACGATATAGCTATTGCAAAAATCGGGGAAAAAATACAGCATAGCAGTTCCACCTGCTGATAGATTAAAATCAAAACCTAATCATCAACAATTTATGTCAATATCAAACTGAATCTGAAGTTTGGTAAAAATTCGTGCATTAGTTCTTGAGATAGCAATCTTGCAGTAATCATGAAAAATACAGCATAGCAGTGCCACCTGTTCAGAGATTTTCACCATAAGTAATCAGCACAAATTTATTTGAAAGTCTAGTTAAATCTAAAGTTTCAAGAGATAGAGCACCCACAAAATTTTTGACAGAGACAAATAGACTGAAAGACAGACAATTTATAAAAATAGTAAAATGTTTTATATTTAACAACATATTCGAATTTTGTAAGCATTAGGTTATTTTTCTTTAAATAGCATTATACAAGGGAAAAAAAAATCACAATTTCTTTTTTTGTTCTTGAAAAAAAAAATAAGCAACATAAAATGTCTAGAATTATATGTATATATGTAAACATATTTAATAATCCACATAGCCTCCCTCATGACTCTTTAAAAAATACCAAAATGCTATCGAGACTTAGATGACACCCCTTCTCCCGTAAGTTAATGGGAATTATCTTCTTTCTGTAGAAATTACTTTTGCCATTGAGCCCTAATTTAAACAGTTTTACAATATTAAAAAAAAGATGGATGTCTATCTTTCCTCACCCAGCCTATCTAAATTCTCTAACTTCACACTTTTTGTGCCAAGGACAAAGACAGTCATTCGAGCCAAAAATAATCTCTTTGACGTAGAAAGCACTGACCAATCACATTACAATATGGCAAAACCTGGTTGAAAAAAAAAAAAAATACAGAATGTGAATATCTAGAAGGCAACCTTCTGTAGTAGAATCAACGCGAAGCCGATATTTAGATTCGGGCAGAATCAATTTTATTTTGATTTACTATTTTAACTGAAATCCCATTTTAATGATTCTTAGATAAAGGTAGAATAGTTATATTTTTTTATCTGTTTCAAATCGAGTCAAGGTCGATCTACGTTTCAGATTAAACCTATTTTTCCAATTCTACTGATTTAATGGTAGAATTGATGTTTAATTTTGCATTAAAAAGGATTAAGATTTTCATTTCAAACCAGGTTTTTGTAAAAGTAAAAATTTCAAACTCAAATATTAGGCATACAACTGAAGAGTTATGGATGTCAAGATATTCTAAGGTATGGGCCAGTATAGATTAGCTACAAATATGGGGTGGGGGCAGGGGGGGAATTCAATACAGGCATGGATGATATGGCAGGGGTCATTTTAAAACTTTTTTTTTACTTTAGTCTTTTACTCCCCTTTGTAGCATATCATTTTAAAGGTCTTGACTTGTAGAGCTCAAATATATTCTTATTTTCCATTTTTCTTACATATCCGGTCAGTAGAGGGCGTTTTTTAAAGCATTTTTTTTTACTTTTGAACTTTCTCCCTTCTGTATTATATCATTTTATAGATCTTTACTAGTACTTTTCACCTTTTATGATTTCAATATTTTTATGGCAAATTTTAGCCAGCCTTTCCATGCTGCCTTCAAATAATAAGGCAATATTTGTAACCTATTGTATTTTTTTTATGCCTTAATAAATGCTCCACCCTGCCTTTGGTGCCGGCAGCCCTTTTTCCCCCCCTTATGGACTAATTGTTTGTATACTTTGCAGCTGGCATTTCACGAGTGGCTGATTTCGGTCTCTCGCAGGCGACACCCTGAGTTCGACTCTTGGTTAAATCATTACACTTTTGTTTAGAATTAGAAGCCAGGTTATTTGGGTTATTAGTTTAGTATGTTGTATTTTTCATGTACATCTCTTCTCTTCCCCCTTCCTCACTAATCTTAATTTACAGGATTGTTCAAAATATGCAAACAATTTTTAAAATATCCAATTCTCGAACTATTTTATAATAAATCCACACTTTCAAACTTTGACAAAAGATACATTTGGGGATTCTATTAACAGCTGAAAATGTGGTAAACTTTAAAAAAGAATGATATTTATAAACTGTAAATGGGATGAGGAGACATATTTCAAACAAGGAAAGAAATTACAGTCACATATAGTACTTAAAGCAGAATTTCTGCTCTTAAATTGGGGATAATTAATAATTAGCATATTGTGCAATTAAATCATCACAGCAATTTTAGAAGAAGATTTGCAATATTTGCATTTTGCACACCCTCATAGGAGGCCCTAAAAAAGATAGAAAAAAAAATTAAATAAATTTAGAGCTTTCAAAATTTTGCTCATATGCGAATTTTTAAAAAGAATTATGTTTATAGGAAGTAAGTCCCCATTTATTTGGTAGAAGGAATAAGTAGAAAATACATGTGCTTTGGATTAAAAAAAAACATTTCTTCTTTTTATTTTTTTTATCTCACCGAGATCTTCTTAAAAAAAATTTAAATGTAACAAATTATTATTAAAATTACATCTTAAAAATAATAAAAGATAAATCCTTGTTATTCGACTTTAAAATCTGTAATAGATTACTTCTGTGCCTCCCTAAATGGGGAGGCTAAAAATATATTTCTATATATAACTATCGTCTCCTACCCCTCACCCTAAATGGGGGTGAAGGGTGGGAGGTTAGTTATGGCTCTGCTGATTCACCAAGTTTTAGAATTGCTAATTTTGAGCTTATATGTGTGAATCTGAAATTATTGATTTTAGTATAGATTCTAGACTTTAGAAATCTATTCTTATTATGATCAAGGCCATTTTATATGATGTCAATTTTAATCAATTCGAAAAATTTCCATAATCACCCATCACAACATTACATGGATGCTTTTAGAATACAGTAGACTCCCTCAAATCCGCAAACAAGAAATCTGCAACTCTCTAAAATCCGCACATATTTTATGGATGTAAACAATGAAACTTTCAATTTAGATATTGGGACAAAATTTGATTTTTTTAAGTTTTGTATCAATTCCATACATTTTTTAATTTGTAACTTTTTTTAATAATGCTTTATTCATGTTTTTTTCATGAAGAAAAATTAATTTTTTTTTGAAAAAAATGAAGATACTGCTGATATCACTGGTAATCACAATCTTCTTACAAAATATATTTATGCATTAATTAAGATTTTTTGGTTATGAAGCCTGGCTAAACTTGAAAAAAAAATCCTTATTTTATGATTTTGATGTGAATTAGTAATGTACTTTTATAAGGCAAATTTGGTTGAATAGTTTTGGAAAAGTACATTTAATCTTTATAATGAATATTTAATCATACACTATTGATTATTAACTTGAGCTTTGCTTATAATATTTTAGTCATTTTAAAAATTATCTAAATTTTTATTATTTTAGTTTATTACTTATTATAATATTTTATTATATTGTAAGCATTCATTATAGTTCTGATCGCACTATTTATTGCACTGAAATGATTGTTTAAAAAAATTAAACAAAGCAATGACCAGAAATCCTCAAAATTCTAAAATCTGCACAACCTCTGGTCCCAAGCTGTGCGGATTTGAGGGAGTCTACTGCATAATGAAAGTGTTTTATAACCGTCTGAAAGGTGTCATGAAATGACATCTATAGGACGCTGATAGGTGTGGCATTTTAAGACTCAGAGCATGTTCTGTAACTGGTGTAACTGTAAAAAGGACAATTCATCTGTTCACAGGATATCAGGTTTGTCCAAAATGTCTTTTGGATGTGTTTGTGTCGTCTGTGTTAATATTAACACTATTTCATTAGAAATTCTCTTTATTCTATGTTCATGTTTACTAGCAATTGTTATATTAATTTATCAGGTTTAAGCATGTTATTGTATCCTTAAAGCCTTAATTACATGAAAGAATGCAGTTATTAAACTATTTTTAATACTGTACTACGAGCGCAGCTTTGCAATACATTTATTTTGATGTATGTTGTACATTTTGATGTATTTTATATGTCAAGAAAGTATAGCACAATTGCGCTCATAAATAATTGCAGTAAAATTGGAAGAAATTGCATATTTTTCATCAAAACTATGAATAATACAAACTTTGAGGTAATATCAGTCATATAATTTGAACAAAATATGAAAACAATTGTTGAATCCATACAAGACAAACTTGATATTGAAAAGTGAAATAATTAAGTCAGAATAAGAGCACCAAAATTTAGTACATTTTTTGGGCAAAAGACATGGCTTATAGTCTCTGATCCTTACCATAAGTTTTACAATCAAGTTACAGAGGACTTGTTTCTCCTGAGAAAACCCATCCAATGTACAGAGAAGTGAGTTATCAAGTTGTCATATATCATTGCCAATGTGTTAAGCTGAAATCTTGGTACCCTGGACCATTATAATCCAAAAGATATAACACTTAATGAAACTTTGAATTAAAAACTAGCCAACAGGACTGTTAGTTGGCATTATAACTTTTCAATGTACAAATATAAATACCAATACTGTGTAATGGGAAAATACATTTAGAAGGAGCAACACATTCTGGATGCCAATAAACAGAGTATGTATTTGCAACCAAAAATATATTTGAATTTACTATCAAACTGTGAATGAACAATAAGTGTATAAATTACTATTGCAACAGGAGCATATGGTCTAAGAGTATTTTTTTTACATACTTTTCAATAAAGGAATATATGCTTGGACAGTTAATGGTTTTAGGATGAGAAAAAATATTAGTTTTTGATTTATTTTCATAATGGCTTTGGGTGAACATGAGAAAACTTAAGTAACTGAAAATTAAAATGCAAAAGAGAAGAAGAAATAAGTATATTTGTTTCAGAAAAGAAGTTTTGATAAAATTTGTAATTGTAAAAGAACAAATTAATTTTATATGGAGAATTTAATTTTAAAAAATGAATAAATAATATGTGATGATATGGTGCTTTCAACAACACAAAAAGAAAGAACTGAAAAATTGACAAATGATATAGTATGATTGTATTGTAAATTTAATATTCATAATCTGATGGATTTACAAAATAGCATTAAATCACATGACACAAATTAAAACTTTTGTCAGTCTAAGAACTATCATAAAGTAGGCTGCCATCTATGAAATTAAATGAAAAGAAAATGACTTATGGCTAGGAGTTTGTTTACTTACCAGAAAGACGTCCATCAAAATGTGGATTTGTAGCAACCTTCAGACCAGGATGTGGCAAAAGAAAACATGATGTATCAGCAAAACAAGCTCGAATGTGCTTTCTTAGTTGTTGAAGTTCTGGATGTTGACGTTCAGATATCTGTATCAAATCAACTGTTTAAGAAATTGTTTAGATAATAAACAACTGGTAAAATACATTTAAAAAGTCGTAAGTAATTGTATTCAAAAGTACAGATTTCAGATTTTTTTTTAAAATGAAATAATTATCATTTAATTCATGAACTCCACATTAGTATGAATTTGTACGGGCCAAAATTTCAAATATTGACATTTTAAAAAAAATATTCATTAATTTGCATTTTTCAATAACAAAATAAAATTTCTCTAATGATAGCATAATTCCATTCTTCATTAAATTTCACGAAAAAAAAAAAAAAAAAAACCATGCTATGTTTTAATGTTACAATAATATTGTCAAAAGTTAAACAAATATGAAATTACAGAATCCCAAATCAAATTAGTATGTGAATGCAGAGTTTAAGAGTGGAGTCCATAGGTTAAAAAATAAATAAGGCCAAAATTCCTGGAACTCAAAAAATAAATATGGCCCATTTTTTCTTTCTTAAATCATACTTACGGTAAGTCTTTTTTCAAGTATTTTTCTTCCACCCTGAAGGCCATAGCTGGCTTCATAGGGATAGCTCCAATCTCTTACTAGAAAAAGAAGTTTCTGAAATAACACAAATATTTATAAACTCAATTTCAATAGTAAAAAAATTAGAACAATGCTTTTTGTTCATAAACATTAGCAAATATGAAAGACAAGGTAATGATATATTGCTTTAAAATAGGGTCTTTATCCCCTAAAAGTTTATTTCACCAATCAGAGAATGACTGATGTCATTTGAATAAAAGATATATAGAAATTTCATTTTTTCGCATTTGGCTCAAATTTGGTGATTTATTTTAGTTTTCAAAAACTATTTTAGATAATTTTAGCATTAGTAATGATTCATGTTTAGATTTAGTGTCATCATAAAAATCTGTTAACATTTTAAAATTTGGTAAAAGTTCAAACTTAGTTTAAATTATTTAACTTTCCAAAAACATTTTTAATTTTTTTAAAGAATTTAAATGAAGCTGTATTAAAAAGGAGAAAGTACACTCTTCTTTAAAAAAATCATAAATGCTAAAAGACATTTTCCATCCCAGGTTCCAACTTCACCTTATGGGGATTCTCATTGGGGAGTTTAAATGAAGGTTAGGGTATTATAAAAGATTAAAATCAGAAATACCTCCTAGATTTTGTAACTATTGCCTCACACTAGCTGCACACATTTAATATGATAACCAGCAAATTTCATTTTCAGAGCAAGTGTTTTAGAATTTCCCTCTTAAATTATATAGTTAAAAGCTACATTCAGATAATTTGTTTTAGTAGGCATCTAAATGCATTTTATATATACACTATCAATAGATGTCAGTATATTAAAATTCATTTGAGCATCCCTGTAAAAGAAAAAAATATTACACCCTATAATTTTCGATGATTAACATGTAGTAATAAGCCTTAATAACACAGAAATATCATAATCTCAATTAAAGTACTAATATACATTTTAGCTATGTGACTATAGATGACATGATTTTAATTATTTTGTGTAGCTCTGTATAATGCTATATACCCCCTCTTAAAAAACACTCAGTAAGAAACTAACAAAATACTGAAATTTTACTATTACAGTACAGAACCATTTATCTGGAATGGTTGGGGTCAGAGGTATTTGGGCTAACTGGTTGGGCATTAAAGTAGCATTGATGATTTTTATGGAATATATGTGGTTGTGGTATTTCTTCCAATTTTAAATTAATTATTTAATAACTTGAACTAAGAATCAGATGCAAGTACGATCAAATGTTAAGAGTTTGGAAAAAGATAATTTATGGGAATTCCTTATGAACAAAAATTCTTCTGTTTTTTTCAGCATAAAAATGAAAACATCTACAATATAACTATTTATGGTTCTATTTCAAATACTAAATGCTGTTATCAAACTATACAATTGTTTCAAGCAATGCATATGTCAAACTGGCTGTGTATGACACTTTTTTCTACAAAGATTCTAACACCATTAGAAATACCATTCTGGATAACTGGTTTTCCAGTTAACTGGTTTCCGGATAAATGGTTCCATACTTATTAGAATTTTACAAACCTCACATTAAAACATTTCATAAGTTTGTGCCATTGGGATTTTACATTTTATGTGCATATATATATATATATATATATATATATATATATATATATATTGTGTGTGTGTGTGTGTGAAAGGATAAAAATAAATAAATAAACCCCTTTTTAAGAAATAAAATCTTTAAAATTAAAAATTTAAATTGGAAAACCCAACTTATTTTTCAAAAGACTTAAAACAAATAATTAAAAAATTTTTCATCATCATAATAATCTTCAACATTAATTTGTACCTTTTAAACAGATTTTGAAAAGAAATTATCCTTTGTTGACATTTATCATAAAACATTAAATTATCTTATAATCCAGAAAGTTAACTAAATTAGACATATTCCATACCAAAATAGAGAATTGCATAATTATATTTTGTAGCATAAACAAATTGGTTTTTCCAGGCTATGCTACATTATTTAAGAATCAAATCATGAACAATGAATGATTGATTAAATGTAATTTTAGATTTATCAAAGTTTAACAGCCCACTTCAGTCATTCTGCTAATCAAATCTGCCAATTCAAACCATACATGCTGCCACTTGACACTTGTATTCCAAAGACAGAGATTGACACTTTAAAATCCAATAATACTTACTTAGCATGAAATTGATAACAGAATGCTCATCCCAGAATGTTAACCATACACATTTATTTAATTGAAAAAAATCATGAATTTTATCAATTGGATGTGAAATATCGTACGTTTTATTGATTGCGCAAGAAAAAATCAGTTCCGCTGATGCAAGAAAAAAATTACGAATTTTGTTTAGTGGTTGTGAGAAAAATCACATGTTTTGTGAATTTTGATGTACTTTAATTTTAAAGATAATAGATTAGCAAAGATAGAAATTAAATTTGCAATGAAAGATTAGCTTTTAGTCTCTAATCCTGTAAAATTAAAGTCCTGAAATTCAAATAACTAAATACTGTATGTTGCTGAAATAAATACAAGTAAGTTAAAATCAAACTTAAGTTTATTTAAAAAGAAATAAAAATGATAAAACAATATAATTAACAGTGGTATTTAAATCTCTTATGCAATTAAAGTAATAAATAAAATAACTGTTTCATGGCAATGTAAATTGACACATTGGCAAATATGGAGCATTCCATCTGAGAAACTGTCGACACTGAATAAACACATCTGTTATCACTAAAAACTTCCTCCACTTCATCGGTCACCAGACCCTAAACACAAACAATGAAAAACTGTCAACGCAGTTCAAAATACTACGGCACTTCTTTATAGCCATTAGTTTTAACACCGATCAAAATGAATGAAGAAAGATGTCAAAGAAATAACATGACACATTTGCTACTTGGTCTCAAATAAATTAATTAGTAAAAACACATAACTCAAACTGATAAACAGCACTTAACGATTGCATAATATGAAACTAAGGCTAGTAATATAAATTATAAACAGTGAAAAGAAAATTAATAAACATAACAAGACAATATCAGAACATAAGGTAATGCATGTATGAGCAGCAAAGTATTTATACCGAAAGCAGAACAAAAAACAAACTCATTATGCATACAAAGAGCAGACGGAACAATGATTTTCTAATGAGAATCCATCTTGATGAAACAATGTACTGGCGATGAACAGTAGGCTCAAACAAATGAAGCCACCTTGTGGCGACCAGGATAAACCTTTCTGTGCTTCAGATCGCAAGCAGATATGGTGAACATGAATGTCAAGGAAAAAAAAAACAGAATGAATGAAATCGGGAGTTTTAAAGATAGAGTGTTGGAAATAAACATAAGGTACGTTAAATAACTATTGATTGCGACTTTTAATAAAGTGATATAAATAAGGATAAAGAGATTTAATAAAAAGATAAAAAGAAACCTATTGAATTGAAAAGTAAAAAGGTATTTAATAGAGGTAAATAGAAGACTGCAAAAGTTATAATAAATGAATAGACTTTTTAATGAAAGATAAATATAATTGAGTAAAAGTAAATAAAGATAGATAATTCATAGAAATAGCGATGTGGTCAAAAAGTGGCAAGAACAGGCATGACAAAATTTTCATTGATTGGGCAGTGAAAAAAAAAATATTGTCAATCAGACATGAAAGAATCTGTAGTTTCTTGATTGGGATCCAAAAAGATTCGCTAAATTTTGTTGATTGTGCTTTCCAGCACGAAATTTTGTCAATGATGCTTGAAAAAATTGAAATTTTCATTGATCGGCTGCAGAAAAATCATGAGTTTCACAAGTTTATTGAAAAAAAAGTATCTCATCAATTTACTACAGGAATAAATGTGAGGAAAAATGCATATGTTGTCGATCAAGCTTGAAAAAAAAAAAAAAATCACAAGTTTTACTAATTGACTTCAAAAAATTGCAAATTGTGCCTATCATGTTGAAAAAAAAAAAAAATTCAAATTTTGTCGATCAGACACAGAAAAATTCCAAATTTCGTCAATCGACTTAATAAAAAGTGCAAATTTGGTCGATCAGGCGTTAGAAAAGTTCCGAATTTCATTGATAGAGCAAGGAAAAATGCATATGTCATTGATCGAGTTTGGAAAAAAGATAAGTTTTACTGATTGGACTTTGAAAAATCACAAATTGTGCCAATCATTCTGAAAAAATCACAAATTTTGTCATTCAGGCATGGAAAAATCTCAAATTTCGTCGATCAGGCATGGAAAAATCTCAAATTTTGTCGATCAGGCATGGAAAAAACACAAATTTCGTCGATCAGGCACGGAAAAAATCCCAAATTTCATCGATCAGACACAGAAAAATCACAAATTGTGTCAATCAGCTTCATAAAAAGTGCAAATTTTGTCTATCAGCCATTCGAAAAGTAGCAAATTTTGTTGATCAAGCATGAAAAAGTGGGGAATTTTGTTGATTAAGAATGGAAAAATCTTGTTGATCGACAGTTCACATTAATTTTCAGCACTAGCCTCTAATGTTTGTGTTCCAACACTTTTAAAACAAAAATTACAGCTCTGAATAAAGCGAAGGAATATTATTACATCTTGAAAATAATCCTTGCTCAGGGTTCATACTATTTTTCAGTGAAAAAATTCAAGCACGTAACCCAAACTTCAAGCACCTTCACAGAAATGATTTTTTTTCTTTAAAATACTATATTACAAAAGTATCAAGAGAAAAAAAATTATTTTTCATTGTCACATATTTTCAGGTGAATGCTAAACATAACAGATTGAGCCAGGTGGGGAGGCCTACCAATTGATTTGAGCTCAACTAATCCCACCCATGCTAAACATAACATACAGTAGCAAAGTCTTAAATGTGAAATGTTATGAAAAAAAATTTAAAAATCTTTTTGCATTCTATTTTGAATATTATTTGGGCTAACATTAGACAAAAATAGACACTCGATAATTTTGTAGTATGATAATATGAATACACAATTTTAAATTTTACAAAAACTAAACAAAATTTTTTCATAGTTTGCTTTAACTAATTCACTAAATCATTTTTCAACAAGTTGGAAATTGCACGTGAAGCACAGCAAATGAGGTGCATTCGTATGATAACGAAGTTTTAAAATATTCAGATCTTGCTGATATAGTAGAGCGTACTTTGGATACAGTATAGTGGTCGAAATCTTTGTGTTCCTGTAAATATGCAGGGAGTAATTTTTATTATACTTCATTAACATATATTGTATTCATAAAATGTGTAGTAGTTTATTATAATTAAAACACGCCCCAAACAATGTTTCCCCCGCATAACATTATTTAGTGGAATACATTTATGTGGCCCTGTAATTTAATAATAAATATTCTTTGCATCACAGATTGTACAGAATCTATATTTTAGTACATATTTCACAAATTCATGCCAATTATATTATGTTCAAATGTGTGTAACACCATTAAAATGCATTTGAAACTTTTTTTTCCCAATGATCGTAATGTAACGGAATATTTTGATTGCCCCTGTAATTAATCTATGCATCCAATTTTCATAACATTTGAAATGACTCGACAAAATTATGTAATAATTATACATTTTAAATTTCAAATGATTAAAATGCATTTGAAACTTTTTTCCCCATTGACTGTAATGTAACGGAATCATTTTGATTGTCCCTGTAATTGATCTATCCATCCGATTTTCATAAAATTTGAAATGACTTGACAAAATTATGTAATAATTATGCATTTTAAATTTCAAACAATTCGGTTGGGTAGTTTTTGCATTATTATATGCAGACAGACAGACAAACGGACGGACAGACAGACAGACGGACTGAGTGACAACAATAGGTGCTACGTATTTACATAATTACGAACGCACCTAAAAAAGTATATTACGCACATATAAAAGAAAAATTTGCATGCTGCAACATGAATAATTTACTGCATTTTAAATATTACTCTCTTTCCAGTGTTAAAGTTTTTGAACTGCAACTTTATCTAAAAATTTTAACTTCAGCCGTTTTCTTTATTCTTACTTTTATACTACCACAATATTCTAGATAATCTTTTATAACCTTTAAAGAAGTATATGGATGTTCTTTAAGGTTTTCTAATTTAATGTTTTTTATTGATTGAGAACTTTTTCTCAAGACAAGCTTGCCCATGAAACAAAAGCAATGAAAGTTTGGCAACATTAAGAGCCTTAACGGTACTACTCTGTTATTCTGTCGACCGATTTCGCCAAATTATACAAAATTATACATATTGACATAATTTCTATTTTAAATAATAAAAAAACAAATAATTAGTAGAATATTAACTAGCAAAAGCCATGCTTTGTTTGGATTTGCGAAGCATTATTTTATAAAACATATTTGAAAGTAAAAATATTTTTTAATATTATTTTTGCATCTTTATTAAACAAAAATGTTATTTTATGTTTTGGCGCATTTTAATTTTTTATTTATGATGTCAGACTGGCATAATAAAATACTTTCGAAGCAAACTTTTACAAAATATTTTTAAATTTTCAACTAAAAGCTCTTTTAAAGACGTTTTTACAATTTCCTGTAACCACTGGCGTTTTTTAAAGTTGTTTTAAATAATGCATGTTTCCAATCTTTGTAATTAACATCAAATAATCTTTGATAGCTATTTTAGAATAATATATTTGAAGAGAGCTTTGAAGAAAGTTACTTCGTCAAAATCCTATTTTCTGGAAAAACATTTGAAATCTGCTCTTGTTGATACTATGAATTTTTAACTGTAAAACTTTTTTTTCTAATTTCTTCATTTTTATGCATGTTAGTGTATCAGAATTTTTGATATTGTAGAATTTTTCGTAAGGAAAATTTCTATTGAATGCTTAATTTTGAAGGCTTTTCACTCTCGACAACGTTACGTACGTTTTTAAGCCAACTGGTGTCTATATATCCTCAATATCTACAACTGCTTCATCTAATGTTAAACCTTGGGGTTTATGAATTGTAACAGCAAAAGCTAACTGCAGAAGAAATTCTTTCCTTGAGCAATTTATGCTTCCATTTTTCCAGAATTTAATTATTGGGGGAATTGGTACGCACCAATTCTTATAAGTTAAATTATTGTAGTACTCAAATTTATCCATGATTATTTGCGATATCTGGTCTGGTGGCTTGCGATTTTCTTTATTACGTGCAACAAAGTCTAAAGTCCCGTTCACTAAACCTTTTTCGGTCCACAAATAAGAACGTAACATTACTTTAGATCCAAATGATAAAGTAAGAAATTGTTAAAGTCAATTTGTCGTTTCTGAATTGGGCAACTTTGCTTTAATACATTTATAAAGAGCTTGAATCGAGACAACAACTTCACGCTTCAATTCTTTTAATTTTTCATTTATATAGCAAATTTAACATTTAATTTTATTTGTTTAAAATTCTTTTGTTGCCTCTTTACACACACACACACACAAAAAAAATCCACAGTACAATTTTTTTTAAATGTTTAAGTGTCATCTGTGCAAACGATTTTGCTGAATAATGAAAACATATTTTATTTATTAAATAATCATGATTTTATCTATAATTACTTACTCCATGATTTTTTTTTTTTCCTGAAAATATACGCGTTTCATTTTTTATTTATTTGCTAAAATGCGTCTGTATTGGAAATGCATGTAAAATAAATTAATAAATTTTTTAACGTTTTACTGTAAAAAAAAAATACATTGTGCAAATCTACAGATCATAATTTGTGTTTAATTTGAAATAAAAATATTGAATAGTTTTTTGTAAAGTGTACGACAAAATGTAATTTGAGTGGCCTAGTAGAGGATTCGCTTCGCTTATATTAATAAAAATACAAATAAAAAATCGAAATAAAAATCACTTAATGATGTTTTAAACATGTGTATTGTATCCATTATTGGCTAATCTTATAATTTGGCGATAGTATTTTGGTCGACGGGATAACAGAGTACTACCCTTTTAACAAACATATGATTATAAAAAAGTCAAACAATCAATATTTTCATTCATCAAAGTTTGTTAAACCTGATAAATTTGTAGTTTCAAGAAAATCATGACAATCCAGAAGAATGACTTCACAATCATCTTCTGGGAATCAACCACTTTTGTGGAAGGCTTTTATTCTAGATTTCATTTGTGAAATGCAGTTTTCTTTGTCCCACACGATTTTACCAAGATTTACACAAAATGAATTGCACACAATACTATACTTTATTGGACTTTTTTATTGATAATTTTTCTCATCATTGCACAAATGAAGTCTCTTATTTCTCATTTCAGAGCAATAATACCACTTTTTTTTAATAGATTGCTGCTCTGTTGGATTCTTAAACAATTTATTCCCAGTGAACAGAGACTATTTTAGCAAGAGAATTCAATATATGTGAAACTCGTTTAAAATACACCCGTTTAATATACGATCCCGCTTAAGAGACGAATGATCTGCAGTACCTTGAAAAGGAAACCTATGTAAAATTACCCAGATAAGACACGATCGCGTTTGAGATACAAAGTTTCCTCGGTCCCTTAATTCGTATCTTAAATGAATTTTACTGTATTAGTTTTGAATTCAAGACAAGGAAGTTTAGAAACTGTTACATGTTTTATTTCACATCCTTAAAAATTTTGTTTTCTAATTAGCATGACTGAATGAACTTTGTTAAATCAGCTGCAAATAATGGCAGCATTAGTTTTTCAGTTTGAAATTTTGCCATGAAAGGCTGCACCGAAGATACAACTGATGAAGGAAAATGCAACTCAACAATAAATTTATCTTTTAAAAATAATAGACTTAAGCATGTAATTATTGGGATTGGGATTTTTTTTCTTTTGTACACAAGAAATGAACGACTATAAATATTCCAAAATTTCAATCGCTCTTTTTATAGCTGGTAGTCTGTCAAGCTTAAAGACACTATTGCCAGTTGACAATAGTTCATAATAATCTTGAAGCCTTGCTTGACATTTTTTGAAAACTAAGTACTGTTTTAATAATTATTTTATTCTACCTGACCCTAGTAACTCATTCACTGATGAATTTAATTGCTCATTTATTAAGTACAATCATAAACTTTAAAGAAAGTCCATTTTTTAAAATAACAAAAGTTAATAAATAAGATCAAATTTGAAGAAGAATTTTAGGCTTAACATCCTATTTATATTTCTTTCATAAATCAATTAATTTTGGCTACCATCTTTTTTTTGAAAATAAAGTACTTAATATAAAAAATATTTAAAAAAAATTTAATATTAAAAACTTATGTTTATACAGATTTTTTTTTCATAAATAAAAAAAAAAAGGAGGAAAAGAAATAAGGGGATTAATTAGCATATTGAACAAGAAATAATGAAAGTAATTGCTTAAAAATGAAATTATTAAAAATAAAACAATTCCTATTTATTTTTAATAGCAATAAGGTTCCTTTTGAAAGATATCCCTTTAAAAATTTAAAATCATGCAAATTCAATTAAAGCCCAAGTAATGTTGGACAGAATGCATGGAAATATGCTGCTGAAACCAGTAGGGCTATCAATCATAGGTTTGTTTTAAAGGATTTTCCTTTAAAAACATAAAATTACACAAAATCAATTAGGGTACAGGTAACGCTAGGTGGGGTAGTTAGTATGCAATAAAAATAATAATCAATTCATTACATGAGCAGTATCAAAGGTAAATTTAGATATGGGATACTTGTACTTTCTTTTTGGTGGAAGGGAGTTCAATTGTTATGTTATTAATAAATAATAATTTGAATAATCAAAAACAAAATCATGTGAGAAAAATTTTATTTTTAAAAATCAAAATTGAAGTAAATCTAAATAACTTAAATCTTACAAGGGTCATAATCTTTTCCTGCTCCTCTTTTTTGATAGCCATGATTCACGACACATGAATAACAATGATATCGCCTCCAATCCTCCTACATTTTGCAATACCAGATCTATATAAGTATATACAGTGGACTCCCTCAAATCCGCACTCCTAAAATCCGCACATAATTTACGGATGCAAACAATGAAACATTCAATTCAGATGTAGGTGCAAAATTCAACTTTTTTAGCTTTATATCAATTCCATAATTTTTTTAATTTGTAATTTTTATTAAGATTATTGAATTCATGTGTTTTCATGAAGAAAAAATAGTTTGTTTCTGAAAAAAATCAAGATATTGCTGATATTGTTAATCACAATCTTACCAAATATATTTATGTATTAATCAAGCTTTTTTAATTATTAAGTCTGGCTAAACCTGAAATAAATCTTCGTTATTTTCTGGTTCTGATGTGAATTAGTAATGTACTTTTATGAGGCAAGTTTCACTGAATAATTTAGGAAAAACACATTTCATCTCTATAATAAATATTTAATTATACATTATTGATTGCTAACTTGACCTTTGCTTTTAATATTTTAATCATTTTAAAAATTATCTAAATTTTTATTATTTCAGTTTATTATTCATTTTAATATTTTAGTATATTGTAAGCATTCATTATACTTTTGATTTCATTTTTAATTACATTCAAATTACTTTTAAAAAAATATAAACAAAGCAATGACCAGAAATCTGCAATTTTCTAAAATCCGCACAACATCTGGTCCCAAGCTTTGCGGATTTGAGGGGGTCTACTGTATATAATAGAAATGATTATTATGAAAATAGTTCTTATATGAGTTTTTCATGCAGATTTTTCCTTATTCTTTAGTTTCCAAGTAACACAACATAGCTTGCATGCATTGAAACTGATATGCAATTTGTTACTGCTTCGAACTAATGTTTGTACCTTTCTAGTTCCATTCACATTTTATTGAAAGTACATTTTCTTGGTATTGTTATAGTACATATCACAAAGAATAATAAGCTACTAAAGATCCATAGAAGGCAGAGAAAAACTATTTGTTGCAAAGACCTGAGTATATGCATGTGCACATGCATCAACAAATCAAATCCAATATATAAAAAAAACCAAAGCAAAATACAAATGCCCATACCCTGATCTCCAGAAAGGAAAACTATTTCAGAACAAATATTTTTCACCAATTAATTAATCTTTTTTCAATATTTGGAACTTTTATTTAATTTTGAACATCTGAATAAGAAAAATTAAGCACCTATAAAAACAAATAACTAAAATCAAGCACCTTCATTAAAATTTAAATAAATTCAAGCACTTTCAAGGACCTTTTTTCTTTCCTAAAAATTCAAGGACTTTCAAGTACTTTCAAGCACAGTATGAACCCTGCTTGCTTTATCTGTTATACATACAAATGTAAAAACTGCTGATATATCCTTACCAACTGAATTGGATATTTTGATACAGAAAACAAACCTAGAGGGATAATCCCCCCCCCCCCCCAGAAACAATTTTTATCTGATAAGCCAGAGATTAATTCCTTGAAATACAAGTCTGTGTTATTGATGTGACCCTCGACCATCCAGAGATATTTGTAAGAGGCCTTTCTCTTGAAAAGATTGTGCACCCCTAGGTAAAAGAAACACATTTATTCCTAAAATAATGAAATAAAGCAATAAATCTTTACCTGAAAAGGTCGTTCTTTTGTATCTTCCAAAGCTAATCTACCATATTCTGTAAAAAGCTAAAATAACAAATTAATAAATAGCATTAAATAAAAAAGTGAATAGCACTTACAAATAAAACAAAAAGTACGTTTACATAAATTCAAAGAAAATATTAATGTAGCTATAAGCACGAAAAGTGAACAAGCAATGAATAAGTATGAAATAAACATGAAAAAAGTATTGAAATAAACATGAGAAATCATGAGAGAAAAAAAATAAGTTGTCGGGCAGAAATTTAGTACTAGATTCAGCAAAAATATGTTCTAATGATCTTAAAACTAATTAGTGACTGGATAACACCCATGTTACATGTAAAAATTAAAAATTCCACAAAAATATAATTCTTAACCTATGCTTAATCTACCACGTAGTTCAAAAGTTTGGTGCTAAAATAAAGTGCAATAAGAAAAGATCTATGGGTCAGCAAAGCATGTGGTTTGCAGATAAATATTCGGTGCGGTACAGGATTCTTTTTTTTATGACATTAACAAAAAAATTAGTTCAATATCTCAACAATAGAGAGTGCTACTGCAGATAATACCAGACTTCGAGTAATCGTAATCGTGTAATCGTAATCGATTATAATCGACTACAAAAACTGCGTAATCGCATTGTAATCGTAATCGTAAATTTTAATTTCGAAATAATCACGATATAATCATAATCAAAAGATTTCACTTTGATTACAATCATAATCTAATCGTAATCGCAATGCAGATAATCGCAATGTAATCTGCATCAAAAAGCTATATAATCGTAATCTAGCACAAAAATACGATTACGTTCTTCGATTACACCTTTTTTTCCCCCCGTTCTTCGTTTCGGCATATCCGTAAAATATTCGGTCGGTGAGTTAAACATTGCACCAAGGAAAGAGTAAGGCTGCGGGCACACACACAGATTTTCGCACTAACTTCTTGCGCTATCTTTGATCTTTCGTTTCGGCGCTTTGATGTATAAATTGCACTTCTAGTGCACTGAATCTGAACTTCAAGAGAGGAATATCAGTTGACAGGTTTACGACCGAAGATGGAGTAGATAAAAGTTCCCCTTCCTTTGTCATATTGGTAGGGTCAGTCCCTCAAAAACCATTTAACGAGGTTTCACCCTTGTTCAGTTCGAAAACAATGATTGATTGATTGCTCTTTTAGTGTAATAAAAACTAGTGCTGTTCGTCTAGACCTTAAGAGTAGTTGACGTGTGGAGCTCGTTAAATCGCTCCTAAAGTTAAAAGTGAGAAGAGGTCATAGGTCAGGGAGCCGTTCGGGTTCGGGGGGCTACACTGTATCTAGTCAACGCTATAAAGGGCTGTCCCTGCGTCCCTGGTATATAGTATAAAAATATAGAAATGGTCTGACTTCGTTAAAATCTATGGGAATTGGGGAAAAAACTCTGGTCATCCGAGGGGGTCTTGTTTCGCGGGTTTTTGAGTGGGAGTGATAAGGATAGAAAAGAAAAAAAGAAAGAAAAATATTTTACTTATGGTTTTAATTATGGGCACTAGCAATTGGACAGACACCACCTTCTTCCAAATGTGGGAATGGGAAAATAAAGAAAATGGGGAAAAAAAGAAAAAAAAAGATGCTTAAATTACTTGTGACAATTTATCTAACAGCTCATTCCCATTTTGGATTTCTTAGTGGTTGTTATATCTAAGTAGTTGTTTACAAGGTTAGAGATGGCTAAGAGAAATAACAAAAAAATCGAAGATTATTTCGCGGAATCTGTATCCGATTTAAATGAAAAAGGCGTGAAATTTTAAAAATATAAATGTAAATTGTGCTCGTCAAATGTCAGGGTCTCCGTAAAAACCAAGTCCAATTTGAACACCCACATGCAGGAAATTTTTAATAGATATATACATATTTAACTAAATAAATAATCCTCCCCCCCTTCTTATATATACATATTGTATAGATTTATTTTAGAAATATTGCATAGATATATCTTGTCCTTTTCTTTAAAATTGCAGTGAAAGGAAATTTATTTTAAATACGTTTATTTTATCAAAATCCCCTCAAAAAAAAAAAAAAAAAAAAAAAAAAAAAAAAAAAAAAAAAACAGAAAGTAAGACAGGTTTGTCAATAAATATACGAGTGTAAGTCTGTAAGTAAGATTTCTTTAAAGGTGAAAGACAATGTTAATGATACCTAGTTGTTAGAAAATTTCTTCAGCTTATGCGCCGGCAAATTCAATGACGAACCTCTGAATTATGGAAATGTAGCCACCAAATTTTCTTTATCTCTGATTATTTAAAAAAAAACTACCAAAAACTCTCTAAATGAGTTATAAATAAATAATAGGATAAAAAAGGTAGTTAATTTTTTTCCCAGAAAGGTTTGTTTTCCCCTTCTCCCCTCCCCTCCCCTAATACATTCCTACCAAAAGACAATATTTTATATTATTATTATTATTATTATTATTTGCCTGTTAACGTTCATGTGCCTCAATTTTGTTTTAAATATGTGGTTCAAGGGGACAGAGACATGCAAATGAAAGAAAAAGAATGAATTGTTTTAATTCTCCCATTTCGAAAATTTTGGTAGAAGCTTATTTTTAAATATTTAATTTTTCTTCATTTTTTAAATTTTGTGTTGCTTTTATCCTTAAATGCCTTGCAACGAAAGTTCTAAGGAAAAATAATCTTAGTTAAACTCATTTCATGTTTAAATTTTGGGTTAAAAAAAAAAAAAGATTGTGAAACACAGGTTCTTCCCCCACCCAAATTTTAGTGTGTGTGTAAGGGGAGGGGGGTTCATTCTACGTACACTGGTATTCGTGAATTTCAAATCAGAGTTTCGTATGTTACACATACCTATTCTATCAATCAAACATCCTTAGAAATGCTCATAATTTCAAAATAATTTATAATAATGAAATCAGTTCTAAAATATTGAAAAGGAAAACGTATATTATTTATATAGAAAAGAATACCTCTTTAAATATAGATGAATTATTTTTCTTTTAAAAATAAATAAATAAAAGGAAACGCATATTTTGTAAATTTGTAACTCTAGTTTGTAACATGTAGACTACGGAATCACTGTAATCGAATTGTAATCGTAACCAACTAGTTCGGTAATCGTAATCCAACAAGAAAATATTAATCGTAATCCAAACATAATCGTAATCCTAAAATAAAAAAATGGATAATCGATTATGTAATCGTAATCAGGCTTGCATAAATAGCGACATAATCGTAATCTGTTTTTTGAAATTGAAAATAATCGTAATCTTAATCGATTACAGTCCTCTGTAATCGACTCGAAGTCTGGATAATACCAAGTTCCTCATACAATGTAATATTTTTATACAAAAACATTAGAGCATGTACACTTATTTGTTTCCAAATCTTGAAATGTGTGAGCAATATGGAATTATTCCATGTTATCTGCAGAAGCATCCTCTATTGTGATTTTTAACTAATTTATTGTTGGTATCTTAAAAAATTCTATAACATATTTAATATTTAACTTCAAACTGCATGTCTTTCTGACCCATAGATCTGGTTTTATAGTATTGTACTTTCACACCAAATTTTTTGAACTCTGCAAGTAAAATATATACGTGCAAATAAGTATTTAAGTTTGAAATGTTTATTTCTATTTTGAAAAGTGAAAAGATATGTATGAATATAAAATGTTTTTCAGAAAAAAATTAAAATAACATTAAATATATAAGCAAGACGATTATAAGCAAAATCTAGTTCTAATTGCAAAGATGGAGAAAAATGTTTTATGATGATAAAACAATATTAGATATGAAATATTCTGTACAAAACACATTTAGTTCCAAAAGTTAAAACTAGGGAGGTGTGTGGTACTGTAATAAAAAAGAACGTTTTTTTTAAAAGGCGGAACCAATACTGAACTAAATTTATTTTTTATTCAGCAGATTTAACTATTTAATTCTAGCTCAATGCCACAGCAGATTTTAAAATGCTGAAAATTTATATTTTAACACTGATAACATCAAAACACTATCTGAATTCCATTCATAGAGTCCCATAAAAAGAATTAAAAATTTGCATTACATCCTTTAAATCAATGCAGCAGCCAAGCATGTATAACTTGTCAAATTCTTTTATCTCAACCAGTTAAATCCATTTAGTTGCTCTGCATGCTATATTTTTTTCACTCCTGAAGACTAGTAAGATTCCATAAAAAATAAATATTTTATTCAGCTATTTTGATATCCTAGATTATAAAAATGCATTAATAAATTTACATGTTTTAAGTAAACAATTTCAGGTATACACATGTGTACTTGAGTTTTCAATTTGGCAAAATAGAATATTTTTCTCAATGACCTATCAATTCAGAAAAGACAATGCCTGGAAAAATAAATTTTGTGCAAGATGGATCCCCTCCATACATTACTGTATGAACACAGCAGCTGATATAGCAGAAGCTCAAAACAGAAATAATCACATATTTTAATTAATTTTCAGCTGCAATTATGCTTGCATGCAGTGAAATTATGCTTGAAATTCTTGAAAGTAAAAATTGAAAATTTCTTTTGAATTCAAGAATTTCAAGCATAATGTCACTGCTGAAAATTAATTTAAAAATTAATTAATTAAAATATGTTATTGACCAATGCTGGGATTGTTTGTGTCTCATGTTACGCCACAGGATTGTGTGTGCATGATGACCGTTCCATCTCATACTGCAAATTGCAGCCTTACCATCATATGAAGTGAAAAATGCTAAACTGGGTTTCACTAAGTTGGTTCTACGCTTAGTAGCAATGTGAAAATTCACATATTAAATAGTCAGAAATAATCACTAGTCGCTGCTTTTCAACTACATGGATATCTTGGTCCTCTGATCTTGCCTCTTATGAATTTGTATCCCAGACTAGATTATGTTAAAGTTTATGCGTCATGGGCTGTACAGGACATTACTGCAGACAGTATTTGCAGTGCACAGAATGCAATGCGGTCCAGAAAAACAAACAGCCATATTGAACCTGAATCGAATATGTTAAAGAAAATAATTTAATTACACAGCCCCTTAGTGATAAGTTTTGGAAATAAGTTTTTCTTTTCTGTAAAACCTTTTATATCCCCATTTTGTTTAATTTAATCATCCTATAAAATTCGACTTAATTTTTGCTACATTGCTACAAAATACCAAAGCATTATCAGTTTAATTATGGCCACTTTTCATATTTAACAACCATTCTTTTTAACTTAATGTTTTAAATAAAAAAGTAATTTACCTGCAAATGCTGCAAATCATTCTCTTGAATGTTTTGGGAAAGATTGTAAACCTATAAGTAAAACAAAAAATTATTCACAAGGAACATATAAATCAAAATTGATAAAGAAGAAAATGGTTACTGTGTAATGTGATCACACTCGTTTTGAGTAAAAATGACAACTTCAGAATAAAAACTTCCTTAATATATTAGCACATCACAGTATCACATTTAAGGAAGAATAAGTACTATACTGCAGAAAGAAATCTTTGCTGTTTTCAGGCTTTTGAAATATATATATTTGAAATATATATTTGAAATATATATATTTCATTGGCAAGTTTCTTCCGCAGTGGAAAAAACTGCTGAAAAAAACATGGAAAAAACCGGCTGGAAGAAATAGATTTCTTCCAAGTGGAAGAAATGGAAGAAACTGTTTTTCTTTAAGAATTTACCATATATTTCCAATTTTATAAGATATAATATACAGTAGAAGATCTTTATAACGCAATTCCATATAACGCAATTCTCCATATAACGCACAACCTTTCAGATGTAAACAATGAATTTTGCACCTGAATTTCAAGACTGTAAAAAACTGCTACTGTCTGAAAACTAAATTTAATGCATTAGTACAATTTTACCTCCTTAATTTAGAACTTTTAAAGGAAAAAAATTATTATTACAATAAATGTTTTTGAAAATGAGCAACATAATGAATAAATTGGGTCCAGGTGTATCTGGACCATTTTTAAAACGTATATTTAACAAAATGTTGAATGATCGCAATAATAGAAAAATTTATAATCTGGATAAGGAATGCAGTATAAAGGTAATTCTAATGTATTTTGGTGTGTTTCAGACATATTTGTCTATATTAATGAGGTAAATTTGATAATACGTGATATGTGATCCATATAATGCAAAATTCTATATAACGCACAACCTTGCGTTTTTAGGTTTGCGTTATATAGATCTTCTACTGTATATCTTCTTCCTGTAATTTAATGTAAATTCATTTCACTGGACCAAAACAAATTTATTTAAGTATATATGCTAAATTAATAATTACATCAGTTTTTTTTAGCCAAGATCATACATAACACTTATCTAGAGATCTTCAACCATTGGCTAAATGAAAAGAAATTTTATCCAAAATACACAAAATCAGTTAAATGTTATCCATTCAAATCCATTATCCATAACCAACATATTTTTTAAATTATTTAAATTTCTGAAACTAGTAGTAAATAGTAGAGATTCTTTACTAATGGTAGAATGAAACCCATTTAAATTAAAGCCTTTAATTTACATCAATTTTATTAATGAAAATAATGTGTAATATTTACTATATTAAATAGAGATCAATCAAAAATATGGTTTCGTTTTTGGCCCAAAATCCGAGTTTTGCCAAAAATGTAGGTGAAAATTCGGCCAGATCGAAACACTTAGTATTCAAAATCTTGTTTCTTCCTTCAGAAATTTTCGATATAAATTATTGATTCGAACTGTATCGGCTCAAATGAATGTATTGCAATGAGCTTCATTGTTTATAATTATTAGCCAATTTATCAGCCATCTCATAGAAAATTTTTAGTTTAAACTGCATTAGATTTCAAATATTCTTTGAGAAAGTTCTAGAATAACAAATGATCATTTACAAAGATCATTATAGACATAAAATCAAGATGTTTATACCTAAAACTAAAATATTTTTCAATTCTTTATAATCATAATAAATGATCTTTCTGTGTCATGGATGAATTAATTATGTATTATTGTGTATGAAAATAGTTTTTGGATTATTAACAGTTTTACATAATTAACAAATACTATACAGAATTAATTTCAGTTATGTATATTTATGTATGTATTAATTATTTTAAAACATGCAATTTAATTACTCAAAATTTTTTGGGGATGTTGTCATTTTCAGCCAAAAAGTAGGAAGGTTAACTAAATTCGGTTTTGGCCTTAAACCTGTTTTGGTCTATCCTCAGTATTAAAAAAAGTCATTAAAATCGTTATTTTTCTTAGTATAACTCAACATAGTATAGTGAAAAAGTTTTTTAGCAGTAGGATGCTGCAATCAATTTCTCAACTTAAATTGGATGAAAGCAAAAAATGAAGATTTTTTTTTCAAGTCCTACGTTTCAGGATAGTTTAAAAGCATTTTGACATACCCATAGATATTTTTAGAACACTAATCTTTTAAAATCAGCATTGAAATATTCATGCTAGATGAAATAAAAAATTACAAATTTGTTTATTGTGTTGCACAGTTTAAAAAAATGCACATTTATATGAAAATAATATATTTTTTATATGAAAAATAAACAATTTGTAGGTAGTTTCTTTTTCTTTCTTTTTTTTCTTTTGTTTTTTTTTATAAATGGAACAATTAATAAAAAAAACCCATTCCATAATAAAAAATCCCAACCTCTACAGTAGTAAAAATCCATCACCTGAAAATATCTACTGAACCTGAAGTTTGTTATTAAAAGAATAACTTATTTTTGAAAAAATAATATTTTTAATAATAATTAAATTTTCCAATTTAGATTTCATGCAATTCTACTTTAATTCTTTTACATAGTTAATATACTTTAACTTTGAGCATTTACTTTGGTTTCTGATTGTTTTTTCCATTTCTTCCAGTTTTTTCCAGTTTCTTCCACTGTCCTGGAAGAAATAGGTTTCTTCCGGAAGAAATAGGTTTCTTCTGGAAGAAACCCAACCCTGATATATACACACACACAGTAAATTTATGAAAACAATTTTATATGAATTATAATTTAATTATATTTGATATGTTGTAAATCCATTATAAGGGAGTCTGTTGAAATTTATACATGTAAAAATTTGTTTGCAATGATTTTTCTTTTAATATTCATAAGTTATGGTTAGAGTTTATAAATTTAATCATGGTCTATTTGTAATTTATTATTTTTACAGTAATGCGGGTGGTTTTTTAATTTACATCTCATTGTCATGTTTACTGACCATGAAACAATTTGTATTTTTTTTATTATTATTATGGTTCTTATTAGATAGAATCAAAAAATGTCACTAATATTTGTTTTTAATTTTTTGTTACACCTCTCAAGTAAATATCTAACAGCAAGTCACATCCAATTGTTACTGAATTGACACACTTAGAAACCATGTGTGAAAGAAACAGTTCATGTGGCTTACTGTGATAAAAAAAAAAAAAAAAAAAACAGTGGTTCCACATAGAAAAATAGGGTAAAAACAAAACTATAATAATATAATGAACAAGTAGATGCCAGAGTTTAAATTCATTAGTTTGAAGGGGCCTTTTTCATTCATCCCCCCTCCCCCATGGCTTTTAAAAGGTATGAATAAAGGTACATTTAAGGAAGCATGTATCATAACTTCATTGTTTTCAAAAAGGAAAGGTTTTTTTTCTTTTTTTCCAATCACTGAAAACAAAACTAAGTGCAAAAAAAGATTAAAAAGGGGACTTTAGGAACCTAACACATCTGAGATGAAACCCTGAATGAAGAAAACACATGGAAATTTCAAGAAGTATTTTGTGTTTCAGCAACTATTCAATAATTCTATTTATGATGACAACAAAATGTGTGTATATAATTCTTTGGATTGATAGTTTGTAAGTTACATTGATGAAACTGTCTCCAAACTATTCTAGGTAATCCATTTCTTACCCAGAGAATCAGAAAGTTTGTGCTGCTATGAATACATTAATGCATGTTTCTGTATCATTTTTTTTCTTCGCATGAGAACATTTGTTACTTGTGTTGTAAATTCTACTACTGAAACTAAGTGCTTTGATCTTAAAACATGTAATGAATACAGATAATATGGTGGAAAAAAAGAGATCTAAATGAGAAAAAAAAATTGTCTTTTCAATATTCTTAGAATTCATTGAAGTTTTACATTTTACTTTCAATAAAACGTTAAAAAAAAAAAAATCCAATTTAAAATTGTTTTGAAAAGTTTATAAATTATGAAATATTTCAAACTCCACAGCTCCCCCCTTTTTAATGAATGGTGGATAACAGAATCTACGGGAAATGGCGAGAGGCTATTGTAGCCCCAATAACATCCCTTCCCACCCCTTGACTAAAATCATGAATGTTGTGCTTAGCTACATTAAAATGGCTACACACTACAAGATGAAATAACACACAGTGTCCCCTAGTAATGAATTCTAGAGTTATGCATAATAACTATTGAAGATACACCCAAAAGTTCAATGACAAAGTTGTATAGCATAATTTAGCATGAAAAGACATTGTATATACAGATAGAATAGTCTGCTGTACTTTCAAAAATATTTGACACTGATGCAAGATGTTTTATTTATAAAAAAAACAAATTTTCACTGAAATTTAAATGAGTTTTTTTTTATGTATACAGTAGATTCCCTCAAATCCCTAGACAGCTTGGGACCAGAGGCTGTACAGATTTTAGAATTTTGTCTGGTCATTGCTTTGTTTATATTTTTTAAACAGTAATTTGAACGTAATTAATAATGCAATCTGAATTATAATGAATGCTTACAATATATTAAAACATTAAAATAAGTGATAAACTAAAATAAAAATTTAGATTTTTTAAAATAATTAAAATATTAAAAACAAAGGTCTAATTAATAATGTATGATTAAGTGCTCATTATAAAGATATAATGTATTTTCCATAAATTATTCAATGAAACTTGCCCCATAAATAATGTACAATGCTATTTCACATCAAAATAATAAAATAAGAAAGTTTTATTCCAGGTTTAGCCAGACTTATAACCAAAAAAGCTTGATTAATGCATAAATATATTCGTTAAAATTATTATTATCACTGAAATCAGCAATATCTTGAATTTTTTCAAAAATAAATGTATTCTTCCTTCAAGAAAAAACATGAAGTCAGTAATAATAACAAAAAATACAAATTAAAATATGCAAATTTTACAGAGTGCCTGATTTTAGGTTTGTAGATTTAAGGGAGTCTACTGTATTAAATGCAGTTTCACCAAACCAGAATGCAACTGTATATATATATGATGCAAAACTTGTATGCAGCATGAACAAGTAATAAACAAAATGATCCTTTACTTTTGTTTTAAAAATAGTTTTTAGAGCTCAATCATTTTTATCTGCAAATGCAAGTAAAAAAAAAAAAAAAAAAAAAAAAAAAAGCCATTGTTTTTTCTCATACAAAAATGGCTTTCTATTGTACTTGTATACATGTTTTTTTTTCTTTTGCTAAATAGATGCTTGTTGTGACAAAATTGTCACGACATTGCTTAAGTAAATATGTATAAAAAGAAAATGAACAGCACAATCAAAAAAATATAAATAGATATATAAAAATTGAAATAAAATTTTGAATTTATTTTAGCAATAACCAAGGAATAATAATTATAATATTTTTTAATTATTAAGTAAAGTTGAAAGCTAATTGCAGTAAAAACTGCAAGATTTTATTTATAATAATAATAATAATAATAATAATGCACGCGTGTAGTCTTGGAGGGATTATCACCACAAATTCCCAGACAGAAAAAATGGGGCAATAAAACTATAAACTATAGTTTGTCGCCAGCCTTTGACATAAAAAATCGAAGGAACAAGCGCAGAATTTATGGGGCTTTCAACGATTATTTACAACCAGGGGACAAGCATTGCGTGTGGTCGACAGTCATACACAAAAGCGGCAGCATCACGAGAGGTTGAACGGGAGGAAGGAGCCAAATAAAAAAAAAAAAGAAAGGGGTGGAAAAAATAAAAAGACATACCTCCGCGAAGGACAAGGTACCAATGACCTGCTTGGGACTACAAGGGACGATTAAAATTTTTTTTGAGTAACCAATGAGGAAGAGTCATCCAAACAGACAGAAAAAGAGGAAAGAAAAAAATTTTCGTTCTCTCAAATGTTGTTTTCCGTCATCTGGAGATCAGTGGAAGAAAAAAAATGTGTTTAATTTTTCTTAAAAAAGGGACTTTGGAACGAGGTGCAAATTATAGAAGAAATATGAATAGACATTCTCCAAGATTATTTTTTTATGCCTCTCTGCAACCTACCAGTGCCGAATGGACTTGGCGTGATGATTTTCAATTTATATGCGATATTCCATTTATAAACTGACTCTGCATGATTCTCATCAGGCCCGATTATGATTCCTCATTTAGACATTCTCCAAGATTATTATTTATGCCTCTCTGCAACTTTACATTATTGAACGAACTTGGTGTGATGATTTTCAATTTATATGTGATATTCCATTTATAAACCGACTCTGCATGATTCTCATCAGGCCCGATTATGATTCCTCATTTAGACATTCTCCAAGATTATTATTTATGCCTCTCTGCAACTTTACATTATTGAACGAACTTGGTGTGATGATTTTCAATTTATATGTGATATTCCATTTATAAACTGACTCTGCATGATTCTCATCAGGCCCGATCATGATTCCTCATTTAGACATTCTCCAAGATTATTATTTATGCCTGTCTGCAACTTTACATTATTGAACGAACTTGGTGTGATGATTTTCAATTTATATGTGATATTCCATTTATAAACTGACTCTGCATGATTCTCATCAGGCCCGATTATGATTCCTCATTTAGACATTCTCCAAGATTATTATTTATGCCTCTCTGCAACTTTACATTATTGAATGAACTTGGTGTGATGATTTTCAATTTATATGTGATATTCCATTTATAAACTGACTCTGCATGATTCTCATCAGGCCCGATCATGATTCCTCATTTAGACATTCTCCAAGATTATTATTTATGCCCCTCTGCAACTTTACATTATTGAACGAACTTGGTGTGATGATTTTCAATTTATATGTGATATTCCATTTATAAACTGACTCTGCGTGATTCTCATCAGGCCCGATTATGATTCCTCATTTAGACATTCTCCAAGATTATTATTTATGCCTCTCTGCAACTTTCCATTATTAAATGGACTTGGTGTGATTATCTTCAACTTGGGATTTTTGAAAAGTGCAGGATAGCAATCCTATTTGATGCTTGCTGGGATTTTCAACAAGATACAACTCTATGAACACTAATGAATAATATTTACATGGATGAGTGGTGCGCTTATGGCAAGAGACATTTCAATAATCATACAGGACTATCTAAGACGATTATCAAGTCTGCCGGATGCCGTGGTTATGGTGAGAAATTTTTTTATAATCCTTCCAAGTGATAAGGCCATTTAAAAAAATATTTTGTTTTATGTGAATAAAAAAAAAAAAAATAAAAATAAAATCACTATTTAAGTTTTAATTGATAAAATTAATTAAAATAATAATAAAATAAAACTAATGAATATTTTTTGGGTGAATAGCCCTGAAGATTGTGCTGTGAGCATTTAACAATATCCATTATTTAAGTTGAATTTAAAACAAAAGAATTAAGTGTAGTAAGTAAATTATATCCTTATCGGTGAATTTTACTATTTGTTATTTGTATTTACCTTTTATATATTTTGAGAATAAATGTTTGAGTGTATATATGTATTTGTGTTTTTTTCATGATTTCTTTTACTCTATTTATTTTCAGTGAATTAATAGATTAATAACCTTTAATATTAACGATCAGAATTCCTTTATTTTGTTAATTTTATGTAACCCAATAGAATCCTAAATTTGCTAAGTTAGACGTTAAATAAGAGGAGTCTGAGCTATTGCAATTTTCCTTTATTTAAATTACTGATAAGTTTAAAAGAAAACAAATTTTTTTTGGTAATATCCAGTACAATCTTTCACAACGCGGATTGGGATATTATCATACTATTATTTCATTCAAACTAACCACTATCTTTCGCGTACCGTGTAATGCGGTGTAATTTTCCTCACCACAATGCTTTGTAACTTTTCCATCAAACATTCAATTTATTTCCAATAGTTTTGAAATAATCTAACTTCAGAATTTACTGCTAGGTACCTGAACATGTAGTACAGAGTCGTTTCACTATACCTAGATAACGCCATATTTGTGGCTGCAGATAACTCAGTTCAGCAGTTAAGATAAAACCTAGTACATTTGTGCAATTGTATAGCTAATAGAACTGTTGCCACACCAAACTCATAGTAAGCAAAGTTTCCTAAATTGTACCTTTTATGTGCAAGCTCAAATATGCATGACTCTATACTACAGGGTGTTTCTAAACTATGTCAGAAATGTAAAGGCAGATAGAGGGGCCTAAATAAGCAGATTTGGTATAGGAATGTTTGTGCAGTAATGCAGCATTGAGGTAGTAGAGGGTACTGTTGAGTGCAGTGTATGAAAGCACTTTACTAAGCTGAATCCTCATTTCCTGCATAAATTTAGAGCAACATTTATTATTATACCAATACAGAGATTGCTTATATGCATTCCATTTTTGGAGTTGAGCAAGAAAATAAATTGGCTGCTCAAATGATTTACATGGAATTATTCCCCAGGTAGGATTCTGCTGGATCCCCAAATATTTGAGGATCTTCATTGGGGATTGTGTGCAAGTGGATTGTTTTATGATTCTATGAATGATACAATCACCAAGATATTGCAGAATTCCTTTAGTGGAACAAACAGTATTTCACACAGTAGAGGATAGTCCAAGCTCAAGAGTTGTTGGACTTACATTTGTTATGAGTCATTAATTTGCTCAGTCTCTAGTGTGAAATACATGCTGGCAAGCTTCATATTGATGTAATAATTCATGTTGCCCAAAATTCATGAGAGAATGCCAATTCAATACAGCAAAGTGCTTTCATTTGCTGAACTTAACAGCATCCTCTACTGTCACAATGCTGTATTACTGGACACACATTTCTGTATGAAATATGCTTATTTTGATGTTATCTACCTGCCTTTACATTTCTGACAAATAGTTTTGAAACATCATGCACATTTCTTTAGACACAAGACTTCAATAAATTGTGCATACATATATGCATAGAAGTACAATTATTACACTCAGAAGGATAAATTATAGTTAATTATTTCTTCTGAAACAAAAGTCAAAGAACGACATAATCCATGGAAGTTCATGCAAAATTGAAATATTACACTTAAAAGAAAAGATGCTTATATTAACGTCTAAGAATTTCAGAATAAAAAGTCTTAAACCTTACCTGTACAGAGCTTGTCATGGTGCTAAGTGCAAATATTGTTGCACAGTCCTTTACAGTAGAAGCACTATCAAAAGCACCTTGAGTGTCAAGTAATAAAATAGCAACCTTAGATAGAAAAAGTTTAAAAAGAAAAAAAAAAGTTAGAAAAGTTAAAAAAAAAAAAATACTAGCAACATACACTTTGAAATGTAAAATATGTTGGAAGCTTAAAATCATTGTAACTATGCCTGTATGCATGCATATATCTTAAATAATATAAAGAAAAGGAGAATCATAGGCTGCAGAAAAATTCATTTAATAGATTTAAATTTAATTAAAATCACATTATTTCCAGTGATGAAGGTAATACAAATTTTAATGATAGGCAAAAATGTTTTCATGTTTTATAACATTTCTTAAGCAACACTCATCACAGACCAAATAAGGTACATACAAGCATAAGAGGCATAAGAATGATATTCATGTTAATTTTTCATTAAAAAAGGGGAGACAGAAGATATTTTTATTGGATCTATAAGCTTTTATTTTAAAGGAATATACGATGTGTTTCAAAACACTTTGAACATTAATAAATCTCTAAGTACTGTCATTGCCACTTTAGCAGAGCAAGTTCCAGTGACTACAGGTCTGCACGAGCCCGGCTGCGGCCCGAAGCCCGAGCCCGGCCTGGCCCGCGGGCCGGGTTCGGGCCAATTTCCAATAATGGCATTCGGGCCGGGCCGGGCTCGGGCCTTACTTCTGAAGACTCGGGCTGGGCCGGGCTCGGGCCTTAATTTTTTTGCTGGACGGGCCGGGCCTAACTTTTTTTTTTCGTTCGAAGCCGAGACTGATTCTATTCTTCCTAGTTTTCATGAACCAAAATAATAAGTTCCTATTGAATCTTCCTATATGAAAATCCTTTTCTCGACTTTTTATAAATCAGTAATATTTAGCTTTGTCCAAAAATGTTTGCAAAAAAGGCATATACTTTTAAGCCGTCATTATTCTGCAATTAAACATTAGAATTTATTCCTTTTAAAGAATCGTAGATTACTAGGCGTTTTAAAATAGAATTAAACACACACACACACAAAAAAAAAAAAAAAAAAAAAAACATGATTATGACGGAATTTTTTTAAAACTGAAAACTGAAAGTTTCTTTTAAAATGTTCATCCATGCAAAATGAATACAACAATACGGGAGAAAAAATATATTAAACATTTACATCTGTTAAGAAGGGAATGTATTTTTTTTTTTTTTTTTTTCGTTCCTAAGCGATTTCGTCTTTGGAAATTTTACCATATATCGCTTTTTCGACTTTTTGTCTCCCTTACAGGGAATATGGATTAATAATACTAGTGATAACTGAAACATTTACATACAACAAACAGAGATTCATTTAAAAGCGTAAATATCGCAGCCTACGGCACTTCTGCATAAATGGAGATTATAAACATGAAAAAACAAGTTGGAAATTGCACGTGAAGCGTAGCAAATGAGGTGCGTTCGTACGATAATGAAGTTTTAAAAATATCACTCTCATATATCAATCTCATAAAACTGTAAATAATTACAATTAAAATGCGCACCAAACAATGTTCTCCCTATACCATTATGCAATGGAATACTTTTGTATGGCCTTGTAAATCAATAACAAATATTCTTTGTACCACAGATTACGCAAAATGTATATTATAATATCTATTTTATAGATGCATATCAGTTTTATTACGTTCGAATGTGTGTAACACCATTAAAATGCACTTGAAACATTTTTCCCCTTTAACCGTAATGTAACGGAATACTTTTGATTGTCCCTGTAATTGAACTACGCATCCGATTTTGATAAAATTTGAAATAACTTGACAAAATTATGTAATAATTATGTATTTAAAATTTCAAACGATTAAAATGCATTTGAAACATTTTTCGCCATTGATCGTAATGTAACGGAATCCTTTTGATTGTCCCTGTAATTGATCTATGCATCCGATTTTCTTAAAATTTGAAATGACTCGACAAAATTATGTAATAATAATATATTTTAAATTTCAAACGATTCGGTTGGGTAGTTTCTGCGTTGTTATATGCGGACGGACGGACAGACAGACGGACGGACTGAACGACAACAATAGGTGCTTCGTATATACATAATTACGAACGCACCTAAAAAAGACTAATATAATTTTTTTCGGTCAGAACTCTTCCATAAGATTAAAGATCAATGTTCTGTAGAAATTCACTTGAGCCGGGCCGGGTTCGGGCCGAATTTTAAACTTTTTTCCGGACCGGGCCGGGTCGGGCCAATATTTTTTTCGTTCGGGCCGGGCCGAAATTTTAACTTTCGGGCCGGGCTCGGGCCTGGAAATTTCGGCCCGTGCAGACCTCTACCAGTGACATCAAGCTTAGTATGTGAGAAAAAATTTCTCAGCAGGTAGGGAACACATACTGAACCAGTTCATTCCCAATTTCATTGCTGCTTGAAGAAATGACATGCTTGATGGCATGTCTAGAATAATGAAAACAGGAAATTGCTGGATATTTTTTATGAACTCGGTAAATAAGATAAGGAGTTTCTTTGGTACATTTGTTACATAATAATTTAATGCATTTATACTTATCTTTTAAATTGCACACATGTGCAATATACTTATTACATGTGTATATAAAATATTTGTGTATTATTTTTGAAGCACATGTGAAAATAACAATGTAAAAAATAATTTGATTTTTCAGTACTTAGATTTTTTTTTTTTTTAATTTAGTACTTTTAATATTAATAAGCGTTATAATTGTAAAAAATGTGCTTGTTATATTTCAATAAAAATAAATTTTCCATTATAACTATACATAACAACTTTAACACTTCATTTGTAAAGACTAAATAAATAAAATAAGTTATAAAATGTATGATGTGAATTTCATAATGATTATTATTACATAATAATTCATTTATATATATATTTTTAATTGTGCCTGTGTGCAATATTTTAACTACACATGTATGTAAAGTATTTTTGCATTATTTTAAAACCAAGTGTGAAGATAAAGTAAAAATAATTTGATTTTTTAATATTTTGTTTATTTTTTTAATCTAGAACTTTTAATATTAGTGTTACATTTTTAAGGATTTGCTTGTTAAATTTTTATAAAATAGTTTTCTTTACAAGTATGCATAACAAATTTGATACTTTATTTATAATGACTGAATATCTAAAATAAGTTATAAAATACAAGGAGTGAATTTCACAATGATAATTATTTAAATTGCAATTAAAGCAGATCTCCATATGCTCAATACATTTAAAGTTATTCGTATAAGATTAGCGTAAGTATTATTTTTTGAATTTCTTTGTTAAGAATATATTTAGGCACCTAGCATAGTTTTACTACTATTATTAAATATTTATAAAGGTATGATTTTCAAAAGTATCTTGCATAAATATTCTAATTTTAAAAAATGCATTTTTAAATTTAAAAACATTTAAAAGAATTCATTAAAATTGTGCATTAAAATATTTTTATTTTGATGGTACTATTTTTATTTTTAGATAAATTTATCTAAAATTTTACATATAAATTAAACATGCTAAAAATCACAATTATGTACTTATATTTTTTTTATAATTACCATATCATTTTTAAGGGGTGGGGTGGGGGGAGGAAAATGGTTTATAAAAATGTTTCGTACCAAACTACAAAGGAAGTTATGATGCAGAGAATAAAGTATCTGTTTTTGTATTTCCCAAGGATGAAGAATGAAAAATGGTTTGGCTCAATGCTATTCCCAGAAAGGATTTAATATGTACAAAAAATTTATGAGTAAGTACATTAAAACATATATGCTACTTATAATGGACAATTATTGAATTATTATTGCCTAATTTATTTTATTATTGCTACAAAAATCGACAATTTAGTGCAGATTAAAATGCATTTTTATTATTGTATATAACAATTGTACAATTTTTTTAAATAAGTTTTACAGCAAAAGTCTTTTTTGTTTTACTTTTAAATTAAAGTTTAGAAAAGAAACTTTTTTTTCAAATATTTAGTAATTTAGTTTTTGACCTAATAAACAGAAATGAAAAATAGAACTTACTGCTCCCCCACCTCCTTCTTTTCATGCTCTACTCTCACACATTAATAAAAACAGTCCTTAAAATGATCAGTTGTAAATTTTGCCTAGAAAAACTAATTATACTAAGCATAACATGCAAGTTGTAAAGTGGTTATTTAATGTATATATTTTTATCATTATTATGTATAAAATGACACCTCCCCCCCCCCACTTATATATATTTTTTCAAATTAACAGAAATAGCAAATAAAATCTAAAATTTCATTTCATGCATATTTCTGTTCAGTAATTTACTTTTTGATTTTATAAACAGAAGCGACTAATAGAACATATTATATCTCCAAGCCCCTCCTTTTCATTTTCTACTCTCACACATTGTAAAAAATAATTCTTAAAAATTATCACTTATAAATTTTGCTCAGAAAAATTTTAATTATTACTAAGTTATACTTAGCACTCCTACAGCATAGAAGCTGTAGGAGTGATTATTTAATGTACATATTTATCATTGTGTGTAAAATGACTTTTTCCCTTCTTAAATAATCTATCAAATAAACAGAAATGGGAAATAGAATCTAGAATTTCATTTCATGCAGATTTCTATTATCTTTCTACCCCCCCCCCCCCCTCTTTCCATTTTGTACTCTGAAAACTTTATAAAAAGAGTTCTAAAAATGATTACTAGTTATAAATTTTGCTGGGAAAATTTTCATCTATACTTAATATACATGCAAGTTATAGAAGTGATTATTTAATTAATTTTAATAGTTTAATTTATATTTAGTAGTTTTTAAAAATATTGATAACATATTTTCCTCCCTAGGTAAGTGAAAAACATTTTAAAAATGGAGATATAAAGGTACAAACTTCTGCATTTGATGAGAAGAAATTAATTATTATTAAAGCTACTTTAGATCACCCAAAACTTAAAAAGATGCTGTCTCATTTTTTTTGAAAGTTTTCTTTATCTTGAGAAAATAAACCTTCAAGAGTAGATCCTCCTGAGAAAACAAGGTAATTTAACTAAAGCAATAAAAGAAAGTATTGAAGAAAAGACAGTTATATGACAGCATAAGAACTTTTTCAAATGTTGATGAACTTCATATTTGGGGAAAACTGTATCAGTGTTCTATATATTGGGACGTTATAAAAAAAGGATGCCTGCATATTATTTTTACATTTTAGCAAATTTCAAGAGTGCCAATTGGATTATTGTGCTACGATAGATATAAATTTGGAACTAAAACAATGTATAAAAGAGAAAGAAGTAAAATTTATTGGTAAGTACAAGTTTCTATTTTTAGTTCATGTAAGTGAAGTAATTCTTTTCTCAACTATATAAAAAATCTACATTAGATGTAAAAGATGACATTTTATACTTGGATTTAATTTAAATTTTTTTAAAAAATTGTTAAGAAAAAATTAGAAGGAAAACAAGATAAAATTGATTTTATAGTAGTACAACTATATTTGTTAATATGCATCCCAGAAAGGTATAGGCGTTCTTCCTCAACATTGATTTCCTCGCTCAGTTCTTATGGTTACAAATAGGTAAGAAATGTAGAAATTTTAATATTACTCCCATCACAGTATGATCCACATTGTAACAAGTAATTTTCATAGTAATCCCTTAACTAAATTAAAAAATGCATTTTTTTTTTTTAAATTTTGCATTACAGAGAAAAATGAATATTTAGGAAAAAAGAGGATTTGAGACAGTTTCTGTCATGTTGGATGAAATTCATATAAAACCATATTTTGATTATAAGAGAAGAAATGTTTCAGGTGTAGCCCATCATGATAGCAAATCAGCAACAAGTGCTTTTACATTTATAATCCAAAGTATATTTTAATAATCCAAAGTTGTTGCACATGTTCTACCAGTTAAAAAAATAATGGATGCAGAAATATTATATTAAGTAGTGAAAAGTATTATAATCAGATTAAAATAGTCAGGTTTCAAAGTTATTGTTAATAACTGATAATAATAAAACAGAAAATGCATGTCGAAATTTAACAAACACCATACAGACTATGTATATCCCCATCTTGTATATCCTTTAATGTCTTTGTTTTATGCAATAGATACTGTTTATTTAATTAAATATGTTTAGAATAATGTTAGATCAATTAAAAAAAAATAAAATAAATAAGAGCAAACTCTGTATTTTCAAGATTTTAATTTAGATTCTGATAAAGTTTGTACAGCTTCCTTTTTGTGTCTTAAAAAATGCATAAAATGGAAAATGACACTCTTAAAATTTGGCTACAAATTAACAAGGAAAACCTAATAATTTAGAGAAGCAAAATGTTAAATTAACTCTTTAAATATTTGACATTAAACACTGCTAAAACTCTTTCAGAAATCTGTGAAAAAGAAGATTTAAAGATATTGTTAGAATTTTAAAGATATTGTTTCTTTTATTAATATAATGGTAACCTGGTTTATCATTGTAAATGTAAACACTCCAAACAAAGGCATTCATTCTCTAAATGTCATGCTTGAGCCTTTAATACATGATATAAATGACCCAAATTTAATTTTGACAAATTTTTACAGTAGCTAAATAAATGGTTCAATATGAATTCTGATACAGGAAAATTAACCAAAGAAACTATCTGCACTAATTTTAACAACAACAATTGAATTAACTGAATATGGCACCAATGAATTTAATATGTCTTGCTTATTACCTGGGAAAATACAAACTGATGAGTTAGAATATCCATTTAGTTTACACAGAAGGCTTGCAGGTTCAAATTTTAACTATTTCCATTTGTCAAATATTTGAAATTGAAAAATTTGATCATGTTCCTGGCTAAAATTTTATATGAAATAAGCTCTGTGAATCTAGATGAATAGACTAGGAAATCACAAGCTAATGCTAATCCTATGGAGAGGTTACTTTCTAATACCTCATTTGCATTTCGAGATTTTTAAATAATAATAATATTATTATTGCATTGGATAACCAAGATTCATCTCTATATCACTCTTTTTCTATTTTTGATTTTGGTTACAGATATTTTTTTTTTTATAAAATTACTTTCATTTTTGAAACCAGCTCTGAAAACGAAAGTGTCATTCTAAAAAATATGCAACCAGAATCAAAAAAGTAAAAAAGAGATGGACTTCGTTTATCCAATACAAATAAATAATTGAAGTAAAATAAAGGTCAAAATGCAAATGAGATATTAGAAAATAATCTCTTCATATGATTAGCATTAACTCATATGTATATTTTCCTAAAGAGACAGGAGCTTTAATAGATTCTGGATTGCTCAATGAAACAATCATGAAAATATAAACCTTTCATTTAAAATATATTACTCTTAAAAGGTTTTTACTTCTTCTCCATTAGGTAACTTTGATAAAAAAACATTGCTCCACACTAGAATCCCTGTTGTATCTCTTTCACAACCACCTCGCCATGAAAAACCTGTCAAAGGTTCATCTTCTGGTCCCATCCAATCAGGAGCTCCCTGTAAAGTAAACAAATTTTATTTAAATTTGATATAAACAATATAAATATATAAGAGAAATAAGAAATCAAATTGTAGGTTTAACACCTTTAAGATAAGCATATTGTAATAGAACTTTTAGCTATGGGCTTTTTTCCCCTCCAAAATAACATGGAATCAAGCAAAAAAAAAAAAAAAGGGGGGGGGGTATTCAGTTCCCAATTATTTTTACATCGATTTTGGAAGAAATTATTTTTTGCCTGAATATTCTTAAACAAAAATTAAATTGCATACGTTAATTTGAAAATTTTCTATGTAAATTAAATTTTTTATAAAGTTGATAACTTACTAGCCTTAATTGCAGAAAATTGTTTGGCTTGCAGGAGGAGGTCTATCAAAGAAGTTCATTTTTCCAATGTTTTTTGTGGACATAACTGCCATTGCAAAAGGATTAAGGAAATATAATTAAAATTTATCAAACATAATGCATCTAAACTAGGTGATAAAAGATATTTTTTTTTATATATAAGTCTATTAACATGTAGAAAGTATCAAGAAATATGAATTAGCAATTGAAAAAAAATATAAGCCCCTTTGAAAATTATAAATAAACTATTAGATTACGAACTATATTTCTTCCAGAAAAATATTCATAAGAAAAGTTTATTAACCGTTTTAGGATGAGTGTGTTAAGTATCAAAAGTCATTAAGTATCAAAAGTCATTCCTTCTTAACCTTCTTATTCTGTTCAGATCTGGTGATCCTATAGGATATACATGTTAATTTTTTTAAAAACTTATATAAATAATGTTAAAAAAAGAAAATGATGTGAATGGAGCCTAACAGGTAGCAGAATTCAACAAAATAGCAATTTGTTTCTTATTGTGCTTTTTTAATTTACTACATGTTTTATAAAAATGGCTTGCAGCAGAAATGTACAAAAATAAAAACAAATAATTTTACTGTGTGTTAAGATACCATTTGTAGAGCCCATTAGTAATAAAAAATTATTAATTATGTATTTATTTTATGTTTTGCAATGCAAAAAAAAAAAAAAAAAAAAAAAAAAAAAAAAAAAAATCTAAGAAATTGTAAAAGAGTACTTTGTGCCCCCATATATCATCAAAATTATATATATATATATATATATACATACCGGGTGTCCTGAAAAGGACTGAACGATTTTAAAAATCAATAACTTGCAAACTTTTACAGATATTTAAAAAATTCTTGCACGAGAGCCATCTAAAAGGTCAAAAGTTTTTTTCCTGCGATTCTGGATTTTAATTCGAATTACAAACAATAGATGGCGCTGAGAGCACTAGGTGCTGTGTTGAGGTGGAAAATGATGTCACTTGGCACTGAAGCAAAATAAGGAGGTTAAGGCTGTGGAGTGGGTCTCGTTTGACAATGTAATCTTGCTCTTATGACCCGATTTTGAACTCTTGTTTATTTGTTTTTATTGAACAACATACATCTGACTTGTGTACGACATGAAGCCCTGATTTTGAAATCAGTCAGTATGATTTTAATGAAATGTGTTGTTGCCATGGAAATAATAAATCAGCATAAATATAATAGCAGTGATTGAAATTGGGCATGAATTTAACGAGCAGCATTCGAGTTTGCAGACGATTTTATATTTAAGAAAGCTCTCGGATTAAATTACTTTTTATTATCTAATTTAAAGAATATTTTGTGCATCATATTTTAAAACAAAGTAAAACGATTTAGTAGGTTTTTTTGTTGTTGTTAAAAATTAATCAATTTTGCTATTCTAAAAAATTTGTTATATTCTAAGAAATGCTAGTTCTTTTAAAGAAGTTCTTTAGTAGAGTTTTATGCATGTTGTAAAAAAATTGTGGAAATGTTTTATTCTTTAGAGTAATTCTTTATTCTAAAGAATATGTATACTATAAATATTCTGTAGAATAAAGAATATTTATAGTATAAACATTGAAAACTTGGTGCAATAGCTGTTGCACTCTTTTGAAAAATACCTAAATACAAAATTCATTACGATTATGTATATTAAATTCATGGTTATAGGGAAAATACTACCTCCATCTTAAATGAACCATAATCATTATGACAACCTAGAATCATCACCTATCATCGGATATTAATGAATTAGTTACGCATGATAGGTTTTAATAGAATAAAGAAAACATTTATTAATGTCTTTTTAAGCTTTGATTCGCTTTTCATAAAACTTTAAAAGACTAACGAAAATTCTGAAATGAGTATATATATTAAAATTCAAAGCATTCTATTGGGTAGTTTTTGTGCTATTATGTGCGGACAAATAAAAGAACGTTCCAGATGACAAATATAGGTGCTACATATATAATTATCCTCACAGAACTTAATATAATGAAATAGTTTTGAGTGTCTGTGTAAATCATAGGTTCCCAACCTTTCTTAAACCACCGCCCCCCTTAGAAGAAATAAAATTTTCCGACGCCCCCCCCCCTCTTCCATAATAGTTAATTATGCCAATTAAAAATATTGTTGCATATTATCTAAACCTTTTTTTGTCTATTTATAAGCTTTCTGAGTGGTTTGCTCATATTTTTCCATTTCCCCAAAATAATTTTAATTTGTTTTAGAGACAAAAATATTTTAAACAGAACAGTATTTCAAGATGTATATAAAATAAAGGTGCATGAAGTGTACTTTAGAAAGAAACAGTGAAAGAACAATTAAGTATATTTTGATTAAGTATATTTTAATAAGCAATTTTATGAAAATGCAGGAAATCCCTCAAGATGTTCGGATTGTTAAGAAACACAAAGTAAAAATTAGAATTAAAACGACTATCAAATGTAATGAAAAGTTTTTCAGTAAAAATTTTAAAAATAAACGAAAAATAAAATTAAATAAACTTTCTAAAAAGGTGCATTTAATACGTTGAAGAAGTCATATATCTAAAAGATGTTATTACCTATAAAAACACAGTTTTAAAAGCTGTAAACTTAAAACCTGAAATATTTTAACCAAGCGTTTTCGATCAGACTTCATCATCTTCAGGGCAGCTTTGTTTATGTACTAAAATGCCTTTTCTTACTCTAATGTAACTGGAATGTAAACAAACTGCCCCTGGAATTATCAAGTTTTGATTAAAAGCACCCGGCGTATAATATCTGAAGTTTTAAGTTTTTAAATTTGTGCTTTTATATCCAACATCTTTTAGATTTGTGACATCTTTAACGTATTAAATGTTTCACAAATAATAATGTGAATACATAGAAAATCAATAAAAAATAATGACATAAACAAAAAATCGATAGGAAATAAAAAAAAATATTAATGAAATGGTTGAGGCTGATGGAATTTTGACAATTTGTTGATGTCGGGTTCCAATTTTGCTAACAGCAGTCGTAAACCACCACGTTCAGCGACGTGCAGTCTATTTCATTTTTTAGCCAATAAATTATATACTGCACTGAATCCATGCTCAGCAAATAAGATGACGGAAAAATATTAATTTTTTTTATACTTTTGCCCACAACTCAGGGTAGAGAGCTGGGATAGACTTCTGAAGCCAGACCTCTCGGTCTTGACTTCCAAATTTTACTTTTAGTTCCTCATTAGTTGTGAGGTCTATGAGTTCTTCTTCTAAATTTGATGATTCTGCTGTATCTGCATTTGCCGAAGGTTGTAAAACCGAACTCTGTTATATCGAGGCCGTCGCGAAAAAAGAGAGGAAAATTTTTTCGCGACGGCTCCGGTTATATTCATGTTTAAAATGTCAATAAAATAATCGCTCAATAAAAAAATTGCGAATATAATCGTTCAATAAAATTAGTATGAAGAGCATTCAAATGTCAAGAGTAAGTTAGTAAATCTTCCTGATTTGCAGAGACCGCTGCTAATGTAGAAAAATGGCTGCATTAACCTCTACCTGGATTTCATTTGAACATAACAAGTTTTATCACAAAAGCAGCTATGACATTTTTTGTTTTAATTAAATTTAATTCATCACCTTGCAATTGCAAATTAATTTCATTGAATATCTTAAACAGGTCTGTCAAATAAACAATGTCATTTTTGAATGTTATCAGGTTTTCGCGCAATTTTTCATCTTTGTTTTCAAGAGAGTCCAGTATTGAGTCAAATAGGTTTAAAAAAAATGATTCAAATACCTTTAGTGAGCCAACAAATCTGTGTGCAAGAACAAGCGATTGTAATCTTCATCATTTTCTCTATAAAGTTGACCAAATAATCTGTCATGCAAAGAATAGCTTCTAATCTTATTCACTGCTGTAATAATGTAATAAATAGACGTATGCATACATTCATTCAGTTTTTTGGCAATGAATAACAGCGAGTACATTTGGTACAACTTCTTTCAAATGCGCCATGAAACACCTATGACTCCCGGTCATTATTGGAGCACCTCCCTTAGCTGCTGACAAATTATTATGAACAAGAACTTCTTTCTGTTGATGAACCATGTTCATGCTGTTAAATATATATCAGTTCTCCCTTTGTATCAATTTCCAAATTTTTAGCAAATAATTAATCTTCACAATTTGGTTCTTCTTTTATAAATCGAACATTATTATAAGAGTAGTACTTCGTTATTTGGTAGTGTAGATTCATTAAGTTGAATGGAAAATTAGCAAGTCTTTAAGTAATTGCATAATGATATTTCAACATCTTTCACCATTTAACACTAGAACTGCCATTAGGGGTCAAAATGACCCCCTTCAAAATTGATAATAGTCGATTCGAACCAGAATTTTCTTTATAAGATATGTTAAAGGTTTGCAGTACAAAAATGGACTAATTAAATAAGTTAAATAGTTTAGAATTAAAATTCTGGTGAGAAACCATTTTTTGTAAAATTTGAGTAAAATATCTGGCGGTTCTAGTGTTAATCTATTCTTCTTTTTACCTAATTATTACTCAGAGGAATTTTTTAATGATATATGACGGTGTTTTGCGATGAAGAACAGTTACTGTTACCTCTTTGACTGCCGGCAAGATTAATTACTCATCAATTGGGTATGGTTTTCTTGCTTTTGCGATTAACAATGCAATATTATATGAAGCTCGTAGTCCGTCATCTTCTTGTTCAGAAGACAACTCAAAAAATATTGATACAGCTCGCTGTTTTAAATATCTCTTTTCCAGGCCTTGGAAACAAGATAACCCTTGCCCTTTTTTATCATCGTGCATTTTATTCAAATGCTCTTGTAATCTAGAAAGCTTCATGGCTTCATTTGAAAAAACTTATTGGCAAATTAAACACATAGGTAATGATTGATTTGTTGGAGAATGCGTAAATCCATATTTCAAATATTCAATACTATACTGCTGGCATTTCTTCTTTGATTCAGACATTTTGAAATACAAAATTTGCCACAGTTTAAGTTTAAACAGATTAACTTTACAACATATTTATAGTTAAGTATAAAAAAATAAAGGCTATTATGTCTTTTATAGCTTTCACCTAGATAAACGAATTTCTTGAGTAGGTTCAAACTGTAGTTTCATTTCGAAATTTCTGTCCAGGTGTAAATCAACATATTCTTATATTTTTCACAATATCGGTTTTTAAAAAATAACTCTATTTATTAAATTTTAATTAATTTAATGTAGCAAATGTTGCATTAAATGATAGTGATAAAATTTTAATCAATGCGTTTCTATTGTTACTAAATTAGAATGTTAAATTACATGTTTTATTTAATCAACCGCAGCAAAATCAGATTATTCGTCGCTGCAAAAATAAAGAAATACAGCTTGCAGAGCATAAGCTTCCGCGATCCTAATAGCATCCAAGTAATCACAAGAGGGGCAAAGAAAGAGTTGCCATCATTGTTTCGAATGGAAAGTTCTCCTACAATCTGTGACAAGTGAAAGGAGATCACAGCTCTAGGCTCGTTTTCATAGATTTTCATGTAAAGCTATATTTAAGATTTTTATCATGTACCCTTGCAACACAGAGGAGACGAGGCAACTAGTTTCATTATATTGGTTTCTTAAATAGGTAGATACGTCGTGACCGCCCCCTTTGACTGTCTCACTGCCCCCCATTTTCCTCTAGATCTGTCACCGCCCCCCTGGAAGGCTCCAGCACCCACTGGGGAAGCGGTACCGCCCCCCTTGGGAACCTATGGTGTAAATGAATCATGAATTATGCATAGTTTGTTTAAATACCGAACACAGCATAATAAATCTCATTAACATATCAGTTACAGAAAAATTCAACTATTTCAACGCAAGTTAGAGTTTGGAAAGACAGACAGGCAGACAGCTAACTAAATAGAAATCATAGATGCTTTCAACTATGTTGGAAAGCATTAAAAACACATGTTAAGTTGAAACTCGACATTTAGCAATTTATTTAAATAGACGGAAGCATATTTAAACTCTTTTGTACAGCCCTGTAGTTTACCTACTATCTTTAAATACACGCCATTATTTAGCTAAAATCTATTTAAAACTGAAACATGATTTAAACTCATGAAATCAGTCTTCCAGAGATTACCATCCAGAGCCGGCTATGTATCCAATATTTGAGTGACTCTGTATATCATTTAATTTCTATTCTTTAAACATATTGTAATATACTTAAACCTGTTCAGCATAAAAATGCATAACTCATTTACAAACCATCTTTAAGATATTTACTTACACACTTAGTAAGGATTGCAAATTCTTTTGTGTAACCCTGTATATGATTTGCACCATTTATACACACAACGTAACATGCAAAAATGTAGTGAAACTTTAAAAAAAATCATATGAAAACTAAAAACTTCAAGCTATTATCGTTAGGGTACAGCATTTTTGATGCATCATAGTATCCGAAATCTTTTGTGCGTCCCTGTAAATACTTCACATTTTCTATTACACAGGAAGTAACACGTAGTAAACCTAAGCAACTTATAACAATTTTATTATATGTGTAACAAAATTAAAGTATGCCGCAAATAATGTTCCCTTCTATACCATTATGTTACATAATTATTTTGTGTGGCCCTGTAAATGAATAATAACTATTCTTTGTGCAGCATATTCTGCATCATTTGTATTTTAATATAATTCATAAATGCATATCAATTTCATTATGTTTGGACGGGTGTAATATCATAAAATAGCACTTGAAACTTTTTTCCCCTGGTCAGCCATAATGTAACGGAATACTTTTGATTGTCCCTGTATTGGAACTACACATCCCATTTTCATAAAATTTGAAATAACTCGACAAAATTCTTCAACAAATATATATTTAAAATTTCAAACGATTCGACAAAGTAATTTCTGCACTGTTATATGCGGATAGAGAGACAGACAAGAGTCAAGTACAGGTGATACACATTTATATAATTACTAACATATCTAAAAAACAGTTAAATTTAAAAGTGCATGCCGAAATTGAAAACCCATTTACCGCAATTATTACTTAAAGACAGTACAGTAACCAATTTCTTTTTGTGTGTCCCTGTAAATGAACGATAAATGCTATAAATACCCTATTCTATCATAATCATCTTGTACTGAAATTCAGCCATTTATATCAGTTTCAATACATTTGAAATAGTGTATTTCATTAATATGCAGTGCGAGCGATTTTCCCCCATAGACCATGATGTAATGCAATCTTTTGGATGCACCTGTAAATGAACTGTTAATCCAACATACTTAACATACAATACAGGACATGACTCGGTGATATAAAAAAGGTTTAAAAAGATACCCAGATAAATAAATAGATAAATAAGATATCCTGTTCTCAAAAGCACTTACATTCTTGGAATGTAAAAAGAAAACAGTCAGTAATTCGAAAGTTGTTGTTCATGCATTTTGATTTCAAAGGAGTCGTACCCGTGAAAACAATATTTTTCTGTATTATTGCACTGACGCAATGCCAACATAATCAAAACTATATGGATTGCATTCAAAATCGGACGCTAAAAGCAAAAGTCCATTTTCGCATAAGATCCACTCCAAAGCCTTAACCTCTTTATTTTGCTTGAGTGCCAAGTGACGTCAATATCCATCTCAATACAGAACCTAGCGCTCTCAGTGCCATCTATTGTTTGTAATTCAAACTAAAATACAGAATCACAGGGAAAAAACTTTGGACCTTTTAGATGACTCTCATGCAAGAAATTTTTAAATATCTGAAAAAGCTTACAAGTTATTGATTTTTAAAATCATTCAGTCCTTTTCAGGACACCCGATTTATACATACACACACACACACACATACATACATATATATATATATGCACAGGGTGTTTCTAAACTCACGGTACAAACATTAAGGGGTGATAGTACACATCAAAACAAACAAAATTAAATAGGAAACTAAGGGTCCCAAACGTCTTCTGAAGGAGATAGGCGTTATTAAAATTTAGGGTCCAAAAATTTAAATCAGTATAAAAAACAGAAAAACTGTTCGATTCATTTGTGGTTTTCACTAAAACTATTCTTTATGTCAGTATTGTCTTGAAAATAAATTATAAAGATAAATTTCAAAAAATGCCGATAGAGGGTGCTTTAGACTTTGGAGTAACGGACAACTATTTTTTACCGTTATATACTGCATCTAATTTTTTTTAGAAGCTTAGACATAAACTTAAATTTTGAGCTCAAAATCTAAATCGTTGGGAGTGGTTAAGTAGCACAAACTCAACTGTGGGGGGAGGTTAAAATTTCAAATGATTATAAAAAACAGAAAAATTAGTCAATTGATTTGTGATTTTCACTAAAATTATTCTTTATGTCAGTATTGTCTTGAAAATAAATTATAAAGATAAAATTTAAAAAATGGCGATAGAGGGCGCTTTAGCCTTTGGAGTAATGTCAACTATTTTTTACCATTATTTTTTGCATCTCAAAAAAATTTTTTAGAAGCTTAGACATAAACTTAAATTTTGAGATGGAAATCTGAATTGTTGGGAGTGGTTAAGTAGCGCAAACTGAACTGTGCTCAGTGGGGAAGGGGAGGTTCAAATTTCAAATAATTTTAAAAAACAGAAAAATTGGTCGGTTTTCGCTAAAACTATTCTTTATGTCAATATTTCCTTGAAAATAAATTTTAAAGATAAATTTCAAAAATTCCGTTAGAGGGCGCCTTAAACTTTAAAGTAACCATCAACTATTTTTAACCGTTATTTTTTGTATCTAATTAAATGCTTGCAAAAGCGTAGACTTAAATTTTGAGCTCAAACTCTAAATCGAAGGGAGGGGTTAAGAAGCGCAAATTGAATTTTGTTCAGGAGTTGAAATGTTACTCTCCCCACCCCTCAAACACAGTTCAATTTTCCGCTACTTAATTACTCACAATGATGCAGATTTTGAGCTCAAAATTTAAGTTTGAACTTTTAAAAGCATTTAATTAGATACAAAAAATAACGGTTAAAAATAGTTGTTGATTACTCTAAAGTTTATGGCTCCCTCTGACAGAATTTTTTAAAGACATCTTTAAAATTTATTTTCAAGGAAATATTGACAAAGAATAGTTTTAGCAATAACCGACCAATTTTTCAGTTTTTTTTATAATCATTTGAAATTCGAACCTTCTCACCCCCATTGAACACAGTTAAGTTTGTTCTACTTAACCACTCCCAACGATTCAGATTTTCATCTCAGAATTTAAGTTTATGCCTAAGCTTCTAAAAAAAATTATGAGATGCAAAAAATAACGGTAAAAAATGATCGGTTCTGAAGCCAGAACCGTTCTAAAACTATATAAAACTAAAGCAGAGATAAAAAAATTGGTGACCTGAAATAAATATTGGCAATCTGTGGTAGTGTCATAAAGTCAGTAAAGAAGCATTTAATTAAAAATAATCTAACGTTTATTTTCAAAAAAACATATTCAAAATAAAAATATATGCATATATATAAATGATAAACAATGATAAACCATATCTGGTAAAATCAACCAAAAACTGTAATTTCCGAAATTATATTATCTATAAAATTAAAGTCATACGTTTACACAATAAAAATTCTTAATTAAACAGCATGACGTAAGATAAAGAAAAATGACCAGTACAGGTTGCAAAAATAAAATTACTCACTATAGCATAACTGGGAAAAACAGGCTTCTCAATTCGGATGATGACGAAAAAAATAATGTCCAGAAAATGTCCAAAGGAAAAAAAAAGCCTTGGATGTCAAAATAATTCATCACAACAAATGTTCAGCGAAATATTTTCACTATCGATTAACTGGATTCATTTTTAAAACAACACCATCTTTCACCATCCCAAAAACAAACTGCAAACAGAACTTTCATAACTAACATTTAAGACAATGAACGGCATTTGCCAGCCTAAACATTGTCAGACCACCGGCAGTCAAAACAAACCAACAGCTTTAAATACCCCTCGCTAGCCTATACATCGCAAGAGAGCAACGCCCCCTTTGCGTCTGCCGAAGTTGAGTGAATGCGATCCTGTCTTGCGAAAGGGAGATACGGCTACTCGTAAGTTGTGATTTGCGAAGATCGCAAATCGCGATCAGACAGAGGAAAATGATCATGAACGCACATGTAAATGTTCAAATCGAAAGCAAACAAATAAGTAACTGATTAAAAAATAATAGAATATGCCATGGAACAAGGAAAAACAAAATAAAGGGATTGGAAATTAGATAAAGATAAGATTGGAATAAAATAATACCCAGTAAGTCATGCTATATTATTCTATTACAATCTCACTGTCCCTATCATAGGGAGCGCTCACTGTCCCTATCATTATCATAATCACAGTCATGATCATGATCATTAGTGTTATCATTGAATGTGTCTCTTTTGCATATCATGAATTTCCCATACATTATGAAAGTGTTTTTGCATTGTAATTCATGTTTTGCTATTCTTCATATTCGTAATGTTTATGAATCTGTCTTATGATAATCATTTACTCTAGTGTAATTATGCAAATGTATGTAAATTGTCAAAGCCAAGATCAAGAAAATCGACATACTAAAAGAATGTTGTTGTATATACTGGTAATCGTAGTCACTTGCATGTGACGAGGTAAAATGGTAACAAATTTCATGAACTTTTTTTGAAATGTTTGTTTACCTAAAAGACTTTCAAATTTTTAAGAGTTACTATGGTAACTAAAGACTCTTCTGCTATGAAAAAAATTGTTATTCTTGTTGTTGTATAGTTATTAAATTGTTATTCATATTGTGTGGTTATTAAGATTGTTAAAAAGTTGTTCATTCTTGATATTAACCTTGTTATATGATATTGTGAATTTGTTGCATTTATGCACGATAATGTTGAGTTATTCTTCACTAGTAACTGTCAAAGTATGATAGTAGATATACTGATATCTTATGTTGTTCAATATGACCTTTGTTATTATTTATATTATTTGGTAATACTTGATAATTACTTAGTTTCTTTTGAGTATGAGTGTTAAGGGGGGGGGGGGCGATTGTCAGCCATACTCATTCCCTTAACACTCTATAAGCATATATACATATTGTAACAGAATATAGCATAATTAATATAGCATGACTTACTGGGTTTTATTTTATTCCAATCTTATCTTTATCTTATTTCCAATCCCTTTATTTTGTTTTTCCTTGTTCCATGGCATATTCTATTTAAATAATCTAAAACTAAAGCAGAGATAAAAAAAATTGGTGACCTGAAATAAATATTGGCAATCTGTGGTAGTGTCATAAAGTCAGTAAAGAAGCATTTAATTAAAAATAATCTAACGTTTATTTAAAAAAAAATATTCAAAATAAAAATATATGTATATATATAAATGATAAACAATGATAAACCATATCTGGTAAAATCAACCAAAAACTGTAATTTCCGAAATTATATTATCTATAAAATTAAAGTCATACGTTAACACAATAAAAATACTTAATTAAACAGCATGACGTAAGATAAAGAAAAATGACCAGTACAGGTTGCAAAAATAAAATTACTCACTATAGCATAACGGTATCAGTATATCTACTATCATACTTTGACAGTTAATATAATAATCTTAATAACCACACAATATGAATAACAATTTAATAACTATACAACAACAAGAATAACAATTTTTTTCATACCACAAGAGTCTTTAGTTACCATAGTAACTCTTAAAAATTTGAAAGTCTTTTAGGTAAACAAACATTTCAAAAAAAGTTCATAAAATTTGTTACCATTTTACCTCGTCACATGCAAGTGACTACGATTACCAGTATATACAACAACATTCTTTTAGTATGTCGATTTTCTTGATCTTGGCTTTGACAATTTACATACATTTGCATAATTACACTAGAGTAAATGATTATCATAAGACAGATTCATAAACATTACGAATATGAAGAATAGCAAAACATGAATTACAATGCAAAAACACTTTGATAATGTATGGGAAATTCATGATATGCAAAAGAGACACATTCAATGATAATAACACTAATGATCATGATCATGATCATGATAATGACTATGATTATGATAATGATAGGGACAGTGAGCGCTCACATAAAAAAAACAACAACAACATGCATGCTTAAGCTTTTGAAATAATACACATTTGCAAATGTTTTAACAAAGATTTAAAATGTGAGAAACACTTGTTATGCAATTTCTTAAAAGTAAAACAACCCTTTTTTCCATATTTATATATGCAAAAAAAAAAAAAACACAGCTCAATTTTCAACACCACGGACGGCTATGTGACATTTCCATTTTTTAAAAACAGGGACTTACAAACTTAAAAGAAACGATGCCCGCGACAGGCCTTACTGTGATCAGAACACTCAAGAAGGCCACTACCCCCTGCAGGCCACTCTGGTTATTTACAATTGCACCCCTGCGAGCCGCTTCCTGGGGCTGCTCGGACCCCGGAAGATGAACCATCCTGAGGTCTGATCACGTTCCAGCGGGAGTTAAATTGTCCGCGATGTTGGAAATGAGGGTATTGAAAAACTTATGTATAACAGTAGAGCATATGCATATGAGACAAAAATATGAAATAACAGGAAAAACAAGTGTATAATCACATATTCAAACATTATAAAAGAAAAAACACTGAAATATACAAAATTTCAGATTTGAAAAATGAAACGTGTTAAACTTCAGGGTTTAACTTAAAAAAAAAAAACTAAACAAGCATTTTAATACTTGACCCAAGCCCAGAGGAGGGGGAGTTTTTCTTTATACTTTTTACGTTTAAATAAAACATTATATATTACTTATAACTAAAGATCACTTCAATGAATCTTTTAAGATCAAACTTCGTTAAGGGTTTTGTAAAAATGTCTGAGAGATTAGCTTTACTAATTACGTGTTTTACATTAAATATCTCTTGGTTTAAAAGGTCTCTAACAAAAAATAATTTAACGTCAATGTGTTTTGCTCTATAGTTTTCTATGGGAGATTTAAGGAAATCAATGGAGGCTATATATTCTACTAACAAGGTTGGTTTAGTTTGTGGGCCTGTAAAAATGTGTTTGTCATAACATTCAGTTATGATTCTACTGAACCAAAGAAGCTCTTTAGTTGCTTCTTTTAAAGCCACAAACTCTGATTCCATGATAGACAAGCAGACAGATTTTTGTTTGAAAGCCCTCCACATGATAGGAGCTTTGTCTAGCATTAAAAGTTGTCCCCCCCTTGACGTCCTGTCATCGCGATTGGCGGCAAAGTCAGCATCTGTGTATGTTATTAGATTTATATGATGACAAGGTAACCTCAGTTTGTAGTGTTTGGTGCTTTGGACATACCCTAGTAATTTTAAGAGACCATTCCAGTGTATGATACCAGGATTACTCTGGAATTGACTAAAGATGTTTACAGCATAGGATATGTCGGGACGAGTCCTGCTTGTAAGAAATGATAAGCATCCCAAAACACTTCTGTATGGATATTTTGACATCTCCTGGATTTCTGTGTCTGTTTGAGGGCATTGTGCCTTGGAGTACACTACTCCTTTACTTATGGGAAGTGAAGTGATGGGAAAGTTAAATTCCTTAAAACGTGCACAGATATCATCAATATATTGCATTTGATGAATTGACACTACACCTTCCCTATCTTCCTCAAACTCAACCCCGAGAAGTTTACGTGTTTTCCCCAGGATTTTGATGTCAAAATGTTCAGTTAGTAATTTTAAAATTTCATTTATGTGTTTTTGATGGTTACTTAAAACAACGAAGTCATCAACGTATAATAATAAAACAACGTAATTAGAAAATGTGTAAACGCAATTACACCAATCCAATTTGTTAAAACCAAGAGAAATTAAAATTTTGTGTAATTCATAAAACCACACCCGGCCACTCTGATGGAAGCCATACAATGCCCTCTGGAGTTTACAGACTAAATGCTCTTTCCCCTTTATTTCAAAACCTGGAGGTTGTTTCATGTATATATTGTCTGAGAGAGGGGCGTACAGATAGGCTCCTTTCACATCGCATTGCGTGTGAATCCATCCCAGACATGAGACTAGGGCGGCAAAGAAAAAGCGGATTAGACTAAAGTTCACAACTGGTGAAAATGTCTCGTCATAAGTTTCACCCCTGACCTGTTTATAGCCTTGGGCTACTAGTCTCGCTTTATATCTTGACACATGCCCTTTATCGTCTCGTTTGATGGTGAAGACCCATCTGCAGCCTAGAGGTTCAGTGTTGGGTGGTAGTGATGTTAATTCCCATACGTGTCTTTTATTTATTACGTCCATTTCCTTCTGCATTGCCTGTCTCCAGAGTTCCCACTGAGGGGATTTTAAGGCTTGCTTATATGTGTTTGGGATGGAGTCTTCTAATCATATATTGGTTTTATGTGTTTCTGATAAAGATGTGTGTGGAGGTGTGTAACTCGGACTTGAACTAGCACTGGAAGTAGATTTTACAATACCCTGCTATTTATTTTTCCCTTTGAAACTGAACATGGTTGGATCAAATTTGATACCATTAGACTGACAGTATTCCCGCACTTCTCTGAGTGATCTTAAACATTGCGTTTCACCCATCTCATAATAGTAGATCTCAGTTCTCGACTTATCAGGCCTAGTTATAGCCTTACGGAACCATACAGCATCCCTCAGCATTCTCGAGAATTCCTCGCCACTTTCATCCTCAGATGAGTGAACGGAGGCGGGTTCAACAGTTTCTGAGGTGCCTGGCTGAGTAGATGGAGAGGGTGGTCTTTCTAAAGGAAATCTGTCAGGTTGGAGGTCGGTCAAAGGGTCAATCTCTGGTTGTTCTGAACTTAAAATATATGTGGGTCCCAGGTCGCTTCCGTTGTGCTGCTCTGAAGTAGTAAAAGTTTTTGTACCTATTGAATAACTTGGGCCTTGCTCGCTATGTCTGTGAACATTTCTCGGTACAGATTCATCCCCAAATCTAACATTTATGGTTTCTATTATTTTATTTGTATACCCTGTAGCCTTTGGTTGACATCGCGTAACCCACCAAAACCCCCTTTTTGGCTTTAGGATCAAACTTTGAGTTTCTTAACTGTTTGGGCACCCCCACGTATGCTACAGTACCAAAAGGGCGTAAATGTCTTATTGAAGGTTTGTTGCCACAGTAATACTCGAAGGGTGTCTTTTTCTGTGTTTTATGACATATCCTGTTTAGTGTGTACGCGATGTACAGAACTGCTTCTGGCCAGAATTTTAAGCTGAGTTTGCTTTCGTTAAGTATTGAGCGGGCCCCATCCATTATAGTCTGATTTAAACGTTTCGAGACCCCATTTTGTTCCGGAGAATACACGTTGGTAAACTCATGGTGTATCCCGTTCTCTTCAAAGTATCTTGTAAAGGCTTCATTGTCAAACTCCCGCCCATTATCACTACGGACCTCTTTTACCTTAGTGCCTAAAAATCTTTCAGCTCTTTTTACATGATTAGTGAATACCTTGAATACTTGTGATTTGTTACATAAGGGATAGACTGATACTTTTTGTGAGAAGTCGTCAGTTATAGTTAAAAAATACTTCTCGCCGTTTCTACCTGTTATTTGTGTCGGTCCCCACAAGTCAGTATGAAGTAGTTCAAGGGGTCGTTTTGATCGTATTTGATTTATAGGACGGAAGGAAGTTCGCCTGTGTTTGTTAATTTTGCATGTCTCACATTCAAAGTCTTTACTTTTAATAGGTGGTAAGCCCCTTACAGCATTACATTTTACAGTGTGTTCGATTAAAGTGGAGCTAATGTGCCCAAAACGTCTGTGCCATAATTTAAAGTCGTCCTTCTGGACAGTAGAAGCTTGAAAACGAACCCTTTTAGGACTTTGGCTATTTGGAGTTTTAGTTTTATTTTTAGGGTTAGGATCTGGGTACAGGCAGTAAATGCCATCTTTAAGAAAAGCTCGAAATAGGGTACCACTGTCACGATATGCTTTAACCCTACCCTCACCTCCTCTGAACTTGGCACCAGTTTTATCAAGCCTAGGGCCAGATATCAAATTGTGCCTTAAACTTGGACAGTACATAACATCGCCGAAGCGAACCATCTCCCCATTTATTTTTAAGTCCACTAGTCCGGTTCCTTCAATAGGAAAAGTCGCTCCGTCAACGGCAACAGCCAATTCCTCATTGTGCAAAGGCTTAAATTTAACATATAGATTTTTATCTTTGCAGAAGTGGTGCGAGGCACCTGTGTCAAAGACCCAGGCGTCTCCACCACACTTAATATTACTAAGATTAGATTGTATAAGGTAATTTACCTGGCTTGTTGGCTTACGTTGACGTTGGTTTCTGGTTCTATTGCAAGACACATCTCTGCTGGATCTGGGATTACTGGATTGAACTCGAACTGGACTGGACACCGATGAACCTCTGGATACTGAGGAGTTCTGGAATGAGGAGTCTGAGGAGTCTCTCGAAGTAGTATGGAGGCAAGATTCGGGACTGGAGGCTTGTTGAGGCAATTTACACTGTCGAAGCATATGGCCGGCTTGTCCACATCTGTGACATCTTCCCTTAAACTTGGGCTTATAGGCAGACCTCTTGGGTGTGCGAGCTCGGGAAAAGTGGGATTGGACCAAGTTACCTCTGTCCTCCTCTCGTAGTTTGATGCGGGACTCTTCAGCAACCAATTCGGTCAGGACATCTTTAAACTTGAACTGTTGTTCTGGCCATCGCAAAATTCCCTGGACGAGGTTATCATATTTCTTTGGGAGCCATCGAAGCAACTGGAATGTCAGATAAATTTCTTTTATCGGCTCATTCATGGCAGCCAGTTGATCAGCTAGTCTTTGTAGACGTGCGGCAAACATGTCCACCGGTTCATCAGGCTGTATTCTACAGGATAGGATCTCGTCAAAGAGCTGCACATGGCGAGCTCGGTTGTCAGGTTGAAAGTGGGGTTTCAGCTTTGTCCATGCTTCATGAGGATCGTCGATGTTTTCTTTAATTCTCCGGAACTCATTTTCGACGTTCAAAGTAGACTATGGACAGTGCTGATCTGAGGCGTGCCTGATATTCTTTAGTGGCTACAGGGTCACTGGTATTCGGAGCCTCTTCAGTTCCATTCACGATGCCCCAAGCATTTTTATCAAGCAGCAGGTATTTTACATCCGCTGCCCAGGTTGCATAGTTGTGAGCATTTAGTTTGTTTATGCTAACCTGTACATTGGTCAAACATGCTTTTAACTTTACTTTATTAAAAAATTAAATAGAAAGGAAAAAGAATTTTTTTTTTAAAAAAACGTACTCTTAAGCAGTCAGATAGTACAACAAAAAAAAATTACCAAAAAAAACCCCTTTCTATTTCATGCCAGAAAAATTAAATGTGTTTATCAAAAAGAAAAGCTATTGCGCCCCCCCCCCCCACTACAAATAACTTGGAGGTCTAATGGCCGCATGCTACCACCAGTTTACGATATTGCCAACGAAGGTTACGGCCACCATAACAGGTTAAAAAGCGTAGTAGCCTGGGCCCATAACCCGTGATCGGTTCTGAAGCCAGAACCGTTCTAAAACTATATAAAACCAAAGCAGAGATAAAAAAATTGGTGACCTGAAATAAATATTGGCAATCTGTGGTAGTGTCATAAAGTCAGTAAAGAAGCATTTAATTAAAAATAATCTAACGTTTATTTTCAAAAAAACATATTCAAAATAAAAATATATGCATATATATAAATGATAAACAATGATAAACCATATCTGGTAAAATCAACCAAAAACTAATTTCCGAAATTATATTATCTATAAAATTAAAGTCATACGTTAACACAATAAAAATAATTAATTAAACAGCATGACGTAAGATAAAGAAAAATGACCAGTACAGGTTGCAAAAATAAAATTACTCACTATAGCATAACTGGGAAAAACAGGCTTCTCAATTCGGATGATGACGAAAAAAATAATGTCCAGAAAATGTCCAAAGGAAAATAAAAGCCTTGGATGTCAAATAATTCATCACAACAAATGTTCAGCGAAATATTTTCACTATCGATTAACTGATTCATTTTTAAAACAACACCATCTTTCACCATCAAAAACAAACTGCAAACAGAACTTTCATAACTAACATTTAAGACAACGACCCATATAGCACAAAAGCTCCTCAATACCTCCCCAGGAGCTCCAAGCCATCCCATATTCCTCCTAACACTAAAATGACAAGATCAGGACGTCTTGGGGAAGAGTCTTTTACGATGTCCTCAGGAATGAGCTCCCAGTAACATCCCACGGAGCAATTTCCCAGGGACGCTACTCCTGAGGAAGTATCTGGGAAATCCCTCCTGGGGATGTACCCGGTTAGTCATTCCTGGGGAAGTGCCCAGGAAGTCACAGTGCTGGCGCCATCTTATGAATGATTCAGGAATACAATACTCAATTGTTTTTTAATAAAATATCGAATGCAATTTAATCAGTATCGATTTTAATGACTTAATTTTATTTTATTAATTATTCAATTCCTTATTTATTAGCAAATTAAATAATTGTTATTAAATTGCTATTATTTTTAATTATTGTTGTAACTTTTAATCTTTTTAGTTAAATTAAAATTTTTTATTTATTATTTCAGTTACTTACTATTTTTATATACTAAGTACTATTATATATCTTTTAAATCAAGTTTTGTTCATTTATCAATATTTTATTATTAATAAATAACCTATTGCGTTTTGCTTTATTATTATTTGTTTTATTAATTAAGAAATTAATTTAACTTGTTTAAATTAACTAAATAGTAAGTTTCTAAATTAATACACTAAAATCTCTAAATAGAAGAAATTTTTATATCATATATTTTTCTGATATTTAGAGGTAAAGATATTTATGCAAAAAAAAAAAAAAAAAAATCTTAATGTAAGTTTGTTTATGAGTATCCTTTAAAACTTTGTTATGAAAATTATCTAAATTGAGTCCTGATGCATCTTAATGTCAAATGTTAAATGTTTTTTTTTTGTGTATATATATATATATATATATATATAGAAATAAAATAAACAAAAGTGTCACGACGAAATTATACATATTTATCACAGCACATAACGCAAAATCAAAGATAATTCATTTAAAATGGTATATTTGGATTTAAGATACATAAATATTGAGCCGCTCCCGCCCCCCCCCCCCTCCGCATACACATACCAATAAATGGTTTATTTGAAAAGATTTTCTGTTCAAAAATATACATTCTTATAAAATCAGTTTAAAAAATATAAATTAACGCTAATTTAAAGTTTAATTTAGGTTATCAATTATTTATCCAGTGTAATTGTATATGTATTGAAGACAAGAAATTGTTTTCTAAATAGAAGCTTCAATTTAAATGTCATTTTTGAAGGTTTAATTTATTTTGTTTTATTTATCGTTAATATTTTTTTTAAATGTAAGTTGTACTTAATAACAAATTATTTTTCTAATATCTTTTATAGATTATCAAACCTATTATTATTATTTACATTCTGAAAGATAAAATGAAGTCTTTATTTTGAAAACTTCAGATATATAAATAATTTTTTGGTTCTGAAATTACAGATAAATATTTATCTGTATTTCCTAAGTAACAAATATTTGTATCACAGTTTCAACTGAATTGAATGGAATTTTACTACCCCAAGTGACCTTCCCAACCTTCAGGCAGTCACCTTCCCAACCTTTCAACAATTGAATTTTTAACAAGATTATCCTGCCCCCCCAGTCAGTTGTCAGCTGAGAATGCGTTTCGCCGGTCACTCAATGAGAGAGAGAGAGAAAAAGAAAGTGCGATATTCCAAGAATAGACTATTTCTGAATTTGTAAGAAAAAGCGTTACAAAGAATTTTGTTAGTAAATGTAAAAGAAATATATACATCTATTGAAAACATCTTATATTTTAAATAAAAATATCAGTTTTTTTAGGCTTTTTAAATTGCCTAAAATCTTAGTTTCTAAAATTACATGTAAAGAAATCGACAAAAATATTCCCGTCTTTAATTAAATGAAAAATGGTGCATATTGTATTTTTTATGCATATAAATATTTCATACAATTTTCAAAGACAATTAAATGGAGATTTAAATGAAAAGTAATTTTATTTATAACAATAAGAAAATAAAATGAGTTTGTAACAAATAAAAATTTTATTAATAGTTTCTATTTTATATAACTCAAGCAGCGTTTCAGTGTAATGATAGAATTTTACAAATGATTTTCACACCAAATTCTGATATAATAATATTATACAAATTTGTACAATGGTGTGTTATTGATGAAAATACAGAATTTTAATATTTTTACAATGTTATAAAATAATACAGTGGTTTTACAGTATTTTTTAATCCCGCAACAAGTGATAAATCTCCAAACATCTGTAACTCGTACCGTTGTATTAGAATTTCACAAGTAACGGATTTAATTATTTGTTAATAAATACTCGTCAAAATATACCTAATCACTTTAAAACGAGTTTGTTGATTGGTTGTATTTATGACGGTCAATTATCAACATGAGGGACATATCAAGGGAAGGGGAGGGGGGGTTGCCCTCAGTGAAGGTCTTTCTAAAAGAATCTAACCCGTATTTACGCAAGGAAATACAAGATTCGAAGAAAACCCCGGGAAACTGCGAACAATTAGGTCGACGGGCGCGATTGGTTACAAACTCTGCACATCCCATCTACCAGCTTCGAGAGCAGAATCTCTTGACCGCGGGTGGGGTCCAGAATGAAACTGCAACAATGAAATATTTCAAAGAGCAAAAAGTAGGAAAGAAAAGGCTTAAGAAAAGACTAAGCAAATTTATATATATATATATTTTCATAAATTCATATAATAAGAGCACCTTTTTACCAAGCGTAAAAAAAATCGCTTAAAATTTCTGTAAAAAATAAATACATAAATAAAATAAATAAGAGAGAGAGAGAGAGCGAAAAGATTTTACTTTTGAAAGATTCACTTAGAACTTATATGTCTATCATAAACAAAAAATCATCAAAGACATATCAAGAGAGGGGGGGGGGGGTTGCCCTCCGTGAGGGTTTTTCTAAAGGAACCTAACCCGTATTTACGCAAAGAAATCCAAGATTTGAAGAAAACCGTGGAAAACTCCGAACGATTAGGCCGACGGGCGCGATTGGATACAAACTCAGCCCCTCCCATCTACCACCTTCGAAAGCAGAATCTCTTGATCGCTGGTGTCACCCACAATGAAACTGTAACAATGAAATATTTCAAAGAGTAAAAACTAGGAAAGAAAAGACTAAGCAAATTTACATATTTTTTTCATAAATTCGTATAATAAGAGCACCTTTAAACAAGCATAAAAAGAAAAAATATCCATAAAAAATTCTTTTAAAAAAAGTAATATCGAGATAGAGAAAAAAAGTTTTATTTTTGAAAGGATTTACTTAGATTTTATTTGTCAATCATTAAAAAAAAAAAAAAAAAAAAAAAAAGGTACATATTAAGGGATGAGGGTTGCCCTCCGTGAGGGTCTTTCTAAAGGAACCTACCCGTATTTACGCAAGGAAGTTTAAGATTCGAAGAAAACCGTGGAAAACTCCGAACGATTAGGCCGACGGGTGCGATTGGGTACAAACTCACCACCTCCCATCTACCATCTACCACCAAGAGAAAAAAGAAAAAAAATCGATTAAAATTTCTGTAAAATTCATAATTTTAAAGAAACTATGTGTTTTAATCTCTTACTATTTTAATTTCTGGAAATAATATTTTTATTAACTAAAATTAAATTTTATAGGAGATATCATCAGAAACGTTTTGCATCATTCATTGTGTGTCAAAATATATAATTCATAATCAATTTTATAACTACTGAATAATTTTAATGGATTTTTATTAAAAGCTAAAAGAATATACTTTTTTCATTTAAAATTACAATTTCATTTAAAATTTTTTAAACCCAAAGACATTTATGTTATAACAAATATTTATTGACAATTTATTTAGAGTTATTAACTTAAATTTATTTCGAGTGTATGCAAAAGGCACAAAATATGAGGACATTTCCTAGTTTTAAGTTTCAAAAGCGGAGTAAAAATGCATCTATACCTTAGAAACCTATATTCCTTACTGTCCCGACAGCATAACGGTCAGAGTGAGCGTCCGGAATACCAAGGTACTCGGGTTCAAATCCAGCAGGAAAAATAAAGGTAAGAAATTTGTTCTTGAATAATCTCTATATATGTAAAACCGTCTGAATAATAAAAAAAAATAAAACATTCGCGTTTTCTCCTAAAAAAAATTTTAATTAAATCATAGCTTTAATTTTTTTAACATATTAGTGACCTTGAAGTTTCCCAAAGTCCTCCTATATCACTTCCTCAAATCTTCCCCAGAACCTCCCGGGGAGGACCCTGAAGGAGGTCCTGGGGAGCGCCCCAGGACGCTGTAAAGCGGACATTTTCGGTTCCTGAGGACCTCCTGGTGACAATTTTCTGCATCCTCAGGGATGCCTGGGGGATGAGGGTCCTGGGATGTGAATCCTCCCCAGGACATCCTGGGGAGGCAAGTGTGCTATATGGGGAACGGCATTTGCCAGCCTAAACATTGTCAGACCACCGGCAGTCAAAACAAACCAACAGCTTTAAATACCCCTCGCTAGCCTATACATCGCAAGAGAGCAACGCCCCCTTTGCGTCTGCCGAAGTTGAGTGAATGCGATCCTGTCTTGCGAAAGGGAGATACGGCTACTCGGAAGTTGCGATTTGCGAAGATCGCAAATCGCGATCAGACAGAGGAAAACGATCATGAACGCACATGTAAATGTTCAAATCGAAAGCAAACAAATAATTAACTGATTAAAAAAAAATAGAATATGCCATGGAACAAGGAAAAACAAAATAAAGGGACTGGAAATAAGATAAAGATAAGATAATATTGGAATAAAATAAAACCCAGTAAGTCATGCTATATTATTCTATTACAATATGTATATATGCTTATAGAGTGTTAAGGGAATGAGTGTGGCTGACAAAAAATAGTTGTACATTATTACAAAGTCTAAAGCGCCCTCTATCAACATTTTTTTTATCTTTAAAATTTATTTTGAAGATAATACTGACATAAAGAATAGTTTTAGTGAAAACCGCAAACAAATCGACCAATTTTTCTGTTTTTTTATAATCATTTGAAATTTGAACCTCCCTCTACAGTTTAGTTTTCGCTACTTAACCACTCCCAACGATTTAGATTTTGAGCTCAAAATTTAAGTTTATGTCTAAGATTCTAAAAAATTTTAATGAGATGCAAAAAATAACGGTAAAAATTAGATGTTTGTTACTCCAAACTCTAAAGCGCCCTCTATTGGCATTTTTTAAAAATTATCTTTAATTTATTTTTACGACAATACTGACATAAAGAATAGTTTTAGTGAAAACTGCAAACGAATCGACCAATTTTTCTGTTTTTTATACTCACTTGAATTTTTGGACCCTAAACATTAGTGGCGCCTATATCCTTCGGAAGACGTTTGGGACCCTTAGTGTCCTATTTAATAATGTTTGTCTTGATGTGTACTATCACCCTTTAAAATTTGTACCATGAATTTAGAAACACCCTGTGTGTATATATATATATATATGTATATACACTCAAGAGCCAAAACATTATGACCATCCCTACATTTTGCAATGAACTCGCCTGGATGACATGGAAGGCACGTGATCTGGTGGAAGTAGTATTTAACTGCTGCTGGAAAGTCTGAAGAATCATTCTTTCACTTACTTCTATGTGTGATGGGAAAGGCTGCTCATTTAAGCGACTTTGATAGAGGGCAGATTGTAATGGCTCGAATGTTCGGAACAAGTATTTCCGAAACTGCATGACTCATGGGTTGTTCGCGCTCTACAGTTGTTAGTGCATATGCAACGTGTATGAGTGACGGTGAAACCAGCAGTAGACAACATGGTGTTGGATGTTCACACGCTATCAAAGAAAAAGGTCGTCAAGGACTGTCTCGTATGGTGAAGCAAAACCGGAGCCAGACAGTGGCTCAGCCGACAGCCCAATACAATGCAAGGCCAAGTAGAATAGTATCGGAGCACACTGTTCAGCGGACACTGTTGGATATGGGGCTACGCAGCAAACGTCCCACTCGTGTGTCTTTGCTGACCAAGAGGCAACGCCAACTGCGCCTGCGCTGGGTCCGGGAACATCGCGACTGGTCCATGGATCAGTGAGAGAGAATTGCCTGGTCAGATGAATCACGATTTGTGATTCATCACGCCGATGGCCGTGTCAGAATACGCCGTCTTCCAAGCGAACAGTTGCTCCTTCAATGTACTGTAGGTCATACACAGGCCGGGGGTGGCGGTATTATGCTTTGGGGGATATTCTCTTGGGCTTCTTTGGGACCCGTGGTTGTGGTAGAGCAGACCATGAATGCTACAGGGTATCTAAACATCATTGCGGGCCAGTTGCACCCTTACATGGCCCCTGTTTTTCCAACCGAAAATGGAATGTTCCAACAGGACAATGCCCCATGTCACAAGGCTAAAATTGTGTTGGAGTGGTTCCAGGAACATGATGCTGAATTCCAGTTAATGTCCTGGCTGCCTAACTCACCAGATCTCAATCCGACAGAACACATTTGGGATTTCATGGGACGGCAGCTCAGAGTTCATAGACCCCCAATTCGCAATATCTCGGATTTGCGTGACTGTTGCTTAACACTAGAGCGCCGGGAAATTTTACGTAAGTTTTATAAAATATATTTAAAACCAGAAAAATAATTTGAAATAATTTAGTTTATTTGTTGAGCTCATTTTATTGCAACTGATATATAATTTACTTCTTGAAAATTTTTCTGGGTGGAATCGACAATTAGTCCAGCGATCGGTGTCAAATTGACACCTTCCCGGCGTTCTAGTGTTAAACATCTGGTACAATCTGTCTCCAGCCATCTACCTAGAACTTGGGGCATCCATGCCAAGGCGGATTGAAGCTGTGTTGCGCGCCAAAGGTGGGACAACTCGTTATTGACAGGTGGTCAAAATGTTTTGGCTCTTGAGTGTATATATAAAGAGTTTAATTTTTCCTTTTTCTCTCTCACTCTCTATATTTATATGTGTGTGTGTGTTTTAAATTATAAATTCATAACTGAAATTTAAAAATGTACACTAATAAACCCTGGGGGTCTTAAGAGGCTGAAATATATAAATCTTAAAATCTAGTGGCCACATCATTTCTTCATAATTGGTGTTTATGATGCCAAAATGAAGCACAGGTTAACAATAACTGGAGAAAATTTGTGCTTTATAGAGTTATAGATCAATATCATCATTAAAAAGGGATGCCTTCTGGCTGATAAATTGCATGACTTGAAAAAGTTTTTAAAAAAAATTCTTTGTTGTATAAGATTACTTCATCATCTAAGTTATACTTAATGATGCTTATAATGATATTTTTTTATTTAACTTTTTATTACATACTAATGAGATTAGTTCAGTGTATAGTATTATATATGTTACAGGCCAAACTAGATTGGCCTAAGCCAAACCGGTCTATCCTAATGCCCATCGGATAAACTAGTTTTTCCTAGGCCAAACCGGTCTATCCTAAGGCCCATCGGATAAACTAGTTTTTCCTAGGCCAAACCAGTTTATCCTAATGCCCATCAGATATACTAGATTTTCCTAGGCCAAACTAGATTGGCCTAACTCTTATAGGATAAACTAGTTTATCCTAGGCTAATTCAATTTGGCGTGATTTTATTGAATTCAATGACTGTCTCAACGCCAACATTCTTGTTTGTCCTAGGCTGATCTAGTTTATCCTAGGCCAATGTAGTTTTACATGTTTTTAGCTCACGGGCGTCAAAGCCAGAGAAATAATGCGCTCATAGGTTCTGTATGTATGTATGTATGTACGCATGTATGTACGTATGTGCATACGCATGTACATAACACGATAACTCTTGATAGAGATATCCGATTTGGTTCAAATTTTGGATGTAGGTTCATTCTGATAAGGTATTTTTCTGATTAATTTTGGGAATTCATTCGATAGGAATAAATATGTATAGGAATAAATATGTATGTACGTACATATGTGCGTAACGCGATAACTCTAGATAGAAATAATGTTATTTGACATGTTTTTAACTCATAAGGCTACCAAATCCTGAGAACTAATGTGCCCATAGGTTTTGTATCTATGTAAGTACGTAACGCAATTATTCTTGATAGAAATAATCGATTTGCATCAAACTTTCAATATAGGTTTATTCTTATAAGGAGCTTTTTTGATTACTTTTGGAGGTCATTGGAGAAGAATAAGTGGGGGGGGGGGGGAGAGAACGAGAGGCTATTTCTCCCCTTCCTTTGATTTAAATAAATGGATTTCCATGCATTGTTAGCATATTTTATTCAAATTTTAGATATAGGAGCATTCTCTTGAGGGGCCTCCATGATTAGTTGTGAGTGTTCATTATTTAAGTATAGAGGGAGGGGGGGATAGGAGTAACATCCCATAATTTATGTAAATGCTTTTTTTCATGCAGAATTTACTGATTTGCTTCAAATTTTAGAAATAAATTCATTCTGGTAAAGGGCTTCCCTAATTAGTTTTGGTGATAAATTTAATAAAAACAACGAGAATAACGGGAGGGGGGGAGGGGTCCCGCCTAATTTTGGTAAATGGGTTTTTCATGCAGAATTAACCGATTTGCTGCAAATCTTTGATTTGTTCATTCTAATGAAGCGCTTTATTGACTAATTTTCATGGTTCTTCCGTTAAATATAAGGGAAAAACTTACAATTTCTTTCTTTCCTTAAATTAGATAAATTGGTTATAATTAGAGATGTGTCATTTGTTGAGGAACGATTCCAAAGGAACGGTTCCGGCGGTGGAACTGAACGAACGGTTCCTGTCTGTAAAAAGGATTCGTTCCTTTTCGGAACGATTCATCGGACTCGTTCCGAAAAGGAAAGGTTCCTTGGACTAGTTCCGAAAAGGAACGGTTCCTCGGATTAGTTCCGAAGTGAAACCATTCCGAAAAGGAACGATTGATCGGACTCGTTCCGAAAAGGAACGATTCCTCGGACTAGTTCCGAAATGAAACCATTCCGAAAAAGAACGATTGATAGGACTCGTTCAGGAAAGGAACGATTCCTCGGACTAGTTCCGCAATGAAACCATTCCGAAAGGGAACGATTCCTCGCACTCGTTCCGAAAAGGAATGATTCCTCTGACTAGTTCCGAAATGAAACCATTCCGTAAAGGAACGATTGATCGGTCTCTTTCCGAAAAGGAACGATTCATGGGACTAGTTCCGAAATGAAATCATTCCGAAAAGGACCGATTTCATTTTAAAATAAGATATATTTTGATTTATTAAAGCAAAGTGTACTGCCCAAATACCCTTCAAATGTATGAAAAAAAGCGGGGGGGGGGAGGGGAGACGAAGAAAAACGAAAGAAAGAGAAAAGAAATTAAAGTTGTAGGAGGGGATAAACGTTTAATAAACTACAACTGCGCATTATATCCTCTTAAATTTAATGTTTAGAAAAATAAAAGTATATTATTTTACTTCATTTAACATATTGTCTGTTACAAATTATTTACTGTCATCTGTGACTTAATTACAATACTATTTGACGTGTTCATGCAAAATTGATCTAAAAGAAATAATTTACGAAGCTGAATTTTCATAACTGAGTGAAAAATGCCCCAGCTAAGATTCGAATAGAGAACCTAAACGTGCTTTATCGATTGAGTACCAGGATCCGAAGGTAATGGAATACCATATAGATACATGCACTAATACTTTTTCTAATTGGTAAATATATCATATGAAATGATTTATATATATATACAGGGGTGGGGAATTTTCGAACAATTTCACCAGCCAGGGATTTATTTTACCAGCCAGCAAAATACAATATACAGTTGAAAATAGTTAAGACAAAATTTAAACAACTGAAAAAACAGTTAATTACTATTACTACAATGTTTTTTCATACTTTTGTTCGATAAAAATAAGAAATATATACAAAAGAAAAAATATTAGTACTATAGCGTAGAATTTAGTATAATATTTATGTTACAAAAGTTGCAAAACATAGGGAACTAATAAAAATAAATAAATAAATAAAAATTTTGGCATCTTTACAGTTTGAAGTTTGAAAAAATAACTTAAAACTTCATTCGCCCTGAAGGAAAATTTACTCGCCAGTGGCGAGTACAATGATGTAATTCCCCAGCCCTCTGTATATATATATACAGGGTGTCCGAAAAGTCTGGAAACGGTCAAATAACTCGAAAAATACATATGAGATTGAAAAACGTAAATATACGTGTTAAATATTTTTAAATAAGCTACTCAGTGATACCAAATTTGACCTTCGTAACCGACCCCCTGGGGGTCAGAGGGGGTCCAACTTTGAAATCATTAATTATAACCCCCATTTTTTATTGCAGATTCGGATTCTACGGACAAAAATACGTAACTTTTGTATTTGATGTTTATTTCGAATCCTCGTTTATCACGGTGTAATTGAGCATATTAAATCGATACATATTTCTGCTTTTCCAACGGGATTTTCCCTAATGGAAACTAATTGGGGAGAATTTATGACATCAAATTCCTCGTCTTTTGCAATAATAGCGTTTCCTGAAAATCACCCGTGCCGATTATTTCGGTAGTGCTACACAGTTAAAAATTTGATCCATTTGCAGTAGCGTCACTCCACAGCTTTTATAGAATATCTCTTTCATGACCAATGAGAATGTTCCATAACACAGTAAAGTACACTGTAAAAAATTTGACCCTTTTGCTGCATCGTCACTCCACCGCTTTTATAGAAAACGATTACTTTACTGTGTTATGGAGCATTCTCATTGGTCACAAAAGAGATATTCTATAATAGCTGTGGAGTGACGCTGCAGCAAATGGGTCAAATTTTTAACAGTGTAGCACTATTGAAATAATCGCCATGGGTGATTTTTAGGAAACGCTATTCCTACAAAAGACGAGGAATTTGACGTCAAAAATTCTGCCCAATCAGTTTCGATTAGGGAAAATCCCGTTGGAAAAGCGGGAATATGTATCGATTTAATATGCTCGATTACAACGTGATAAACGAAGATTTGAAATAAACATCAAATACAAAAGTTATGTATTTTTGTCCGTAGAATCCGAATCTGCAATAAAAAATGGGGGTTATAATTTAAGATTTCAAAGTTGGACCTCCTCTGACCTCCAGGGGGTCGGTTTCGAAGGTCAAATTTGGTATCACAGAGTAGCTTATTTAAAAATATTTAACACGTAAATTTACGTTTTTCAATCTCATATGTATTTCTCGAGTTATTCGGCCGTTTCCAGATTTTTCGGACACCCTGTATATATATATATATATATATATATATATATATATATATATATATATATATATATATAATGAATTTTCAAAAAAAACAAGATTAAAAGAAAGAAAAAAAACTGATTTGAAACGGTTTTGAATAATATAAGAAATACATCATCATGTCATAAAAATTGCACTTTAATGGGATAATAGCTGATTTTCGATTATTTTAATAGTAATGCACTTTTTTGTATATTTCGGTTTCATGCTATTTTTCCTCAAGTATAATTTGAATTTGAGAATCTTCTTTGTCAAAAGAAAAAAAAATTAGATTTTTACCTTAATGTCTCAATTTTTTTTTCTCTTCAAAACATATTTTTATTCATTTTTTTCCAACAGCAGAATTTTCCAAACATAAAACATGATTTAGTTCTCTTTTTTGATTATTTTCAAAGTGTATTAAAAGTTCCTGTTCATCGTAGAGTTATTTATTTAAAAAGCATATCAAACTAGTTGGATGTGTCAATCCCAAAACTTTCTTCTATCTCATAAGTACATTTTAATATTTAAAAAAAAAAAAAAAAAAAAACGTGGTGATCCCAAAGTTACCCACTATCGAATTTCCTCGAACATTTGAACTAGCCTAATGAGATTCTGGTATCCAAAAAGCCTAAAACGCAAAATTTAATTAATATTCTGAGAAAATAAGCTTAGTAGTGCCTCATGTTGGGTAATTTATACGAAAACCTAATAAGCATCTATTTATGTCAAGACCTAACAGAATCTGAAATTTGATGGAATTTCGTCCATTAGTTCTTGAGATATAACAAAAAAATTGCAAAACGTAGCACAGCAACACCATATCTTGGACAATTTATGCCAAAACGTAAAAAAGCGTCTAATTATGTTATGGTGTAAAAGAATCTGAAGTTTGACGAAATTCTGTGCATTAGTACTTGAGATATAGCTAGTTTTAAAAAAAACCGTGTAAAATATATCACAGCAGCACCATCAGTTGAAGGATTTATAACAAAACGTAATCATCTTGTAATTATGTTATATGTCATTTTGTAACAAAATCTGAAGTTTGATGAAATTCTGTGCGTTGGTTGTTGAGATATAGCTATCGGAAAAAATCGTGCAAAATACAGCATAGCTGCACCATCTGTTGCAAGGTTAATACCAAAATATAATCAGCGTCTAATTATGTTATATATTCTAGTGTAACAGAATCTAAAATTTGATGAAGTTCTCTGCATTAGTTCTTGAGATATAGCTATCACAAAAATCGCGCAAAATGTAGCATAGCAGCGCCACCTATAGGGCAGTGCATACGAAAACCTTATCAGCAGCTATGTATCTCAAGGTATCGCGGAATCTGAAGTTTGGTGAAATTCTGTGCATTAGTTCTTGAGATATAGCTATCATGAAAATCATGAAAAACGTGGCATAGCAGCGCCATCTGCCGGCCAATTTACACCAAAACTTAATCAGCGTCTATATATATCAAGGGGTCACAGAATCTGAAGTTTGGTTAAATTCTATTCATTAGTTCTTGAGCTATAGCAATGTTGAAAATCATGAAAAAGTAGTATAGCAGCACCACCTGCTGGCCAATTTTCACCAAAAACCAATAGGCACTAATTCATATCAAGGTCTAACTGAATATAAAATTTTATTAAATTTCGAGCATTAGTTCTTGAGATAGAGCGCCCACAAATGTTTTGTCACATACAGACAGACTCACAGACAGACATTTTCTAAAAATAGTCATTACGTGTTCAGGACCTTCTAAAACGTATAAATCCGTTGAAAACCGGAAGTCGAAAATTTTCATGAATCCAATACTTTCTTCTTGTAAAGATAGAAGAAAGTAATAAGACCAGCTAATAGTGCTCGCTCATGTATCACTTTATAAGTTTGGCGTCTTGTTTTTCTCTCCTGAAGAAGATGATTAAAAAACAATCTTGAAACTCTCGAAGATTGTTTTAATCAACTTACATTGAGATTTATTACATAGAGGAAAATCTGTTTGAACAATAGTCCAGGCAATCGAGACCGTATTGGGTCTCTACCTAGCACACGATAATTCTGGAAAAAGGCTTTTTTATGTTTTTTAATTCGCTAAATCCGAATTTTCAACTTCCCACCAAAATTTTCCTCGGCAACTCCCCTAAAATTTGGTAAAATACTCCCCTCCTCCCAAAACTTATCTAAGAAAAAAAATCAATTATTTTATCGTTTTAGTTAAAAAGTATGCAGAAATTTTGAAAGTATACAAAATTTGCAACAAATACGATGCATGACTGAGACGTAAGATGAACGGGAAGAGGGAAGCCTGCTTCTCAACATGCGCCGCGGCGCTACATGTATTACGTTATGCAATTCCACTTAAATTCCTCAAATCTGAGACAAATATTAAGAAGGACTACACAAACTAGTTTAAAATTACTGTAAAACATATTCAAAGATGCATCAGTATGTATGGATGACTCTAATATGCACGCATTTAGTAAAAACCTCTAGAAGTAAGTAATTTTAACAATTTTAAATTAAATTAAAAGATTTATTAAATTAGATTGCATTAAATGAACTTAATGGATGTTCTTTTGTGTCACCTATAGGCGACATCAGGACTGAGGAGATTAACCAATCGCATGATATGTCTTCGCTCTCTCGTTACTCCTCTGAATTTTTCCTGTAAGACTTACTTTATGTTTTGGGATCGCTGAATCCGAATTTTTAAATTCTCACTAAAATCCTCCCTTAAGAAAAAAAAAAAAAAAGTAAAGAAAAAGAAAAGGTAAAATGATACCCAAAATATGTTTAATTTTGGGTATTATAATAAAAAATATTAATTTTAATATATATATATTTAATTAAAAGTTTTTGGAAAAAAAGAAATTCAAAAAGCAGGCAAAATTTACTACAAAAAAGATACGTGACATCATGACGTAGCATGAACTTGGAGGAGGGAGTCTGCCTCTCAACATGCGCTGTGGCACTGTATCGTCTGCAGCCCCGTGTAAAACGGGAGGGGTGAGACAGGGGCGGTCACCCCGATCGCGGAAACTTAGGGGACGCCAAAATTATACTACCTACGTTATTTTTTGGCCTGTCGCAAGAAAAAGTTGGGGGGTGTCCCCCCCCCCCAGCTTACTAGGGGAGCGCTAGATTGAGACTTTGCCGCGGGTACAGTTTTCTCTTTGGACGACCTTGGTCGCCCGAGTCAAGGCAATAGAGATCATATACGGGCTATACCTAGCAAAATTCATGGTAGCTCTAGAAAAGACTTATGTTTTGTGGATCGCTGAATGAAAATTTCTCCCGGCAACTCCTTCCCCTCAAACACATGCACACAAATTTTGGTAAAAGCGGAATTGCATAACTTAGTGCACGTAGCGCTGTGAGGCAGGCTTCCCCCCCGCACACACTCCATTCATCCTAAATCATAATGTTATGCATCGTACTTTTTTGAAAATTCTGTCTACTTTCTGAATTTCTAGATAATTTTTCCTCAAAAATATAAAAAACCTATATTGGCGATTATTTTACTTTTTTCTGGAGGGAGGGGGTAAGAAGTAAAAAATTCGGATTCAATGACCCAAATACATAAAATAAGAATTATTGAAAGTTCGGAGGAGAGAAAAAGCAAACGATGTTCCCCCCTCCCCGTTCATCCTACGCACGCCATAATGTTATGCATCGTATTTCTTGGAAATTTTGTCTGCATCCAAATTTATAGATATTTTTTCGCTAAAACAGTAAAAAATTGAATTTTTTTAATTTTCTTTAAGGGTGCATTGCATTTTATTAAAAATTGGGGGAGGGGAGTTGCCGGGAGAAATTTTAGCTGAGAAGATACAAATTTGGATTCCCTGACCCAAAAAAACACAAGCGAAGGGGTCACGAAGGGGTTAAGGGTGTATTCCAATCCAAACTGCTTATTGTCCGATTTATTCTTAAATTCATTTTTGCTCTCAAACGTTTCAAACTGGCAATTCTCTTTCTTAGAAAGTACACAATGCGCCGTGCTTGTCTTTTTCTTCTTTTTTTACAATTTTAAAAAATATTGTAAAAAATTGTTGTCAAAGTCGGCGTTTAGAACTGAATTTCCTGAAGAGGGAGATCTGCGAATGAAAAAAATGGTCAAACTGAGAAAGTAATTGTTTATAAATCAAATTCTAACGAATTGAGCGAAAAAAATGAAATCACGCGGCCTCTTATACATTTCTTTAAAAATCATCTCAGCAAGTTTCATGTATCTACTTTTAACCCTTTCCGGCACGGGCAAAATCTGTTAGTAAAATAAGAAAATATTGACTGACACCGGAATTCACAAACGATTTTTTTAGATATTTTGAATTCCTTAATTTAAGCCTTTGTTGCAAAAGCAAAATTTTACTAATGTTATTGTTATTGTTATTGCTGCCGTTTGCAAGTTTGGAATTAAAATTAGGTATCCCAGACCGGGCACAGTGTTCCTGAAAGGGTTAAAAATGTGTCTGAAACTGTATCGGAAGTTTTCTCGAAATGGGCAGACTCCGAAATTCCCAATTCCTGAGGAATCGTACTGAAATGGACCAACTTGGAAAACGGCCGGTTACGAGGACTAGAGCACCTGCACCTTGTTTGTAAGAGTAGCGTCATGAGATCAAGTACGCATGCTCAGTGGAAGAAAAGTGGAGGATGGAAGAAAACGCGTGTAACCCTGAATTTTATGCTTGGCGCTTCCTCGCCCTTTGGTTATTTTTTATCATTGCTATTATTATTCAGGCATGAAAGTGGACCAAAGAAAAAAAGGAGGAAAATTTTTTTCGACTTCAGATGCCAAATATAAAGAGAATCTAATGGCGATATTTTATAGATTGCAGTGCAGTTTTAAATTTTACACAAACATGATAATTACAAGAAGTTTCATTTAAAAAAATAAATAAATAAATAAAATTTATTTTTTTCAAAAATCACACAATAAATGTGTATTCCTTGATAAAACAGGTGGCCTTAGTACCAGGGGTGATTCTGGGTGAAAATTTTTTTTCGAAAATTCACGCCGTATTTTCGGAAATCGGCGGCGGGAAGTGGGGGGGGGGGGGCGGCGCCCGTTTTTTTTTTATGAAATTGGCGTTTTTTGACGATCTTTAGACAAATGTAGCATTTTTAAGTGATCTTTTCTCGAAAACGGCATTTTATCCCCGCGATCTTTCGACGAAATCTGCCTTTTTTTCACGATCTTTTGACAAAATCGGCGTTTTCCCCGTGATCTTTAGATGAAATCGTCGTTTTTCAATGATCTTTTGACAAAATATTTTAAAGCGGTCTTTTATCCAAAACGGCGGTTTTTCTGCGATCTTTTGGCAAAATATTTTTTAGCGGTCTTTTATCGCAATCGACGTTTTCCCGCGGTCTTCAGGCGAAATCAGCGTTTTATCTGCGATATTTGGGTGAAATTGCCGTTTTTTTCGCAATCCACACAGGAAATTCGCGTTTTCGAGCTATCTTTTGACAAAGTTCGTTGACAAAAACATTGACGAAATTATCGTTTTTCCACGAAATATTGACGAAATGTGTACTTTTCCAGCGATCCTTTCATCAAATTTGCATTTCTCCGTGATTGTTTTTTTCCGCGCGCAAAACCGTACAAGTTGTCAACTATGCTGAACTAATAACCCAATTTCAAATTTTCGGAAATTTTGGACGAGAATCACCCCTAGGGTTTGAAGGGAAGTACGCTTAAAACTGCAAAAAAAAAAAAAAAAAAAAAAAAAAAAATACCACAAACAAGATTCGCGGACATCCTCTCTCAAAGAGAAAGCTGGAGGGGAAATATATAAATTAAAAGAAGTGGGCGCCGATTACAGATGTTTGACAGCTGAACCATTTAGCCGATAAGTAAGAAATCTTTGTTGTCGGTTGCACTTACAAAAAAGCAACATGACTCTTAAATTATAAAAATTAAGACCCTGGTTGTAAAAACAGGGTCCTTAAAACAAACCCTTCAAAAATATATAAGTCACCTTTCTTTCCGAATTTATTCAATAAAATTCTCTCAATAAGTAATAAATAAATAAGTAAGCATTTTATTTTACACCGAAAATTCTAAAATACGAATTCCAAAAAATAATTTGAAAGCATCGTTTCACAAAAATGTGTGCAGTGCTGAGTTTGTTTGCATAAAGTGAAATGCTTTATATTACAATAATTTATGGCCTTGCGCTTACGCTACACTGTGATTAAATACTTAATAGGCATTAAAATTATAAATACGAAATAATCTAAAGTGAGAAATTAAAGGGTTACTTCTCCAGGGCCGAAACTAGCCTTTTTTGCATGCGGGACAAACATGGTTTTTGGCATCACATCCTCCGCAAAGTGTATTTACAAAGAAGAATTTTACTAATTTTATAATAGCTAACTTACTTTAAAATTTAAAATATGTAATATTGAATTACGTAACTACTTCGTGAAATATAGATTCGTTAAAATTTTGCAAACGGAATCAGAAAGAATCGGGAAAAAAATCCGTTTTATGTAGGATCCTTATTCCATATATCATTCTTAGATTCTTCTATATTTTGGCCAAGAGAATACAGACATAAGAAAAATCGACACACAAAAATCTGCATTTGGCACCCCTACGTTCTAAAGCCCGAGCACATGCCCATTTGGCCCTCCTCGTTAATTTCGGCACTGTACTTTACTCTCACGGACAATGTTGATATCAGAGGGGCATTCCCCCCCCCCCTCCCCGGAATTCTATAATGCCTCCTGGAGAAGAAAAAAGTATTAGATCAAAACTACACAGTTCGCTAATGATAATCTTAAGAAAGAATTTTTTTAATGTCCTTCCGAAACGAAAAAAATTTATATCAATCCGACCCAGTGAAATCGGGTTACCTGCCTGATCTGATGATTTCTGAAAGAAAATATCTAAAATATTTCTTCAAATAAGTTTTTCTTAAACGGTGATTTATCATTGCAGAAAAATAAACAATTCAAGTATCAAAATTATAGTTATTTTGGAAAAAAAACAACTGAAAAACTATTAGCGAAACACTTATCACTGTTTTAAAGCACATTAATCCGGATTAAATCATACCTCTCCCAATATTTTCTTTCTGTTCAGCGTCGCAGTGACCTATGGACCCATGACTTATGAGCACTGCTTACTCGGAGTATAGAAGAAAAAAAAAACACAGTTGCCCGTTCACAAAGTTAAGGCTGCGGGCACACACACAGTTTTTCGCACTAACTTCTTGCGCTATCTTTGATCTTTCGTTTCGGCGCTTTGATGTATAAATTGCACTTCTAGTGTACTGAATCTGAACTTCAAGAGAGGAATATCAGTTGACAGGTTTACGACCGAAGATGGAGTCGATAAAAGTTCCCCTTCCTTTGTCAAATAGGTAGGGTCAGTCCCACAAAAACCATTTAACGAGGTTTCACCCTTGTTCAGTTCGAAAACAATGATTGATTGATTGCTCTTTTAGTGTAATAAAAACTAGTGCTGTTCGTCTAGACCTTAAGGACCGGGAAGAAATAATTACTCTGAAGTTAAACTTTACTCCCGGAACTCCCTTTTTTTTCTCCCACTAGCGGTTTACTGACAATGGGAAACGAGGGCGATACAATGGTCAGGGGAGATCACTAAGGAAAGATTCCCGTGCTACTCTTGGATTGAAGTTGAACTGAAAAACTCATTTGCATCAAATGCGCCGCCTTCGAACATAAAAGGTGCCGCCTGCTAACCGCAAGAAAACTGTGTGTGTCTGCAGCCTTACTTCCCATTTTCTAAAAATAGATTTTCGCCCCGCGAAATGCACTGCATCTGAAGCTCCTGAACGTAAATTGACCGCTGACTTTGATCAGCGGCGATTTAGTGGGTGAAGAGAGAAATCGAGAAGTTATCCGGAAGCTTCTCGGACCCCCCCCCCCCCCCCAAGTTACCTGTAATATTTTCTTTGCATTTTTGCATCGATCCAGAGAATGGCCAAAATCATCTTTAAAAAGGCGGATTTCCGCCTAAAGGCGGAAGTCTTTCATCCCTGATTATTTTAATGCGCGTTCTTACGAATTGGAAATAGATAAACAAAACAAATTTTCTTCTTTTTTAGAATGAGTCTGGAATATAGTAAATTTTGTTTATTTCCGTTTTTTTCCCTATTATGACAAAAGTTGCACTGTGAAATTCATAGCTCATTTAATATTTATTTTAAATCTATAACTTAGAATTTAACAATAAATATTTATCTATTTAATTTATATTTTCTAAAAGTATAGTGAATGAATTGATAACATCAAATAATATTTATATATATTATATTGCATTATTTAGGACAATCGGTTTCACTTTAATCTTAAAAATTAAATTTTTATATATTTTGAAATAGGAAAACATGATTTTATAACTTATTTCTCAAAACATTTTAGTTTGTTACAATTCCACTTTTTTGCCTTTATAATTTTATTAATTAATTAATATTTTTTTTATTATTATTATTAGTGTAAAAAAAAAAGATTCTCAAAAGTATTAATGTTTCCAAAACATAAATATTCCATAATGATCAATAAACTCTTTTTGAGTTTTCAAAAAAATTATCTGCTAATAATCTCAATGAAAGTTGTAAGAATATACAGGAAATATATTAAGGACAGAAATCAAATGACAGCTCATTTGACCTTGTCTTTTTATTTTGTTATTATTATTATTTTGTTTGTTTGTTATTTGATTTATCCAATCAGGAATAATTTATAATTTATTGTTACAGCAGCTTTTAAGAAAACTTTTAATGGATTAAAATATATATGTATATTATATACATACACTAATTTTTTTAATTAAAGCGCTTCATAGTTTGATATAGTTCAATGTTATTGTTATTAAAACATAAAAATAGAAACTATCGTGCAGTAGAGGGTTAATTTTATAAAAATCTACCTGTAGTAAGTTATTTCTAGTAGTTAGATATTTTTATGCTATTGAATTACGACATGAAAATATTTTAAACGTAATTTTATTCGATGTTATTACTAAATTAAAATCTAAGTTTCTTTTTAATTATTAAAATATAGCCTTTGAATTATGTTAAATATTAAAACTTAATTTCATTGAGAAAAATTGGTGTAAAAATACATAATATTTTATTAACTAATATAATATATTATCAATAAATAAATTAATTAAATATTAAGACGTAATTATTTGGAAAGAATCGGTAAAAAAAGAATAATTAATTTAAAAAAAAGCTGAAATAAGTTTATTTTGTAGCAAAATATAGTGATCCAATATTTTAAAACCTTAAATGTGCACATTTAGAACACACCATAAAATATAAAATTTTTGCTTAAAATTTTGAGTTTAATTATTTTTCCTATTTTTCTCATTATGAGACCTGTATATAGATTTTAAAAAAAATAATAAAATAAATTTTAAAAAATCAAAAATAGAAAAAATAGTACAGTGAAAGGTTAATTTCATAAAAATGAATACTGTAATAAGTTATCTGTAGTAATTAAATATTTTAAAATTATTAAATTATTTTAAAAAAATTAAAAAAATCATAAAAATAGAGAAAAAAATTGTACAATGAAAGGTTAATTTCATAAAAATAAATGCTGAAATAAGTTATCTCTAGTTATTAGCTATTTTTATAATATTAAATTACGATTTAAAAATATTTAAAATGTAATTTTATTCGATGTTATTACATTAAAATTTATGTTTCTTTTTAATTATCAAAATATAGCTCTTGGATGATATTTAATATTAAAACTTAATTTCATTAAAAAAAATCTAAATAAATACAATATTTTATTAACTGATAATAAATTATTAATAAATAAATTAAATTAAATATTGAAACTTAGTTTTTTTTTTTTTTTTTTTTGAAAGAATTAATTAAAAAATAAAGTAACTTTTAATAAATCAATAAGGGAAAAAAAAGTAAATTGTTTCTTTTTAATTATCAAAATATAGCATTTGGATGATATTTAACATTAAAAGTTAGTTTCATTAAAAAAAAATCAATCTAAAAAAAAATATATATTTTATTAACTAGTAATAAATTATTCAAAAAAATAAGCGTAACTTATAATAAATCAATGAAGAAAGAAAAAAAAAAAAAGAGAGAGAGATCCAGATCGGGGATCGAACCCACAACGTTGGGATTACGAGACCTGTAGGCTAACCATTACACCAAACCATCTACGAAAATGTCAACGAAACAACTTTTTTAACCTCAAAACAAGTTCATAACAGAATTTGGCATTTGGCGTTCTTGTATTCCTCGCCAAACCTATTTTGATTACTTATGACGGAAAAAATGAAAAAAAAAAATACTTGTGATGCAATTCCACCAAAACAACGCAAGGATATATATATACAATTTAGTCATACCAATAAAAATAATTCAAATTATATGTATATACATAAAATATAACGAGAAAATGATGGGATATTTGCTCTTGCTGGCAGAATGAAAACGAAACTTACGGAAGAAAAAAAATATTTTTGCATGAAAAATGCGAAATTCGTAGGCAAAATTATATTTATATCCATAATATAAACATTTTTTAACATGAAAATTGATGTTACAAATCGAAAAAAGCATGAAAATATTATGAATGATGAGGATTTTAAAACCTTCTAATTTCATCCCATGTAAAGTCTATGGTAGCGCTGCAGTCGATCGCCTGCGGCGGTTGAAAACAGATTTTGTCCAATCAGAATTTATTGCCATCATGTCGCAACTCTTACCGAAGGATGTAGGAACACTAATGAGGACTGATATATAAGTTAAAGATTACGTTAGGGTGAATTTTGAAGAGGAAACAAATCATAGACCCCGATGTCAAATATTAGATCAATAAAGAAATTTCCTACGCAAAAATAATAAAATAAATCGAAGGTCATTTGACGACAGATTTTGGAGGGAAAGCAATGATTACATTGAAAATCTAATAGATCGCCGCAACAGCCTGATGACCAAAATCAAAGCTACAGTAAAATTTCATGGATAAACTATAGCGATAAATGAAAGGTCAACCAAATGCAAATTTTCAAGAGGAATTATGCTTAATACAATAAATCATAAAGTTAGGGAATACCTATATTATGGGGATTTGAAATAACTATGCTAATTAATAGCGCACACAGATGAATAAAATGAACTCTTAAAAACAAAATGATCTGTCCAAAATATTTAAAAATTAAAGCAAACGATAAGAAACAATATGAAAAAAATGAATACGTAAGAAAATAAATTAGTTATAAATAATAAATATTAGGGATTGCATGTTGCTTCGAGATCTGTTATCCCTGTTTCCGGATTTGTTCCCTTTTTCGTAAAATAGTTTTGGACGCGTTTTTTTCCCCTTGGAACCTTTTTTTTTTAAAAATCCATCCTATTTTATCGGATTCCTTCTTTTTTTATCTCGAAGACGTTCCTTTTTTTCTCGGATTCGTTCCTTTTATTACGGATTCATTCCTTTTTTTCTTGAAATCGTCCTTTTTTCTCGAGTTCGTTCCTTTTTCTCAAAATCGTTCCTTTGTCGGAATCGTTCCTTTTTTTACGGATTCGTTCCTTTTTTCTTGACATCATCCTTTTTTCTCGAATTCGTTCCTTTTTCTCAAAATCGTTCCTTTTTTTCCTTGAAATCGTCCTTTTTTCTCGAATTCGTTCCTTTTTCTCCAAATCGTTCCTTTGTCGGAATCGTCCTTTTTTCAGAACGATTCCAAAAGGAACGAGTCCAAGGAACCCGTTCATTTTGGTGAACGAATCCGGATGGAACGGTTCCTTAAAAGGAACGATATTGCCCATCTCTAGTTATAATACAGAATTATCCAATTTGCTTAAAGTTTTGGACATGAATTCATTTGATCAGGCGCTTCTTTAATTAATTTGAGTTTTTCTTTTGTTTCAGTATAATGGGGTAGTGGACGTTTTATCGCCTTCCTTAAATTAGATAAATAGGTTTTTATGCAAATTTATCCGATTTGCCATAAATTTTGAATACAATTTTTAAGGCGAATCTCTGAATTGTTTTGACGGTTTAATGATTAAGTATAAAGGGAGGAATGGAAGATTACTCTCCTTAAATCAGATGAATTGTTTTTTGAGCAGAATTATCCGATTTCCTGAAAATTTTCATAATTGTTTAATTTTATAAAGCGTATCTGTGATTAGTTTTGGGGGTTCAATGGTTAAGTATAGTTGGGGGAAATAGGAAAAAGTAATCCAACTTACTTTATTTTTCGAGGGTGTTATTCTTTAAAAAAACAAGGCTGTAATACACAATAAGTATAAACAGTCTGTGAATGCAAAGCCATCACTTTAATGGGGCAATATTCCTTTTAATATTGATCCAGACTACTGCTCCATAGCTAACCTTGTGCAAAGTGGTTTTGTTATCACCTTTATATAACGTATTTTATTCGAAGGGTTGTAGAATACTGTCAGAGGTTTGCACGGGCCGGAATTTCCAGGCCAGGGCCCCGCCTGACCGGGCCGCCATTCCTCTAAATTATGTTGTGTTACCTACATTGCCCTTCCTTTTCAGAGTTGAGGATTTTTATAGTTTCAGTCTAAAATTTAGACTTAAAAAATAAACATCCACAACTAATCACGGAGGTGCCTTGTCACAATGATTTTACATTCAAAATGAAAACTGATAATTCTGCATGATAAATCCATTTCTCTAAATTAAAGGTGGGAGATTAGCCTCCCGTACGCCCCCCCCCCCTTTATCCCTACCCAATGAATTACCAAAATTCATCAGAAAAGTACCTCATCAGAATGAACCTACATCCAAAATTTGAACCAAATCGGATATCTCTATCAAGAGTTATCGTGTTACGTACATAAGTACGCACATACATGCGTACATACATATATACAGAACCTGTGAGCCCATTATTCCTCTGGCTTTGACGCCCGTGAGCTAAAAACACGTAAAACTACATGGGCCTAAGATAAACTAGATCAGCCTAGGATAAACAAAAATGTTGGCATTGAGGCGATTAATAAAATCACGCCAAATAGAATTGGCCTAGGATAAACTAGTTCAGACCAATAAACAGCAGTCTAAACTAGTTTATCCTATAAGAGTTAGGCCAAACTAGTTTGGCCTAGGAAAATCTAGTTTGTCCAATGGGCCTTAGGATAGACTAGTTTGGCCTAGGAAAAACTAGTTTATCCGATGGGCGTTAGGATAGACCGGTTTGGCCTAGGAAAAACTAGTTTATCCGATGGTTGTTAGGATAGACTGGTTTGGCCTAGGAAAAACTAGTTTATCCGATGGGCGTTTAGGATAGACCGGTTTAACCTAAAATCGGGTTTGGCCTGTAACATATATATATATATCAAACAGTACTAGATTAACCATCATCTTCATTTAATTATTATATTTAAGGTTTGTGTTTGCTTACATTTCATGTGCAATTCCCAGATAAATTGTGAAATATGATTTACATATTTTACATTAGTGAATCAACAATTAATTTGCAGATAAATATCCCCTTTCTTATCAAATAAACACATTCATACAAAGTAATGCTTATGAATTTTTTGTATAGTCCTGTATATGACTTGCAGAATTTATACACCACACATATGTAAAATTTCTTAAACTTAAAAATGCATTTTATAACTGAAAACATACTTTCAGTAATTATCGCTAATAGACAATACTGTATCCAAAATATTTGGTATATCTTATAGATGAGCAATAAATGCAATATACATACTGCAGCACATACCTTATAGTAAGCCTCCATAATGTAAATCAATTTCATTATGTTTGAAATAGAGTAAGTCAATTCAAATATACTGCAAATAGTCCCCCCCCCCATAGACCGCAATGCAATGCAATGCTTTTATGCAGTATTGTAAATTAATAAATGCCTTGCACTTAATATTCTACAGAAAATATTTTTAGTACATCTTATAAATGAATATCAATTCCATTATATTGAAATTACGCAACATCATTAAATTAGTTTTCAAAAGAGTTAAAGAAATTCAAACTGAATTAGCTGAAACATGCAATTTGTATTCCATAGTGCCCCCCCCCTCCCCTCTTCCTCTAAGGAGGAAATATATTCAGCCATTTAACCAAATACTTTGAATTGAATTGATGTTCTGCAGTTTGAATATTCTTCTAAACAAACTATTAAATAGAAATTTATCTTTTAGAATTCGTAAAAATTAAGATGTTTGTTACTTTCAGCTATCAATAAACAGAAGTAGTAATTCAGAATGCTTATGAAATACAATTGTATTTAGGTTCTTAAATGAAAAAATATATATATTTCAATGGATGGACCAAAATTTTTCTTGTTCATTGTCTTGTGTTTTGTACCCACTTTTACATAATTTAAACTTACTGCCTCTTATTAATGTTACCAAATTTGAAAAATCAAAATTTTTAGCATTCTTTCTACCTGCAACATTTGACAAATAGTACATAAAGTCTTCTGAACAAAAGAAAATTAACAGACAAAAATGTGAAGAGAGAAGGAAATAAGTAAATCTTGACCAGCTGATTGTTTATCTCCAATATACTTTATTTTTGGATTACAGAAAATGCAGTTTATATATTATAGAAATGCAGTTTATCTATTATAGAAAATAGAGTTTATCTATTATAGAAAATTATCTATTAAGGACACATATGTTGAAATCTTTTATGGAAATACTGAAAGATTTATTTTGAGTGTTTGTAATGAATAAATATACTTACTCCAGCATTTAAATATCTTAAACAAAAGTCTAAAAGAAAAGATTTCCCTTTTCTGAAAGCTCCAGCTACTGACAAAACAATAACTTTTTTGTCACGCACATTATCAGCAAGAAGAATGGATTCTAATGCTTCTTCGTCAAGTTCAAAAAGGTGATCTTCTGATGGGGTTATGATTTGTACAGCCTCACCTTTTTCTTTAGTTCCATTCAAATGATTGGTATATTCTATTTAAAAAAAGTAAAGATACATAAATAAGCTTTATATTATCATTATATAGAAATGATAACTTTCATAACTCCAACAAGAAAAATAATTAAAGCCACACTAGAGACAATATCTTACTTATATAAAATATTCTTTACACATTAGAAATAAATTCATACTTTATTCAAAGAAACCTAAAAAAAATTTTGCCATAATTTTGACCATCACAATATAGAATAAAGAAATGTCCTACAATGGTGCAGTCATTTAAACATATTAGAGAGTATATGCTATAGCTATAGTTACAGAAATTGTACGGAGTTATCCAGAAAATATATGACATATACCTTCAACTACATCCATGGTGCTCCATTATCAACAGGACAGATCGGGCACTTGCTCAACGTTCATAAATATTAGTTGACTAAAGATTTCAGATGTTTGAATAATAAAATTTAAGTCCCATTACAGTTGAAGCTTAAACATTTCATCTAATTTATGCAAAAATAAAGCATTTACTCACCTCACTAAATTATTCAATGAGCATGCCATTTCATATCTCATCAGCTGTGTAACATTACCAGGCCCATAGTCAGGATTTCCCTTCAGAGGGGGCTTAATCTTGAAAATTTTCCAATTCAACAGAAATAATTTGCCAAATTTAAAGCATAAATAAAAAAAATAAACATTTAATCTAAAGTATATTTTTGCTCAGAATACTTGCTGTCCAGGACAAAAATTGCTATTTTGTATTTTTTAAGTTTTTGTTACAAGGCTCTGTACAGCTCTGTCTCCCCATTCAAATTAATAGACTGACAGGAAATAGATCCGATAATGACATATCTTGTAGTTTGATAAAATCGTTTTACTTCTGCTTCTTTCACTTATCCAAACAATCTGCCATCCCTTCTCCATGGGGTATCTGTTAATGATCTAATTTCAGTTTTTTCTTAAAAGCAGGTGGGGGTCATCTTTAAACATTCAAATGCATAGTGTACGCTTTGATTGGGAGATTTATTTTAAAATTAAATTTATTGAAAGAGAAATTCACTACATTTTAGTTATGTTGATTTTCTACAAAAGGCTATTGCATAATTTTGTAATATTGTGCAACAAATTAAATATACAATACATATATGATGCATTTTTCAGATTTTAATGCAACTTGTATTTTAGGTATACCAAGATCATAAGTATTGAATACTTTTAATATTTTGAATACATATCGACTTTTATATGAAACACGAATAAAACTAAATTATAGGAAACAGAAAGGATATCTTTAACATTTCAAAAATTATCTAACTATCTAATAAGCTAATCCAAAATTGAAATCAAGATCAGAATTTTTATCAGAAATTCCAATAAAAAATATTTTGTCATGAAACAGCTGTTGCTTTTTATTCAGAATGTTCTTTTAAAATTATAAAAAAGTGTCGTCAGAAAATCACTAATAGCTCAATGTGCAATTCATTTATCAAAGAATGAAAGAAATAAAAGATTGCCGTCATGAGACAACAAATGCTTAAAACTCAATGTGTGATTCATTTATGAAAAATCATAACACAGCAGTCGCTATAAACTGAAAATATTCAGTCAGAAAATAAATGAAAAAAGTACTGTCATAAGAAAACAATCACTTATAATTCAATGTGTAATTTATTTAACAAGGGAGAAATAACTAAATTATTGTCACCATGTTACAACAATTGCTTAAATTGTAAAATGCTCTTTCGTAAAATCAATAAAAAAAACTCACCATGAGACAATAATTGCTTATAAACCTTTGTCTATTTTAGGGGTGCACAACCTTTTCAAGAGAAGCGCTACTTACAAATAATGTCTGGGTGGTCGAGGGCCACATCAATAGCACATAAAGAATTCAATTTAGAGGAGATGACCTGTGGCCTATAATCAGATTAAAAATATGGTTTCAGAGGGAGGGGTGGGGGTTTACCCTTTTAAGTTCGCTTACCCAATGTTAGAAATTAGCAGTCGTTAATCGTCAAATCAGGGTTGGCAAATTTTTTGCCGAAGTGGAAAAAAACAGGGCAAAAACCATGGAAAAAAAACGTTCCGTCAAAAGTACTTTTTGCCATAATTTTTGCCACTGGCAAAAAATAATATTTTAAAACAGGGTTTTAAAGATTTTATTTTAATTACATGATGCAAGAAGAGATACTGACAGGGACCAATTTACAAATTCTGGGGCCCTGGGCACACATGCTTACAGGGGGCCCCCTTGGAAAGTTGCTTACAAAAAGATTGAGATCCCTCCCCCCCCCCCCAAAAAAAAAAAAAAAAAAAAAAAAGTTACTTATTAAGATAACCACGATTGACTTCACGATTGAATCACTTTTAAATACCAATAAAAAAATTAAATATGATAATTTATTATTTAGGATTTTAAATAACTATTTCAAAATATGAAATCTAAATAAGTAGAAGTAGTACAATAAATTGTGTATTGATAATTATCTTTTGCTACGCAAGTTTATATGTCTGGAATGATAAAGTATGCAACAACTAATCATAAATATTCGCAATACCAAACTATAGTTATTTAAAATATTGTGGGACTCTACCGCCTGTGAACTGCACTCACCAACCCTAAATAATTTGACAAGAACAGGAACATGATTAAATAAAAATAAAAAATACAATGTATTTTTAAAGTGATAAAAGATAAAAGAAAATATTCACTATAATAAAGTGATTAAATACGGATGTTTCAACCAAAATACACAACGTTGTAAAAATAAAATATGAACACAGTAGAATGAAGAATGAAATGTAAAATTCCACTAGATTTTGTAAGCAGTTGTATTGATTTTGGACAATAGTTGAAAACCTTTCAGCAGCATTTGGGGGTCCCTGAAAATTGGGGGCCCTGGACCTGTGCCCCGAAGGCCCTGCCTTAAATCAGGCACTGGATAAACTTCAGGGCCGTAACTACCGCCGGGGCAGCCGGGGCACTGCCCCGGGGCCCCCGAGGCTGGGGGGCCCCAAACTGATGGTTAAAACAATTTTAATTCTGCTTAGCTTTCGAGAAATTTGATATTCACATAAAATATACATAGGCCTGGACTGGCCAGGTGGGCGATTGCCGGGGGCCCTCAGCCCAAGGGGGCCCCGGAGGAGCCCCAAAAATAGGCCCAAAAATGTATAAAACAGGCCCAAAAATGTATAAAATAGGCCCCAAAAATGTATTACTGTTTACAAAATTACATCAAAGTAATCTATTTCTTAATTTTCTTATTTTTTTTTTGTTATCAAACGAGTTTATAATAAATTTTAAGCGGTTGCCAATTAATTTTTGTTTATGATAGCTTACTTAACGATACCATATTTTGTTGTTAGTCAGACGGAAGAGGGCTGTTGGCTGACTCATGGATCTCTGTGCTGTCCTAAGCGATTCACAGACAAGCGGCTTAAAACATCAAAGACACCCTACGGAGATTTATTGCGTTCTGTTGACAACTAACCAGGATTGATAATGCAGCTGATAATCTCAAAATGCTAATAATTCTTATATGCTCTTTGGTATTTCGAAGGAATCTGGTTTTTAAAAAATGCATTTATTCTGCAAATGAGAAAAAAATTAAAACTTTTTGTGTTAACCTGTTCGGTACCATAAGTCTATGTGTGTAACTTTTTTTTTTCTTTTTTTTATCTCAACAAATCTAAAATTAAATGTCTAAAATTTTATCTCAACAAAGTCATTTCAGCATATATTGTTAGAAATCTTGAAATTTTTTTTTTAAAATAAATATTCTATTTGTTCCCAGGGGAGTAGTCGGAAAAATATCAGAGGATATACGCTCTAAGCAGAGGGTATATGCTCAAGGCAGAGGGTATACGCTCAAGACAGAGGGTGTATATATAGCTAGAGTGTGTATGTATAGCTTTCTTGAGAAACAGGGGATATAGGGTGTTCGTTAAAAAAAATCTAGAAGCTATGTGGTGTACACAGGTACAGAATCGGTGCAAAGCTGCGACGCACCTCGCAGACTTTTGAGAAGGTCTGCAGACTATTCTTCACTGTTAAAATTTAGAGAAAAAAAAAGTTTAATAGAAATTATTTGCCTTGTGCTATAGTAGTAATATGATCCGCGTCACATGTGATTGACGAAGCTCCGATTCCCGTTAAATTATAAATCAGGGATGATTCCGTTCTGAAATTTCAGAAAAATTAAAACAGTCATTTCTAAAAATTAAGAAAAAAAAAGTCATAAATCTGAAACTTTGGACATAAAGTATGTCACGAATTTTGACAAATCGTCACCGAAAAATATCAATTTTGTCTAACGTTCGAAGAAAAATTGCCAATTTTGTCGTAGATCGTGGGAAAAACGTGATTTTTGACAAAGGATCACTTTAAAAAAACGCAAATTTTGCCAAAGGAACCAGAAAAAACGCGGACTTCGTCCAGGTATCACAAAAAACCGCAAAAATTGTCAAAAAATCGGGGAAATAAATGAAAATTTCGTCAAAAGATCGCGAAAAATCGGCAAATTTCATTAAAAGATCACAAAACAGTAAATTTCACCTAAAGATCACGGGAAAACGCAAGTTTTGTCAAAGGGACGAAAAAAAGTGCTGGGATTGAATTTTTTTCTTCTTTCCGACTATATATAATGTATGATGGTGTTGAAAATTCTTTGGACATAGGTAAATTATTCTTAAAAGTACTTTCTTTTTATGTTAATCTGAAATACTTGGGAAGTTTGAGTGCATGTAACCTAATGCGAGGGACTGACTGTTTTTAAAGCTTCTACTTGGGTTGCAGACTTGCAGAAACAAATTCTGCGGTTGGGATGGCTTATAACCCTGTGTACCATTGACTACATCCCTGTTTGTTCCTTTCTAGTGACATTAAATAAATAATTAGGCTTTTAAATTATCCCTCTATTCTGCTTTACCGCTCTCAACAAAAAATTTTAAATCTTTAAAAATGTGTTAAAAAAAAACAAAAAAAAAAACTATCCTATTTGTTGCTTTTTTTAAATTTATACTATTCCTTCTTCTCGAGCTTTGGGATATTCTAATATCATGGATTAAACAAAGTTCACGATATAAATTTATCCATTTTCTTATTATGAAATACAGTCCATGAAGTGAAGTTCGATCTAATATAAAATTGAGAATAATTGATAAAGTTTTACACAACGATACAAAGACTGTAATTATAAAACTTAAAGCACGTGGTTTAGACGAAAAATAACAATGTCTCTAGGGTTGCTTTAGTGTGACGCAGTCACATTATCTTGGACTCAGAAATATAAGTAATCAACTGTTTTCGAAATAAACATTCATACGATAAATTATATAAGGTTTCTAGGCACGTGAAGTCTTTAATCTAGTATCCAGATATCAGAATTAAGTATAAAGTTCATCTCACCCTTAAGAAAGAAAAAGCTACATCTTAATCACTCGATAAGAAAAATACGCGTAAATTCTAATTAACCATAATCACGCGCGCTTTTAATCTAGAAACAAATAGTAGAGTTCATTTGAGATGCGATTGATATACTCGGATATATATACAGATAGACACGAGAGCAAAATATAATGAATCGATGAATATAATATAACATTACTAAGTAAAGGAGAGAGTAGTGCGTGAGTGTTGTGCATCATTAAAAGGACCAAGATGCCTATTGAATCGGCCCCAAGGTCTACGGTCAACATACTCCTGGGTAAGTCCATACTGATATATCTCCATCTCTCTCTTTTATTGTAAATTGTAGATGTTTTATTTTATTAGTATACGTTTAATTAATAAACCAATTTAGTCCAAATTTCTCTACTTCTTTAATAACCACTATACACGGCCCCCCCAATTGGGGCGCTTTTACATTTGGTGCCTTTTATCAGGATTTTTTTTTCCTGTAATCAGAATTTTTAGCCGGGGTTATAATTATATATGTATATATGGTTTCCTACTTTGACCGGGAAGGTCTCATTCTCTCCAATAAAGAATATAGCATGTGCAATGTGCGGAAAGTAAAAGAAATGATTTCCCTTCTTGTGTAAACATATTTTTTTTTATCCTGCTGTTTTATATAATTAGTGGATTCTTTCAAAAATATAAACTTAATCACTGTTCCGAAATATTATATCCTATTAATTATATATGTATCCGTATATAACATAATTATTCCTTCTTTTTTCTGTCTTTTTCTCTTTTTTCCGTTTTGCTTATCATGATGGATTATTGGGCTACATACACATCCTTTCTCATTAATTTTATATGTATTGTCAAGTGTGATGCATAATTATACTTTTTTTTTCTTGTGTATATATGTGCAATTAAGTTTCTTGAATTATTATAATTAAACAATTATTATTATTATAAAGGGAATTTATAGATAAATATACAATGTCAGAAACACCGAATAAAATCGCTGGCTATCAGAATCTTGTTAATAATTTCGATGGGGATTTGTTTTCGAATGTAACATTCTTTATAAATAATATCGAATCTATCGGGACCCTGGCTCAGTGGGATGATGCTGAACTTATTGTAGTTTTTAAAAGCAAACTCCGCGGCCCCGCATTGCAATTTTTCATTGATGACCCAGAATTAAATCAGGAGAAAGTCTTTAAAAATGTTAAGGAAAAGTTCCTAAAATATTTCGATCAAAAGACCACTTTAAGTCAACGTCAGCAGTTGTTTTCAAATTGTAGGCAAGCGCCTGGAGAATCTGTCCGATCTTTCGCTACTAAGGTTGCAAATCTAACCGCAAAATACTTTGGCGCAGGTAATATTTCTAAACCAGACGTACTTCCCATAGTTGACCAGACAAAACTCGCGAAGTTTTTAGAAGGGTTGCAACCTTCCCTCAAAAATTTGGCTATTAATCGCAATCCTAAATCATTCGATGAAGCGGTCGAACAGGCTCAATTGGATGAAATTAATTCACAGTTTTCAGCGTCTGAGATCGTTCCAATTAATACATTTAATTCAACTCAACAGAGCAACATAGAAGACAAATTAAATAAAATAGTTGAGAACCAAAATAAAATGACGGAACGTCTAGTTCATTCGCTTTCAGAGCAAATGCAAAACTTACGTGTCCAATATACCCCCCGTGCTCCGCGAAATTTTACATTCGCACCCAGACATACGCAACCATCATCGTTGCACTGTGTTTTATGTAATCGCAATAACCACCTATCCCATCAATGCTATTCGCGAAATCGAAATTCACATTTCAATCAACCCAGGATTCGCAATCCGCAGCAGAATGCGAGATCAACAGACTACGTTGGTAATACACCTTATCAGTCCAGGTCATTTACCCCTCGCCAGCCACAAACTACCCAATATAATAGAAACAAGCCTTTAAACTCCAATCGGGGTCGATAACATCAAAAGGGCCCCTATCACCTCAGGTTAAAACAAACACATCTTGTTTATCAGGAACAGCGGAATATACTATAGGCAAATACAGTCCCTTGCCTATCATTGAAATTAGAATTGGAAATAAAATTTTTAATGGGTTATTAGATTCTGGAGCAAGTGCCTCTTTGTGTAGTTTTTCCGCTTTTAAGCAAATAACTCCATATCTCATACAAAATAATAATACAAATCCCTCCATTAAAATTTCAACTCTGACTGGCAATGAAATAAAACTACATTCTACTGCAAACATGCCCTTAACTATCGGAAATAAACGTTTAAATTTTAATTTTTTAATCACACATTCAAATTTCAGTCCCGAATATGACTTTATTTTGGGATTCGATTTCATGTCTTTATTTAAATGTCACATCAATTTTGATAATAAGACGGTTTCATTTCGGGGTGATCAGATTCCTATATGTAAATTTGGACAGCAGAAAATTAATGTCATACATGTAAAATCTTATGCAAAATTAATTCGCAAACTTAAAATTCCTCCACTGCAATCCGCAGTTGTTCAAATTAAATCTAGCCAAAAATTGCCTATTGGTACGCCTGTATTATTAGACCCCCTACCTTCTCGTCACGACTTAGAATTACATCACTCTGTTTCTACTATCACTAAAGAAGGAACAATTCCGCTCATTATTAATAATTTATCGCATAATTCTACCCTTCATTTGAATAAAAATACCAAGATAGCGCATATTGATTCACATATCGATATTGCTTCAAGTACCTCTATAGCAGACAAACGGAGGCGAGATTTAAAAATTTCCGACTTTAATTTATCTAATATTCCAATTGAAGCAAAATCAAAATTAGAGGCGCTCATTTTTGAATATGCCGACATTTTCAGTACTTCCTTAAAAACTATTGGAAAATGCACTTTGGAAGCCCCCCCTATTGAACTAACTGATACTTCACCTATTCAATGCCGATCATTTCCTGTACCAGTTGCGTTACGCGATACTCTTCGAAATGAGATAAAAGAGTTATCGGAGGCCGGCATTATAGAAAAATCTAACAGCCGCTATTCTTTTCCTCTTATTTTAGTAAAAAAAAAAACTGAAGGTAAATTTAGACTTGTAATTGACTTTCGCAAATTAAATGAAGTAACAATTTCTTCAAATTATAAATTACCACTTATTTCTGATATTCTAAATTCTTTAAGAGGTGCTAACTATTATAGTACTTTGGATGCAAATTCCTCCTTTCACCAAATAAAATTACGCGACGAAGACAAACAGTTAACCGCGTTTTCAAGTCCTTACGGAAATTTTCATTATAAATTCCTCTGTTTTGGATTAAAAAACTCAGCACAGGTCTTTCAAGAAACAGCAGATACAGTACTAAATGGTCTTCAACCAGAAAATATTGCTACATATATCGATGATATTATTGTTCCTGCGAACACCATTGATGATTCAATAAGAAAATTAAGATTAGTTTTTGACCGTTTTCGGCAATACGGTTTAACTTTAAATCCCTCGAAATGTCAATTTCTCCAACCTAGCATAAAATATTTAGGACATGTTGTTGACAAAAATGGACTGAAACCCTTACCTGAGACTCTCACATCAATCAATCATTTCCCAGTACCTACCACGGTACGCAAATTAAAACGGTTCTTAGGTTTGGCAAATTATTATAGATCGTTTGTAGAAAATTTTTCTGATATTGTTATTCCACTAACAAATTTAACGAAAAAATATTCTAAGTTTCGGTGGACGGACGAAGCTCAAACTGCCTTTGACACAATTAAACAAAAATTACTATCTGACGTCATGTTGAAACATCCGAATTTTAATGATGTCTTTTATCTAAATACGGACGCTTCTTTAGAGGCTGTGGGTGCAGCCTTATTACAGAAAGATGAGAATGGAATTTTGAGACCCATTAACTATTTTTCTTGTAAGTTGAAACCACATGAGAAGAAATGGCCCGCTATTGAGCTCGAGGCATATGCTATTTTATTGGCGATTCGACATTTTAAAGTTTACTTATATGGTCGAAAATTTATTTTACTTTCTGATTGTAAATCACTTAAATATTTAAAAACTCTTGATTCACCTGCTAATAGATTATCCCGTTGGTTACTTGAATTGTCGAATTATGATTATCAATTCGAACACATTAAAGGTTCGACTAATTATTTAGGCGATTTGTTATCCAGAGATGTATGTCACTCCGTCAACGTTGTTAAGGCAGATATTCCAGATCTCGAAAAAATACGATTCGAGCAACGTGCAGATCCATCTTTGAAACTTATCATCGATTATTTGGAAAATAATTCGCAAACATGTCCAGAGAGAACGGATGACTATTTCCTCGAAAAGGGTATTCTTAAACATTTGTCTCATAGGAATAGTCATGCGGCCCGGAATGATTATTTTGAACAAATCGTAATTCCAAAAAAATTAATTCCTTATGTCTTGGAAGGTTCAGAAACAGTGCATTTTGGTTTTTTCAAGAATTATCGAACTATTAAGGAAAAATTCTATTGGAAAAATATGTATCGCGACATTAAAAACTTTTCCTATTCTTGCACTAAGTGTATTGAAAAAAAAGGCTTTAATATTACCAAATCTCCCTTGATGAAATTCGATACACCAACCCAACCTATGGAGCGGTTAAGCCTCGATATCCTGGGACCCTTAAGTATGTCTGAATCCGGGAATAAATATGTACTTACAGTGATAGATCACTTCACAAAGTATTCTGTATTTTTTGCCCTCTCTGACATTACAGCAGATACAATTTCGGCAAAATTACTGCAGGTTATAACTGTTTTTGGAGTACCTCAAGCGATTTTGACGGACCTTGGAAGAAATTTTCAAAGTCAATTATTTTCTAGCCTAGCCAAAAAACTTAATATTCGCAAACTTCGAACTTCCCCGTATCACGCCCAAACGAACTCAGCAGCAGAACGCCTCAACTCCAGCATTAAAAACAGCTTAACATGCCTTTCAGAAACAATTACCGATTGGGACACTTATTTAGATTATTATAATTTTATTTATAATAATTCTTATCATGACACTACACATGAGAAGCCATCCTTCCTCATGTTTAATAGAGACTTAAATTTACCATTTCATTTATTTGAAAAACCACCACGTCATCATTACTTCCCATGTGAAAATTATGTCGAAGAGAACCTTTCCAAATTACACTATGTATATCGTAATGTATATAAAAATTTGGAACAAGCTTCTGAGAAACAATCTCAGTTTCGCGAAAAGATTGCAACGTCTAAAGTATTTCATATAGGTCAAAAGATTTATCTATATACCCCTGCTACTACACAATTAACGGGAAGAGCTTTTTCAAAACATTTTAGTGGACCATATCGTGTAATCGAGAAGCATTCTAACCTAAATTATACGATAATTCACGTAAATAAGCCTTTCGCCAAACCAGTCAAAGTTCACGTTGACAGAATGTTTTCATATGTCGAAAGACGGCCTGATCTGCAAATTCCCACGACTCCAGGTAGCACTGAACATAAATCATCATTTCCATCCTCCCAAAATGATAATCTCGCACCGCCTCAACCTAAGAATGACTTTTCTCTTTATGATAGTGATACGGAAATTGATGAGTATATTCCACCTTTTATCGCATCCTCTAATGCAAATAGAAACCAAGATGGGCCCGAAACCAGTCAAACCTCCACAGATCCCTTACCGGAAGTTCCCCTTGACACACCGGCAGATAATACGCCTCCCCTGTCTGATCAGCAATCAGTTACTCCTTTAAGGTTACGTAAAGTTGACGATGGGACTTGGAATTGCGAAAGAGCTCGCGGGCGAAATCGTGCTTCTAGTTCGGAGATAAACACTAACTCTTTTTCTGACAGACTGATAAATTGGGCGATTGGTTCAGGCACGGGCACACAAGAAAATAAAAACATAATTGATAAAATTTCCGATGTCCTAGCGGACAAACTAGATACAGTGGGTAATATTCAGAAAAAGTGGATAAAACCTCAAAAGACTAGATATTTTTATCGACGGAATTAAATATCACAGTTATGAAAGAAATTTTCTTTATTCGTTTTTTTTTCTGCCTCTTTTTCGTTCCAACAGCCCAATATTTCATTTTTTTAACTATACTCTCTAATAGATTATTAGTTCAACAATATTCTCGAATATTCTCAACAACAAATAGTACTGATTTTAATAATATACAGCCGTTCTTACTTGGTTCTCTATTAAATATTATCATTTACTAAATCCTTATATTTTAGTGTACTATAGTTTTAGTTTTCCGGTATCCTTTGTCAGATGCGCGCGACCTGTCATTGGATTACTAATTGTTTTTTTTTACATTTGGAATTATATTTTGTGCTGGCGTAAAATCAATTCCTTATGTGATTATTCAGTTAGGTAAGGAAGACTAAATATTCTTATAATTTAACATATCCAAAATATATAATAATAATAATAATAATAATAATAAAGCATTCAACAGTGTTCCAGTAAATTATCCTGAAAAAAAAAAAAAAAAAAAAAAAAAAAAGAAGTTTGATGTCATTCAATTAACATAATTATAAATTCATATGTATATAGATTATTTACCCCCCCCCCCCACAATTTTTTTTTTCAGTTTCCTTGTGTTATTTTTTTTTCTTTTTCATCTTCTTAGTTAAACAGTTACGGTTTGTTATCGCCAACTATCATGCAGAGGCAGTGTAAACAAATTTATCGAAGATAACTTTCGTTTTTCTCCTTTATTTTCGTCTTCTTGCTACTCCGAAGCGATATGTTCAGATTATCAACTATTGACAATTCTTTCATGTATAAATTAATAAACAGATTAACTTTGTTTAAACATTTTTTTTTTACAATATTTTTTTTATCTTCTCTCTTTTCCCCCCAATAAAATGAACTTGTGATTTTTATTAGAATTTTCAGCCTTTAAGTTTTGCATTTTTTATTTTTTTTCCTTTCATTTTCCCTTGCGTAATATGGGAAATCATTTCTTGCTTATCTCATTCAGATAATCTTTGTGCTAAAATTTTCTTTCAAGTAAGAGATAAATTTTATAACACAATATACTAACCTTAATTATAAACCGATAATTAAAATAATAATAATAATAGTAATAATAATAATAATTTTTCGAGAGATAAGGCTAATTAACACTATCATCAGTAGCATTATTAATAATAATAATAATAAATATTTTCTCACTTTGTTCAAAAAAAAAAAAAAAAAAATCAATTAATAGTTTATGGAATTTAATCTTAATACATGTTTAAGTTTTATTTTGCTAGGATAGATAAAATAAATAAATAAATAACATATTTAAATGTGAGATGGAGTATTATCATATTCTTCCCAGGAGGATTCCTCTTCATTTTTATGATGGTCCCTCAGGTTCTAGCCATCCAGATTTGCCACAGAAATGCAACATCAGCTAGTTATGACTGCGGAAACATTACGGCTAGCACCTTGGAACTTTTGGACCTACCAGTGGATTCCTGCCAGGCCATTAACTGTGAATTTTGCATCACAGGAACGAGGACATACATCCTACATCAAAATTCTCTCCTACACCCAGCTGCCTTCTTTGAGAAACCCACCAATGCCGACGGTATTCTGGACACTTTCCTATGTTCAACAGCCGATACCAGAGGTGACATGATTCCTCTCCCATGCGAGTGTTCAACGAACTGTTCAGGTACAGCAGATTTTTGTTCAAATTTTCCCTGTGTCGATGAAGCCCCATGCCGATGTAAGGTTCGGAAAGTACTATACGAGATGTCTCATCTCTCTTCTACCGGTATCATCGTCAATCCTACCTTGATATCTTTACAGGTGTGTCTCTTCAAAATACCCAAGAAAACCCGGCGATCACGTCAACTTCAGGAATATGAAGGGGCTACATTTTCTAATCATAATTTATCCATTTCGTTTCAAGATCCAATCGTTACACTTCCAGAACCAGGAAAACTCATAGCACGAGTGTCTGGAAATGAACTAATTTTATCTATCCAGTCAGAATTACAGGTTGTTTTGCCACCTGAGTTCGTAGCATTTAGAGACACCCTTACATTAATTTTTATTTCAAATTCAGGGAAGGCAGTCCATGGCGACATTTCCCTTGAAGGAAAGACTGTTTGTCGATTATCAAGCTGCATCCTTTGCAGAGACTTTTTGTTTTATATCAAATGCTGGCCTGCATATATTACTTATTTGTTTTATGGTACTGTTACAATTTTCGTGCTAAGTATATTGTGCCTTCTAAAATGGGCCTGCAAAGGAATTTTGATCTCCCTACGGTCAGTGATCCTCTTAATTCTTACTACCCTAGCATTTATTAAATCTTTACTTCGATTTTTTCTTCTAGTCGGAGCTTTGCTAGGTACGACAATAAGAAATTATATTCTCTCATTTCACCAATTTTTGGAAAATCGCAACCCCCAGCGTCGACCAGCTATGATGCATTCTATACTTTTATTTTTAAGCCTTCTAGCTTTAACTCAGGCTGACTGTTCAACTCATGCACTTTTGAGCTCAGACATAAAAAATTGTCAAAAACAAACTGACCATCAAACTTGTCAATTATTCACAACGGCAGAGATAACGTTAAAAGGATTAGGTTACGAATCATGCATTTGGTTCCAAGATAAAAATGATAATGATATTTTTCACATGAAACTGAAACTTGTGTCAGCCCAATGTTCGTTTTCTTCGAAGAGAAAATATTTCACATTTCCTGTGAAGCATTATACCATTTCGCAACTCGCGTGCCCTCAAAATTATTATTGCGCCTGGGGCGAACATTGTAAAAATGATAAACATTTTGAGGCACTCACGGAAGAAAGTTTAGAATATCCAGGCTTCACGAGCTGCCAGCCGTCTAGCGTGGGTAGTGGATGCACAATTATTTCCCGTATGGGATGTTTATTTTATAGGGTATACTTTATTCCAGACTTGCTGCATTCCTATGAAGTACGACAATTATCAGGTCACCAATGCACATATACCATTTCAGTGGAACGTTCTCTTAACAATACTGTTGAGACTATGACATTTCATTCTTCTACAATAACAGCTGACGGTATTAACATAGACATCCTAGGAGCATATAATCAAGCTCCTATACATATTTCGGATTCGCTCTTATTACGAGTGGGAGATGCTTCTGAAGCTTACCTAGTCCCATCAAGTCCTTCTAATCGTCCTATAGCTGGATTAGTGGGCCAGGTTCAAGCAAACACTAGTTATACTACAAACTTTTTATTTGACCGAAATATGGTACAATGTACTTTTTTCGAAACTACTCTTCGATGTATGCAAACGCCAGATGCGTTGGAAGCACTTTATGCCACAAATGAGCGGGCACTGCCTCTTACACATGATTTACATCTTCTTTCTATGGAAAAAGGGACTTTAAAATCCCAACTCCTATCTTCAGCTCCGGTTCGCCTGCAACTTCATTTTCAGGACTATAAAATAACAGTACAGAGCATTGATATCTGCCCACGTCTAACTGATGCTGTTTTTAAAACGAAAGGATGCTATGCTTGTCAGATTCTTTCCGAAATGACTTTTTTCGCTTTTTCATCATGTCATGCAGGGACTATTTCTCTAGAATTTCAAAAAATTTCAATTTATACACGTAGTATTAATTTAGGAACTGAGCCACAGGAATATTCTATAAAATTTTTAGCTGATGAGAAATGCTACGATGAAAAGATTTGTTTGGTTTCGAGAAATATGAGACAGTGCCAAAAAATTTCCTTTTGTCTCTCTGAACCCAGCCTGCACTTAATTCAGTTAAATACTTCATACACTAAATCATTTTCTAAAAGTGATTCCTCGGGCTCAGGCTTCTTTAGTTTTTTCTCCCTCCCCACTTTCAATAATGTTTTTATGTCATTAAAAATGTTGGGAGCGATTTTGTTGATTGTCTGTCTCACCATCACGATTTTTTCTACTTGTGTCACCTGTTGTAGAAGATAAGTTCTACGAATGTACTTATATATATTATTACTGTTTTTATTATAACTGTTTTTTGTTTTCCTCATAACAAACTCTTAAATGTCTTACCCTTAAAACCACTACTGCTAGTTTCACTAGTTATCATTTTTTTCCCTAACTATTCAACATGATTTATTCGTTATTCACTGTTTAAATTTTTTTTTTTCCTTTTTTATATTTTTATTTGTAAAATATATAATCAAAAAAAAAAAAAAAAAAAAATCCTTTTTTTTCACTTTTTATTTAGAATTTCAATTTTTTTTTCCCTAGTAGTTATACTCTACAAATTGGATATTTACGAGTTTGTATGTTCTTGCATTTATAGATTACTAATGGATGTATAACTTATATATATATATATTTTTCTTTTTTTTTACCCATTAAGTAGTTCTGCGAAACTACTCTTGTACTGTTATATGTATTCCTTTCAGAGAGATGGAGATTTCGGTAGAGAACCCTAAGCCTTAAATTATTTTTTTTTTATTGTTTTTTTTTTCGCGTGTGAATAGAGATGTGACGCAGTCACATTATCTTGGACTCAGAAATATAAGTAATCAACTGTTTTCGAAATAAACATTCATACGATAAATTATATAAGGTTTCTAGGCACGTGAAGTCTTTAATCTAGTATCCAGATATCAGAATTAAGTATAAAGTTCATCTCACCCTTAAGAAAGAAAAAGCTACATCTTAATCACTCGATAAGAAAAATACGCGTAAATTCTAATTAACCATAATCACGCGCGCTTTTAATCTAGAAACAAATAGTAGAGTTCATTTGAGATGCGATTGATATACTCGGATATATATACAGATAGACACGAGAGCAAAATATAATGAATCGATGAATATAATATAACATTACTAAGTAAAGGAGAGAGTAGTGCGTGAGTGTTGTGCATCATTAAAAGGACCAAGATGCCTATTGAATCGGCCCCAAGGTCTACGGTCAACATACTCCTGGGTAAGTCCATACTGATATATCTCCATCTCTCTCTTTTATTGTAAATTGTAGATGTTTTATTTTATTAGTATACGTTTAATTAATAAACCAATTTAGTCCAAATTTCTCTACTTCTTTAATAACCACTATACACGGCCCCCCCAATTGGGGCGCTTTTACATTAGTTTTAAAAATTTCACAAAATGTAGCCAATCAAAATTCAAAACGAAACTCAGAAAGATCATGCGCAGTGACAGCCTTCCTAGGAAGGTTTGCGGTTTTTAAATATAAATTATTGAGAGCGTGCAGTCTCGTACTACTATTGTTCTAACAAAGAAAATAGATTCGAAGGCATCGAAATTCATTGATTGCAGTTAGCACGGTGTTATACGTGTGTCAACATGAAACGTGTGTACCAAAGTGGAGCCGCCAAAAGGAAAGAAAAGAAAAGAAAAATCTTAGCCGATGAAAAAAGTTCTAAAAATTTCAGTACTTGGTTATCTAAATCCACTCTTCAGTCGCAAAGTCAGCCTTTGGGGATTAATAATGATACATTAAATGCAGGTAAAGCAAATCAAATTACTTTATTAGCTCATAAGTGCATTCCATGTTACATATATCATAGCTGCCAACTTTTACGCATTTTCCCTACCACAAAAGTTTTATAGTAAATATTGTCTTATTTAATCGTCAAAGTCTTCTGATTAAACAAATGGAAAAATCTCTGTACAATTTTAGCGGTAGCAAAAATGCGTAAAAGTTGGCCGCTATGTGCATACTCGGTATTTTGAATCGCCAAACTCGTGTATCTATTTCTTGTCTATGTTTTGATTCCAGTGTTGCATTCGGGGGGTGGCCCGGGGGGCGGACATTCTACCCCCCGGAGGTTTTGAAATTTCGCGTTTTCAATGGACGAAAAGTGCAATTTCACTCCCCGGAGCTCTATAAATCCCCCCCCCCCGGAGCCATAGAAATCCCTCCTGGAGAAAAATGTCAGACAAGGATGTGCGAAAAGAAAATTGCGCTGGAGGCAAAGTTTCAGTTTTGCCCCCCCCCCCCCCCACCGTTTATGAGTCAAAGTTTCAAGCACAGTCCCCCGTTGGTCATAGTTTCAGTTTGATGCCCGCCGGAGGGGGAGGGAGGGCCACAGCTTTACGAAAATTTTCACACCATATACAATAATAATAATAATAAGTAAATAAATAAGTAACTTAATCAGCCTTTAACATTTTTTTTTTCTCTAAATATGTTTGTGAATGTTTCATAATCTGTAAATATGTGGTTCGATAGTCATTATTATTTCCCCGAATTTGAACTTTCTAAGTTCCATAGTTTGCCAACAAAATGGCTATGACAGACATGCACAAGAGTGATCTTACAATGGTTCTGTTTTTACTTTTTAAATATAAAACTGTAAAAACTTGTGTAAATTTAACGTTTTTTGAATGTTTGCCACCGCCCCGGGCACAAAAAAATATTTTCATCTCCCCTCCCCACCGTTTGCTTCCCAGAAGATTTTTCTCTTATTTGAGCCCTTATTCCCTTAAATTAACATATCTCCAGTTAGGTTAAATAGCGAAGTTTCGTGCAAATATAGACTTGTTTATAACAGAATGTACCCCTAGAAGTGTAAAGTGAAACTATTTGATTTCGGATTTTAATAAATAAATATATATAAAGTTATTATCACTTGTTAACCCTTTAACGTTCATTGGTTTTCTACGGAAACCACACATTCAGACTTTATTCTCAAACTTATTTTACATATTTTTTCTACTGAATTGCGATTAATTGAAACTTTAAAACATTCTCTTTTAGCTAGATTCGAGCACCAAAATAAATCATAAAACTTTCGACTTCAAACGAAACAAAATATGTATGTCACTTTATGTTTCATAAATTCCATTCATTCTTTTAAAAAGAAATTATTAACAAAATTTAATTATGGCTTGTGGATGTACTCTACTTCTTCCTAATTATAAATTAAAACACTCAATTATTTAGATAAATAAAAATAGATGGGTCAAAATGTTATAGGAAATGATTGGTTTCTCCAGGAAACCAAACTCGAGTAAGTCTCGGATTTCGACGCGCGAGGAGTGGCAGGTGAAAATATGTTTCGCTTTGTTTATGTAACTGAGAATAAAAGCACGATAATAATTTTTTTAGTTGGGTGACTATAGCAACTCTGAATTATTCGTTACTTCTGTTTATTCTTTTTAGGGGATAATTGAAGAAATAGAAATGCATAAAACATTTTATTTTTGATTCTCTTTTTTTATATTAAAACTTTATAGCAATTTTTATGATCTTCTATTTTTAAATGTTTTTGGATGCAATTTTATTTTTCAAACATAAAATGTCGAAAAAAAAAAGATTAAACATTATAGATGCTTATTATTCAAATTATTATTGAAAAATTTACTTCCGATGATGAATCAAATGCATCATTCGAGAGTATTTTCGAGAGCATTCAAGAAGAAATTTTCCAGGGCCTTCCAGAAGTTAAAAAATATTATGGAAAAATAAAGGTCAAGAAAAGAAACGAAACATGGAATTTATCGCAGAAAGTAGGCTATCAGAAGACATAACATCTCTAGCAGTTCCAACACTTATTTTCATCTTTTTCACTCTATTCTCCATAAGTTTCATAGGAACTATAGTTTATCAAACTAATTTGTATGGAACCCAAAATGGTGGTGCTTTCATTCTAGTGACTCCAGAGGAAATGATAATTTTTTTTTGCGAAAAATATAACAATTGGGATTAAAATATTACCCAGCTACAGAGATTTTTGGTCCACAAATGAGATTTTGCACGATGATTTTATCAGAGTTTCCCCCAGGTTTAAAAAAAGGGCAGGGCGCTACTGTTCTGAAAAGGGCACATTTTACATTCTCCAGGGCACTTTTTACATTTTTCAGGGCACTTTTTCATTTTTAAGGGCACTTTTATAGAGTTGAATCTAGAATCTAGCAGTTCAAAAAGGCGTGAAAAAATAGAAATTTCATCAAAAAATTGAAAAAAAAGGTAAATTATGTTAAAAGATCGCAAAAAAAACGGCAAATATTGCTAAAAGATCGCGAAAAAATGGCCAATTTTGTTAAAAAATCGCAAAAAATAGCAAATTTCGTGAAAAAAGGCAAATTTTATTCAAAAATCGCAAAAACATCAGCTTTTGTTAAAAGATTCCAAAAAATGGCATATTTTGCTAAAAAAATCGCATTTAAACGACAAATCTCGTGAAAATATCTAAAAAAAAACGGAACTTTTCACAGAATTTTCCGTTTTATTGTGATTTTTGGACAAAAGTTGCCTTTTTTTTCCGCAAATCTTTTGACGAAATCTGCCGTTTTATCGCTATTTTTTGACGAAAGTTGCCATTTTTGTGGTTCATTTGACAAAATTTTCCGTTTTATCGCGATTTTAGGAAGAAATTCGTCGTTTTTCAACTTTTTGAGGAAATCTGCTGTTGCGTTTTGTGACGAAATCAGCCATTTGTTTTGCAAATCTCGCCGGAAATTAGTCGTTATTTCACTATTTTTAACAAAACTTGCCGGTTTTATAGCGATTTTTTGACGAAATTACCCGTTCCACGGGACGCGTATGAGGCTATTTTTTGCGTTCCGTCGCTGATTTTTTGCGTAATTTACCCGCTATAGCGCGTTCGAATTATCGCTGGAGGGCTGCGTTTTTTCTAATGTGGGGCAAGAAGGGCGCTATTTTTTTAAACTAAAGGGCAGGAGGGGCGGAGCGCCCTCCCGAAACTCTGGGGGAAACTCTCTGGATTTTATTTCTCGACTGATATCAGTTAGAAAATTTATTTGGATTTTAAGAAATTTGCATTTGAATGATAAAAGCTTACGACCCCAGAAAACAGAAATTTTTTTGACTAGCTATATAAAGAGACCATTGATTCACTGTTTATCAGAAACTTTTCTAAATGCTCTAAAACTTGGACAAAAGCAGTCATTTGATGAAAGCATGATAAAGTTCAAGGGCTGATCATCTCTGAATATGCCCAAAACCCCCATCAAATAAGGTTATAAAGTGTGGATGAGGTGTGGTCAAAGTGGCTATGCATGCGAATTTTAAGTTTGCACGGGAAAAACCGACGATGTAGAAAGAAATCTTGGTGAGAGAGTAATTAAAAATCTAAGCCAGAAATTGTTAGGGAAAAATCATGTAGTTTTCTTTGACAATTACTTTACATGCTTTCAAAAATTTCATAGGGTATGGAAATAATATTAGTTACAACCTTAATAACCGGCGAACCAATCCTCAAAACTATAATTTGTATCCTTAAATTTACTTATATTTTGTGGATTTATGTATACATATAACTTTTGCTTTACTATTATTTTTTTGTGTATGTAGATAAAAAATGGTCGTGAATTTTTACTATATATATATATTAAAATATTTTTTTTATTTCTTATTAATTAAGATATTTACATATTGCTTTTCTGATAATCATCGCTTTTATTATTATGGCAACTTTTTGATTTTTTGTGATTGGTTTATTTCTTTTGTATGTTCATTTCTTGGCAAAAGTATAAGTAATAACTTATATAAAATATATATTTCTTTTTTTATAAATGCAAATAATTTTATTTATACATAATTCTATGTTAAAAATCTAAACTCTTAATATAATTAGTGTAAAAATTTTGCAATTTTTTAAAACTTCTGTAAAATAATAATAATAATAATAAATTCTTGTTTATATTAGCATTTCAGTGTATTTGTATTATATTTCTAAATTTGCTGTTTTTATTTTAAATAATTTTTTGAATTGGTATATTTAGGAAAGATAAATAGACCTTTACTGTTCATTGGTCTCCGTAGGAAACCACAAATTTCTTGAAATTTAAAAATTCAAAAAAAAAAATTTGAATACATATTTATTATCAGCTACATGTCTAAAAACCAATTTTGAAGTTATTTCAGTAATTTTTAAAAATAAAGTTGTAGTGAACTTTAAAGGGTTAATTTATTACATTAAGGTTGGCCGGGGGAGTCAGCTAGGATAACTTCAGATGAAATTAGATTGAAAAGTCCTTATCTCGGAAATAAATCAAGCAAGACAGTGGATTTTAGAACTTCGGTACATGGTTTATATTTCGTTTCTAAATATTATTTTTGTGCCATCTACAGTCGTACACCGTTATAACGTTCAAGGGATCGAAGGTTTCGTTCGCTATATCCGATCTATATCGCTATATTCGATCGCTGTCAAATGATGTTACAATTCACAAAATGTGTACATTTTTAGCTGCTACCTTTATGTCCAACAATGATGTATTAAGAAAAAAACGTAAAATTTATTAAATATGATCATTAATGAATTAAATTGACTAAAATCGATTGCATAAAACTGACACAATACTAAATTAATTAAAAATGAAGAAAAATAGAAATACAGTATAGCGCCGATTATTCAAACAAATACAGACCGACCCTAGTTCGGATAAGCAAAAGTAAGCAAAAGTTAGGATAAATGGGCAGACAATTTAAGGAATGTTCCCGACTTTATTAAAATGTTTACTCTTTTTCAAGGCTTGAATTTCAACATTAGTTATTGCTGGCGTGTTTAAAAATCGTTTTATTTTATTATTTATTGTTTCTTTGTTTACTTTTTTTATCATTTAAATTTTTTTTATCATTATTTTATAATTATTATTATCTTCTGAACTTCAGAAATTATAATTTAAGGAAAAAAAGCTTTTGATTATTGCTTTCTTCAAAGAAGACTTTTTTCAATGCTGCTATGTCTCGAATTATTCTTAAATAAGTTAGTTCAATACATTAGCGTTAAATAGATTACTAAACAGCAGTGATAGGAGTAATGGAAAGTGACTGAACGGCGGGCTTTATCACATATGCATAATGGCTACCGTAACAGAGAAAAAATGCTGTTGTTCCTAATTTTTAATAAAAAGACTTATTGTTAATTTGCATCATGTTTCGTTAGACTGCATGCATTTTCGAATTTTCTAATAAAAAAGAGTCGAGATGCATTTTTCACAACTGGAAAAAAGTGTAAAACAAAAAAAAATCTTGGTCGAATGGAAAAAATGTTCGTTATAACCGATTCTTATGATTTTGGGGGTTCACTATAAAAGAATAAATTAACATTAAATACAATAGAAAAGCTGCGAGACCAAAATTTTAGTTCGTTATATCCGTGGGTTTGTTATATACCGGTTTCACTATAACGAGGCTCGACTGTATCGGCAATTAAGATAAAAAAGAAAGTTTCCCTTGAAAATTGTACTTTGTTATGCTTGTTGCAAGGCTTCCAAATGGTCCGATTTTAAAATATCAGTATTTTCTTAAAAATTTTTTCTCTTAAGATTTCTCTTGAAATTTTCGAAGAAACGAACTTCAAAGGTTATTTCTACCGCAAATGTTGTAGAAACATATCGTGAAATTTTATCAAAAAATATATTGACAGTTAAATGGCGGGCCATTTAAGAGACCTGATGTTATGATGTTTGCAAATAAAATCAATCATTTTTTATAAAATGCAATTATAAGATAAAGAATATATAATGCCGCTTACTACATACGTAGTATGATCCAAAAATTTGGGGACAAGTTGTAAAAAACATTACCTTAAATAGTTCAGAGCACCGAAGTATATCCAACTTTAAACTAGTCACCTTGGGCAAGGAAACACGTATGACAATATTTGTATATCTTCTGGAAGCTTCGCTGGAAGCCATTTGTCGCAACTTCCTATAAGACCTTTGGCGATGTCGCTTTCTCTTCATCTAATGACTAAATACGGCGTCCCTGTAAATGTTTTTTCTTTGATGGAAACAAGTAAAAGTTACAAGGCTCCGGTTGATAGGGGTTGGGGGAGATGTGGAAGCACATTAGAACGAGTTTTGATGAGGAATTGTTTTATCAGTTGGTATCTGTGCTGATGCGTTGTTGATTGCCAGTAAAATTTCCGTAATTTTTTTTTTTTTTTTTTTTTTTACAGTGTACATAGTGTCTTGACGCACATTTTCTTCTTAGGGCCGGAAAAAACAACGAACCAAGCTTTGGAAGGCACTTCGGAAGAAAATGAAATGGAAGTAAATTCTTCTGATTTAGAAATTTCACCGAACTTAAGTGCAGATAATGATACGTTGAAATTGAAACAAGACAACCTTTACAATGACAACAAATTGAACCAACAAAATTCTTTAGGCAAAGAAGTTGCGATAAACCCAAGTAATGATACACCAAGTTGTTTGGAAGATGAAGATTCTGCCTACTACGATGCTTTTCCTGCTTTAGTAGAAAATCATGATAAGAAACGTAGGCTGGTAGCAATTGGTCCAATACAACTTGAAGGACCATTTCCCAAAGATATCAATCAACAAGGCCGATCTTTTTCAAGTAAGTATTATAGTACAAGCACAAAGTCAGGATTGAAGCTTAAAAGAAGTTGGTTATGTTACTCAAAAAAATTAGATTGTGTCTATTGCCTGCCATGTTGGTTGTCCCCTCAGTTCCAATCGGAAGCACTTGACTATAGCAACCGTATATTACCGTTTTCAACAACCGGAGTTCGTGACTGGAAGCATATTTCGGAACGTATTTCAATTCATGAAGCATCCAAAAGCCACACACATTCTTGTGTAGCTTATGAGCAGTGCCGGAAACATGGTACTTTAGAAGACGTTTTCGACAAAAATTTAGAGAATGAAAGAAGCTTCTGGCGAAAGTTCTTGAAAGGATCATAAATGTGACCTTAACACTTGCAACTTGTAATCTTGCATTTCGTGGATCTAGTGAGAAGTTAGAATGTAGCAACAAAGGAAACTTTCTCTCGATAATACAGCTCTTGTCAAAATATGACTCAGTACTGCAAGAATTGATTCAGCGTCCGCAAGGGACTGTGAAATACCTCAGTCCTAAAATTCAGAATGAACTTATAAACCTATTAGCCTTAGAAATCAAAAATGAAATTACCGTGGAGCTTCAAAACTGCTTGTTTTTTTCATTGATTTTAGATACCACTCAGGATATTGCTAAAGTTGATCAGTTAAGTGAAGTTTACAGGTATGTCAAAATAGTTCATGATGAAGAAGGGACACCTATTGATATCAAAATATGTGAAACTTTTGTATCCTTTAGAGAGATAAAAGATCAGTCTGCCCAAGCTCTTGCAGAAGAAATACTTGCTTCATTGGAAGAGAAAAACTTGGATTTGACCAAATGTCATGGACAAGGCTACGATGGGGCTGCAGTTATGAGTGGGGTATACAGTGGAGTGCAGCAGCGTATTAAAGAAAAAGCCCCACACGCATACTTTGTGCACTGCGCTGCGCATAATCTTAAATTAGTATTAAAGGATGCTGTGGAAGGAAACCGAGTGGTCTGCCAGTTTTTTGAAACTATTCAAAGGGTATATTGCTTTTTTGGTCATAGTATTTTGCGCTGGCAAGATTTAAAATCAGTGTATGACATCGAAGCTCAGGATGATTCACTGAATTCGAATGTAACGCTGAAAACTCTTAACCCAACTCGCTGGGCTGGTCGGCATGATGCAGTGTATGCACTGAAACACAGGTTTTGTGACGTGCTGAAAAGCCTTACTCGCATAACTTTGACTTCCAAAAAAAGCAAGGAAAGAAATGAAGCAGAGCATCTAAAGAACAAACTTGAAAGTTTTGATTTTGTGTTACTTTTGGTTGTGCAATGTGAAGTTTTAGAGTCTCTCAATCTCGTATCAAAATCCTTACAATCGGAAACCATGGATCTGTCGTGTGCATATGAGTTATTGAGTAATTTACTGTCAAAAGTTACTGAAATGCGTGGGAGGTTTGAAGAACTCGTTTCTGAAGCATCTGATGTTTGTAGTCGATGGGGAATAAGCAAAGAATTTCGTCAGAACAGGCTAAGGAAAGTAAAAAAACACTGACGAATTGAGTGAAGACGAAAGATTAATTGACCCAAAATCTTATTTCCGAGTCACTGTGTTTTATCCAATGATAGATACAATTTGTACCCAACTTGATCAACGTTTTGAAGGGATGAAAGCTGTTCTTGACACTTATCAAGTAATACAACCCGATTTTTTAGCCAATTCAAGTGAAAGTGATATTCACAAAAAAGCAGTTAATTTTGTTAATAAATTTCCAAATGATGTGAGTCCAGCCTTTCCTCAACAATTATGTTCAGTAAAAAATTCTTTTCAAAATAAACTGGAAAAAATGAAAAGTGTCAAGGATTTTGCTAACTATATAATAGTCGATCACAGTTCGCTTTCATCAAGCTACCCAGATATTTGCACAGCGTGCATCATGTTTTTGACTGTTCCTGTCACAGTATCTAAGGCTGAAAGGTCCTTTTCGAAACTCAAATTGATAAAAAATTATTTGAGAAGTACAATGGCTCAAGAAAGACTTAGCAGCTTAGCTTTGCTTTCAATTGAGAATGACAGAGCTAAAAAAATCAACATTGATAAAGTAATCGATGAATTCGCTTCCTTGAAAGTTAGGAAGCAAATATTTAAAAAATAGTCTAATGTAGCTAATTTCTACTGTTGCTACAGCTCATATTCAAAATATTAGAATAGTTAAGAAAAAGTAATAAGAAAAAATTACTTTCCATTTATTTATTTTTTTATATTAAGTAAACGTAATTAAAATTCTTATAAATTAAATCTAGAATATTTAGATAATATTTTAACATTTACAAAATAGTACAATAAATTAGCTATACAGTTTTCTAAAACAAATCAAAACATTAGAATAAAATTTGGGTCGATTCAAAATATTAGAATACTTTATTTTACGCAACAGTATTATTTTATGAGTATGAATTAAATGGTAATTAATACTTTTCAGAATCCCCTTTAGCTTTCATAACAGCGTACAATCGATCTTGCATATTATATACAAGGTGCATAATATTGCAAACATTTCTATCAATATTAGTCCAAATATACTTTATGCGTGCCACTAACTCAGTTTTACTTGAAGGAGGATTTTCTTAGTTTTTTCTTCATTATACATCATGAGTTTTCGATGGGATTAAGGACCTTAATGTTGTGTTGGCGGAACCGATTCTTAATTGACACTGGTGACGTTAAATCTTGTTGAAAGATGAAATCATCTGCAAATATATGTTCTGATGATGGAATCGTGTAATATTCCAAGCCCTCTTGGTATATCTTAGAGTTTACTTTTTCAAAGACGATACATAACTTTCCAGGTCCTTCTGCATTCATGCAACTCCAAACCATGACACTAGCAGCAAATTTTATAGAACGTTTAATGCATTCTTTATCAAATGCTTTCTGCTTCATTCTCCAAACTCGAATTATTTGATCACAATATGAAACACAAAACATACTTTCATCACTAAATAATATATTTTCGCTCCATAAACGTCTTGATTTACACCAATTCAATCTACGCTTTTGTTTTGCAATCATGGGAAGTTACATGAGATTCAAATTTGCTTTTGTGGCGACATCTTAATGTTGTCGATGTAGAAATTCCAATTCCTTTCCATTTTCGGTGCAAGAATCGTACATTTTTTAAATGATGTTTCTTAGCTATACGCTTTAGTTTCTTGTCTTCTCTAGCAGGTATTTTTGGTTTTCGGCCGCCATTTCGACGATAATTTTGTAAATTTCCATTTTTTTATCATTGTGTTAGTATTTTATTAATGATTGATTATGAACAATGTAAATAATTCACTCTAACATTGATTTTTATCGTGCCGATACAAATCAACTATAGGAAGTTAAATAGATTCAGAAATGTCACTCACACGGCCCATTTTAAGACGAAAAAAACAAATAAACATAAACTGCAAAAAGAATATTGATTTTAAATAAAATCGTCTGAATTTAATCAATGATTCCACCAGTTATGAATTGATGAGAATTAAAGGCGAAATATGTGCGAAATATTCTAATATTTCCAACCACTTGAATAAATATTCTAATATTTTGACTTTTCAAAATAGTTCTTTTCAATTAGTCTTTTCGAAAATGACATTAATTTTAACATAATAAATAAATTTAATCAACAGTAAACTCTTAATAAAAATATCGTTTGCATATTTGCATTAAAATACATTAAATTACCAAACGATATTTTCAATTTGTAAAAATAAAGTAATTATTCTAATATTTTGAATATGAGCTGTATATCTTTAATCTTCCTTAAACTTTTATTTAGAAAGTCATATTTTAAATTATCAATTAAAAATTTTCCACTAGTTTAATCTAGTTGTAAATAATGACTAACTAAAATATAATTATTTTTTATTATTATTCCCATTCATTTGAATAAAAATCATGTGTGTTTAAGATAGGCGTTTTCTGTACTATAGCTTCCTCATACCATTAAATTGTTTTTATTCTTATTATAGACTTAGTGAGTAAAAAATGACTACAGTATTTCTGTATTTGTACCGAAAAATTAAACTTATTAAAAGTTACTGTTTTAAGTTTTTTATGTTAACAACAGTATAGCAAATATTTTACCATGTATTTTTAATGTGTGATTTTATAAATTTTTAATAAACATACACTTTTTGTAGAAATTGCACTTTTATTGTATTTTGCTTTTGTATTATTCACCTTCTTTTTACAGCCATACTCACTGAAAATTTAATTTCCAAAACTTGTATCATAAAAATAATCCATTTAATAATTTGTTAATCGAATAATCCAGATAAATTCTTATACATTTGTCTTAACGAACCTTTTGTAGCTACTTTTGTTACCAGTACATGGTCCAATAGATAAAAACAAATTTTTGTCGAATTTGAATTACCCCCCCCCCCCCATGCATATAAAAAGAAAGGTATATCGAGGGGCCCCACTATGAAGTTTTGCCCCGGGGCCCCCAAGTTCATAGTTACGGCCCTGATAAAAGATAAACTTATAACATATGGATACTCTGGTCATTGGTTAAATCTTCTAAATGAAGATATATCTCCAACAAACAATTACAGAACATGTCACTGAAATACAAAATTTCTTTTGTGATCACCATGCTTCACATAGGTGCAAGGAAAGTCTCCATATTGGGTGTACTTAGAATATTTTGAAAAAAAAAAAAAAAAAAAAAAAAAAAAAAAAACTAACGTAATAAAGGATCAGTCAAATTTAGTATCAAAATTACAGTAGAAAGTCAGAAAAAATGAAATATTTAGAATATTTGGCGTGGAAAAATGAATGCATCAAGAGATTTAGCAAGCAGTACTTTTCTTCATCAAAGGCAAATGATTTTTAATGTATTTGAAAATTGTTCGTTAATGAATTTTTATAATGTGTGTAAAATGGTATTTAGTGAATTTAAACTTAAACAGTGAGAGATTTCAATTCATATATTGTATTAAATATATACATTGCTTGTTGCTCAAGTTGTTTAGTTTATTACTAAAAAAAAATCAGGGCAGATAAGATTTTGCCGTAGGTGGAAAAAACCGGGTTAAAACTGTCCCGCCAAAAATAAGCTTCTGCCAAAGTGATCACAAAAATAATCTGTCGATTTAAATCCCCTCCCCACCCCTAGAAAAAAGAAAAGAAAATTATGAAAGAAAAAATCTTAATACTTAGCTAAAAAATCAATATATATATTTTTTTTGAATCCTTATGTAAAATAAGTGTAATCATGCATTTTATAAAATATAATGAATCTGTTCTTAGTGTGTAAGAAGGAGGGAGAAAAAATCTAATTTCTAAACAAGACATAACAGAGAATTTTTTCAATATACAGGGTGAGTCATAAATATCGAAACAATAGGCTATCTCCTTAAATATTGCCCTTAGACCCATACTTCCAATTGCAAAAATTCATTAAAAAATGTGAAACTTTTGATAAGATAAATTGCGACTCCATGGGGGGGGTCTAGTTGAAAAGTTACGAAAATTAAATTTTTATACGGCCCCTGTAGGACAAAAATTCCAATTAGGAAAACTTTCCTTATTCAGTCCTGAATAAGACACAAAAAGTTGCATCTTCATATCTCCAAAATTCGCAAAGTTATAGCCATTTAAAAAATTCATCAGGTTTTAAGGGATTAGACACAAATTGAAAAGCGTGCAATTCAAAAAACAATGTCAGTTTAACAGTTCCAGAAAACGCGTAAAAAATATATTTCTTGAATTAGAATTTTGATTTTTTTCTTTTTTTGTGATGGTTAGCATTATAATTTGCTAAGAAAATCACATTCTAAAATTTCTCATGCAATTTATAAAAGTTTCATGTGGTTAGTACTGGTTTAAATGGGACAATCAAAAATCGTTAGAACTCATAACATTATTTATCGGATTTCAATTTCTTTCTATTTAATTAAAAGATGAAAATCTGATTTTAGTTTTGTTCCAAGGTTTTTTTTATATTAATTTTAAAACTTAAAAATATTTATTGAAAAAATAATATAACTTTTAAAAAAATCATATTTTCAAAAACATTTTTTCAAAAGTAAACATTTTTTCAAATTTGCCGAAACAAAACTAATGTAAAAAAATCAAAAATGACGTGTTTCAAGTTCTTTTTTCTTTTAGAAATTCTTAACATTTAATAATTTAACGACAAGAAATAGAGGATAAAAAATTCATTATGCAGAAAAACGAAGAGTATTGTTTAAATGTCCGTCAGTTATTTTAAAAAATGCTTTTTCTAAGATGCAGATTAAGTCTTTTTTTTTTTTTTTAATTTACCTCTGACAACTTCAGGCTTTTTATCGTCCACCAGAGGATGTTAAAAAATCTGTATTCTGGGCCCAGGTAGGGCCAGGACCCAGATGTTACTTTTTTGGGAAGACCCGCCAGGCCGGGCCTAGCGTACTTTTCATAAAGGAGGGGACTACTTCCTTAAACTTAGGTGCACTCTGGATGAAATGTTGAAACCCGGTCTTGACAAAACCCATATTAAAATCACTGTCTCTGACTGACTTAATACGTACATAAAATAAATAAAATTCGGCTCAATCGAATTTTTTTTTTTTTTTTTTTTTTACGAAAAACATATAGATTTTAAAACTTTCATTTTACAAATAAAAAACCCTTTAAAATTTATTTTTTTTAAAATGGATTATTCAAAGGCTAAAAAAATTAAATACAATAAAACCAGTGAAAAAAATTCTGCCTATGACGGAATTCTGTCTTAAACGGAAAATATGTTGATCCATGCAAAATAAATGCAATAGTACCTGAAAAGAAAATAAGCTCCAATTACATCTTCTAGGGAGAGCATCTGTCTATAACGTATTTTTTCTTTCCTATGTGATTCCGTCTTAAAAAGTTTTAGTGTATAACATTTTTCAGAGTCTCCAACGCATGGGATATGGATTAACGATATTAAAATATAAGTGAAACATTTACATATAAATAGAGATTCATTGATAAAATAAATATATTACAGCCTTTGGTGCTTCTTTAATAATAAAAAGTATAAATATAAAAAATGAAAAGCTATAAAAGAATTTTTTGGTCAGAACTCCTCCATATGAAACTTTTTTTCCCCACCCCGAATTAAAAAACTATGTAGAAATTTGCGACTGAACCGGGCTATGATTTAAACTATTTTCCAGACCGGTCCGGGTTATGATGTTGACATTTTTTCAGGCCACGCCGAACTTTTCCCCCTATGGGTCGGTTTGAGACTTGACCTACATATTTTGACCCGGGAAGACGTCTGGTATACCAATTTAGCGTAAAAACTATACGTTGCTATTTTATGTCCCAAGAAAAAGCGTTATTTTAAACCAATTTTTTTAAAATTGCAATTTGTGAATGTTCCCTAACAAGCGTTGAAATTGAGTTAAGAAATCACAGTTTAGAGGCAGGGAAAAGTGGTGTAAGTCAGGAATTTTTGAGGATTTTGGGATTTAATATCTCTGTGGGATTTTTAGATACGGAGATGAAATTTGTTTTGTTCAATTTAGGAATGGATAAGAAATAATTTCCTAATCGGGAATTTTGGCCTATGGGGGCCATATAAAAATTTAATTTTCGTATTTTTTCAAATAGACCCCCCATGGAGTTGCAACTTATCTTATGAAAAATTTCACCTTTTTTTTATGAATTTTTGCAATTGGAAGTATGAGTCTAGGGGCAATATTTGAGGAGATAGCCTATTGTTTCGATATTTATGACTCACCCTGTATAATTTTCCATTTAATTTAATCATATTTTTAATTTGTAATAGACTAGTTTCATCAGATAAATAATTATAAATTAGTACCAAAGACTTTCAGACTAGCAGAGAAATTTTTCAATATATAATTTTCCATTTAATTTAAATATATCTGTATCTGTAAATAAATCTGTAACAGACTAGTTTCATCAAATAAATAACTATAAATTAGTATCAAAAACTTAAACATTTACATATTTTTAAGGCTCATTAGATAAAACAAAAGTAGCAAAATTATATAAAACTTTTTGATAATTGAAAAAATATATTAATGTCTGACTAATTAATTTACTTAAGAAAAGAAAATTAGACACCTGATTTTTAATTTGGTTCTTAAATTTCCAAGTATTGGACTGAATCCCACCTATTTCATGAGATTTAAAATATATAAAATTATTTAATTATATTTCTTAATTATCAAATTAAATAAAAATATTAAATGACATGTTATTAAATTTAATTTTTTACACCATTATTATCCTTATTAGCTTATAAATTTTATTACACATTAGAGATAAATAAGAATTTACCATTTTTGCCGGCAAAAATGCCAATCCTGCGTCAAATGCAACTAAAGCATTGAATTTGACGACTACAAAATTATTCTCGGTCGTCAAATTTGACAACTAGCTTTTTAAAAAATATTTATTAGACATTCGGTTCAGATTTTTTTTTTTTTTTTTTTTTTTTTTTTTTTTTTTTTTTTTAAAGGTCTAGTCTATGGGTACAAGAAATCCATCCAAGTCAAGACTGAAATCTTTTAATACATTTTGTGTAATACGTTCTTAGAGAATTAATATTTTTTATCGTGCATTTACCAATTAAATAACAATAAGTTTATAATAATTTAAACTTCTTTGAAATACCAAGCTTATGCATTCTGGTTGAAGGAAACAACTGCAAAGTAATTGTCGGTAAAAAATCCTATTAACTCCGAGCAGTTCAATTTTCCCTTTCCAAATTATTCTAAAAGAAGGGAAAAAATTTCTTTAATATTTAGAGTAAAATTGCAAACGAATTCGAAAAGTGTGCACTTTGAATTAGAAGTTTTAACAAAGATAAAAAAAATATCTTTAAAAAAGACATGGAAATCCATACAGGAATTAGTAATAAGATAAAAGAAATGTCTGTAAAATGATAAACGTGAAACTTGATAAAAAAAAAAAAAAAATGTTTAACCGAGAACTAATGTAAATTTACAAAGAGTCTAGCATTTTACTTTCTTCTATCTTTGCAGGAAGAAAGTATTGGATTCATTCAAAATTTACTACGGATTTACATGTTTTAGAGGTCAGATATACCGAAAACACATTTTTTTTTTTTTTTTTTTTTTTACAAAATGTCTGTCTGTGAGTCTGACTATCTGTATGTGACAGACATTTTTTGGGCGCTCTATCTCAAGAACTAATGCATGGAATTTAATGAAAAATTATATTCAATTATTCCCTGATATAAATTGGTGTTTAGTTTTTGTGCAAATTGTTTAACAGGTGGCGTTATTATGCAAGAACTTTCTCTATTTTTACAATAGCTCAATCTCCAGAACTAATGCACGGATTTTCAATCTTCAGATTCAGTTAGATTTTGAAATAAGTCTGTGCGGATTAAATTTTGGTGTAAATTAGGGATGCACAACCTGTGGTTTGCGATGAGTTAACGTGTGGCCCACGAATTAAGTCAATTGACAACAAGAAAAAATAGCAATTTTTGTGCAAAAGTCTCAGAAAAATAACGTAAACTTCACCAATTTACGAAAAAATTCCGATGAAATGGAATGAAAAAATCGCAAATTTTGCCCATGAGGCTCGAAAAAAAATAGCAAATTTAGCCGATGAGACACGGAAAAATTGAGTTTTGTCAATTAGGCACAGAAAAATAACAAATTTTGTCGGTCGGACGTTAAAAATCGCACATTTCATTGATCGGGCAAGAAAAAATCGTCAGATTTGTTGATGATGCACGAAAAAATTGCAAATTAAAGTCATCGGCTGCGGAAAAAAATCACATGCTTTCTCGGTTAAATGCGTGAAAAAAAACGCGAATTTCTTTGATGGGCTCGAAAAAAACCGCGAATTTGCGATGATGCGCGGAAAATTTCGTTCATCGGCGGCGAAAGAGTTGAGTTTTGTAAGTTTATCATCAGGAGAAAAAAAATCGCACTTTTAATCTTGCGGTGTAAAACAATGCATATTTCGTCAAAATAAGTTAAAAATCGCAAATTTCGCTGATTGGGCGCAGAAAAATGCAGATTTCGTCAGTTAAAGTCAGGAAAATCGCAAAATTTGCCAATCGGACTGGGAAAAATTAATATTTTCCCTAAATTTTTTCGCACATTTTATTTTGTAAAAAATATTTCTATCGGTCCGAACGTTTTGAATTTTCTGTAGGGAGTATAAATTTGTTCCATTGAGAAGATTTTAAAAGATTGAGTTGAAAATATGTATGTTAAGATAATTTTAGCATAGAAAAAATATCCTCTCTTCGAGTCGCAAAATGGCCTTCTTTTGTCAGTGTATTTGAAAGGGTTAAAATTCAAATATTTTAAAACCAATTGCATCATCGGTTAGAAGAAAGTTTCAACTTTAATATCTTTTTTTTTTTTGGCTTGTTTATATCTTAAAAATTACGCCCTGGAGGGGCATTGACAAAAGGGAGAAAAATAATTTTGGAAAAAACAAAAACGACCATTTTTGAATATTTGTTTTCAAAGGGTTAATTGCAAATTTTTTTCGAATTGATTATTGCATTTGAGACCTAAAAATATGATCTTTCGAAATATGTCTCTTAAGTTTAACTGCGCCGAGTAGTTTGGTTGATTTGGATTTAAACAAAATGATCCAAAAACAGAAATAAACGCCGATAAATGCTTCTTTCCTCAAGGTGCGTAAAAGGATCTGTGCGCATGTGCAAACGATTTTTTTCCCCGAACGTTAAAAAAATGACTTTTTGAAGAGAGTGAGTTCCGCTTCATAATTAATATCTATGAAACTAATCAAAAAATTAAAATTCTGAGCTTCAGGCGCATCATGAGAGATATTGGGCTACTCTCAAAAAATTTTTGAGCTTCGTACGTGCCGTAGATTTTGCTAGCCATCGCAGACACACAGAGCATTTTGTTCTTTTATTAGTATAGATTCCAAATCCAATTTCATTCTCAAATCCAAAAAGAGCTACTTTCTGATACATTTTTCGTTTTTTCGGAAACTCATAAAATTAGCAGGTGTTTTTATTTGGAAACTATGTAATCGAAGGGCATTATCCATTTTTTGGATACAAGCAATTTTAGAAAATACTGTCTAATTTAGCGTTTTTAATAGAATTTCCGTTAGCGACAGCATGGGAAGGGAGAAAAATCTGCAACCATTTGACAAAATCTCTTCTATCTCAACAAGGTTATATTATCAAAAATGATATTATATGATAAATGATAGGCTTATTTATCAAAAATGAAAACCGCTATTCGATTTCAAATCTACTTCATTAGTCAGGCTTGTCAATTTCATACTTTTACAGTTAAAAATTAGTCCGAAAATAGGTCAAACTTTCGTGTTGTAGAGAAGGGAATTTAAATACCACTATGAAGTATGTATCCAAAGATTACGTTAACATAAATTTTTTATCGCTATTAATAATTTTACAAATTATAGTTGTAATAACTTTTAAATAGTTGTGTACATTATAAATAATCTTCTTCGACTGTTTTCTAATATCAGGACTGGTTGCCATAATTAAAAGAAAGCGAAAAGTAGAGAAAATGAAAGAAAGCAACGTAATCGAACAAAGGACAGAGTAATACTGATCAACTGTATCACTCAAACAGTGTGGAGTAAAAGAGCGGTCAAGTGACTGTTACCATAGTTTCTAGCTTAAGATAAGGGCCGAGGAGTGACCATCGCGAGGGAGACATTCGTCCTTGAAATGCCGATTTTTCCTGCCACCAGTATAGTTGGATATGCCAATCCCAAAACTTTTTTCTATCTCATACGTACATTTTAATATTTAAAAATATAGTTACACATGTTAATGTTTTTATAATTTTAATTCAATACTAAGCCAACTTTGATTTTCATCTTAAATTTCTGCTTCAGTCAATTAATCAGAGTAAAAACGAGTTTCCGTCTCTGCAAGAGCCAATGGACAATTAAATGCTAGGCAGTTTTTTTTTTTTTTTTTTTTTTTTTTTTTTTTCAAATTCAGGGAGAACCTACTAGTCATACTCAAAAATAATCTTACAGAAAAAATTTGGTTCAATTCTATGCATAACTTCATACACTTTTAGGTGGTACATTATTGAAAATGGCACAAAAATTGCTATTGCAGGCCCCCTTCCAGCGAAATTTTTTCAAATTCAGGGAGGACCAACTAGCCATACACTTATGCAAAAAATTAGGTTCAATTCGATGCATAACTGCATACACTTTTAAGTGGTACAGTATTGAAAATGGCACGAAAATCGCTATTGCAGAGCCCCCTTCCAACGGAATATTTCAAAATTGAAGGAAGATCTGCTTGCCACAGCCAAAAAACATTTACAAAAAATTTTGTTCAATTCTATGCATATCTTCATACACTTTTTGATGGTAGAATGGCGACATACGGACACACAGACAGACACATTTTGTTAAAACATGTTTTTTGGAATCTCTAACCCCTAAAACGTGTAAATCCGTCGAAAACCGTAAGTAGAAATTAATTTCGATTACAATACTTTCTTCAATTGAAGATACCTACCTCAAACAATACCTACTAGCCCAGTAGGTCCGCTTAAAATTTTATCGGCTCGGCAAGGCAGGCACGTTCAATTTTTCTGCTAGCCCGGCCCGTTGAAAATATTGTCTTAATTCTGCAGGGTCGGGCCTAATTAGATCTGTAAAAAAGCTTTAGCAGGAATAGTGAACAAAAAAGTATGATCTTATTCAAAGTTCATACACAAAAATCAGACTTTTTTATTGGTTCGGTTAACAGAAACCTCTATTAATCCAGGTCCTAGTACGCATATATACATAATTATGTATATAAACGTATATAATGTAATTATATTCAGTACAGACATGCATAATATAATTATTAATTATACATGTGGCCCAAGTTGTCTCTATACCTCATACCAAAACTTTTTTTTTCACATAAAATAAATTGTAATTTATCAACGACACAAAATGATTTTAATTATGCTAATTGCATCAAATTAAAAAATGATCTAGGTATACCATAGATGCCAACATTGTAAATACCATATCAGGAGTGAACTAGTTAAATTTCAGGAGTTTTGGACACTCTTCAGGAGTAAAATAGTCACCTTTCAGGAGTCGTTTCAGGAGTTGCACATAATTTTTTTCGAGGTATTTTTAAAATATTTTTTACACATACTTTCTCAATCCTCAACTTTGACAGCTTTTGTATTTATTCATACAAACAAAATTAAAATAAATGTTGTCACTTTTTTATGTAATTAAAAAAATCTAATAAATTTATACAAATGGAGTATTTTTTATCATTACAGAGCAAAAAATCCATGATTTCTATACTAGCTGTGAAATTCATGAAATATTTTTTTCTTCGCAACTACTTTGCTAACAAAGTGATTTCCTCCCACAACTGACAGATGAAAATAGGATCTTTTGTAGAGGTGACGAAAATCACGATCATTTCCAGAGAATGACTGACGAAAATCGCGATAATTTCCACAGACTGACTGATGAAAATCGCGATCTTTTCCCGAGAGTAATTAACGAAAATCGCGATCTTTTGACGCGAATAATTGGCAAAAATCGTGATCTTTTAAAGCGAATGATTGACGAAAATCGCGGTCATTTGCCGCGAATGACTGACGAAAAACGCGATCTTTTATCGCGAATGACTGACGATAATCGCGGTCTTTTATCGCGAATGACTGACGAAAATCGCGATCATTTCCAAAGAGTGACTTACGAACATTGAAATCTTTTTTCAGGAATGACAGACAAAAATCGGGTTTTTTTTCCGAAAGTGAAAGACGAAACCCGCGATCTTTTGTCGCGAATGACTCCCGAAAATGGCGATCTTTTTCCGAGACTGAGTGACGAAAATCGCAATCTTTTCCCAGACCTACTATCGAAGATCCCCTTTTTTTCGAAGACTACCTGACGAAAACCGCGATCTTTTCTAGAGACTAATAGACGAAAATCGCGATTTTGTGTCATGAATTACAAAAATCGTGGTTTTATTACGCGAATGACTGACGAAAATCGCGATCTTTTACCGCGACTGAGGAAAATTTTGCTGTTTTGCCATGACTTACTGGCGAAAACCGTGCTTTTTTACCGCGAATTACTGACGAAAATCGCGATCTTTTCCTGAGAGTAACTGAAGAAAATCGTGATCTTCTGTGGCGAACAACTGATGGAAATGTATTTACGATGTATTTCAATGACCTATTGTAGAATTTCGCGATTTTTTGCAATGATTGATCGAAAAAGATCGTTATTTTTTGTCCCAAAAAATGATCGAAAATATCGCGATTTTTTTTGCCGCAAATTTCCGTATTTTCTACCTTATTACCGTACTACCGTATTTTAGCGTACTTTTCCGGAGAAGTTGGCATCTATGGTTATACATGTCTATCTTTTATAAGAATTTTGTATTTGATCATCTGTTACACTGAAACTTTCTCAAAACATATTAGAAAAACACGTCTGCGGTTTCAAATTAAAAGTTTTACATTACTCTTAAGTCTGCAGCTTTTAATTAGCACGTGAAAATACACTTCAAAATTTAGTCGTATACGAATTGCTTGCTTTATATAATTTGCACCCACGTCTCGAGTCTGTGAAGAATAATAATTGCAACCAGCGAAGTTCACAGCAATAAATAAAGAGTGTTTTATCTGAGAGGATACAGATCAAATTAAGGATAGATGTCGAAAATTACCGAAGAATGAAAAGAGATTCTTAGAATACAGATGTTTCGGTTGAATTCCGGTCCGACCGAAATTTTGGCGAAACTCAGATTTTGTGCCAAAAACGAAAACTGTCTTTCGTTCGATCTCTAGTTTCAATTATTTAATTTAAGATTGTTTCAGGAGAAGTTACAGAAAGCAATATTTTCTTACTGTATTCTTAAATAGATTATTATTTAGAAATGTTATGAATTTAACACTTTTTTTTTAAATTCAAAATAACAATTTCCGAATAGTAACGTTCGCAGACGGGACCAAATATAAATCGCAAAAAAAGTTGAAAGCACAGCTCCTTTTATCAGTGTTTCCAGTTTTTCTGCCGACTTCATCATCATCAACACAGAAGTGCAATCAAAATTTCAGTGTTTACGTTTGTTCGCACAGAACATCAGCAGTAAGTTGACGTTATTTCATCTAAAAAAGCAAATTTTTATAGAATCAAAAAGACAAACATTCAATTAACATACCTTCTAAATACATTTTCTTCGGATAAACTTATGAAGCACAGTTAAAAAATAAGGCAATCTAAGCTCAGCGATTCATCCTAGAAAGGAAAAAGAGTAAATTGCAATTTTTTCTGAAACGGAAATCAAATTAAAATAAAAAACCATATGGACAAAAACACATTTTGGCAGCGATTAAACATTCTGTTTACAGGTAATGGTAATCTACAACTTATAATAAGTACTTAATTTAAAAATCTCATTTGGAAACACCCGATTCATTATAAATAGGAATTCCGAAGGTAGAATAGAGTACGTAAAGAAATTATGCAGTTTAACGAACTTGTGAATGTGGCAAAATTCCAAACACGAATATTTTTGGCTACAATATTGTATGTATACACTCTTATAAACACGATGAATTAGAGTGAAATCTGCTTTATATTGCAAAAATTTAGAGACATTTTCTCTAATAGTTTATTTCATATCAACTGGCATCTGTGAATAAATTTGCAAAAAAATCAAATTTGGAAATTTTAAATAAATGTAATGTGAAAAACTCATGGTTACAGCCCGACCAGCGTAGAAATAATACAAACTCAAATATAAAAAAAAAAAATAAAATAAAATAAAAGTTCTGTCAAGTAGTGTTCCTTCTATGCCATTTTTGAAGGGTGCAGCACCCTGCCCTTTTTCAAATTTACAAAATGCACCCAGCCCTTTTTAAAAGTAGTAAAAAGCACCACTGCTTTTACCCAGAGATTTTTAATAAATATATTTTTTTAATTTTGTATTTTTCTAAATTTGATTCAAAAAATGATTGAATCTTTTCTTTTTTTAAAGAAAAAGAGCATGGAACTATTCAATCATGTTTTAATTTAATATTGTATTTTTAATTTTTATATCACAAAATCATTCGAAATTAATGTATCTTGATTTATTATATTTAAAAATAATGTATTTTGCCGCTTTCTTTTTTCCTCTTCTAAAGGAAATTTTGTTTCTTGCAAAAGTGACCTTTTCAGCTGCAGTACTGCCCTTTTTAGTGAATAGCACCATGCCCTTTTTATTTCTAGAGTGAACACTACTACCAAGCCTGCTTGCGGTAGCCAGGAGTAGAGGTCTGCACGGGCCGGGCCGCGGCCCGGGTTCGGGCCGATTTCCAATAATGGCATTCGGGTCGGGCCGGGCTCGGGCCTTACTTCTGAAGACTCGGGCCGGGCCGGGCCTAGTCACTAATCTTTCGGGCCGGGCCGGGCTCGGGCCTTAATTTTTTTGCTGGACGGGCCGGGCCTAACTTTTTTTTTCCGTTACGAAGCCGAGACTGATTCCATTCTTCCTAGTTTTCATGGACCAAAATAATCAGTTCCTATTGAATCTTCCTATATGAAAATCCTTTTCTCGACTTTTTATAAATCAGTAATATTTAGCTTTGTCCAAAAATGTTTGCAAAAAAGGCATATACTTTTAAGCCGTCATTATTCTGCAATTAAACATTAGAATTTATTCCTTTTAAAGAATCGTAGATTACTAGGCGTTTTAAAATAGAATTAAACACACACACACACACAAAAAAGAAAAAAACATGATTATGACGGAATTTTTTTTAAACTGAAAACAGAAAGTTTCTTTTAAAATGTTCATCCATGCAAAATGAATACAACAATACGGGAGAAAAAATATATTAAACATTTACATCTGTTAAGAAGGGAATGTATTTTTTTTTTTTTTTTTTTCGTTCCTAAGCGATTTCGTCTTTGGAAATTTTACCATATACCGCTTTTTCGACTTTTTGTCTCCTTTACAGGGAATATGGATTAATAATACTAGTGATAACTGAAACATTTACATACAACAAACAGAGATTCATTTAAAAGCGTAAATATCGCAGCCTACGGCACTTCTGCATAAATGGAGATTATAAACATGAAAAAACAAGTTGGAAATTGCACGTGAAGCGTAGCAAATGAGGTGCGTTCGTACGATAATGAAGTTTTAAAAATATCACTCTCATATATCAATCTCATAAAACTGTAAATAATTACAATTAAAATCCGCACCAAACAATGTTCTCCCTATACCATTATGCAATGGAATACTTTTGTGTGGCCTTGTAAATCAATAACAAATATTCTTTGTACCACAGATTACGCAAAATGTATAGTATATTATAATATCTATTTTATAGATGCATATCAGTTTTATTACGTTCGAATGTGTGTAACACCATTAAAATGCACTTGAAACATTTTTCCCCTTTAACCGTAATGTAACGGAATACTTTTGATTGTCCCTGTAATTGAACTACGCATCCGATTTTGATAAAATTTGAAATAACTTGACAAAATTATGTAATAATTATGTATTTAAAATTTCAAACGATTAAAATGCATTTGAAACATTTTTCGCCATTGATCGTAATGTAACGGAATCCTTTTGATTGTCCCTGTAATTGATCTATGCATCCGATTTTCTTAAAATTTGAAATGACTCGACAAAATTATGTAATAATAATATATTTTAAATTTCAAACGATTCGGTTGGGTAGTTTCTGCGTTGTTATATGCGGACGGACGGACAGACAGACGGACGGACTGAACGACAACAATAGGTGCTTCGTATATACATAATTACGAACGCACCTAAAAAAGACTAATATAATTTTTTTCGGTCAGAACTCTTCCATAAGATTAAAGATCAATGTTCTGTAGAAATTCACTTGAGCCGGGCCGGGTTCGGGCCGAATTTTAAACTTTTTTCCGGACCGGGCCGAAATTTTAACTTTCGGGCCGGGCCGGGTTGGGACAATATTTTTTTCGTTCGGGCCGGGCCGAAATTTTAACTTTCGGGCCGGGCTCGGGCCTGGAAATTTCGGCCCGTGCAGACCTCTAGCCAGGAGGGCTTGAGAAAGTAAGTCGTAAAGCACCTTATGACTTTCATATATTTATCTACTAACTATATACTCTATCCATACACAGAGATTTATTGCATACTGTACATTCAACCTAGGTACTTCCCCTTTAAAATATATTAAATAATACATACAGCTTAAAATTAAAAAACCCTCATATATATATTTTTAAAATTTTTTAATTAAAACAAATGTTTTGAGTTTTCTAAAATGAAAGAAAAAATCTCGAGACCCCCTTACCTTGACCCTTCATATCATCACGGTACTTCAAAAAGGTACCACCAAAGAAAATTTAATGCAAAATTTATTTAATTCATTTACTAATAAAAATAGATTGTATTTTTCATACAAAGTAATTTGATTAATTATATTTAGAAAGAACAGTGATACAGTCGAAACTAAATATTTTTTAACAAGGTTATTTACACAACTATTTATCAACAAGTAGCTTTTCGCCCAATCCACGAAAAAATGGACATGATTATGAAAATTTAAATTTCTTTAAATATGATTGAAATTTTGCATATTAACTGTTAAGAGTGTACCATTTCATATTTTATCAAAAAAGAATTAAATTTTTGTCATTAACATACTTATTTTAATTAATAAAGTGACACTATGACTTTGTAAAATAGACTGCGGCAAAAATCTTTACATTTCATGGTCGCGTACAGCTGAACAAAAATTCTGAAAATCTCCAAACTTGGATATATATATGATCTGACAGCTATTATTGAGTTTTTGTCTGCAGAGAAGTGTTCACTAATCTTCATTACAAAAGGTAAGCATATTTAATTACTCTTAATTATTGTGTCACACCCGCAATAAAAAGTTACATTTATATCTCTGCAGAAAAATATTTTTGATTTAAAGTTATGAAACTTTATATTCAAAAATAGTTTATTAAGATACTTTGAATTACAGACATAAAAGAAATTAATTAATATTTTAATTATAATTATTGAGTGTTGCGGGCGTGACATGTCTCTGTTGCGAGTGTGACTTCTAATTAAAGTCACACCCGCAACGTCTTTTAAAATTGATTACAAATGCATATTTGAACAAATTATATGTAAATTTATAAAAGAATAATATGCTGGGAAACATGTACTTGGCAGCTTTAACTATGCCTTTTGATTTAATAGAGGGAATTCCAGTTAATAAATAAAAATGTGCATCATCTGAGCATGTGACACCGTGTGCAGTTGATTTATTCAGTTTGGATTGATAAAATTGTTGCTTTACTGCAAGAAAATAATTTTATTAGCGATATATGATTAAGAAATTAATTTAAAAAGGTAAGATTTTTATAGAAATTAAAAAAAGAAAATTATGAAACAATATTTTAGCAATTTTCTTTAAATTTGTTAAATTTGTTTTGTTTTTTATATACTTTTTTTTATTTTGTTATTTGATAGTATTTATCTAACATATATATTTTTAGTTTTTTAAAATAAGTAAATCAATATTAGGGGAAGATTTTTTTTCTCTTTTAATTCAAATTAAATAAAAAGTAGAAGTAAGAATAATAGAAACTGTTAAAATGTTTATTAAGTTAGCATAAAATGTATATAGTCAGTTTGAATTTAACCAAAATTTAACATAATTAACTTTATGTAAGATTAGAAATTTCAAGGGATAACTATTAAAAATTTGTTAAGCTTATATTTTTGGACTGGAAGTGCTATATTTATTCAGTTTACACATTAATTTCTTCTCTTTTGCAGAGAATGAAGAGTACAGAAAGATCACGATATCATTGAAAAAAAGATTAAGGAAAACCCTTTTAAATATGAAGCATATCTACAACAAGAGAAGGAAAGAGACAAAGCAAGGAGAGAAAAGAGACTATTTTAAAAAATCATGGTAAAGAATGGCAATCCTTTTGCATTTCATCTCATGGTAAAGGAGTTGTCGATGGGGTTGGTGCAGTTGCCAAGTAAATGGTAACACTAGCAACGCTCTGCAACTATAAATTCAGCTTCAGATTTTGCCATGTGTGTAGAAAAAGTCCTAAAAAATATAAAAGAACTTTGCTGAATGTGAAATTTCAGAAGATATTGTGAAAATGCTTCATGAATGCTGGCACCAAGCACAATCGGAGCTCGACATTCAATCGATACATCATGTTTTTATTGACGTAGGAACAATTAATGTAGCAATAACTTCAGAAAGTGATCACAAGAGAATTTGTTTGTTAGCATATTTTGTCAAAAATATAACATCCAATGATAAGAGTACAGTTGGAGATTTTGTAGAAGTTGTTTATTCTCCACATTAAAAAAGAGTGAAAACTTTGATGGACAAATAAGACAAATGAATGGGGATATTATAGAATAAGATTATCGGAATAAAAATCAAGAAAATATATATATTTGGCTCAGTCTGTTAGATGTATCCATACTTTGACAAGGATATAATATCCAACGATGAATGTGCAGTTGGAGATTTTGTAGAAATTGTTTTATTCTCGACATTAAAAAAGTGAAAACTTTGATGGACAAATAAGACAAATGGATGGTGACGATATAGAATTAGAATGTTTGAAAAAAATTTAAGAAAACGTGCATATTTGGCCCAGTCAGTCAGATGCATCCTTGGAAAAAAAGAGCATTTTTGTAAAAAAAAGCTACCACCACCAGAAATTATAAATTCAAGATTGGAAATGAATTTTTTTTTTATATTTTCCTCTCTAGATATTATAATTGTAATATTGATTAATTCTTTAATTAAAAAAATCTGCCTTGAAAATATTTGTGTATGTCATTATTTTATTGGCTATACAAGTCACACCCGCAACAGGGCGTCACACCCGCTACGAAAATTTTGAATATTTTCCACAAAAGCAAGAATTGAGTAAGTAATTTAATTTTTTTCATAGAATAATTATTTAAGTATTACTGTCCAATATATAAAAATATCAATTCACTAAGTTGTCATAATTCACAGAGTTTTGCATTTTTGGACTGAAAGATGAAAATGCATGTCCTTTTTATGTCACACCCGCAACAGGCGGACATTATTATTATTATTATTATTATTATTTTTTTTTTTTTTTTTTTTTTTTTTTATAAATAAATGATACATCGGACAATTTTCAGATTTGGATAAATGTATGTGCAAGTGGTCTACATTGAAATTCATACAAATTGAGGCCAATGCTCAAATTTTTTTTTGCTGGTGACTAAATTAAGTTGTGTAAATGTCACACCCGCAACTTTGGATTGGGCGTTTTATCCTATTACAAAAGGGTATACGAAAAATTTGCAACTACGAAACATTTCAAACGAAACATTACAGATAAGATCACAATACATTTATTTACACTGTTCTTATAAGAGTTGCGAGATTTCCATAACCGTACTTTTTGTTAATAAATCTAATTATTTTTGTAAATATTGTACGAAAAGAGCTCAAACTACTGATTTATTAAATCAGTTTTAATTACAAAAAATCCACCTAAAATCTATTTTAATTATTATAATTATTATACATGCTGCTCTGGATATCGAACATTAACGTAAATATTTATTCAGGTGAAACAATTTTTTATTCAAAATTCAAGATATAAAAAGGTTTCAACAAGATGCCAGAGTGCGTCACATTACTCCAATCCCTAGACACACACACACACATATGTATATATATCGACAGCTGGAGCACTATATAGGGTGTCCACTCTCAACGGTGGCCAATGTCTAATTTCTAAACTGTTACAGACATAGTTCCAATTGCTTAGCTTATTTTATGTCGGCCGATTACCTACATGTGGGATATAGGCCCTAATGGGGCGTGATGCCCTCCGTGGGAATATAGCTCTAATTGCAAAAATGCTTTAAAATTTGTTTAAGCGATTTAGGTTAAAAAAATAAAAAAATTACGAAAATTAAATTTTTATACGGTCCCCTGGTCCTATAAGTGATATTTAGTAAGTTTTTACCACTACTCTAACAAGTCAGACAAAAAAAGTCCCATTCATCTAACACTAAAATTGACAAAGTTATGAAGCTTTAAATTTCATGACTTAAACCCCTTTTCTGTAACTGAAAATGGATGAGTTGCACTAAGCTTTAAGGGAACATACGCTAAGTGCTTAAAGTATATAAAGGCCGATATTTCTAATGCTGTCTAATGGCTAATTCCTAAACCATATGTCACAGACATATAGTTCCAATAACAAAAATGGTTTAAATGAGGTAAAGAAATATTTTTAAGGCTATTTAACTGAAGTTGCGGCCATTATATAAGTTTCACGGTAGTGTTAATTTTAAATAATTAACTTCTAGATTATTGGTTAAAATAATTTAAGACGCCAGTTTCAAAATTATCTTTATCGAGAAAATCAAATTTTAGGAAATCGCGAAAAACCTTTAAATGCGTCTATTGGTTTTCATTATAAATTTGGATATTGTAGTGTTACATTAGTGCAGATTGGCACAGACTGATAACGTGCGAGATTCCAGACTCTGACGTTGTGGGTTCAACTCCAAATTGGAGCACCTTATTTTTTCTTTATATATTTTTTACATGTTACATATTTTAAGCTAAATTGGGAATTCTATAGCTTATTAATATTTTCTTATTAATATTATTAATATTTTCTTATGGGGATAGTTTACTTTTTTCCTTTTTTTTTTCTTATTAAAAAAAAATATATGGTTCAAATGATAAACTAATTGCACTTCAAAATTCATAGAATAAATAAAAATTAATAAAAAATGCATATATAATTAAAATTTGAATATTTTAAAATCTCTTCTACTTTAAATATTAATAATTTTGCTCAATTACATTTATATATATTGCTAAGTAAAAAAAAAAAAAAAAAAATCATACCTTTGTAAATTCGTTAAGTTTACATTCTTCATTCAATATCAGTTCATCTGCCTCAATAAATTGTCGATTATCTCATATTTTTATTATTATATTATGAAATTCTTCAGCTATAGCAATAGAAAAACAGGAAATATCCAGTGGAGAATTTGTAAGCAGATTATCATTTTGTTAACAACATATCGCAATATTTTAATGCATTCGTAATTTCGTCTTTTTGTTTCTTTTCCAAACGAAAATTGTCTGTACTATTTCAGTACTGGTTCCTTCCATTACAGTATTTTTAGCATTCAACCTTCGATCGACACAAATCTATCTTCGCTCAATTTTCATACCGCAATTTTACCTATACATATTGTCTGCAAAAGAAACTAAATGACAACATCAAAAAGAATTTCTATTTTTGCGTGATTTTACCGAGAGAATAAAAGCAGACGAATAAAATAAATATATATATATTTTATGTATCGTAAATTTTATTTCATTAGGCGACGACCTTTCCAATCTAGTTGATTTTTTTATGAATAGTGTTTTAATTTGTTGAAATAAAAATATATATATATATATATATTTTAAATTTAATCAGTCATTTCTTATTTGTGCAAACTATAAATAATGTTGAGGTTGAACTTTAGAGATAAATGTATTAAAAGATCAGTAAAAATTTGGATAATATTTTAGCACTACTGCATTAATATTTTATTACACTTTCGAAGGTATGCATTATTTGAATTAACTAATCCTATAAATGTTTGAGAAATTGCACCTGAAAATTATTTTGTATCATTTATACAAAAAAGGATAATTTTTTATTAAAAAATTCCACAAAAAAGTGATAGAAAAAAGAAAAATTATTTCAGAATTGTGCTTAATAAAAAAAAAAAAAAGAAAAAGAAAAAGAAAAAGAAAAAGGAATTAAATAATAAAAAAAAATTTCAAGGCATACATTAGTTATGCAGTTTTGTCAATAAAAATATTAGTTTAAAAATTGCAGATAAAAAGAAATTTTCATGAAATAAATTCGAAAATATAAATTTGCTTTATTAAGAAAATATCAAAAAATTCAAAGCTGTAGAATTCCCAATTCTGCTTAAAATATGTAACATGTAAAAAGTATATAAAGAAAGAAAAAAAGAGGTCCAACTTGGAGTTAAACCCGCCACGTCCGAGTCTGAACTCTCGTACGTTACCGCGGCGCCACGAAGCTGCTGGCCAACAGATATACTAACAGATATTTGAAATAAACGCTAAACTTTGATCCCCAATTTCTCAAAAACTAAGGTCCATTTGAAGGAAACCTTTCAGCCGAATAATTAATGGTATGACCCCTACAACATACTTTGAATTCATCAAAATCTGTGCGCACCATGTTTGGTGGTCTCCTTGTAAGTATCACTTATAGAACCGGGAAACCGTATAAAAATTTAATTTTCGTAATTTTTTACTATTTTTTTTTTTTTTAACCTAAATCGCTTAAAAAAACAATTCTTTATTTTTTTTAAAAGCATTTTTGCAATTGGAAGTATATGTCTATAATTAACAATTTAGAAATTAGCCATTGGCCACCGTTGAGTGTGGATACCCCGTTGTGTGTATATTATATAGTGCTTCAGCTGTTGCCGAAGAAAATGTACTTCAATATCAAAATTTCTCACATAACCAGGGTTGATAAAAATCACGATTTAAAAAAAAAATATGTACCCTATTTTTTTTTTTTTTTTTAAATTTAAAGCAGATTTTTTATTATTTGGGCCCTCGTTTACGTATGTATATGCAATTTTTTTGTATAAATTTACACATTTGTATTAATTTCACTACATTTTCTACATAAGGATTCAAAATATTTTACATAAAAAAAAAAAAAACACAAAGAAATTTAAAAAGATGCATTTAAAACTTAAAATTTTATTGTTCTATTATTAAACTTTAACTGTTTATATATATATATAAAATATATATATATTTGAAAACATATTAGAATGGATTTTTAATTGACACTAATGTATGGATAATTGTATAGTTACATCAATTAATTCTATTAATATAATTTAATTAATTTACATGTACCTAACTTTTAATAAACTGGAGACCTATAATACTATTCTAAATGTATAGGGTAAATATATTAATTATCTATTTTTAAATCTTAAATCATCCTATATTAAGATATTGAGTTTAGCTTAGTCAAATTATTTTGTTTTAAATCTTAATATGATAAACAATGGTGTATGGTTTATTTTTTTCTGTTATCACATTACTTCGTTTTTAATTTATTATCGCCATGTTGACGATAATTATTTTTATTTTTTCCCTTTTCATTTTGCTATCCAATTTAGTAATTTTGATGTACCTTGCTTTTGATCTTTTTTCTTCAATTTAATTTTGGTTTTATGTGTGTTGGTAGCCCCAAATTCGGCCCCAACCTGGCCTAACATGTTTTTCAATTCCGAACTAGGGCTGGCTTCCTTCTTCCTAGGTCTGCACGGGGCTAAATTTCCAGTTCCGGTCTTGACGCAACCCATATTAAAATCACTCTAATTGACATAATCCATGCAAAAAATAAGTAAAAATTTGCTCAGCCAAAAACTTTTATAAAAAGTGCATGTACTTTTACAATTACGTCATTATTTTACAATAAAAAATTCGAAATTCATTTTTTTTAAAATAAAAGATGATAGTAGATTCAAAGGGGAAAAAAAAAAAAGTAAAATCAATGAAAACGAACCTGCCTATGACGCAATCCTGTCTTAAATGGTAAAGATCCAAGCAAAGCGAATACAATAATACCCGAGGAAAAGAAAAGAAAAAAAAAAAAAAGGATTACATTCATGCATCCTTAGAAAGGAACTTGTCAACTTTTTTTACAATTAAAAATTATAAACATGAAAAAAAGAAAAAGCTATAAATATTTTTGGTCGGAACTGATCCATACGAAACAATTTTTAACCATATTGATAAAAAAAATTTACGTAGAAATTCAATTAGGCCGAGCCGGGCTATGATTTTAACTTTTTTTCTATGGGTCGATTCGGGATTGGACCTAGATATTTTGACCCATGCAGGCTACCAGCATATTTTGAAAACGGGTTTTTCGTAAAATCTGTACGCTGCCTTTTTTATGTTCAAATGAGAGGAACTGTCTTAAACTTACATTTAATAACTGACAATTTGGGGATGATCTTTATCTTACTTTCAAAAGAAGTCAAAACTCTCCGCTTAGAAGCACGGTTAAGTGGTGTAAGGCACGTATTTTGGATTTTAATATCTCTGAGATTTTTCGCTATGGAAATGATATTTTTTTGTTCAGTTCAGGAATGGATAAGGAATAATTTCCTAGTTGGGAAGTTTGCCCTACGGGGGCCGCATTAAAATAATTTAATTTTCGTATTTTTTAATAGATCCTCTCCCATGGAGTTTCAATTTGTATCATCACATTTTGTTTTTAATGAAACGTTGCAATTGGATATATGTGCTTAAGGGCAATATTTAAGGAGATAGCCTATTGTTTCGATAATTATGACTGACTGACAAACACACACACACACTCTCTCTCTCTCTCTCATATATATATATATATTTAAAATTCTGAATCGATTATAAATTGGTTAAATAATATATTTTTTTAAATAAAATTGTTGTCTGTCAAATGTTAATCTCGACTCTGGGTATGAGTTATGTTTACATAAAAGAATGATGGTTTGAGGCTAGAGAATGTTCTGGAATTTTCTTTTTAGATTTAAAAGAGGAAGCCTCAAGAGGTGGTAAGAGGGAGGATTCTTGGGTGCTCTTTTGCATGATTAAGGCTGGATGTAGTAAATAATGGAATATTTTTTGGATGTTTCGGTAAAATATCGTCTGCAACAGGAGCTTTCCTCTCTATTATAGCTACAGTTTAATAAAATGAACTTGCAGCAGCCAAGGAGTGATTATTTGACCTTCTACGTTTATTTATTTTTATTTTAATTTTTTTTTCTCGCTGGCCATGACTTCTGTGCGGAGAAAGGGAAACCTGGCGATGATGTTTCTGCCCCCCTAACTTTAAATTGTCACACACACACACATACACACACACACACACACACATTATATATATATATAAAATTTATTACTATTACCAATGAAAATAATCCCTGGAGCAATTAAAATATTTCAACTGAAACCTTACCTACACAACATCCTGAATAAAATGTTTTAACGTTAATCGAAAATTCATTAAACTTTTATTTTGCTTAAAATCAAAATTGGTTATGTTATAGATTTCATATCAAATTCAAAACAGTCTTTCAAGCTATTTCTAAATTTTGTAATAAGCATGAGCAATGGAAATCATAATCACTATATATATATACTATAAATTCTAGTATATAGCATACACTTGTAATTGAAATTATGCAGCAATATAAAAAGTTATATTTTAACTGATCGGAAATAACCCCGGTTTACCCTATATGCGCTTTCAGTACATTTTAATAAAAATTCAAAAGGTATTTTTGGCATTTGGGTTCAAGATCAATGAAATTCTTTTGTTGAGTCGAGAAAATAAATAAATAAAAACAAAATAAAAAAAGGAGTAAAAAAATTGTCAATAATTTTTCTAGTTAAAATTTCAATCATTTGCTGAAAAGTAAAGAAGTATATACATAAATTGAATGCCTATGAGAAAACGAAATATACAGAACAAATGAGAAATACAAAATGAACAGATAAAGTTTAACCCTTTTATGCGCAATAAGAAAGGTGCTTGATGATGGTCTTATTTGATATTTCTTATCTTACTGATAAACAAAAAAAAATCGCAGTAGCTAAGGCGTGATAATGAATTGGGGCTCGATAAGTGTATAATACAAATTTAGGATATTATGAGTGCATAAGTTTTCACGGGTATTTAAATAAACATTTACGCATGCATTTTTCGGAAAATTTTTTTTATTAGTAATAGAGAGACGTTTACTAAAATTACATTTTAAGATGTTGATGGTAATTTGTCATTTAAATGATATTAAGTGAAATACAGTTATTTAAACAGTTTAAAAGCTGCAATTATACAGGGTGTCTCAAAAAAGTCAAAACGCACTTTAATATTTTCCAGCTAGCCATGTTTTTCTTAAATCGGAGAGCATGTTTAAATCGTATCCTTCTAAATCAATTTAACACCAGCTTGCCCTGTTTTCCTTAAATCGGAAAACATTGAGGCTTGCAAAATTAGCTTAAATCGGATCATGCTAAATCGATTTAACACTAGTTTGACATGCAAACGGTATATTACATCAAAGTAGATAAATCAGTTTTCTGATGTTAGCTCTGAATTGTTACTTTATTTTAAATCGATTTAAGAGCAATTAGTCCAGTCATTAAGTGCTCAAAAGGGACAAATAAATGCAAGTTTTGGTGTAGTTTTGAATTTTGGTTCCCTTTATGTTTTTTTGGGTCGCTGAACACGAATCTGGCATTATCCAACAAAATTTCTCCCCGGAAACACGTTTGTTTTGGGCAAAAAACGTGGCTTTTTTTCGTTTTTTCTAAATAACTTCAAAATTATGCATTTTCCATAAAAGTCATCAATACATAAATTAAAGAGCATAAAATTTCCTACATTTTATGTATTAAAAGTTTTTTCTCTGATCAATAGTTCAGCCGTGAGAGAGCCACAAAAATGGGTGTGAAAAGCAAAAAATTCTGAAAAACGGGAATTACAGCACCGTACGTCGATGAAACATGAAAAACAACCATTTTACGCAAATTTTCCCCACTTAATAATAATAAATATATTACTATTGACTATATTTTATTAATCTGATGTTCATTGTTCCTTTCATATTTAAAAAATAAATAAAAATAAGCATATCTGGGATCAAAATCTTCATTTGCTATTACAAAATAACAGTAATAATTTCTTAATTTGACTTTTAAATAATGTAAATGAAATAACTAAAACAGGCTTTAACATAAAATAGCTGACACGGATTCCAGTTCTTAAAGCTCTCGAAGTTCGAAATGTGGGTGTGAAAAAAAAAAAAAAAAAAAAAAAACCCGGAAAATAGGAATTATGGCACTGTACATAGATTTAACATGAAAACTGACAATTTTTCGCAAATAGATTTAAATTATTCTGAAGATATTATGATAGACTATATTTTACAATGAAGTTGCTAACAATAAAAACGACGACTCATTATGAATTATTATTTAATTATAATTAATTATGTACATTAGTAAGTACATTTACTTAAAAAACAAAGTACTATTTCCGCTTTCTTTTATTTGAGGGTCCCTGCTTTTCACCGACATCTACAAAATAGCAATAGACGAATGGAGTTTTTATAACTATCAATATTATAAATAATTTTTTTTAAATAGTAAATATTTGATAGTAAATATTTGATACCTTGCGGCATGACTATTTCCCCTTCCATTGGGTCCTCTGATTCATTGAGGGGGCAATCCATTTCCAGATCGGCTTCAAAGTCTAGCTCATCCTATTCGTCTTGCACACAACTGCGATTTTGTTGCAGTTTCTCGAAGCCAATCTTCTATCTGATATCTTCGCAAATAATTTTTGCTGCTGCTTCAACCACTCGCAGCCTCACATCTCGATCAGATTTACATGTTTGCTGATACCATGCATGAGTAAGTATCTTCCCTCCTACATTCTTGAAACACAGAATGGACTTTTTTCTCCGATTCTTTGTGATCAGTATTCGTCTCCATATCTCTCAATGAGGTTAAACTTTACAGTTCTCATATCAGGTTTATAACTCGCTGTAGCCTGTTTCATTAGCTCTTCCATGGAGAATTGACACTCGTCATCATGATTTTCAAGGTAATCGTATAACTTTGCATTGCTCTGTCGATTGCCTCGGCAAATGGACCACGTTTCTTCTGTTCTTGGACCTTCGGCCTCCCATAAATATATTTAAAACATTTGATGTGGTATTGAGCATCTGCTGCGATCAAATCCTTCACTGGTTCGATGCGCTGAATTATAGCCTGCCCATAATCATTGCGAGCTCTTGCTGCTTTCAAAATTGTATTTTTGAATCCCATGTGTCGCACACTGTATACAGTATTGCGTTCGCTTGGTGGATTTTTCGCTTGTGTTGCAATGAACTCATCCGAAATGCACAGTCCATATATAAAACAATTAGTTCGAAAATTAAACTGAGGAGTTGATGATCTTAAAATTTGAGAAGTGCTATCACTTTGTTCCTCAATCTTCTTCACATAAGCAGTAATCATCCGTTCATTTACGTATGCTTTTTTACACTTGAACTTGCACACCTACTGAGGTTTTCCCCTTTAGGAAAACTGCCTTTCCATCCTTTCTTTCTGCACTTGCGCTGCAATACCTCGACTAACATTCACTGACGGCTCCTCTTCTAAAGGAGAGTCAAAAATAAAACACAGCGACATCGCGCAAAATTATTTTAGATGTTCACTGTATTCCCAAAGACACAAACAGGGAATTACTAAATTATAAGTAAGCAGTTGCATATGGAAACTGAGAGGAATGTGTCTTCCTGATAAGCTAGTGATCTGTGCGACGTATATTTCTAACAGAAGCGAGACTGGTGGGGAAGGGGGGGGTAGTATTCTACTGAACGTGGACATGGGATGAAGGGGTGGGCGCTTGACCAACATTATTTCACACTTTCACCCCTTCAATCAAGGGGGAAAGTGCAGATGGGATCAGTTAAAGCCTGTTTTAGTTATTTTATTTACATTATTTAAAAGTCAAATTAAGAAATTATTTCTATTATTTTGTACTAGCAAATGAAGATTTTGATCACAGATGTGCTCATTTTTATTTATTTTTTAGTTATAAAAGAAACAATGAACATCAGATTAATAAAATATAGTCAATAATAATATATTTAGTATTATTAAGTGGGGAAAATTTGCGTAAAATGGTTGTTTTTCATGTTTCATCGACGTACGGTGCTGTAATTCATGTTTTTCAGAATTTTTTGCTTTTCACACCCATTTTTGCGGCTCACTCACGGCTAAACCATTAATTAGAGAAAAAAAACTTTTAATACATAAAATGTAGTAAATTTTATGCTCTTTAATTTATGTATTGATGACTTATGTAAAATGCATAATTTTCAAGTTATTTAGAAAAAAAAAGCCACATTTTTTGCCCAAAAAACGTGTTTCCGGGGAGAAATTTTGTTGGATATACCAGATTCGTCTTCAGCGACCCCAAAAACATAAAGGGAACCGAAAATCAAAACTACACCAAAACTTGCATGTATTTTTTACCAAATGCCTGGACTAAATGGGTAAATCACGATTTAAGAAATTGGGTAAATCACGATTTAAGAAATTTGCTAAATCGCGATTTCCGATGTAAGTTTTAAGTAGATTTAAGAGTTAAACCGATTTAACCCCTTAACGCGCAGTGCTGCCGGGTCGGCAACACCTAAAGTTCCCCCTGTTTAGAGACACAAAAACTCCGTGAATATTTCAAAAACTACTCTAATGGCTACTTTAAATCCTTCCTATGAGTTCTAGATGGCAGCACCACAGAGATCAAACTCTACTGTTTTTAAATAATAGGTAAAATGTTTTACTGTAATACGCGCTTCACAGCAATGCTTTACTTATAGGAGGTTACCACTTCGGCAACAGCTGTATAATTAAAATGGTTAGTGCAATCTTTACAAAACAATACATGTGTACTCCTCTAGGCCTAAATAGATTGCTTAATTTTTTATTTCTTTAAATTCCAACTTTAAAGAGTAGTGCGCCGGAAAGGGTTAAGGCCTAGGCGATACATATAAAAAATAACTGGCAGAAAGAAAGATCCAATGTGACCGTCATTTACAGAAAGAAAAAAAAAACACTTTTTCGGGAAAGGTGTAATAGCAATATGTAAATAGTATAGCGATAAATTGAATTGATAGAGATTGTAGCAATATAAAACAAAGAAACTGACACCGATAGTCTATATGATAACACTGGTGAATCTGAATCAGACTACACATTTACATTTAGCATTCTTTGTTGCATTTATTATATATTTATATATTATATAGATTATTGGAATAATGCATTAATGAAAAAGTAATAAATTTTAAATTAACAAGAAATTTATACACAGAACATGTATAGATATATATACAGGGTGTCCCCTCTCAACGGTGGCTAATGGCTAATTTCTAAACCGTTAGTCATAGACATATAGTTGCAGTTGCAAAAATGCTTTAAAAAAGGTAAAGCATTGTTTTTCAAGCGATTTAGCTCAAAATAAAATTTTATTAAAAAATTACGAAAATTAACTTTTCATACGGTCCCTCGGTCCTATAAGTGATATTTAGTAAATTTTTCCCACTACTCTAACAAGAGAAAAAGGGTCCCATTCACATAACATTAAAATTGACAGAGTTATAAAGCTTTAAATTTCATGACTCAAACCACTTTTCTGTAGCTAAATACGGATGAATTGGACTGAGCTTTAAGGGAACGTTCACTAAGTGCTTAAAGTATTATAAAGGGCGTCTATTTTCAACGCTGTCTAACAGCTAATTCCTAAACCATTTGCCTCAAACATAGTTCCAATTTCTAAAAGGTTTTAAATGAGATAAATATTTTAAAAGCAATTTAACTGAAGGTGCTACCACCGTATAAGTTTTACGGTAATGTTAATTTTTGTCATTTAAGTTCTAGATTGGTTAAAATAGTTGAAGACGTGAGTTTTTAAATTCTCTTTATCGTGAAAATAAAATTTTGGGAAATGGGCATTTCCATGAAAAAGTGGACATAAGGGTTGAAATTTCAAATTTCATTTATTACTACAAGTAATATATCAAATTAAAGGTAAAACCATGACGCTTACGAAATTATAAAGAGCTAAGATGTAAAAATTATTCTTTTATAATTTATCTAGGCTCAAAGATAGAAGAAATTAAAAAACTTTCAAGGATGTAAAACAGGGTATATTCATTGTGTCAGATGCAATATATAAAACAGTAGTATTTTCATTGTATGTGCATATATTACTATTTGTGACCTTTGTTTACCTTTTGAAATGCTTAATTTAAAAAAAAAATTAAAGACCTGATTTTTAATACAAATATAATTACATTGTCTCTCTGTCACACCCGTCACAAAAAAGATGCATAAGTTGTTATACAAAATGCATTTTTCCTCAAAAATACATGAAACTTTCTGAAAGTCTAATTATTGTAGATCTGAATAACTATAAAATATTAAAAATTTATTAAATTTTTATTTTATAGGAAATTTTGGCGTGACGGGTGTGACAAAATCCTTGTGACGGGTGTGACAAGGTGCTTGTGACGGGTGTGACAATATTTAAAAATTTTTAGATATATATTTAAACAGTTATTAAATAAAATAAAAATTTGAATCTGTGTTGTTTCTAAACATATTAAGAAAAATATGGCTAAAAAGAAAACTTTAAATCATAAAATAAGTATATAAATTATTTTAGCAAATTGTGAGTTGGTAGCAATTTACTTTAACTTTTGATAAATTTTCAAGAAAATGAAAATTTATTACTGATATTCTTTACATAACCATAACTGTATCCAAAAAATAAATATGCTTGCCTATTTTGTTAACTGCAACTTTATATCATAACTGCTGTATGTACAACTGTATGTACTGCACATGTATTTTGGATTTTTCAAGGTGAAGAGTTCTAAGTTTTTTTCAGATTACAGACATAGTTTCTCTTCAACATAAAATGTAAGTCTTTATTCCTTTTATCATACCTGCCAACATATCAATTTTGCAATCCTTACAATTTTCTCAATGTATTCTTACATGCTTAAAAATGCATAACATATGCATATGCAATGCAAAAAGTAATATTTCTTAAAAATATTTTCTATGTTATTTTTACATTTATTTTTATATTAAAAAATAAAAACATGAGGTTGCACAAGAAAACTATTTTCCTATTTCATACATTTGGAACGTGTTTCCAAAAAATTGTCCTGCACGATGATCTGTAATAGAAAAGGGCAGACTAAATTCACAGCAAATTTCCTGAAAGGTTACAGCAGTTGAGGGGGTGGAAGAAAGAGTATATCTCAAGGCATTAATTATGCATTTTTACTGGATAGCTTTGATGAAATGCACATTTTTTAGCAATCCTTTCACAAAATTCATGTATTTTACGCGATTTTTTGTTGAAATCAGCGTTTTTTCAACTATCTTTTTACAAAATCTGCATTTTTCCCGGAATTCTTTGACATAATTCACTGTTTTCTGCTACCCTTTCATGAAATTTGCGTGATCTTGTCACGAAATTGGCGTTTTATCCGCAATCTTCAGACGAAATCGGCGTTTTCCCGCGATCTTTGGACGAAATCGGCGATTTATCTGCTATATTTTGTTGAAATCGGCGTTTTCCCGTGATTTTTTTTGATGAAATTGGCGTTTTTTCTACGATCTTTTGACAAAATTTGCATTTATAAGCGATCTTTTCTCGAAAACGGCGTTTTATCCCCGAGATCTTTTGACGATATCGGCGTTTTTTCCATGATCTTTTGATGAAATTGTCATTTTTTTCAATGATTTTTTGAAAAAATATTTTTACGCGATCTTTTATCGAAAACGGTGTTTTTTCCCGCGATCTATTGACGAAATCGGCAATATATCCGCAATCTTTAGACGAAATCGACGTTTTCCCGCGGTCTTCAGACGAAATCAGCGTTTTATCCGAGGTATTTTTGTGAAATCGCCGTTTTTTCCGCAATCCGCACAGGAAATTCGCGTTTTTCAGCGATCTTTTGACAAACTTTGTTGATAAAAACATCGAAGAAATCGTCATATTTTCACGAAATATCGACGAAATATGCGCATTTTCGGCGATCCTTTCACGAAATTTGCTCCGCGCGCAAAACCGTACAATCGTAAAGTTCATCCGTACAACCGTACACTTAGAACAAAATCCGTACATTGTACGGCCAAACCGTACAAGTTGGCAAGTATGTTTTATGCTGTCCTTTTTTAGTATTATTTAAAAAAAAAAATTGTTTTAAATAATCTTTAAAGCATAGCTATTTAATATGCTTCAACTTAAGCCTAACAGATGAAATATTCATTTGAATATAAATTTCCATTAAACATTTTCACTTATAAGATATATATAAATTAATATTTAGTATAGGTGAATAATGCTCATTATTGATGTAAAGTATAAAATTTGAGTACTCTAAGTCTAATTTTTCCTGCAACCTGATTTTTGTTATTAATTTTTTCTTAAAATAAAATATTTTTTGTATTATTTCAGATAATGTCAGCTGCAGCTAGAAAGCAAAAATCACGTCAGAAACTAAAAGATGACCCAGTGCAATGGGCAATACATCTTGAAAAAGAAAGAGACAAAGCCAGACGTGAGAAAAAAAGTTAGAAATGAATAAACTTCAACTACAGAAAAAGAGAAAGGAAGATACTGAGAGGCAGAGAAGGAGCAGAAGTAACAGAAGGCAACTTATCAGTGATAATACCAGTGATGATGTAAATATAGCTGAATCACCTATTGGCACCTATAGAACTTCACAGTCATTTGGAAAAGCAATGGCTCGGTCTTGTAAAGTTTTACCTAAAAGCCCTCGTAAGAAAAAGATTATTGTGAGAAGATTAGCAATGGAGATTATTCCTGAAATAAAAAGTTCCTTGAATATTAAGAAAACTGAACAAAATAATTTGTCAAATATTGAAGAAAAAGTTATTCAGTTTTATAATAGTGATGAAATCAGCAGACAAGCACCTGGAAAAAGAGACATGAAATCTGTAAAAGAAGCATCATCTGGTAAACGAGTCCTAGTTCCAAAACGACATATGTTGATGACAGTCGGTGAAGCTTTTGCCCAATTCAAAAGAGAAAACAAAAGTATTTTGATTGAAAAATCAAAGTTTTACAGTTTGAGACCACATCATGTGATGTTGGTAACTGAAACACACCACAATGTTTGTGTCTGTAAATATCATGCGAATTTTGACTTTCTTCTTAGATCTATATCAAATACAGTGCAAGAATTTCCATCAACAAGCAGTCATTTACTAAGCATCATGTGCTGTAATGTTCAAAACGAAAAGTGTATGACAGGAATTTGTGATGACTGTCATAAAGAAACCAACAAATTTGTTAATGAAGATGACTATAGAGATAAATACTTAGTATATTATAAGCAGTGGAAAGAAGAAAATGGATTCTTAAAAGTAGTGGAGATAAATTCATCAGTTATGGAGGCAATAAATGAACTGAATAATCAGCTGCCTTTCTATAAGCTTCATTGCTTTGTGAAAACAACTCAATCCAGTTATTTTGAAGAATCCAAAAATAATGTGGGAGACACTGAAGCAGTTATACAAGTAGACTTTGCTGAAAATTACAGTGCAATTTCTCAAGATGAAATCCAGAGTGCTCACTGGACCCATCCTCAAATCACTGTTTTTACATGCTGTGCATGGTTGAAAGGTGTCATTCGCTCCTTTGTAGTAATCAGTGATGAATTGCAGCATGATAAATATGCTGTATGGGCTTTTTTAAATGCCATTACCAGTAGTCTGAAAAAAGACTTTTCTCACTTTAAAACAGTGAAAATATTTTCTGATGGCTGTTCAGCCCAGTTTAAAAATAAATATAATATTTCAAACTTGTGCTATTTTCTCAATGACTTCAAACTAACATGCGAATGGAACTTTTTGGCTACTTCTCACGGTAAAGGAGCAGTTGACGGAATTGGAGGACTGATAAAATCAAGAGTGTGGGTTTTGGTTAAATCCAGAAAAGCAATCGTAAATTCCGCTTTGGATTTTTTTAAATGTGCACAGGAAATTAGTGAAATTAAGGCATTGTATGTGTCAGCACAGAAAATACTTGTAACAAAGCAAATGCTGACAGAAAGATGGGAAGGCATTAAGTCCATCGAAGGCATAAAGTCTTATCATCACTTTAAGGTAAGTGGTGATGGTATAAATCTTTTGATTGGAAAGACTGCGAAATCAACACTGAGGAAGGTGGCAGTTATTAGCAGCGACTGCTTAGACACTGCTGATTTGGAATCTCTCCCCAGAAAGGTTTTGAAATTATCAGATTTAAATATCGGAGACTATGTTGTGGTTTCACTGGCCAGTAGCAAAAAGCGCAATAGCTTGTACTATGCTAATGTATTGGATATTAATTTTTGTAAAGAAGAAATAAGCTTAAAATACATGCAAGCCAGTGGACCACACTGGATTTGGCCAGAGAAAGATGACATTTCAATTCAAAACTTTTCTGTCATTGTGAAAAAAGTAGCTCCCCCATCACTTATCACAAGTAGGGGACACTACAAGTTTTAAACTAAAACTAACTCAATAAAGATGTTAGTTTTATTAAATTTTGTTTGTATATTAGTTATAGTCAAGTTTACTGTCTATACTGATCACTATTTTTCTTGGTTAAATAGATCTATAACTACATTTTTGCACGATGTCACACCCGTCACATTTTTGTCACACCCGTCACAGCAGAAAAAAAATTCTTATACATTTATAAAATTAAAATTTACTATGAAAATTATGTATTAAGTTGAATTTGAATCTCTTTTATTAGAAAAAAATTGTTTTAATGATGAAACATTTAAATATTCACAGGAATTTTAACAAATGTGCATGCAAGTGAAAACTCATGTCCCGAGAGAGTCACACCCGTCACAAGATAAAAAAATTTTTTTTTTAAAAATTGAAAGCTAATGAAGTTTTATTTTTGCTCAATTATTCATGTATATGTATGGAAAAACATAATTAAAATGCTTTTCAGGAATTTATTAGCTAATTTATTGCCAAAAATACAGGTATAACCACTGAAAATTGTGTCTGGATGTCACACCCGTCACAATGGAATGGCCCAAATCGTAATTTTATTTTAAAAGGTGTGGTATTTTGATAAGCCTTTATTTTGCTTAAAACGTTCGTACTTATTTTTCCCTTGCTCAAAATTTCTATTCAAATTTTAACTCACTTCCAAATATCCGATCGAGGTTCAATTTGCACACTTATTTATATCCAATGACAGTATAATATCAATACAATTTTAAGTGCGTACCATTTATTTATTTTATAGGATTACATCAAATTCTGTTAGGTTAAGTAATCTAATAGAATAGTAAATATATGTCATTTTGTAACGATTTGTGACTGTTGCTTTTCATAAATTAAATTAACAAACTTTCTGTTATTTTTTTACTTATAATTTAACTACAAATTTTGCTTTAATATGTAATCATCAACATAAATTTAAAAATAATATTGTAAATATTATTTTACTCTCAATGTTTAATGTGAAATTTTATATCTTGCGTTTATTTTTATTTCCAGTAAATTTGTGACTGACCCCTAATTTGCAGCAAAAAAGATGCTTCAACTTAAAATAGCTATTACTCGGTCAGTTTTAATCGCAGAGGAATGGGACTTTTTTTTTTGTATTATTTGTTACAGTAGTGGGAAAAATTTACTAAATATCACTTATAGGACCGGGGGACCGTATAAAAAGTTAATTTTCGTAATTTTTTAATAAAATTTTATTTTGAGCTAAATCGCTTGAAAAACAATTCTTTACCTTTTTTAAAGCATTTTTGCAATTGGAACTATATGTCTATGACTAACGGTTTAGAAATTAGCCATTGGCCACCGTTGAGAGGGGACACCCTGTATATAAAGATTTGAATTAATAGTAGAATAATAAAATTTTAAAGTAATCTTTTAAACTTGTTTGCAATATTTTCATTCAAAATATTTTGAATTCTTAACAAAAGAAATGTAATGAAATTAATAGAGACGTTAAAATTTATACAGAAAAAGTAAATAAATACATGCACTTATGCAAATAAGTACACAAATAATTAAATAAATCTGACCTATCAAAAATATCAAATTCATTATTATTTTTTTAAATAGTGATTTTTATCAGCTTTGCTTTTCGCCATTAATATTCTTAAAACCCTAATTATCTTTCGTTTGATGCCAACTACATATGTATTACCATCTGTATTGCTATTATTTTGCTATGACTCTAAGGTCACTGGCATATGAATCAAAATCAGAAATGCAGTTTGTTCACAATGGTAAATTTTTAATTGGCATAACTCATTCAGTTTTACGATAAACAAATGCAATTTTCTGTAATGATATTGTTGCAGCAACAAATATAAATAAACATTTCCAATTCACCAATTTTGTCTAGAGAAGTCTTATAAAGATTCAAAAAGTACAACTCTTTAAAACTATCAGCAGAACAAGTTCATTAATATAATTCTATTTCTTTTTTCTTTTTTTTTTTTTTTTTTTTTTTTTTTCTGACCTCATTTGCAATTTCACTGCCTGCTAATGAATAACAGGTAAAAAAATTAAACCGTGTTTCAATCTTTTTGGAACACCTTGGATAAATCTATACTAATAAAAAAAAGTTTCGTTCTATTGGGAGATAAAAAAAATCGGACAACAGGAAATTTAAAAAACAAAACAGTCCGAACTCTTTAAAACTATGAAAATATACTAAATGAAAAAACGAGATGCCTTCTTATGAGCGTTTTTACTACTAAACATTTTTTTATCGAGAATTTTACATGTAAAAATATAAAATTCATCAAAATCGGGTTTAAGATATAAAATCATACAAATTTGAAGTTCATTCAAAGTTACCTCTGATTCGGGCAACGCGGGGTGGATCAGCTAGTTAATAAAAACAATTTTGATGTCAGCACCGCCTTAACTTTTGACTTGTTACTTAAAAACGTTATACCTATTTATGAGGCAATGAAAATAATGAATAAACAAGTTAAGTATAATGCAACATTTCATGTTAATTGCTCATTCCATGTATAAACAAAAGCCTAAAAGTTGAAAACATCCGTTAACCTTGAATGATTTATATGGCTTCAATTTCATTTCTTTGCCTGAATTTTTCCCCCTTCTACGACAGCGGGAGATTGACTATTTAAAGTATGAAAGGGCAAAATTTGGGGCTTTGTGGTAGAGGTCTGCAAGAGCCGGAATTTCCAGGCCCGGCCAGAAGGAAAGTTATTTTGGCCCGGTGCAAAACTCTGAAATTCGGCCCAGGTCGATCTGGCTCGACACAATTTGTACTATTTTAAAAAAAGTTCAGATTTTTATCGTATAATTAAGATTCCTTTAAAGAATACTGCATACATATTTACGGGATGATTTTACAGAAAATACACAATACCAACATTAATGATTACTTAGATAAGAATTCATTAAAACATTAATATGGTTTACAATAAAAGAAAAAAAGAAAGTTAAAAACGTCATAACTTTTAAAGCTGTATAATAAAAAGTAGATTTATAAAAATATTTCTATTTTATTTTATTAAAGATTTTCCCAAATCCAAAAAGGAGCTACATACTGATACATTTCGGAAACTCATAAGATTAGCAGATGTTTTTATTCAGAAACTATGTAATCAAATGGCTTTATCCATTTTTTGATGCAAACAATTTAAGAAATTACTATGAAAGTTAGCGTTTTGAATCGTATTTCCGGAAGCGTCAGCATGGGAAGAGAGAAAAATTTGCAATCACGTAACAAAAATCTTTTATATTTCAACAAGTATATACAAGTATTTACCGGGTGATTATAATTAAAGTCCCGATTTTAAAAATCGATAATTTTTAAACTACTGGTCAGAATGACTTGATATTTTAGCAGAACAATCGTAAGGCAATGGAATTTTGTTTGGCGAAGGAAAAAAATAGTTCCAAAATGTGCCGATGGATGGCGCTGTCAGTGTTCACATTGTCTAGATATATGCAAATTACTAATACGTGACATGCGCACATGAGACTTAGCTGCCATAAAAATGCAGAGCACCAGCTCTTTGCTTAAATGCTTCATAATGACTCTGACTATGAAGGATCGCGCTCTGCTCTTGAAGCTTTTTTATAAGAACGATGACTGTGCACTTACAGCTATTAGGAAGTTTCGGACATTAAAATCCATTAAATTGGGTCCAGTAACCACAAAAGGTCTGCGAAAAATGATTGCTAAATTCGAAGAGACCGGTTCATTTGACGTTAAACGGGGTAGAGGAAGGAAACCAGTTTCGGCTGCGGCAGTGGAAGATGTGGCTACAGCATTACAAGAACAGACTAACAGTGATGTTGGAATCAGCAGTGTGCGGGGGATTGGCCGAATGCTGGATATGCCGAACAGCACGGTGCGTAAAATCCTACGGAAGATCTTGAGTTGTTATCCGTATAAGATAACTCATGTGCAGGAGTTGCTGCCTGCTGACCTGGAAGCACGTCAATCTTTTGCACTGCAATTTCTTGCCCGGGTGGAAGTGGACAACGGATGGCCATGGAACATTCTGTGGTCTGACGAAGCCCACTTTCATTTGCAAGGTTCTGTAAATACGCAAAATTGCAAGATATGGGCGACCGAGAATCCGTCCCAGCTACAGCCATTACCTCTTCAGTCTGAAAAGCTTACTGTGTGGTGCGGAATAACGGTAGCGTTTATCGTTGGTCTGTTTTTCTTCGAGGAGATCAGACCTGCGGGTCCCGTTACCTGCACCGTTACTAGCAAGCGGTATGAAACATTTTTGCGTAACCATGTCCTTACGGCACTTCAGCCGCGTCAGTGTGTGGATCGCACAATATTCATGCAAGATGGCGCTCCTCCGCACATTGCTACTCCTGTGAAGCAGCTACTGAGTGCTAATTTCAGAGATGGCAGGATCATAAGCCGTCATTTTCCAACAACGTGGCCGCCACGTTCCCCCGACTTAAACCCGTGTGATTTCTGGCTTTGGGGGTACCTGAAGAATGTTGTTTACAGCGGGAGGATTAAGAATCTAGCCGACTTGAAGGCAAGCATCACACAACACATCCATTGCATCAGTACAGATACCCTCCGATCTGTTGTGGAGCATGCCGTTTTGCGCTTCCAATTAGTAGCGGAACAAGGCGGAGGGCATATCGAACAACTTATGCTTTAATCATCAGCAAGGTGTTGATTCCATGAAGCTTTTTTTTTTGTCATAATCGCTGTTGTCGCTGTATTCTGGTCTTTTCGCTAATAAATCTTTAGTAAATCCCTGAACTCTAATTTTTTTCTTTTGGCTAACAACATTTCTGTGTTTAACGAATACATTTTTGGTCTTTCCTCCTGATATTACCCGGTCAGCGCCATCTATCGGCACATTTTGGAACTATTTTTTTCCTTCGCCAAACAAAATTCCATTGCCTTACGATTGTTCTGTTAAAATATCAAGTCATTCTGACCAGTAGTTTTAAAATTATCGATTTTTTAAATCGGGACTTTAATTATAATCACCCGGTATTTACCAAAAATGGAAAACGCTATTCGATTTAAAATCCCTTCACTAGTCAGGCTTGTCAATTTTACACATTTACAGTTAAAAATTAATCAGAAAATGTGTTAAGCTTTCGCATTGTTGAGAAGAGAATTAAGAACATCAAGACGTTTACTTCCAGCGATTATGTTTACACAAGTTCTTTATCGCTATTAATGCTTTTACAAATCATATTTTATACCTTGAACATCTTGAAAACAATTAAGTCTAATTCCGGCTGGGCTCGAGTAAATGTAGAAAAACAATGAAAGCCTGATCTCGGCCCGGCATGAGTCTGCTAAATAAATATTAAGCCCGGGTTAGATACAATGTAACAGTGCGATGCCGATCTACACTGGAAAAGTTTCATTTCTGTATTGTTGTTGTTAAACTAGTATCGGCTCATAACGCACATTTATACTTATTCTCGTTAAAGTCATATTCATTGAAAATAGCTCATATTTTATCGTTTTTGCTTCAGTCTTTATAAAGGGACGGTAGGGCCGCTAAATTATTTTATCGGATTGGCCCGTATGTCTCGTTCAATTTTTTTTTGCCCAGCCCGTTAGAAAATTCGGGACCATTCCGCTAGCCCGGCTGGGTACGAACGTAAATCAGGCCCAGCCCCTGCAGACCTTTACTTTGTGGGAGCAAAATTAAATGCGAACCATTGCACAGAACATTTTAAATGCATGATGCTTCTAGTGTTAAAATGATTTTAAAAGTTAATTTTTAATTTAAGTATTTTCTCCCTTTTCTTTTAAATTAAAAATCTAGATATTTTGAAGTTTTACCGTGCACAGATAATACGGTTGAACTATAAAAAATCATTGATAAAATTTCGTTTTCAAAGTCGACACTTCATTATTGCGGGCATGATATTCTGTGATGCAAAGCAGAATATTGTGCGAGATAAATTAGATACAGATCGTTTTTATTGAAATATATAATTAAATTAGTTTGTGTAATTAAATACCGAATTAAATGGAAGTGTATAATGAATTAACTTTGAGGAAAATTTTTCATATAAAAACGTTTGAAAAATGGTCTTTGGGCCGCAAATAAGCTTTGATATTGAAAATAAAGTTTTGCACATTTTTCTCAACCACAAATCTGTGCTCTGTAAAAACCCCTACCCCCTATGAAAATTTAACAGCGTCAAAAGTTATTCCTAAACACACGGTGGGTTTTTGTATACTCGCTACAAGAATTTTATATATTCAGGGATGCCACTCAGAAAATAGCAAAAAAGAGGAAATTATGCGTAAAGTAAAATTTACGACATTTTTCACAACTTTATGTGTGAATTTTGAAAATTATATTGTTTATAATAAACTAAATAAAGAATTACAGCTTTTCTTTTGTTGTAAACTTTTAATTTATAAGAGTAAGTTAGAATGATTTTTCTTTAGTTCACAGTATTTTACATCAATTAAGGTAACCCAGCTGCAGGTTCAGTGAAGAATTTTATGTATCGCATCATTTTAAACCAATTCAAGTAACCCAGCAATAGATTCAATGATTATTCCACGAGTGAATAGCAAAATTTTGCAGGTTGTTTTTTATATTTGACGAAAATAACTTTTATTTCATGATCGTTTGGCGAAAATCGCCGTTTTATTTCGTGATCGTTTGACGAAAATCGCCGTTTCACATCATGATCGTTTGATGAAAATCATCGTTCCACATCGTGATCTTTTGACAAAAATCGTCGTTTCACATTGCGAACGTTTCAGAAAAATCACCGCTTCATTTCGCGATTGTTTGACGAAAATCGCCGTTTCATATCGCGATCTTTTGACGAAAATCGTCGTTTTACATTGCGATTGTTTGACGAAAATCGCCGTTTTATTTAGCGATCGTTTGACGAAAATAGCCGTTTCATATCATGATCGCTTGACGAAAATCATCGTTCCACATCGCGATCGTTTGACGAAAATCATCGTTTCACATCGCGATCTTTTGACAAAAATCGCCGTTTCACAAAAATCACCGTTTCGTTTCGCGATCGTTTGACGAAAATCGCCGTTTTATATCGCGATCGTTTGACGAAAATCGCCGTTTTATTTAGCGATCATTTGACAAAAATCGCCGTTTCACATTGCGATCGTTTCAAGAAAATCACCGTTTCGTTTCGCGACCGTTTGATGAAAATTGCTGCTTTATATCGCGACCGTTTGATGAAAATTGCTGCTTTATATCGCGACCGTTTGATGAAAATTGCTGCTTTATATCGCGACTGTTTGATGAAAATAGCCGCTTTTTTCGATCTTTTAACGAAAATCGATGTTATATTTCGCGATCGCTTGACGAAAATGGCTGTTGTATTTCGCGATCGTTTGATGGAAAAGGCTGTTTTATTTCGCGATCGTTCGACGAAAATCGTTATTTTCTCACGTGATCGCTTAACGAAAATCGCGAATTTTTAAAAATTAAAAAAAGCGGAAATCCGCCAAAAGGCGGAAAAGTGGCATCCCTGTATATTTGAACATTTCATTTTCAAGGAATAATCTCCCTAGTCCTGATGTCAGTAGGAGACACTCAAGAACACTCTTTAAATAAATTTAAATAATTCTAGAATTGTTAAAATTATTTCTAGAAATTGTTAACAAATGTTTGCATATCATAAGCGTTGATATATGCGCTAAAGCTGTTATCAGATTCACGAACTTTACGCGAGACAAACTTTTCAGCCGATTTTAACCCCAACTTTTTCCCGTTCAAAGCGAGAAAGAGGTTACAATTGTCTTTGAAAAAGTTGGAGGAAAACTGGAAAACCAGTCCTACTAGTACCAGCTGTTATTATTTATCGCCTATTCGCGTCAATCGCTTATCTGATTCGTTGAAATGTTCGATGTTGGATGAAAAATCTCGGTTAGCTCCGACTTTTTAGGAACTGTGGAAAAATGTTGGGGAGACATTGCTGTTTGCTATCACAGTGGGTGTTGGGAGGATATTTCGCGAAAAGTTGGAGGAAATCAAGTGTTGGCCCTAAAGTCTTTCGAAATGTTGGTGAATCTGATAGCAGCTTTATACATCTTTGGAGATATTTTATAGTAATTTTAAACAAGTTTTCGGGATCCATCGAAATATTTGTCAAAGTATTGAGGAGGATAATACAGAGCCTGTTCTAAATAGTTTAAAACGGCGTTTTTCTACTGGCAGTCAATGCTATCAAAGTGATCTACAAATTAACAATGCGAATATTAATTGAATTATACAAGAATAAAAAAAAAAGGAAGAAAAGATAAACCGAACATACTGGTCGAAAAGAAGAAAGTATCAGCCCCCATCTCTCCCTCCTATAAAAGAGAGGAATATATACTTAAAATATATTACAATCCATTTTAATAAATTACCATTTTTTGAAAAGTGTTAAATGTCAACATATCATTAGTTCTCAACGTTATTTTTTAACTAATTGACGACAAAATGATGTCAATTCTTAAAAGGGTAAAAAATAGATCTTCAGAAGAAGAGGTGTGCTAAAAATTCTGAATTTCGAACAGTTTCATTTCCGACATAATTAAATTTTGAACAAGAGCAAAAAGATTCAGTATCTTGGATTTGGCTACGCAATTAATGTAGTTCTGTACAATGGAAAAAGTCATTCTTGAGTAAACAGTAGGGATGGGACGAATATTCGGCCACTATTCGGTATTCGGCCCTTTTGCCGAATATTCGGTTGGCCGAATATTGAAGGCTTGTTGACCGAATACTTCGGCCGAATACCTGTAGCCGAATATTTAGAGATATCTTGCCGAATATTGCTAAAATCTCGCCGAATAGTGAACGATATCTTGCCAAATAAATTTCGGATTTAAAGAATTTCATTCTTGAATTTTTTTTTCCTCTAATCTAAATTGGCTACTTCATTTATGAAGTCATTCTCACTCTTACTTACAAAATATAGAGTTATTCAGATACTAAAAAATATTTCTGTAAATGTATATAAAAAAACTTTCTGTATTTCCTATAAAAGTAAGTGATATTCTAGAAAATGCTGCCCAAGTTGGAGATTTAATTGTACGGGAAATGCCATCTTTAGAGAATGATATATTACAATTCAAAATATAAAAATACTGCCTTATTTTAAAATGCTCGAATATTTTTTAATGTCTGTAAATTCCATGCACATATAAAAAAGGCTCTTATGAAATTTATAACTTATTTTCTATAAAGAAAGAAATGAAAAAAATTATTCACTAGGTGTGTTAATGAAGATTCATTTTCAAAATTAAATTAAATATATCACCATTCCAACTACAACGGTACATCTGAAAGCAGAACTGGTATCAAACTCGATACACATTAGATGACACAACTTGCTTTATGAAGATGGTTTTATAAATACAGTAGACTCCCTCAAATCCACACAGCTTGGGACCAGAGGTTTTGCGGATTTCTGGTCACTGCTTTGTTTACATTTTTAAAAAAGTAATTTGAATGTAAATGAAATCAAAAGTATAAATGACTGTTTACAATATGCTAAAATATTAAAATGAGTAATAAATTAAAATAATAAAAAATTAGATAGTTTTTTAAATGATAAAAATACTAAAAGCAAAGGTCAAATTAATAATCTATTAATTATAGAGATTAAATGTGTTTTTCCTAAATTATTCAATGAAACTTGCTTCATAAAAGGTATATTACTAATTCATATCAAAATCATACAATAACGAAACTTTATTTCAGGTTTAGCCAGACTTAATAACTAAAAAAGCTTGATTAATACATTAATATATTTGGTAAGATTGTGATTACCAATGATATCAGAAATATCTTTATTTTTTCAGAAATAAAATATTCTTTATCTATGAAAACACGTGAATTCAATATCCTTAACAAAAATTATAAATTAAAAAATATATGGAATTGATATTAAAACTAAAAAAGTCAAATTTTGCACCTACATCTGAACTGAATGTTTCACTGTTTAAATCTGTAAAATATGTGCGGATTTTAGAGAGTTGTGGATTTTAGGAGTGCGGATTTGAGGGAGTCTACTGTATTTTAATATAAATTCTAAATACTCAACAAAATAATTTTTTCATTCTATAGTTTTCACTTTTAAATAATTATTTGCATAGTTACTGACTTAAATATGTAATATTATTATGTATATATTTTTAATTTAATCTTCCTTCCTTCATGTTGTTATCAATTTCTGTTTATCCTCTTAATGCTTGTTGAATAAGTGGAATATTGAAGTTTAATATTGTATGTGCCGATTCAAATATCAAAGATTTTGTTAACATATGCATTCTACTTTAAGCATAACCTTTTGCTTTAACGTAATTTGTAATTTAAAGCTAGGCATCTGATTTCAGAACAGTCTCATTCTTACAAATTTGCTTATCACTAGGGACACAAACTCTAAATGATCAAATTTACTTCATTAAAGGTCATTTCAGAAAATATGTCCTTGTGAGTTCTGAGAGAGAGAGATTAAGAATATTATTGATTTTGGATACGAGAAGTATAAATTGATAGTAAAAGTGAAGTACATTCTTCATATTTTAATGGAAATATTTTCCCATCTTGACTTACTGAAAATCAATTTGATGTACATTAGAATAAAGGATATAATGCAATTTCATAATTTTTTTGTGTTAAAATAAGTTTTTCAAATTTAAAAATACATTTAAAAGTATTTAAGAGTAATAATTATTAAGTTGCTCCTATTTTTTAAATTCTATATAATAAAAATTTATTTTCTTTATTGGAAAAAAATTTTACTATTCGGCCAGCCGAATATTCGGTATTCGGCCTAAAATTTGGCCGAATATTCGGTATTCGGCTATTCGGCCAAATCACTATTCGTCCCATCCCTAGTAAACAGTAACCTTACTTTTAGGCTAAATTCAAAAATTTTCACTTTGTTGAAATATAGCAATGTTCCTGTAGCCTCTGATAAAATGGATATAAATCATGTATAACGTGATCATAATAGATAATTAGAAAATAATTTAAAATCTGGACAGAAACTAACAATTTTTTCGTCAGGTTTAAATAAAAGAATTTCGTTACAGGACGAAATTACGTTCCCCATTTCACAGACCCAGTACTATCAGAAACCAGAATATACATTATATATACATATAATATAAATTGTAGCAAATCTGTCAGTAAGCATTCAATATTTCCGTAAATACTCTAAATGCTACAGGCTTTTTGTTATAGTATTGTGGCATATAAAACGGTAAACATTCAATCGAATGCATGGCGATTCCGTTCAGTCAAGCGTGAAATCATTTATAGTCTTTCTTCAGTTTCTTCGCTTAAACGCCTGTTTCCCGACAATTACCTTTTGTTTGACATTTTTACGAAATTGTGTCTTTTGCAAAATAAGACTGTACGTCTAGGCTGGGTCAAGGCCCATGTTGGGATTAAAGGTAATGAGCGTGCTGATTATTTAGCTAAATCCGTAATAGAGGTAAATATCTATGACAAAATAGTGGGCATACCTATTCCAGTCGGTAAATTAAAATATCACTTCAAGAAGAAATGTATGCAGGACTGGCAATATCAATGGACTAACAATACGAAGGGTAGAGATACCTATGGCATTTTTAAACAAGTCAACAAGGCTTTTTTTATGTTATTCCCAAGTTTGCGCTTATTTCATCTCAACACATGGTGTTTTTCCAGCTCATTTACATAAAATTGGAAAACGGAGTTCTGATAAATGCATCTGCGGTATTCGTGATGTTCGTCACTTTCTCTTTGATAGATGCCAAGTTGTGCCATTTTCTATTACTTACATTAAAAATCGTTCTCTTGAATAGAACATCAGAAATTTAGTAATGTCCCGTTCGAACTACCGAAATTTGTGTGACATTTACAATGAACTTAACAGGAACTTTTTGTTCATTAAATACTCTTTGAGTGTAATTTTATGGACTAATTCTGTTTTTGTTCTGAAGTTATCTAAATATATAGCATGGGATAAAACTACACCGAACTATACTTTCTACAGAGCCTGACCAACTTGGACATTTATTTAAATTTTCAGGCATTCTTTTAGTTAATTGTACAGTTTTCAGCTTTAATTGTGGAAACTTTAATTAATTTTAAAGTTATATATATATATATGACATTTTAAAGTTAGGAGGCAGAGACATCATCGTCGGGTTTCCCTTTCACCGAACAGAAGTCATGGCCAGCGAGGGAAAAAAATAAAAAATAAATGTAGAGTAGTGGTGAACAACCTTTTGAAGAGAAGGGCCACTTACAAATATGTCTGGGTGATCGATATGGAAAGAATTCAATTTTGAGGAGGTGATCTGTGGCCTATAATCTGATTTAAAAAAAAAAAAAAATGGTTTCAGAGAGGAGTGGGAGGGGTCTCACAACCCTAGTAAGATCGCTTATCCAGTCAAAATATCAATTTCAGTTGGTAAGGATATATCAGCAGTTTTATCTTTATTCTTTATATAACAATTATAGCAAGGAATATTTTCATTTTGTAATAATATTCCTTGACTTTATTCAAGTAAAATTTGTTTTATTAAATGTGCTAGAAAACAAACATAAATGGCTGGTACTGAAAAAATATGTGAACTTTATGAACGAAGGAGAGAGAAGGAGCCAACCAACAAGATTTTTAAGTGCCTGATCAATGAAATTTCGATTTTTCTGGGCTTTTTACGAAATCGATTGACAAAATTCATGATCTTTCTATGCCTGATCAACAAAATTTGCAATTCTTACAAAACCGATTAACAAAACTCACAATTTTTCCGCGATTGATCAACAAAATTCACGATTTTCTTGAAACCGATTGACAAAATTCACGATTTTAAAAAATCCACTCTACGAAATTCGTGACTTTTACAAAGCCGATTAAAAAAAATTGTGATTTTTCTTCACATGATCGATAAAGTTTTCGATTTTTCCATGGCTGATCAACGAAATTATCGATTTTTTCATGTCCGATCAACACAATTCGCTATTTTCGCGAAGTCTATCAAGGAAATTCGTGATTTTTACTAAGCCGATCAACGAATTTCGCGACTTTTACAAAGCTGATCTACGAAATTCGCAATTTTTCTTCAATTTTTCCGAGTCACATCGACAAAATTCGGTATATTCCCGCACCTGATCAATGAAATTGGCGATTTTCCCGTGCCAGATCTTTGAATTTTGCCATTCTTAAGTGACTGACGAAATTTTATTTTTTCTCGCGGTAAATTGAGGAAATATACGATTTTTTTTTTTTACTTAAGCACAAAAATGCAATTTTTTCCAGTTATAAATTATAGATGTTCGCGGGCCACCCGTTAATCCATTACGGGTCACTTTTGGCCCGCGGGCCGCAGGTTGTGCATCCCTAATGTAGAGGATCCAATAAATTACTCATTGGCTGCTGTAAGTTCATTTATTAAACTGTGGTTATGATAGAGGGAAAAGCTCCTTTTGCAAACGATCTTTAACCGAAATATATATATACAGGGGTGGGGAATTTTTCCATATTCTTACCATCCAAGGAATTATTTCACCAGCCCGCAAGATGCAACACACACGCCGTTGAAAATAGTTATGACAAAATCGCACGCGATTACAGACAAAATTACTATTAATACAATGCACTTTCATAATTCTTTTTTCTATAATATTAGGAACTATACATAACAGAGGTAAGATTAATATTAGATAGAACTTAATGCCATATTTACACTGCAATAATGTGGAAAGTTAAAATATCTAGATTAAAAAAGTGTTTCTGATAATGTGCCTATTGCCCACAGTTTTTCAAAAACTAAAAATGCACTCGCCTTGTGAGAAAATCCACTCGCCAATGGCGAGCAAAATGATGTATTTCCCCACCCCTGTATATATATATATATATATATATAAATATTCCATCATTTACTTCAACCAGCCGTACTCATGGCAGAGAAAACCCAAGAATCTCTTACCACCTCAAGGCCTCCTCTCTTAAATCTAAAAAGAAAATTCTAGAACATTCTTTACTCTCGAACCATCATTCTTCTACGTAAACATAACTCATGCCCAGAGCCGAGACTATATTCCACAGGCGATAATTTTATTTTTTAAAAATGTTATTTAACCAATTTATAATCGACTCAGAATTTTCAAATATCCGTGCAAACGATATAGTTTTGCAGACGATTAATTTTAAGAGAAAAGAAAAGAAATGAATTTATCAGGGATGCCACTCAGAAAATAGCCAAAAAAGAGGAAATTATGCGTAAAGTAAAATTTACGACATTTTTCACAACATTTATGCATGAATTTTGTAATCTATATTGTTTATAATATATTTTTAAAAATTTGCAGTTTTTTTTTTTTTTTTTTTTTTTTTTTTTTTTTTGTAAATTTTTAATTTATAAGAGTAAATAAAAATTATTTTTCTTTAGTTTACAGTATTTTATATGAATTAATTTAATCCAGCAACAAATTCAGTGCGGAATTTTATGTATCACATCATTTTAAGTCAATTTAAGTAACCCAGCAATAGATTCGATGATTATTCCAGGAGTAAATAGCAAAAATTTGCAAGTTTTTTTATTTTATTTTTTTTTTCACTTGACGAAAAAAGCTGTTTTATTTCATGATCGTTTGACGGAAAATGCCGTTTTATTTCGCGATCGTTTGACGAAAATCGCCGTTTTACATCACGATCGTTTGACGCAAATCGCCGTTTTTACATCGCGATTGTTTGTCGAAAATTGCCGTTTTACATCATGATCGTTCGACGAAAATGGTCGTTTTACATCGCGATCGTTTGACGAAAATCACCGTTTCGTTTCGAGATCGTTTGACGAAAATCACCGTTTCACATTGCGATCGTTTCACGAAAATCACCGTTTCGTTTCGAGATCGTTTGATGAAAATTGCTGTTTTATATCGCGATCGTTTGATGAAAATAGCCGTTTTATTTTACGATCTATTGACAAAAATCACCGTTATATTTCGCGATCGTTTAACGAAAATCGCTGTTATATTTCACGATCTTTTAACGAAAATTGCTGCTATATTTCGCGATCACTTGACGAAAAAAAGCTGTTGTATTTCGCGATCGTTTGATGAAAATAACCGTTTTATTTTGCGATCTTTTGACAAAAACCACCGTTATATTTCGCGAACTTTTAACGAAAATCGCTGCTATATTTCGCGATCACTTGACGAAAAAAGCTGTTGTATTTCTCGATCGCTTGACGAAAATTGCTGTGTAATTTCGCAATCGTTTGATGAAAATTCCCGTTTTATTTTGCGATCGTTCGACGAAAATCGCTATTTTATTTCGTGATCGCTTGACGAAAATAGAGAATTCTTAAAAATTAAAAAAGGCGGAAATCCGCCTTTCGGCGGAAAAGTGGCATCCCTGATTTATTGTTATGCACACATATCGAATGTTGAAAGAGGGAAAATAAATAGATAAATAAAAATAATGATTTTTTTGAAAGGTATGGTTTTGGAATAAATTTAATAAGACTTTCTTAAAAAGGGTTGATAAAAACCTAGAAAAAATGAGTTTTATTTGGAATATTAAGAAATAAAGTTTAATTAAGAATATTTTTAATTTAGAGCCATCTTTTAAAACTATGCGTATTAGAATAAATGTTTTTTAAGGCGAATTAAGAATTTATATCGTTTCCATAAAGATTAATAGATTAGATCTAGAAACAAGATTTTAATTTAATAAGTTGAACTAAGTACGGAATATTGTTATAAAAAAATTAATATAGTAATAAGGTTAATTTTGGCGAAAAAAAAATTAAAAATTTGCAATATTATCCATCCCTACCTAAAATTTTGTATGAAATTGATAGTTAAATAAAACAACAAGTACAGACAGTAGAAATCTAATAATTTAGAAAAGTTAAATTTTGGAATAAAACTGTCAAACCCAGGAAGCTAAGAGATGGAAGAAAAAGAAAATTAACGCAATATAAAAAATATTAGCGAAAAAAAATAGTTAAGAGCAAAATAATCGAATTAAGATTAGGTAGGAGCATTTCCCTGGAAGAAAATACAATAATGTTACAATACCACTTATTTGTAAGTGCATAGGAGATAATACAGGGTGGTTAAAATTAAACTGACGGTACTCAGAGGCTCATAACCCCGGTTCTACTGAACGGATCCGAATGAAACTTCAGATATATGTTAGGTAGATCATGCGGCCGAGGTTTTCGTAAAAAAAAGTTTGAAATTTCACCATCAGATGGCGCTGTAGTGCTAATACCATATGTAAATGAGTAATTAGAGCTATTTCGCTGTAAACGCGGTACTTATGGTTCAAAGAAATCATTCGTTCGCAGTGAACATGCCGCTGAACAAGAAGGAACGAGCTTTGATCGTAAAACTCTTTTATCAGAATGAGAACAATGCTTCGGTAGCGCTCCGTGCTTATCGACGAATGAAAAAATTAAAGAGAGGACCCATGTCCGTAAATGCAGTTAAATGCATGATTCGCAAGTTTGAAAATACTGGTTATCTGGATGTTGCACCTGGAAGAGGACGACGTGCAACGGAACCAGCAATTGTGGAGGAAGTTGCAATTGCAACAGCTCAAGCATCTGCAAATTCTTCAAATGCTACTGTAAGTGGCCGCTCAATAGCACGAGCATTGGACATTCCGTGAGCAACCGTGTGCATGATTTTACGCAAAATTCTGAAGCTCTACCCTTACAAGATGCATATTGTGCAACAGCTGAAACCGCAAGATCACTCTGTACGTCTTGATTTTGCGTTGCGTTTTCTGCCGAGGATGCAAGTGAATGAGTACTGGCCATCGCATATCTTATGGACATACAAGGCTCATTTTCACTTAGATGGTGCTATGAACACACAAAACTGCCGCATATGGGGTTCCACCAATCCTCATGTCGTGCAACAACAGCCGCTACATTCCCCATATGTCACGGCTTGGTGTGGATTCACGGCGAATTTTATTTTGGGCCCATATTTTTTCGAGGAAGTCACGATGAACGGGTTTGTTAAGCGTACAGTAACATGTGATAGATATAGATCATGTTGTCCCGGCGTTAAGACAAAGAGGCTGTTTTGGCAACTACAATATTCATGCAAGATGGAGCAACTGATCATACGGCGAGATGTGTAAAAAATGTGATTCAAGAACACTTCTCTGATGAGCGTGTCACCTCGCGTACTTTCCCCATTTCCTGGCCAGCAAGGTCGCCAGATCTGAACCCTTGTGACTTCTGGTTGTGGGGTTTTCTGAAAGATCATGTGTATCAAGGCCGTGTAACTAATTTAGCGGACTTAAAAGCTAGCATCGTACGCCATGTCTCCATGATTCCTACTGATATTGTGCGTGCCGCCGTTGATGACGCGGTGGTAAGCTTTCAGCATATTGTTGACCGACAAGATATGCACATAGAGCACACAGGTGTGTAAATAAATAAAATATTCCATCAATCTTTGATTTTTGAATTAATTGTTATCTGTTATTTTATATTGCTAAAACGCCACCTAGTGGCAAAATTTGAAACTTTTTTTATGAAAACCTCGGCCGCATGATCTACATAACATATATCTGAAGTTTCATTCGGATCCGTTCAGTAGAACCGGAGTTATGAGTTTCTGAGTACCGTCAGTTTAATTTTAACCACCCTGTACATAAAATAAGTTAAAAATATTAATAAGCAAGAAATATGAAAAATATAATAAAAACAATAAAAAATCTCTTTCTCATGGAAATTTAAATATTTACAATAACTTAATGCATAATTTATTTTAAATGAATTCCTTCAAATGAAAAAAGTCTTTCATAGTTTTTAAAAATGCAATTCTTCAATGTAGTTCACTATCAATAGTTAATCTAAATAAGAATTTCCAGAAAGTTTACTAAATACTGTCCTTCAAATAAAAGATCTTCAATCCAGTTTACTAGTGAACTGCATAATTTTTCCATTTTGGTTTAATATTGTGTCGTTTTTTTTTTTTTTTTTTTTTTTTTTTTTTTTTTTTTTTTTTTTTTTTTTTGGATTTCAACATTTTTTAATAATATGTCAAATGTCTATTAATAAATAGTATCACTTCAAAACATTAATAATAAATATAGAAAAATTCAAATAATAAGTATTATAATAAAACTCAAAATGTATAGCAACAACAATAATAATCCTCCATATCCTATTTTTTCTCAATAAAAATGAAATTCATGCTATACTTCATTATAGAAATAATAATAAAACAAGATCACGGTTTATTTATTATTGATAGGGAAAATATTGGTTGAAGATAAAAATAATTACATAGCAACTAAATAATTTTCTTATTTTATAATAGCATAAGAATGTATTTTTTGCTAGTCGAAAGTATACGAAAAATAATAATTCCAAAATCCAAATAAAATTAAATCTAATTATTTAGAAAATGGACTCTCAACCAGTATTTCCTTACAATAATTCCTCTCAGATACTCTTTTACAAAATTGTCAAATTTGGTTATAAGTTTTCAAATGCCAAATGTAGAGTAATGTTTTATCTACACATGGTTTATAAACTTTAATAATAAAACAAATAGGAAATAAAAGGTGTCATTCTTAATTGAGAAATGGAAATAAAAAATAGTTTGCTTTTTTGAAAAACTTTTAAAATCTGTAGTTTTCATAATCACTGAAAATCACAAATTATAGGCTTGAGTAGAATCATCAAATTTTATAACTGTTATCACAAATATCTGTTGAATAAATAGAATAATACTAATGTCAAATAAATGAGTAAATACAGTTAGAATTAAATACACTTAAAATTAAATTATCAACATCAATTTGAAAGCTTTTACAATCAAAGTGTACACCTTATGCCTGCATAAGGAGCCCAATTTAACCCCAATAACAAGTAATATTCTTGTTGGCCACCAAGAACATACCTACTAATGTTGAAAATTATGGTGATAAAATATTTAAAGAATAAGAATTAAAATTTAATCTACTGTCTTGACTTTAGTTTGATCTAGTGATTGTGTCTGAGGTTTTGTTTGTTTTTTGGGTTGCTCATGAAACAATTTAAAATCTTCTGGTGAAAAATAGGGTCTTAATTTAGAAACATGCACAATAACGGAATTCTGTCCTGTCTCATAATTAAATTTATCTATTTCATAAGTTACATCAGAAAGTTTATAATTTTGTATGGCCCAGAGAAAGTAGGTTCTAATTTTCAAGTGTTAGGGTATTTAAATTCTTCATAAATTACAGAGTCTTGCATTTTTAATGGGGATTCGACAAAATTTCTATCATAAAGTCTTTTACTTTTAAGATGAAATTCACGAGTTCGCGCTTTCGCAATTTTGAGGGCTTTGTCTACTGGTTATGTTTACATTCTAGTTGTGTCACACAAAACCATTATCCACCATTTAAAAAAAAATTTAATCAAAATTATCGTGAAAATTATATTTAGCAGTTAACTTTAACCAGAAATTTTATCTAATAAAAATAGAAATTGTAAATATCATAATTATACCTTAAATTGGAATCAACTTTTTAATTCTATTATTTTATAGATCATAAACAGATTCAAAAATTTTAATTATAAGTAATTTCTTACTTAAAATCACAAAATTTACTGAAAAAATTAATTATATTTATCAGTCAAAACTCTAGCAACAGCTTTGTACAGTTCCATCTTTCTTACTGAATTTAAATAAATTATAACAGTCCGGGAACTAAAGCTCACTGTCATCAGAAATTCTAACGAATAAAAGAAAAAACATAAATGTTAACTTATTTTTCTAGCTCAAATGTCTTGTAATAGGAACATCATCATAAAAATACTGCATTCTGAGAATAGTTGTTGATAACATACAAATATAAATAAATTAGAAAATGTACTTTTTTAAAAATAAACTTGAGCTTCTAAGTTCTTTTATACTTCATTATTATTACAAACTTCTTACAACGTGCATAAAAATATCATAATAGTCTTTAATATGCAACAGTAGTTGTCTTAAGAATATCATACTCCTCAATTTAATCCTTAAGAACAAAAATGTTTCAATCTTCAACAAACAATAATGATAATAATAATACTCATAAATAGATTAATAAATAAGACTCAAAGAAAAACAAACAAATAAATAAACCTCACAAACAGAGAATAAATAATCTAACAAATACATAAAAAGGATAGAAGTAATATTCAATTAATTTTGAAAATAACTCACTCTTACGAAGAATTTCTCAAGATGATCCTAGGGGAGACAAGAATAACGAAAATTATCAAAGTAATTAGCAATCGGCGTTCAGTTGTCCCTGAAAGTTTTTTTTTTCCCTCTTGTCATCACTACCAGCAATACCTAAAGTCATTGATCGAATATTTGGGCGGCAACAAGATGAATGTCAGTCATCGTGGCGCTTCTATTTCCTTATTAAATCCAATTCGAAATCACCAGGTCTCAAAAATTTATCATTATGACCAAAAATATAAGGCTTCAGGAATTCACGAGATATTTCGAAGAAATCTTTCAAACCATTCTCACAGAAAGAGATTTAATCCTCTCAACCATGGCGGGAAAAATTCTTCGGCGATCCATAAGTTTTATTATCACTTCGTTCCATAGCAAATTTCTTTCAAAATCCGAAAAAGGCAGAACAGACATTAGCAATCCTGTCGGACTCAAATGACTGTGACATTTTAAAGTTAGGAGCCAGAGACATCATCGCTGGGTTTCCCTTTCACCGCACAGAAGTCATGGCCAGCAAGGAAAAAAACTAAATAGGTGTAGAGGATCCAATAAATTACTCATTGACTGCTGTAAGTTCATTTATTAAACTGTAGTCATGATAGAGGGAAAAACTCCTTTTGCAAACGATCTTTAACCGAAATATATATATATATATAAATAAAATATTCCATCATTTACTTCAACCAGCCGTACTCATGGAAGAGAAAACCCAAGAATCTCTCTTACTACCTCAAGGCTTCCTCTCTTAAATCTAAAAAGAAAATTCTAGAACATTCTTTACTCTCGAACCATCATTCTTTTATGTAAACATAACTCATGCCCAGAGCCGAGACTATATTCCACAGACGATAATTTTATTAAAAAAAATATTATTTAACCAATTTATAATCGACTCAGAATTTTCAAATATCCGTGCAAACGATATAGTTTTGCAGACGATTAATTTTAAGAGAAAAAGAAAAGAAATGAATTTATTGTTATGCACACATATCGAATGTTGAAAGAGGGAAAATAAACAAATAGATAAATAAAAATAATGATATTTTCTGAAAGGTATGGTTTTGGAATAAATTTAATAAGACTTTCTTAAAAAGGGTTGATAAAAACATAGAAAAAATGAGTTCTGTTTGGAATATTAAGAAATAAAGTTTAATTAAGAATATTTTTAATTTGGAGCCATCTTTTAAATTTACGCGTATTGGAATAAATGTTTTTTTTAAGGCGAATTAAGAATTTATATCGTTTCCACAAAGATTAATAGATTAGATCTAGAACCAAGATTTTAATTTAATAAGTTGAACTAAGTACGGAATATTGTTACAAGGAAATTAATATAGTAATAACTTAATTTTGGCGAAAAAAAAAATTAAAATTTGTAATATACATACATGCATATATATACCGGGTGTCCCAAAAATGACTGATGGATTTTAAAATTCAATAACTTGCAAACGGTGACAGCTATTTAAAAAATTTTTGCAGGAGGTTTAGGTATAAGGTCAGGAGTTTTTACCGTAACTCATGATTTTAGTTCGAATTTCAGACAATAGGTGGCGCTGACGGCGTTTGAAGGCCAGGCGATTGTCGGCGATTGAAGGAAGGCCTTGCTTATAGAATTTTGGATGCATTCAAATAACACATTGGTTACTTTATGACTCATTTTTAAATTCAATTTTGCTTTCAAACGCATTCAATTGACAAATTTTTGTTATTTAAGAACTATATAATATGCGTATTGGTCGATTTTTTAATAAAGTCAGAATGAATTTCAAAATATGTTGTCAAAATGGGCGTTTGAGCCGAATTTCGCTTAAGTTGATTTTGATAAAACCACTTCTTACAGAAAAATGAAATTAAAAAATTTTCAAAAGCTCACAATATAGTAGTGAAATTGGATTTATCTTTAATAATATTCTATTTTTTGTTGTTGAAATGAAAACTCTTCGAAATCTACCTCCGCCTATAGGCCAAGCCGACAGGGATTTTTTTCCAGCTCTTTGCGATTCCGTCTTAGTAGGTTTAACAGTATTAAAAAATGTATTATTTTACATAACTGAATTCTGTAACAACGTAAGAGATTTTGATGACATTTTCTTTAGAATTAAGTAAAGTTCCATATTGAAATGTGCTGAATAGAAATTTTACAATATTTATATACTTTAACTTTTTTAAAAGTATTTATTAAAAGAGTAAGTATTCTTTAACAAATGTAGCTTAGCCTATTCTTGGACGAAAACGGAATAAGTTACTGCTTGTCAAAAACAAGAAAATGACATCACCGCAGTTAATTTGTATCAGTGCTTCTGTATTCATCTCCCAATTCTATAAATAGAACCCCAAGTTTCTATTCTCAGTGTAATATATGTTTTAAGAGAAAATTTTAAGTACGGCATTTACAAGATATAAGTAAACAATAACATTAACACCAATATTATATCTTTATTAATTTGTGTACATAGCAACTTAGTGCAGCAATAGAAAATGTAACCTATTGCAAAACATATCAATTCAGTTAAGAGCCGGCACTATTTACTGAAAAAGACCCGGATGATAATGTTAGGTCTATGGAGGCGTTATTTTCAACTATCTCGCTTAAATTTTAGTATCTTTGAACGATTGTTTTGCTTGGGATATCTGAGAACGGCTAGTTTTTACTTTTTCGATTTTGGCTTCAGATTTGTTTAAAAAAATACTTTAACTTTCGGAACCGGTTTAAACCGGTTCTGAAATTAAAGCTATCTTAATAATAATAAAAAAAATAGAACCAAAATCGAAAAATTAAAACCTTGCCTTAAAACTAGCCGTCCTCAACTATCCTATGAAAAAAGAAAAAAAATCGTTCAAAAATATTAAAATTTGAGCGAGGTATTTGAAAATAACGCCTTCACAGACTTAACATTATCACCCGGGTCTTTTTCAGAGACTCGTGTAGGCTCTTAACTTTTGAAACTCATTGGTAGTAATGAACTGCTTTAATGAGAATGAAAATACATTATCCCAAAAAGTTTTGTAAAGATTAATATCAAATGACTAAGTAAGGCTGTTCTTAATAGATGAAAAATATAAATTTATGTGTTTATAAAATACATTAATTTGAAAAGATTTTTAAGGCAAGTCGCAGAGAGGGACGACTGGAGGAAAGTAAAGTGCGACATAGAAGAAAAAAAAATGTCAAAAGAAAGGAGAAAGCCGTTCCAGACCCGATTTTGTTAAGAAATATATTGCAGATTTGTCGCCTCAGTGAGCGACCTGCCTTAGAGATCAAGAAACTATAGAGAAAGAAAAAAAATGTATCAGTCAAAAATCGGGTTATTGTTGATAAAAAAAAAAAAAAGTAATAATAATAATAATAATAGTAGAAGTTACCGATATGTTAGTGCGCGTGTGTGTAAACAATGAAGGTTTAGAAAATTTCCAGTCTAATTTAGTAAGGGTAAAAAATATTACTAACTAGTTCACATTTTAAATAACCTCTAAAACTCATTTTTTACAAACTTGCCGAAATATTTATTAAAATTTTTAAAATTCATATATTTATTTTACAAATAGTAGAATAATCGGCGAAGAGAAAGTTTAATTTCTAAACGAAAGAATTAAACAAATTGATCTGAATAAACTAAAGCAATAAATAAATAAGTAAAATTATATTCGTTGAAACAGTTTACTGTAAAAGAGATGACACTATTATCAAAAAACTAATTTCTTTTGAGATTGCCTTTTCAAATAAGCTAACTTTGTGACCAAACATTTTGAAACATGAACATAACAGGTATTGATAATGCATACTGCTGCTCGCAAAGTTTCAAAAATTTTATTCCCGACCAGAGACGTGAAATGTGTAAATACCAAGCGAACAGGTATTTTTATTTAGGGTTTATTTTTAGGGTTTTGATGAAACCTTATTCTTCTCAGTTTTCTGCCTGTCCGTCACAGAGTGCGTTCGCGGAAACTATATGTTCAAGACTGATCATAAAAATTTGCAAGTGTCTTGTATTGTTTTAATTAAAGGAATTAAGAGCAAGAATGAGTGAATGATACACCCGTGACTTAAAACAACTCAGATTTAAAAAAAAAAAAAATACTAGTTTTTCCTTAAATTTATTAGAAGACCAAATTCGGAATTCTTTGTTCCAAAGTTGAGTTGTTTACTTTTTATGGGCCCCCAAAAGTCATAATGTTGTGCGAAAAATCGAGCGGCTTTTTTTTTTTTTTTTTTTTTTTTTTTTTTTTTTTTTAAGCATGGAAAATGCTACGAACCACAATTCTTTGCGCATACAACTTGCCACTAAATTGCTATCATATCTGTTGTTACTACAAAGCAACAAAAGAGACGAAAATTTTTAATTAAAAATAGATGGAAAACCAGGGCTGGCAAGTTGGGTGGTTAAAACCAACATTATAACCGGTTAAAACTGGGATTGCAGAAACTAGTTTCTGCCAGTAAGTGACAAAAACTGGCAGAAACTAAGAAATAATACTAATAAAACTTTAATCTGCAATGATTCATAAATGTATTTAATTTATAAAGAATTTAGTTAAAATAAAGATCACGAATGTTATTGAAAGTAGCAAAAAGTTTCAAAAAGGACATTCTTCATATAATAAATTTTCTGTCACTTGAAAAACAGAAATTTTCATAATGGTAATCTGATGCTGTACAAATTTAACTATTTATATTATTGTTTACAGTTGAATTTCTATTTAAAAGTTTGAAAAGTGGTGTTAATTTTTTTGGTAAATTTTTTTTAGAGTATTATTAAATAAAGATTATGAATGTATGACTATGTATGTAATAAGTGTATGAGTATCATTAAATAAATAATACACTGCAATAACTTTTAAAATATCTACTACTACATACAAAGAGAAATGGTTCTTGTGAAAGTGCATAAGAAAATAATTGTAGCACAAAAATAACAAAAGAAATTTAATGATATATCTTGTACAATTATTTTACAATATTGAAAGAACAAATTTATTTTTAAAGTAATAATTAAGAGCATTTCATAATGCAGGATTAATTTTTGCTAACCTTTCTTAACATAGACTGCTTTTTAATTTATTCTGAATGAAAGAAAAGTTCAAAATATTCTTTCAAGACCAGCATTACTTCCTGGTAGAGTCATTAATGAAAATGTAAAATTTGAAAAAAATTCATTTTCAACGGTATTTGTTTCTAAAGGCGACCGCCCATAGAAGGCAAGACATTTTCTAGGACTCCCCAGTGGACCAATTCTGGCCTCACCGGAATAAAACTACGCGGAATCAAACGTTATCGTAACCCATAGCGACATTTAAAAATTTGCAATTCTGCCCTAGGACCGGAATTTGCAAGCAACCTTCAATCTCTCTCTTTCAAGGTTAAATAGTTTCGACTAATCACTTCCATGGACACATACAGTTTTTTTTTAATTTATAAACGATCTGAACACGTACGTTTTGCGGCCCTTTAAAAAGAGACCGTGAGTTGGGAGTATTATCATATATATGTAAGAGAATGATGTAATATCGCTATAAATAGTATGGAAAGTTTTAATAGGTAGAGCGAGCTATAAATAACACAGGCCTGCAAATTGAGAGTCATAACTTCCTCTCTAGAATTTGAGAGGTGATTCTAGGATATTTTGGTGCGCTGATTACGAATATGTACTTAGTTTTTTTCCATCACCTTCAGATTTTTCAAAAAAGATACAGATAGAAAATAGAAAAAAAAAACAAGTTTTCACATAAAAAATATATATTTTAAAAAGTACATTACTTTTAACATAAAAAACAACTAAAATATAATAATGACTTATTACTGATCTAAATTACATGTAAATTTTATTTGTGGAACCTGATCCTTTTTTCCTGGAAGCTTCGGTTTTACGATTTTCGCTTAAATTTCCGGTTTGGATCGTCACTCTTCAACAACCAGCAGTAGTCCGCCATCATGCTAGTATTCCATCTTCCATGATACCGGACTTCTAGCTCTTTCAAATCTTGGTGAAATCTTTCGCCTTGTTCTTCGCTAACGGCTCCTAGATTTTCTGGGAAGTAACAAGCTCCACTCATTAGGATCGTATTCAATGTCGTACATTTTCGTCAAGCCTGGAATATCTTTACAGTACACTAAATCTTGATCTTCAGCGAAGAATGGAAGAAAATCTTTTTCTCTGTGACGGTACCATGAAAATGAAGTACCAAGTGCAAGCATATTTCTTTCTTTTAATCATGATCCGAGAAGTTCCGCTGCATCTTTGGGGAGATTCAAATCTCTTGTCAAGTAGCTTAAATGTGACTGGGAAAAGACCTGACACTCGTTAGAATCTACTTGAAATTCAGGATCAGATTGGTATACATCCTGTTCATCTGTATCACAGTCAGAATCTTCAATTTGTATAGTCGGAAACGGGGGCTGCACCATTTTTGAATCGCCGAAAATTGCAGGCGTAACTGATGAGACGTTTGGATAGTTTATGTCCCTTTTATTTTTAGAATTGTATCCAGTTATGTCACAACAACAAAAGTAGCAATCTTTAACATGGTTTTTAGGCTCTCTCCATAGCATAGGCGAAACGATTTTGAACCTATTTTTCTGTCCTTTTGGCCACTTGCGCAGTTCTAATAAACAAGTCGTACAAATTTTATGAGGTGTTTAAGTTTTGTCTTGGTTACTTAAAACGTATCCAAAATAACTTTTGTAAATAATTTTTACAAAGTCTGTAATGCTGTTTCGTTGTTTTTTCACCATAAATTTCCCGCAAAAATAACAAAAACAATTTGGAGAATTTAAACAGCTTTGCGATGACATTTTAAAGGTTATGTTGCAAGATGCGCACTTCAACTGTTAATTTTCTAAATCAGTGCGGGTACTTATACAAAAACCCTTTGGTTTATCTTTATTGCACCCTTTTCGACTAATATTTACAACAATTAGGTTATATTACCTTATCATTATGTATAAATGAGCTCATTACTAAATTAAGCCAAAATGGCATGGTTTTCAACATGGTTAATGTGAATTATTTATACTTATTATGTAGTAATTAACAAATTACTGTTTTGAAATAATTTCTATGTCACCTTACACTAATTAAATGCAATAAAAATTAAGCTTAAGTAATTTAATGCCGTTTTATAAATTTTAAAATGTTGACGCTCAGACATTTTTCAGCAAAATCTTAAATATTCAATATCAAAAAATCCTGACGTGATGGAATTTTTTTTATATTTTTCTCGTAATCAGCACATCAGAAACTATAGAAAACGTTACTCAGATTTCAAAGAGGAAAACCATTGCAGACCTGTGTAATTTACGAAGTTTTAAAGATACAATTATGCATATTTTTGTTATTTAAAGTAAAAATAAGTGATATTAAAAACAAAATTGCAATTATATTTTTAGATTGAGCAATTTTTAATATACTAAAAAATATATTTTAGCACAATTTTTTTCTTTTTCCAATATAAGCTTTAAAATACAAACTATATGTCAGCTAAATAATTGAAAAATTATGTTCACTCGTTTACAGTTATATAAGTTTTGCCAATCAAAAAAATAATGGTTTTATTATTTAGAGTATAGTCAAGATATTATTTAAAAAAAAACTATTTGTAATTATACATTTCGATTTCAATAAATTTTAATCTTCTCAAAAATATATTTTAGAAAGTTTTTCTCCCCTTTAAATACAAGTTGTGCAGTCAAATAATAATGGTTTTTATCATTTAGAGTAAAATCAAGGTATTATTTAAAGAAAACTATGTGTGAGTACTCTTTTGATTTAGTGCAATAAGTTATTTTCTTCTCAAAATATATTTTAGCTGTTTTTTTTTTTTTTTTTTTTTTTTTTTTTTTTTTTAATAGAAGCTTTAAATTATAATTTTTAAAATACGAGCTACATCAGTCAAGCACAATTGGAAAATTAGGTCTGTCATAATTATTTTACATTTACACTTATTTTTTTTAATTATTATTTAGATCAAAATAAAAGATTTTTTTAAGCACAAACAATTCGTAATTACACTTATGTATTCCCTCACCAGTGGCCGAGGGGTTCTGTGAAACGGGTAGACGGGAGGCACTAGGTTCGAAAATAATCGCACCCGTCGGTCTAATCGTTCTGAATTTTTCGTGTTTTTCTTCGAACCTTGGTTTTCCATGCGTAAATACGGGTAAGGTTTCCTAAGAAAGACTCCCATGGAGGGCACTCCCCCACTTAGAGTCTATATTCCTCGTGAAAAAACACTGAAAGATAAAGAATAAATAAAATAATACACTTTGTAAAAATCACCATAAATAAAAAATAAAGCAGTTGCTTTATTTTTATTTATGGTGATTTTTTCAAAGTGTATTAGTTTATTCCTCGTGTTGATAAATGGCTTCATAAACACAATCAACCAACCTACACTTTTGTGTTAGTCCGATAAGTTTTAATCTCAAAAATATGTTTTATTACATTTTAATGTAAATATATATTTTTTTAAATACAAGTTTTAAAATACAAACAATATTAGCCAAATGATTAAAAAAGATATGCTACAATACAATAGTTTTATATTAAATTGAAACTAAAATTATTTCTACTAATAAATATAACAAAACTGAAAAAAAAAAAAATATATATATATATATATATCAATGATAGAATGCGAATATACAAGTTTTAAAATACAAACAATATTAGCCAAATGATTAAAAAAAATATGCTACAATACAATAGTTTTATATTAAATTGAAACTAAAATTGTTTCTACTAATAAACAAAACTGACAAGAAAAAAAAAAAAAAAAAAAAAAAAAAACAATGATAGAATGCGAATGTACATTTAACAAAAAATAAGCATCTTCACATATAAGGGCTGCCTATATAAGCGCCGCCATCTTAATCCGACATAGATAGTGGCTTTCCGGCTGCCTATAGCAGTCTGGTGAATTACGAGGAAAACAATCCCGTCAAACCGGAAAGGATTCAGAGACGTTAGGGCAGAATGCAAAATTATCACTTCATCGGAGGATTACGAGAAAGTCGTCCGAACCGATAGGGGCAGAATTTGTCCATTGGAGAGAGATGTTTCATGGAAAGGCGTCTATTTTTCTAAAAGAGGTTATTATATATGGCACAAAATTTAGATTAATATCAAAACACAAATTTCCTTGCCCTTTCTATATGCTCAAATGTCAATTTTTATCCCATACACTTAGGATGAAACAAATAAGCGAGCATAAAAGCTAGAACTGTATTAAATGAGATTTGAGTCTTGGATTTGTGAGTTTCCATGATATTTCCATCTACTTATAATAAAATCCGAGTGGAGAAAAGCGTAGTTAACCTATCCGGTACGAACCATTCTGGTCTGTGAGTCGACCGTGGCTAAACGCCATGTTAGGCTTAATGGAAAACGTATGCTAATATATGACAGCTAAATAATTTCTTTTACTTGAAATAATGTTTGTTCTGCATATTTTTCTATAAAATATGTATATCATATCCAATTATAATATATTAAGTTCCAAATTAAAAATAAGCTAAACACTTCACCACTGCCATTCATAACCAAAAATTCCAAGTCTACAAACGAACGACTCTGCGTAATTAATAATAATAAGAAGAAGAAGAAGAAACAACAACAACAAAAAAAAAGTCTAATGTCCTATTTTCCTTTTAAACTATTTTTAAAATCGTATAAAATATTTTGAAATATATTTTTCATTTTCATAAAAAAATAGAATGACTCTCAAACCAACAGGTTTTTCGTCTACTACGCTGTGTCTCACTGAGCTCCATATATATTATTGTCGAGCTCTGTGCTCTAGGTTGACTTGAATTTCTGTTATGTTGCTATCTATCGGCATCAATATAAATGAATATTTTTTTCGATTGAAACTAATGTTTAAATAAATAAATAAAAATTGCCAAATGTTAAAGTGATTAGAGATCTTTTTAAAAACGTTTCCGTTATGTAATTTAAAAATATCATTCAGTAGGTATAAATAGCAGGAATATTTTTATTATTTCTTTGCAAGAATTTAAATTTAGTTTAATTTTTTAAAGATGTTATCATTTATCCCCTTTATTTTTTAAAATTTTGTTTTGTATTATAAGTCCCCCCCCCCTAAGATGTAATGGATATACGAGATGTTATCATGACTACATTAGTAAGACTGAATTATTTTACTTTTATATTAATGTTTTGTGAAATCTTCAGGAATTGTGTTTTACTTAGCTAATGATTATTATTGTTGCGATAAATACTGCTATTTGTTTTGCTCAATTGTTGAACTATTTCAGAAATTGAATATCAAGAGTAGAGGAAAAGTGCCGGTCCGGCCCCAGGAGGAGGTGCTGAGGTGCAGGAGCAAGGAGCAGTGAGCAGCACCTCCTCCCGAGCACCTCCTCTCAAGCACTTACTCAAATGCACCACCTCCCGTGACTCTACTCTAAGAGGAGGTGTCAAATGATTTTTTTTAAGCGGGAATTTCAGGGAGTTAGAATTTTTTTACCATACTATAGTAAGAGGGTGTTTATTAATTTTAATGTGGGGACTTTAAAATTTTCGGCGTGTTACGGTACGTGGGGTATGTTTTTCAATTGAATTTTGCTGTTGTTCATTTCAAAAGGTAATTAAAAAGTAATTAAAAATAAGGAATAAAGCGACTTTTTTTTTCTTTTTTTTCACTGTGTTTAGATGAGGGATTAAGCGGGTATTTGGGGACATAGAATTTTTTTTTCCGTACTATTGTACGAGTGGTTTTTAATTTTAATGTGGGGACTTTAAAATTTTTCAGTTTGGTGTAATTTAAGATTTTTTTTTTTTCACCGTGTTTTAAATAAGGGGTTAAGCGGATATTTTGGGGAGACAGAATGTTTTTTCTATACTATTGTACGAGTGGTTTTTAATTTTAATGTGGCGACTTAAAAATTTTCAGTTTGGTGTAATTTAAGAGTTTATTTTTTGATTTTAAGCGGGAATTTTGGGGAGATAGATTTTTTTTTTCCACTGTGCTTTTACATGATGAGTTAAGAGGGGGTTTTTGGGGGAAATTATTATTTTTGACTAATCATACACGAAGGATACATTTTTTTTTCGGGGGAAGGGTGATATTTTAATGAAGAACTAATTAAGAAGTCCGCATTCATGGTGAATTAATGAATTTTTTTTAGGAGTAATTTTGTTAAAATTGAATTATTTTTTCATTTTTTAGAATTTTAAGCGGAGATAAAGGCTTAATAGGGGGACTTTAATTTTTTTTGCAATGAGATTGACGTGCGCTCGTCGACCTAACCGTTCGGAGTTTATAGTTTTCTTCAAATCATGTGTGAATATTGGTTTAGAATTTCTTAGAATGACTTCCACCACTTTTATATCTATCCATTATCATAAATAACACATGCTGGTAATCGGAATTTGGGAATAACAATTTTGAATATTTATTTAATGAAGGAACTTTAAAATTATTTCGAGTACTATTTTTAGTCAACTATGTTATACACTTGATATTTTAGAATAGTTAAAAAATAACTTTAAAATTTGAATGAAAAAATGTTTCAAAATGGGATTTTACGTGCTAGCATTGAATCGCACTCGTCGCCCTAACGGTTTGGAATATGTGGTTTCCTTCGAACCTTGGTGAAAATTTAATTGAAATGATTATTATTATTATTTTGTGTGTGTTGTATGCATGTGTGTGTATGTGTGTGTTGTATGCATGTATGTGTGTGAATGTATGTTTGTGTATTGTATGTATGCGCGTGTATTGTATGGATATGCGTGTGTTGTATGTATGTATGTATATGCGTGTGTTGTATGTATGTATGTATGTGCGTGTATGTATGTATGTATGTGCGTGTTGTATGTATGTGCATGTTGTATGTATGTGCATGTTGTATGTATGTGCATGTTGAATGTATGTGTGTGTAATTTTTTTGCCGATAGGTGTGATCTTTAGCTGAAAGTGACCTAGGGTCAAAACTTTTATCCAGGAATCGCCACGGGGAGGAAGATCACATGATTCCCGTATTGCACACATTCACATACATTATTTCGAGCGATATTTTTAGTGAAACATAATATGCAATTGAATTTGTAGAATAATTAAAAAATAACTTTAAAATTTAAATGAAAGAATGTTTCAAAATGGAATTTTACGTACTAACATTTAATCGCGCTCGTCGGTTTTTACTGTTTGAAGTCTGTCATTTTCCTTTAACCTTGGAAAACCTTGCGTCAATAAGGATATTTCAGAAAGACCCCCCCCCCACTTTGGGTACTATTTTAAAATAATATTTGTAATGAGATGTGTTCGAGCGCGTCGTCCTAACTGTTTGGAGTATCAACATAAAATCATCAAATTAATACAAAATATTTCAAATAGTAAGAAAATGATTGATTAAAATCACCAAGTAAGAACAAATTACTTCAAGCAATGAGAAAATAAATGTTTAAAATCGACAATTTAACATTAAATATTTCACAAAATAAAAAAAAACGAAAGATTAAAATCGCCAACTCAAAATGAAATCTCATGCAATTAGAATAAAAACATTAAAAAAAATCGCCAAATTAAAAGATTATTCTTATCTCACAATAAATAATGTGAAAGACCTATTCAAAAATTCCAGTTGAAGAAAGTTTTCGTTCAAAATTTAATTAAAACTTCTAAAGATTTGGAATATCACATAAAAAATTTTAAGTAAAAAATTTTTCGAAGTATCAACATCAAAGATTAATTTTTCTTATGAATTTTATAATGCTGTTCTAATAATTGACCTTGCAAAGAAAGATAAACAAACAATGATTCACCATTTGCTTGATAAGTCTCAACCCAGAAAAAGACGAATTCCCCAAAAATTACTCTTAATATTTCAATTCAGTCCAACATTAATCTCCCAAGGTTTTATATAAAAATTAACATTCAATCGGAAATACTTCAAATGAATTTACAATAATAATAACAATAATAATATGTCAAATTTTTCTTTAGTAAGTTTATTTAATAAGAATATTATTAAAACTTGTCTCAGTAAGTAATCTGTAGTAAACATACTAAGGTTTAAATTATCCTACACGCATAACTGTTCGCTTAATTTTTAATTTAATTAATATCATTATCATATAAAATAATTATGAGCTGTAAGTGTAAGCAATTTTTAATATATAGAGAACTTTTGACATGGATAATTTTTCACTGTTAGAACAATTAAATATTAAAAAATAATAATAATAATAATAATAATAATTCAGTAATTTTCAACTGATCTTAATGAATTTTAAGAGTCTCTTTAAAATATAAATTTTACATTTTTAGAAGACTAATCTTAATATTAATTTAAAACTCTTGAACTCTTTTTAACACACTTTAGGTAAGTACAATAGAATATTAATATTTCCAACATAATTAAGAAATGACTATTCATAATAAAAATGATTTTTAAGGATAATGTGATGTATCATTTATTGCTAGCAAAATCGCGATATTTTATTTGCAATTAATGTTAAGAATAAAACATAAGAAGTAAATTGACTTACATAAATTCGTTTTACTATCAACAGTCGAACACGTTAGAAACCATACTTCATAACCAGTCAGTGACAATATACGGAATGAATCAGACTGTTGAACCCCATCTTATCGTCTTATCTTTTACGGTATTTCCCATTACTCTGAATAATGAGATAACTAAAAATGTCACGTTCAAATCTGAAATTAAGACTTATGTTAATGAATTTACTTTATTCATATGGAATATAATTAATATAACATGCAATTAAAAAGGGACTTAATTTATTTGATACGTCATAATTAAGAATTTAATTAAATCCTGAATATAATTTTTTAAAATCTTATTAATAGAATAGAATAGAAATTCTTTTCAACATTTTCAAGAAACACATGTTATCGAATACTTAATGGATTATTTTTCTTAATGAATGTGTAATTAACATTTTTAAATGATTTTTTCTAATTAATTAGTGTTTAATTAAAATTTTCATAATTAAAATAAATATATAAAATAAAAAAGGAATTCTTTTCAAAATTTTCAAGAAACACCAAATTATTATCAAGCAATATTTCGAATAACTACAAACTTTAATCATGATGAGTCATCACTGTGAATGATCTTTTCTTCTCATATGTTATAAAAACAAGTTTAAGTACCCAAATTTATTGATATATTTCACCGTGTGTTGGATCCTTCTTTACTAATCTCGTTAAAATTATTCATTTACCAATGATTTAAACTTCACATTTTAAAGTTATTTATATAATATACTAACATTTGACTATTAAATATCAAATAATGGATATGCACTTTTTACACTCACATCTTACAATGTAATTAGTAACCAAATGTAATGATTTTTAAGCACGTCTTCTTAAATTTTTTTTCAGTGAAAGACTATCACAGTTGAATATTTAGCTGTCTCTTCATAACTTTATCGAGAAATATGTAATGTATACCACACGATTTCATTAAATGAATCACAATACAATTCTAGCTTCTCATTTTCAATGTTTTATATATACACTAGTGTTTATCAAATAGGTGTTTATTCTGAACAATCATTACTTAGTATATTGATGAAACATTTGTGTTGAACGGTTTTTAACTCAAATGGTGTGAGAGAAGGATATATTAGGACAGAAGTTATTAAATATAGAGTCTTTAAAGTTTATACCCGCGCAAGAATTGGCATTTCAAGAAACAAAGTTATGTCACATTTGAAAGCATTATTTATATTCGAAACGCACACGTGATCACGATCACATCACTGAAGAGTATAGAGAAGCTGTTTATGTTGTATATAATTTGAATTTTCATTAACACAATATTATAAACGAAGTTTTTCGTCAGTTTGAAAAATTATGATGCACAACATCTGCACACGTTAACGCAGAATAAGATTAGCTTATGCCCTTTCGATGATAAGCGTTATTTGCAGGCAAGATGTATTAACATAACATTTTCTTGGTAATTTTACTCGCAGGTTTGGAAACCACAAACATTTGATCATACTTCTCATTTTTAACACGCGACGCTAACCATTGGACCATTAAGACCCGTAATTTAGTAACTAAAAAGTAAGAAAGATCGTCGAAAGTGATTACTTCACACATGCAAAAATAATTTTTATTGTGATTTATCAGTTAAAAATCACGAAGAAAAGAAAAAAAATCACATGTTTTGGATTACTTTGAGATTTTATGTCACTTCATCAGTTAAATAGACATACCCGCTTCTTACGAATCACTACTTATGCTTGAATTTTCAAACACTTGCTTATATGAAATGTATTATATTTTAGTTTATCAGTGATAGTGTGATTACTTGTCAATAATTTTATAGTTATTAAAAAAATTTAAAAAATCAAATGTTAATAATTAATTAAAAAATTACAAGTCACTATTAAAGGTTTGAACAAATTATTAAAATAATTTTACAAAACTTTTCAAATTATTTAAAAATGTTTCACTAATATTTAGTAATCGTCAAATTTTAATGTCGATAATCATTTATGTGACTTAATTTAACAGTTAAAACAGAAAACCTATCAGATTATTGATCTTCAAGTACATCTCATTGATATGTTTTAATCAACCAACCAACCATTCAACTGTTTTCACAATCAACTATTATGTCAGTTAGGTTTTCAGTTTTAATTGTTAAGCTATTTCATCTCCCCCCTTCATTTACATCCCATTGATAAGTTTTCAACAACCAACCACCCAACTTTTTTCGAAATCAACTATTTATTTACCCCAGCAACCAGCTATATGCTTACCCTAGTAACCAAAAAGCTTTTATCGACACATGAACAAAATTTTTAAGATGCAAGACTCTTCATTTTCATTCGAAAAAACAATGACTTATGTAATAAATTTTTTCTTTACTTAAATGAAATCTTTGCATGTGTATGGTAAAACTTGGAAAATTTCATTTAATGCACAAATTTAAAGTTAACAGACAAGGTCTTCACACATCTTTTAGTATTTTACTAACACTTTACCACATATCTTTAGAAAACAATAGAATTTTAAATAATTATTTTGATTAAAATTCTCTTTTGTAAGTGACATTATTAAACTAACTTGAAAAATTAACTTGGCAAAGCAGGTTTCCACTATTCCAACTAAGTAATATTCATAAGTTTTATATGATAAACAACCTGTTTGCTTATGTCCCAGCATGAGTTTATAAAATATATCTAAAATAACCTGTAATATTAATGTTTAAAAATATGCCGTTAATCTCTCAAAAATAATTATTTTCACTTCTATTATTTAAAAGTATTTTTAAATAAAATTATTACTGTTGCCAAATTATCTAAGTGTTATAAAATGTGCATGCAAAACCTTTAATTCTAATTTTCAATTTTTTTCAACTTATTGTTTTCAAGATGTATTAAAATTTGGAAAAAAATAATTTTAATGCATAATTAAATTAAAATAGTTAAATAATATATACACATTCAACATTCTATACTGACCTAATCCAACATCATCACAAAAGCACGTCACGATCTAATTAATAATTATTAGAATGATTAAATTACTTAATAAATGAATATTTATAAGAACCAATCTAGAAAACAAAGCACTAGTCACGTGATATACATCACGTCACCAGTTGATGTCACATGTTCTCTGACGTCACAGACCTTTTGATAAGATTATCTGATAACATTTTCTGATAAGGACTTTGAAATTTTCATTTCTTCCCAAACCTTCGACCGAGTAAGACGTGCTTTTGTGATGATGTTGGATTAGGTGAGTATAGAATGTTGAATGTGTATATAATATTTAACTATTTTAATTTAATTATGCATTAAAATTATTTTTTTTCCAAATTTTAATACATCTTGGAAACAATAAGTTGAAAAAAATAAAATGTGAAAATTAGAATTAAAGGTTTTGCATGCACATTTTATAACACTTAGATAATTTGGCAACAGTAATAATTTTATTTAAAAATGTTTTTAAATAATAGAAGTGAAAATAATTATTTTTGAGAGACTAACGGCATTTTTTTAAACATTAATATTACAGGTTATTTTAGATATATTTTATAAACCCATGCTGGGACATAAGCAAACAGGTTGTTTATCATATAAAACTTGTGAATATTACTTAGTTGGAATAGTGGAAACCTGCTTTGCCAAGTTAATTTTTCAAGTTAGTTTAATAATGTCACTTACAAAAGAGAATTTTAATCAAAATAATTATTTAAAATTCTATTGTTTTCTAAAGATATATGGTAAAGTGTTAGTAAAATACTAAAAGATGTGTGAAGACCTTGTCTGTTAACTTTAAATTTGTGCATTAAATGAAATTTTCCAAGTTTTACCATACACATGCAAAGATTTCATTTAAGTAAAGAAAAATTTTATTACATAAGTCATTGTTTTTTCGAATGAAAATGAAGAGTCTTGCATCTTAAAAATTTTGTTCATGTGTCGATAAAAGCTTTTTGGTTACTAGGGTAAGCAAATAGCTGGTTGCTGGGGTAAATAAATAGTTGATTTCGAAAAAAGTTGGGTGGTTGGTTGTTGAAAACTTATCAATGGGATGTAAATGAAGGGGGGAGATGAAATAACTTAACAATTAAAACTGAAAACCTAACTGACATAATAGTTAATTGTGAAAACAGTTGAATGGTTGGTTGGTTGATTAAAACATATCAATGAGATGTACTTGAAGATCTATAATCTGATAGGTTTTCTGTTTTAACTGTTAAATTAAGTCACATAAATGATTATCGACATTAAAATTTGACGATTACTAAATATTAGTGAAACATTTTTAAATAATTTGAAAAGTTTTGTAAAATTATTTCAATCTTTAATAGTGACTTGTAATTTTTTAATTCATTATTAACATTTGATTTTTTAAAAATTTTTTAATAACTATAAAATTATTGACAAGTAATCACACTATCACTGATAAACTAAAATATAATACATTTCATATAAGCAAGTGTTTGAAAATTTAAGCATAAGTAGTGATTCGTAAGAAGCGGGTATGTCTATTTAACTGATGAAGTGACATAAAATCTCAAAGTAATCCAAAACATGCAATTTTTTTCTTTTCTTCGTGATTTTTAACTGATAAATCACAATAAAAATTATTTTTGCATGTGTGAAGTAATCACTTTCGACGATCTTTCTTACTTTTTAGTTACTAAATTACGGGCCTTAATGGTCCAATGGTTAGCGTCGCGAGTTAAAAATGAGAAGTATGATCAAATGTTTGTGGTTTCCAAACCTGCGAGTAAAATTACCAAGAAAATGTTGTTATGTTAATACATCTTACCTGCAAATAACGCTTATCATCGAAAGGGCATAAGCTAATCTTATTCTGCGTTAACGTGTGCAGATGTTGTGCATCATAATTTTTCAAACTGACGAAAAACTTCGTTTATAATATTGTGTTAATGAAAATTCAAATTATATACAACATAAACAGCTTCTCTATACTCTTCAGTGATGTGATCGTGATCACGTGTGCGTTTCGAATATAAATAATGCTTTCAAATGTGACACAACTTTGTTTCTTGAAATGCCAATTCTTGCGCGGGTATAAACTTTAAAGACTATATTTAATAACTTCTGTCCTAATATATCCTCCTCTCACACCATTTGAGTTAAAAACCGTTCAACACAAATGTTTCATCAATATACTAAGTAATGATTGTTCAGAATAAACACCTATTTGATAAACACTAGTATATATAAAACATTGAAAATGAGAAGCTTGAATTGTATTGTGATTCATTTAATGAAATCGTGCGATATACATTACATATTTCTCGATAAAGTTATGAAGAGACAGCTAAATATTCAACTGTGATAGTCTTTCACTGAAAAAAAATTAAGAAGACGTGCTTAAAAATCATTACATTTGGTTACTAATTACATTGTAAGATGTGAGTGTAAAAAGTGCATATCCATTATTTGATATTTAATAGTCAAATGTTAGTATATTATATAAATAACTTTAAAATGTGAAGTTTAAATCATTGGTAAATGAATAATTTTAACGAGATTAGTAAAGAAGGATCCAACACACGGTGAAATATATCAATAAATTTGGGTACTTAAACTTGTTTTTATAACATATGAGAAGAAAAGATCATTCACAGTGATGACTCATCATGATTAAAGTTTGTAGTTATTCGAAATATTGCTTGATAATAATTTGGTGTTTCTTGAAAATTTTGAAAAGAATTCCTTTTTTATTTTATATATTTATTTTAATTATGAAAATTTTAATTAAACACTAATTAATTAGAAAAAAATCATTTAAAAATGTTAATTACACATTCATTAAGAAAAATAATCTATTAAGTATTCGATAACATGTGTGTTTCTTGAAAATGTTGAAAAGAATTTCTATTCTATTCTATTAATAAGATTTTAAAAAATTATATTCAGGATTTAATTAAATTCTTAATTATGACGTATCAAATAAATTAAGTCTTTTTTTAATTGCATGTTATATTAATTATATTCCATATGAATAAAGTAAATTCATTAACATAAGTCTTAATTTCAGATTTGAACGTGACATTTTTAGTTATCTCATGATTCAGAGTAATGGGAAATACCGTAAAAGATAAGACGATAAGATGGGGTTCAATAGTCTGATTCATTCCGTATATTGTCACTGACTGGTTATGAAGTATGGTTTCTAACGTGTTCGACTGTTGATAGTAAAACGAATTTAAGTAAGTCAATTTACTTCTTATGTTTTATTCTTAACATTAATTGCAAATAAAATATCGCGATTTTACTAGCAATAAATGATACATCACATTATCCTTAAAAATCATTTTTATTATGAATAGTCATTTCTTAATTATGTTGGAAATATTAATATTCTATTGTACTTACCTAAAGTGTGTTAAAAAGAGTTGAAGAGTTTTAAATTAATATTAAGATTAGTCTTCTAAAAATGTAAAATTTATATTTTAAAGAGACTCTTAAAATTCATTAAGATCAGTTGAAAATTATTGAATTATTATTATTATTATTATTTAATATTTAATTGTTCTAACAGTGAAAAATTATCCATGTCAAAAGTTCTCTATATATTAAAAATTGCTTACACTTACAGCTCATAATTATTTTATATGATAATGATATTAATTAAATTAAAAATTAAGCGAACAGTTATGCGTGTAGGATAATTTAAACTTTAGTAAGTTTACTACAGATTACTTACTGAGACAAGTTTTAATAATATTCTTACTAAATAAACTTACTAAAGAAAATTTTGACATATTATTATTGTTATTATTATTGTAAATTCATTTGAAGTATTTCCGATTGCATGTTAATTTTTATATAAAACCTTGGGAGATTAATGTTGGACTGAATTGAAATATTAAGAGTAATTTTTGGGGAATTCGTCTTTTTCTGGGTTGAGATTTATCAAGCAAATGGTGAATCATTGTTTGTTTATCTTTCTTTGCAAGGTCAATTATTAGAACAGCATTATAAAATTCATAAGAAAAATTAATCTTTGATGTTGATACTTCGAAAAATTTTTTACTTAAAATTTTTTATGTGATATTCCAAATCTTTAGAAGTTTTAATTAAATTTTGAACGAAAACTTTCTTCAACTGGAATTTTTGAATAGGTCTTTCACATTATTTATTGTGAGATAAGAATAATCTTTTAATTTGGCGATTTTTTTTAATGTTTTTATTCTAATTGCATGAGATTTCATTTTGAGTTGGCGATTTTAATCTTTCGTTTTTTTTTATTTTGTGAAATATTTAATGTTAAATTGTCGATTTTAAACATTTATTTTCTCATTGCTTGAAGTAATTTGTTCTTACTTGGTGATTTTAATCAATCATTTTCTTACTATTTGAAATATTTTGTATTAATTTGATGATTTTATGTTGATACTCCAAACAGTTAGGACGACGCGCTCGAACACATCTGATTACAAATATTATTTTAAAAGAGTACCCAAAGTGGGGGTCTTTCTGAAATATCCTTATTGACGCAAGGTTTTCCAAGGTTAAAGGAAAATGACAGACTTCAAACAGTAAAAACCGACGAGCGCGATTAAATGTTAGTACGTAAAATTCCATTTTGAAACATTCTTTCATTTAAATTTTAAAGTTATTTTTTAATTATTCTACAAATTCAATTGCATATTATGTTTCACTAAAAATATCGCTCGAAATAATGTATGTGAATGTGTGCAATACGAGAATCATGTGATCTGCCTCCCCGTGGCGATTCCTGGGTAAAAAAGTTTGACCCTAGGTCACTTTCAGCTAAAGATCACACCTATCGGCAAAAAAATTACACACATACATTCAACATGCACATACATACAACACACACATACATACATACACACACACATACATACAACACACACACATACATGCAACACACATACATACATGCAACACACATACATACAACACACGCATATACATACATACATTCAACACACGCATATACATACACACACACATGCATACAACACACATACATACATACAATACACGCACATACATGCAACACATATATACATACACACACATACATACATACACACACATACATACACACACATACATGCAACACATACATACAACACACGCACATGCATACAACACACAAACATACATTCACACACATACAGGCATACAACACACGCACATGCATACAACACACAAACAAGCATACAACACACACATACATACAACACACACAAAATAATAATAATAATCATTTCAATTAAATTTTCACCAAGGTTCGAAGGAAACCACATATTCCAAACCGTTAGGGCGACGAGTGCGATTCAATGCTAGCACGTAAAATCCCATTTTGAAACATATTTTTTCATTCAAATTTTAAAGTTATTTTTTAACTATTCTAAAATATCAAGTGTATAACATAGTTGACTAAAAATAGTACTCGAAATAATTTTAAAGTTCCTTCATTAAATAAATATTCAAAATTGTTATTCCCAAATTCCGATTACCAGCATGTGTTATTTATGATAATGGATAGATATAAAAGTGGTGGAAGTCATTCTAAGAAATTCTAAACCAATATTCACACATGATTTGAAGAAAACTATAAACTCCGAATGGTTAGGTCGACGAGCACACGTCAATCTCATTGCAAAAAAAATTTAAAGTCCCCCTATTAAGCCTTTATCTCCGCTTAAAATTCTAAAAAATGAAAAAATAATTCAATTTTAACAAAATTACTCCTAAAAAAATAATTCATTAATTCACCATGAATGCGGACTTCTTAATTAGTTCTTCATTAAAATATCACCCCCCCCGAAAAAAAAATGTATCCTTCGTGTATGATTAGTCAAAAATAATAATTTCCCCCAAAAACCCCCTCTTAACTCATCATGTAAAAGCACAGTGGAAAAAAAAATCTATCTCCCCAAAATTCCCGCTTAAAATCAAAAAATAAACTCTTAAATTACACCAAACTGAAAATTTTCAAGTCGCCACATTAAAATTAAAAACCACTCGTACAATAGTATAGAAAAAACATTCTGTCTCCCCAAAATATCCGCTTAACCCCTTATTTAAAACACGGTGAAAAAAAAAAATTTCTTAAATTACACCAAACTGAAAAATTTTAAAGTCCCCACATTAAAATTAAAAACCACTCGTACAATAGTATAGAAAAAAAATTCTATGTCCCTAAATACCCGCTTAACCCCTCATCTAAACACAGTGAAAAAAAAATGGCTTCATTCCTTATTTTTAATTATTTTTTAATTACCTTTTGAAATGAACAACAGCAAAATTCAATTGAAAAACATACCCCACGTACCGTAACACGCCGAAAATTTTAAAGTCCCCACATTAAAATTAATAAACACCCTCATACTATAGTATGGTAAAAAAATTCTAACTCCCTGAAATTCCCGCTTAAAAAAATCATTTGACACCTCCTCTTAGAGTAGAATCACGTGAGGAGGTGCAGGGGAGGTGGTGCATTTGAGTAAGTGCTTGAGAGGAGGTGCACGGGAGGAGGTGCTGCTCACTGCTCCTTGCTCCTGCACCTCAGCATCTCCTCCTGGGGCCGGACCGGCACTTTTCCTCTACTATCAAGTAAAAAAAAAAAAAAAATGTTATTTATATTTGTAGAAATCTATTGCTATTTTTAAAATGCACTTTTCTACAATACAAACTCGTCAATAGTAAAATATTCATTATGTTTGTATGAAGCCTTGTGAAAACGAAACGCAAGTCAAAATGCCGTCGTTTTTGACGGGGGTTATGTACTAGTCATTAAATAAAGTTAAGCAAATTTTATGAGCAGCTGCAATAGAACAGTTATGTTTTTTACTTTTATCTAAAGCAACAGATATAGATTTTAATATTTGTAATAAATATTTAACTTTATAAATGATGATATTTATTTGCAGTTTTAACAACTGCTATGTCCTTAAAATCATTTTCATGATTTTCAATTATCTGCAAATAATATGGCTGATTCTTCGCGAAAAATTCAAAATTATCAAATACATATTTATTTTTTATTTAAAACTAATTAAAATTCACAATATTTTATTTGTTAATTATCCTGAATAAAATGTATATAAGCAATTTATACTACTAAAAATGTCTCTAATTACGTCATGAAATGAGTTCATCCCAGTTGTTGCCAATTTCTGCCGGTTAAAATCGGTTATAACCACTCTCTGCCACTGGCATGGCAGAAAACATTTTCTTCCGGCAAAACCCCAGTCCTGTGAAAAACACGTAGCAAGTTGTTGCCGCAAGGTCACAAAAAGATTCATTTTCGCTGGATTCCCCCCCCCCCCCCGATATTAAAAGCCTAACTGCAGTTTGCGCATTCCAGTTGCCATGGCAAATGAGGTCATTTGAAAGGCATGCATCAACACTTTAAATATATATAAATTGTAAAATGTCTCTATAAACAGTAGAGTAAAATGTCACAAAATATAAAAAGATCAATTTGTATCAACTAATGTTAAAAATAGAAATTCGGGACCAAAAATTTTAAGAAGTTTTTATTACAGGGACAGAGTATGTTAAAAAAACTTTTTTAAAAGAGAGTTGTTTCAGTGGAGTTTACATTTTTTTTTAAAAGAGCAATAATAGAATAAAAGAATGGCAAAAGAATTACTTCAATATGCGATTACTGCAAATACATTTTTTCAAAGTGCTGATGCATGTCTTTCACATAACATATCTTTCCATGACAATTGGAATGCGCAAACTACAGTTGAGCCTTAAAAATGGAAAAATAGCGAAAATGAATCTTTTTGTGACCTTCTGCAAACATGCGGCAACTTGCCACGGGTTTTTCATCTATTATACATATTTCAACCCTCTTACATTCCAGATAAAATTAATTCGGTGACAAGTTGTATGCACAAAGAATTGTGGATCCTAGCAATTTGCATGTCTAAAACAAGCGCTCGATTTTTCGCACAACATAATGACTTTTGGGGCCCATAAAAAATGAGCAACTCATTTTTGGAACAAAAGGCTCTGGATTTGGTCCTCAAACAAGATAAGGAACAATTGGTAATTTTTTGGAGAAAATCCGAGATGGCATGAATCACCCCATAATGGTACGTGTGCCATTTTCTCCATTTCTTGCTCTTAATTTAATTGACATCCGATAAATTTGCGATTTAGATTTTAAAATCGAACCTTCATTTCAGTCTTCCGTGTACGTTCAATAGTTCCATCGTAGCACATCTGCCTTTTAAAGCTGTTCTCTACTCCTCTGCTCAACAAGCGGAAAATGTTTTAACACATTTACAAATTTATTTTTTAACGGAGATATATAAAATTGCAAAACTTGACCATTGAAGCGATTTAGAATTTAACATTGTTTTCTATTTTTTAATAAAATTACCGATTGAAATATAAGCTTTTTGAACACGTGAAAAGGCGATTTTCATCCCAGTTTGGAAAGTTTTTTCTTCTCTCGCACGGAAAGTCAGTTCAAAATGCCCACTTCGGCACTATTTTCTAAAAAATCTATTGTGTTTGCAAAAAGATGGGAAATTAAATGCGATTAGATAGTTTCTGAACAACAACACCTGCTAGTTAAATAGATTTCTGAAATAAACTAAAACTTCTGTCATAAATTTGCCCTTTTGATTTGAGAACAGCCTTAATGAAAAGATTCCTGGTTCAATACTCAACGTCAGAGTTGGAAGTTTTATCTCTGGAATAGATTTCATTATCTAACACATTAAATTTTACAAAATTTTTGCAACTTTTTTTCGCCATTTTAAGGCCAGACATTTTTGTAAAGTACTTTACTATTTTTTTTATTATTCGAGAAATTGCGAAATTTTACATTGATTATATTTCATTGCTTAATCGATGATTTAATTAAAAAGAGCTTTCGCAATTTTTTATACTAATTTAAGGTTTTTTTTAGTTAAATCATATGATTAAATATGCTTTTTAGATATACAGCTCATATTTAAAATATTAGAATAATTAATTACTTTTTTTTTTTTTTTTTTTACACAAATTGAAAATATTGTTTGGTAATTTAATATCTTTTAATGCAAATATGCAAACGATATTTTTATCAATAACATATTGTTGATTAAATTTATTTATTTTCTTAAAATTAATATTACTTAAGATTTTAAGAAGAGATTAATTGAAAAAAAAAATAATTTTGAAAAGTCAAACTTATAGAATATTTCACATTAATTCTCCTTTAATTTTCACCGATTTGTAAATGGTGGCATCATTGATCAAATTCAGACGATTTTATTTAAAATCAATATTCTTTTTGCAGTTTGTTTTCTTTTTAGTCTAAAATGGGTCGTGTGAGTGATATTCATGAATCCTTTAAACTTCGTATGGTTGATTTGTATCAGTATAGTAAAAACAATGTTATATAGGGAAAGATTTACATTGTTCGTATTTAAGCGTTAGTAAAATACTAACACAATATTTAAAAAATTGAAAAATTTCAGAATAATCGCCGAAATGGCGGCCGAAAACCAAAAACATCTGCTAGAAATGACAGGAAACTGAAGCGTATAGTTAAGGAAAATCGTTTTAAAAACGTACGATTCCTGCACCGAAAATGGAAAGGCGGCGTTGAAGTTTCCACACCGGCAACATTAAGTCGTCTCCATAAATTTAAGTTTGAATCTCGTGTACCGAAAACAAAACCTCTAATGATTGGAAAACAAAAACATCTTAGGTTGAATTGGTGTAAATCAAGACGTTTAAGGAGCAAAGACGATCTGAAAATATTATTTAGTAATGAAAATATGTTTAGTGTTTTATATGATAATCAAGGTATTTCATTTTGGAAAATGTAGCAAGAAGCATTTAGTAAAGAATGCTTTACACGTTCCGTAAAATTTGCAGCTAGTGTCATGGTTTGGGGTTGCATGAGTGCAGAAGGACATCGAAAGTTATGCATCGTCTACGAAAAGATTAACTCTCAGATATATCAAGAAATTTTGGAAAATTACATGATAATATCATCAGATTTTTTTTTGAAGATTATTTAATCTTTCAACAAGATTTAGCGTCACCGCATACTTCGGTGTCAACTAATTGGTTCTTCCAACACAACATTACGGTACTTCCTTGGCTACCAATCTTACCAGACTTTAATCCAATCGAAAACTTACGGTATATAAGGAAGAAAAAACTCCAAGAAAATCCCCTTCAAGTAAAACTGAGTTAGTGGCATATATATAGTCTATTTGGGTTAATATTTATAGAAATGTTTGTAAATACCTTGTATATAGTACGCAAGATCAATTGTACGCTGTTATGAAAGCTAAAGGGGATACTACAAAATATTAACTATCATTTACTTCATATTCATAGGGTAATATTCTTGCGTAAAATAAAATATTCTAATATTTTGAGCCAATCTAAATTTTATTCCAATATTTTGACGCGTTTCAGAAAGCTGTGTACCTAATTTATTGTACTGCTGTATTTTATATTTTGTAAATATTGCAGAATAAAATTTAAAAAAAAAACTTAAAAAATGGTCGTGTGTGCCCCACCCTCTTTTTTTCTATGCGGCAATTTTTTAAATGAGACACAGCTTTCACATTAATCATAGAAAAATACTGTATGCTGTCATATTGGGCTGTCTTCTTCATCTTTTACATTTATTGTGTTCCAATATCTTCAGATTTTAAAAATTTCGAAAAAAATATTTAAATTTTCGAAAAGAAATTTATGAATTTTTTAAAAGCAGAAGTCTAGCTTCAAAATATAAGGCATTCAAAATTACAGCTCGTTCCGCTAGATAATTTTTGACTATGTTAAAAACTATTCTCAATGCAATCTGTTTTGCAATCATTGCAAAAAGATTTAACGTTAAAGAAATTTCAAACTTCAAACCTGCAAACTCCTAAAACCGAATGCCTTCCCATTTGGTATCCTAAGGTCAAATTTGCCGTAAAAGTTCAAATACGATTTCAAATTAGGTGTTTGTATGGAAAATTTTAGAGTTTCATACAGTTTCACTGTGATGACGGCCCCCTAAACTTATTTTAAATTAAAGCAAAATAACTGAAGGAGGGGGGGGGGGAGTATTGTACATTCAAGTGTAAATAGCTTAGAAATAAACAAAATAATTCAAATTATGAAACTATAATATTGAACAACTCTATTCAATAAATATTAGTTTTTTTTTTTTTTACATTCTTTATTATAAATAAAAAATAGATTTTAATGTAAGACAGAGTCTCTTAAATTTTAAAGTTATCAAATGTCAGTCTAAAGTTCACCCCCCCCCCCACACACACACACATACAATCTTCATAAATAGCAGCGATATACGCGGTTTTTTTTTAAGTTAAATTTAATTGAAAAATAAATACTCAGGTAATGAATCTTAAAAATATATACGTATTATACATAACTGTTTCAGATATTTTTAATCTTTTTTTGCAAAACAAAGAAATTCCAAAAGCCCTATCTTTAGTGTGTCATGTTCAATTCATAGTACAATAATAAGGTATTAACTTACTATCCGTTTTAAACAGCTGTCTTTTCTCCATGCTAAGCTGAAAGCATCTTAAATTTTCTTGAAACACGCATTGGATACAAGAGTTCAATGTTCAGACATGCTACAAGCTCAGCAAAAAAAAAAAAAAAAAAAATAGCTGAGCTTTCACGGCCTCACAGACTTTTGGCGAAATCTGCGTTTTTCTGCAATTTTTTTTAACGAAATTGGCGTTTTTCCGCGACCAATTGACGAAAATCGCACTTTTTCTCCCACAGCCTTTTTAATGAAATTTGCATTTCTGCAAAATCCTTTAGTGAAATTGGCGCTTTTTCGTCAAAATTTGCGTATTTTCCGCGATCTTACGTCAAAATTTGCATATTTTCCGCGATCTTTCGTCAAAATTTGCGCATTTTCCGCGATCTTTCTTAAAATATATGCGTATTTTCCGCGATCTTTCGTCAAAAAATGCGTATTTTCCGCGATTTTTCGTCAAAATTTGTGTATTTTCCGCGATCTTTCGTCAAAATTTGCATATTTTTCGTCAAAATTTGTGTTTTCAGCGATCTTTTATCGACATATGTGTATTTTCTGCGATCTTTCGTTAAAATTTCAGTATTTTCAGAGATCTTTCGTCAAAATGAGTATTTTCTGCGATCTTTCTACAAAATTGGAGCTTTTCCCGCGATCTTTCGACAAAATACGATTATTTATCACGATTATTTGACAAAATGAGAGTATTTTTCCGCAACCTGTTCACAGAAGTCGTGTTTTCCCAGCAATTTTTTGACAAAAATCGCGTCTTGTTCGTGATCATTTAACAAAAATCGTGTTTTTTTTTCTCGCGATCCTCTGAAGAAAATAGTATTTTTTCCGCGATTGTTTGAAGATTTTATAGTTTTTTTTCCGATCCTTTGGAAAAATTTGCGTTTTTTTTCTGCAATCCTTTGAAGAAATTTTCTTAATTTAGCGCCGCTTGACTCGCATTTTTGTTGTATTTCATCGTTACCCCCCCCCCCCTACATATAAATGTCATAAAATTTTAATGCATATTTGCATTGATCCCAGGGATAATAAAATTCGTCGCCGAAAAAGCGGAATTCCGCGTTTCCGCGGAAAAGTAGCATGTCTGAATGTTACTAATTTCAAAATCATGGTTATAACTTGAAATGCATGTCTCAGTTAAAGAAAGTTACCTCGTAATTTAATCTTAACATCGGTTAAACATGCTACAAACAAAACTTATATGCTCTGTATAAAAAGATTCTATCATAACTGTCATTGTTTGCTAATTAGATATTAAATATATCAAAAACTAGTTCGTAATGCAATCAGCTAAAATTATATTAGAAAACTTATTTAATTTTTAAAACCTGACACTTGGTCATTCTTATAAATGATCAAGTATCAGGTAAATTGGTTCATGAAACAGGTTAAATTAGTTTATGAATCACTATAATTATATTCTATGAATCACTATAAATATATTCACGAAATAACGTAACTATTTAGAAATTTTAAATCAATTTAATATGTTGAGTGCATAAAAATGAGGAATATCAAAATAACCAAGGTAATGATAAATCATTTCCTAGCACTCGTGGATGATTACTGGCTAAGAGCCATGTTTTCTGATAGAGGACTCCGGTTAGTATTTTGAGTGCTTACTTATGTGCAGCTGAGGAGACTGCCAAAAATCATTGTGCTGCAGACTTAAGAATGTCTTTCTGATTTTAATTTAATTTTTTTAAACACAATAGAAAGACGTTCACATCTGATTGTCAGGAAGTTGTTCCTCGCATGTAATGTAGGAAAACAGCAGTGATAGCAATTAGCAATACTTAGCTTCAGTGGCGTAGCTAAGGGAGGGGCAAGGGGGGCGTACGCCCCGGGCGCCGAGGCCTAGGGGCGCCAAATTGAGAGAAATTGTTTTATATCTATATTGGGGTGGGGGCGCAAAATATTGGGGTGAGGGCGCTTGCTGGCCCCGGGCGCCAAAAAACATAGCTACGCTACTGCTTAGATTGTCAATGATCTGCCGGTTTAAATATTTCAACCGGTGCATATTTCTCCGGTCTGGTTATAATAACGTCGATTTCACAAGTTACAACATATGAATGAAAAATAGATACATGATAAAGAAATCACTGAGGTTCGTGATTCAATTTTCTCTTCCTATAACCAACCGTTGATCTTTATTAGTTGAAACTAGAGCATTGTGTGCAGTGCATGCATTATTTACATTATTTTTTACATTGATGTTTCGTTTTTCCGGAAGAAAATATCTTCATTTTGGGGGATACGGTATGTCTGGTTGTTATAAAAAGTGAAGAGAAATACAAGCAGGAGTAGTTTTCTAAAATTGGATATAATCATTTTTAATATTCGTAAAAATATAAAATAATGTATTTTTCCTTATTTTTATATTGTCACAATTCAAAAACTTCAGTTACCCTTCTTCCTTTTAATCGCAATAAGAATTACTTATTACATTCTCAATGTTGAAAAAATATTCATAAGACAAATCTTACTGCGAAAAAATTTAAAACGCAAACAAAAAAGAACCCTACTGGATTATAATGGGAGTGTATCGGAATTTGGCGAAATACCAGAAATAGTGTCAAGTTGGCGAGTAATTTTGCGATATATCGTTGAGACAGGAACGCCCCCCCCCCCTCCCTGCGGTTTTTGTGGTATCTCCGCAGATTTTCATTAATCCATTTCTAAATCGTTTGGCCCATTTCCAAATCGTTACTTTTTATTATATCTTTATGCATATAGAAAGATTAGGCTAAAAGTTTAAAACAAAATTTCATTTCCAAATATCGAAAAACTTGCCGTAGAACTCTAAAAAAGCGCTAAAAACCGCATTGAAAAATCATTAAATACTAAAAAATCGCAGGGGTCAAAATTTACTCTAATAGGGTAAAACAATTTAATTAGAAATATTTGATGAATGAAAATAAATTGACGTTAAACGCAACAAAATTTCGAAAAATCGCATTAAAAATGACTGAAATTCAAAAATCGTAGCAGACAAAATTTCGTGCATTAGACTAAAAAAGTTCGAAACAAAATTCCTTTTATCACTTTTCGCCCCCCCCCCCCCCCGAAAAGTGATACACCATTCTTTTTTTTATATATATTTCATCATGTGTTATAAACTACCTGGAAGTTTAAAACAGATCGCCTTGTTAGATTTCCAAATTTTAACAAAATCGCGTTCTATTAGTTCCACATTTCACCACTAGGGAGTGCACTCTACTCTTAACCCTAACTATAGCTGAACGAAACAAGTTTTTTCATAGGTAGATCTTTCGAGAAAACGTGACAAATTCTAAGAATCGCAAATCAAAATTTACTTTTATAGGTTAAAACTAATAATACTTTTTAAAAAAAATGGCGTTAAGCGCAAAAAATCTCTAAGAAAATCGCATTAAAAATCATAGTAGGCAAAATTTGGATACAAAACTCCTTTTATAAAACTCTTTAGTCCTGTAAATTCAGAGAATTCGGACAGTAATAACCATCTATATCGCTAAGTTAATGAAACCAACGCCAAAAAAAGAAAATGAAGAAACAATTAACACTTTGTTACAGAACCCTAATTTATAAATTCTGGTGAAACTATTTGCAGCGTAGTCCTCTAATGCCTTAGTTTGCTAAACGAAAGCTCTCTGGTTCGATATTCTGCAAGTTTATATAACATTTTTATGGGTTTCTAATTATTTTTAACTTTAAAACAACTGAATTATTTGACAAAAACAGCACATAAAAGAATCGAATAATTAAAAACGACATTTTAAACAGTCCAATCGATTAAAATACATATTTTAATTTTAAGGATTTATTATTTGTGCCTCTTGCTAGAAGAAAAAAAAAACTGCATAAAAGGTAGATACAAACTTGGCTGTACAAAGAGTCTGCACGTTACGGTAATAATTCCAATGCAGGGTCTCTATCAGAAGTAAAATACAATAAAACCAGCTTAGTAGGAAACGCAAACAACCAATGATTTTTTTTTTTTTTTTTTTTTTTTTTTTTTTTTTTTATGCAGGATCTTTAAATTGCACAAAGCTTAATTGTGTGTCATTTTGGGTTACAATAAATTGTAATCAAGCTAAAGGTTTTCGCAAAACATTCCAAAAGGTTATGACAAATGTTTGCATTAAGGCACAAGAAGATGATTGGGGTATTTTTGGTCACTATGTATTCAGGTCTAGCTAATTGTAGCAAAAAACGGCTCAAACAGTATTGAGAAAATTTTACGTTATACTGTTTTCTGGCAGGAGGAGATTACATGTTCAAGAAGCGTTGATTAGTTGGTCAGTTTTGGGTCATTACTAGTCTATGAAATTTTACCTGGAAAACAATTCTAATGAATTTTATAAAATTTTGTATTCTATCGTATTTGAACTCGATAAACGAAAAGGCCATTTGATTAGATTGTACATTTGAGAAAATTAGATTAGTGGATATATTCGGATTCCTATGGGGGCAGGTCAAGCTGATTGTAACAAGCAGCTCAAATGATAGTAACAAAATTTTGAATTTTATCTTTTTGGGTACAATAAAATCATTGGGCTAAATCACACGTTTGAGAAATTTCGATTAATTGGTCATTCTTGGGACACTATGGATCAAGCTAATTTTATCTAGACTATGGCTTTAATGATTTTAAACTGAATTTGATATTTTACCATTTTCAACCATGAAAAGACTACTGGGCTGGATCCCATGTTGGAAAAAATTATATTAATGGGTCATTTTGCAATTCACTGCAGGTCAAGATAATTTTATATAAGAAACGAAAAAAGATTGACGAAATTTTACATTCTATCAATTTTGATTACCAGAAAACCGTTGAGCTAAATCAGTTGTTTGAACAGATTTGATTAGTGGGTCATTTTGCATGCATAATACGGATCAGAGCCATAAAAGGTGGGAAGATTGTAACACCCAGTAGGCAATATGTGACAAAATATTGGTGACATTTGGCTGAAAAATCGATTTTCAAGATTAAATGTCAAAACATGTACTTAGCACCAAATGAAAAATGTCACCAAATTTAGCTATATTTAGAAAAAACACTTTTAGAATGTGAAGAAATTTCGACATTTCTTAATAGGATTAAAGATACATGGTTAAACAAATCAGAGATGAGGTAAAAATATGATTTGGATTAATGTCCTTTTGTTATAAATATGTAAAGAACTAAAGTAACTTTATAAAAATATATGTACATACATTAGTTTTCATATTAAAAGTTTTTAAATAATACTGCTATAAGTAACATGCTTTATAGCAATAATACAGAGAGAATGATACAGTGAAAATATTATATAGAGTTAATTTTGACCAAACTTAGCTCTGTCACCCTTGCTGGTAAACCATAAATTACAATGCCTAAATATTCTAAAAAATTGACATTCTGAGGAAAATATTTAGTTCACCCATTATGAATCATAATATTTTTTTTTTTCCTAAATGAAGTTCCCCTGAAAATCTTTAAACTTTTTTTCTAAGCTATTTCATGGCATTATAAAATGATTGCAACTTATTTTACAGTAAAATGAAAATTGCAACAGCAAAACAATGTGCTGCTTTTGTTTTTTCATTGTATTTTATGTTCTATCTTACTTAAGATTCTCTTATGTAGCGATGACATTATTTAATGTTAATTTTTTAGTTGATTTTACTTTTCTCTTTGTTGGTCTTATACATTGCAGATAGGAGAGGGTGGGATGAAGTGGTACATTTTTTGCGAAAAGTAAAAAATACAAATTATTCAACTCAAAAACAAAAATTTCAATTTCTAGAGTGCATGATGAAATGCTTTTTAATCTTAAAAAAAATTCAAAAGCTAATTTATAATTAAAGAAATTGTAAGTTTCTAAATGAGTCCCATACCTCTCCTCTAACAGGAAGGTATGGGACAGCAATAAAAGCTATAAAGCACAATTAGTCTAGTAACAGCAAGATATACAATCAAACAAAGATTGTAGGTTAATAATGTATGTGCCACAATATAAAATTCCTGTATCTTCATCACTGGAATGAAAATTCAGGATTGTGAGTCGTAGAGGACATTAAAAAATCATCAATTCAGTTTATTTAACATTTTGAAGTAAATGAATATTTTATCAATGTTATAATTAAATACTATTCTCTAAAAATGTTTGCATGTTAGCGATTTACATTCATCTTATAGTTGGACATGTCCCATTCCTCCCCAACTGCTTGTTTTGTGACAATCTTGTATAAACACAAATGCAGCTTTTTGGCTTAGTTTAAATTATAGAACAGTGTTCCATAAATAGGGAAACAATTACATCTACATTAAAAAAAAAAAAAAAAAAGCATATGAAGCAAATTTACTTTTGATTCTTGAAATAATCTTTTCTTTTATAAATTTGCAAGCATATACAGACACAAAATTTTTCTTCTGAAGATTGGGCTACCACTACTTCATTTTGTGTGTAACTGATAAAATGTTTAGAATGATAGATAACGAGAACCTACTGTCAAACCACTTCATTTTCCCCCTAGTCCAAGGAAAAAAATATATCTTTTTCCTTAGTTTTCAAAATATTTCTAAAATCTATGGTTGATTTTATATAAAGTGTTAAAATTTTATTCCACGTTCATTAATTTTTAAAAATATTTTGACAATTAAAGAAACAAAAAGTGACATCTTTTAAGGAGAAAACACTGAAAAAGAAGTTTAAACATATCAAATCCATGGGGAGATATTTTAAATATAAGAATGCAAACATCCATAGACTTAATATTATGGAGATGAATTCAAAACTCGGCAACAATCAGCCTTAAGTAACATAGGAAAGTCTGATTAGAAAAGTAGTGATCTCAGATGGTATTCTCCTGATACTGTCCCTATATTCATATAATACTTCAGGACTGACACACAAAAAATTCACTTTATAGAATATAAGATAAAACACTTTTAAATGTTCCTGAACTTCTCAAAATTAGATAGTTTAATCTTTTAATAGCGTTTTTTTAAGTAAATACTGTCCGCATATTATTGGTTCTTCACCCTACCTTTAAAAATTCATCTTCAAATGTAAAACTTGGAATGCCAATTTGGGAAAGTAAAAACTGCTTGTCAAAGCAAAAGTTCTTATCTACAGAATGACACAATCAATAATAAATTAAATTCATTTACATTTGTTTTGACAGAAAAAAAAAAAAAATATATATATATATAGTAGAGAGCCACAAATCCGCACAGGCTTGCAGATATAAACATCTTTCTTCTATGGCGCTAAAGAGAACGAAGTTGAAAAAAACAAAGATTTTATTCCAAAGCAAATGATTGATTCAGACCATTTTCATCAATGATGGAAACCAGACAGATTTTCCGCTGATTAGTGAAATGAGTATGGCAAATCAGAAACTTACATTTTTGGACAATTTTCGTTGTTTGTGAAAATGCAGCCTTCTAATTAGTCATCTTTTTTCGCTAATGAGTAAAAAGTCTACCTGGATCCCGGTGTATTTTTGCAAAGAACATAGCAGAAGTTGGAGCTGAAGTGAAGAGAAGATTAGATGCGCACATGCGTTTCTGATGCTGTTTTTATCACGTACAAGATCTTGTATTTTATTCATTACTTAATCTATTTTACAATTTTTTTTTTTCCTGTGAAGGTGAAGTATCTAAAATATAGAAAAGCGAAAGCAATTCCTTAAAATAACAGTATTGTGTTACTGAACAGGAATTAATGACTCGTTATAACTTGCAAAAAAACTTAAATTAGAACATTCTAAAGTTTTGAAACAGACAACTATTGATCAAATGTTTTCAAAATTCAAAAAATAAATTTTTGTGTTCATATTGTTTTCAAATTTTTTTTTTTTAATTCATAAAAAAATAACTTAAACATCTAACATTTTATTGCTATTAATGTTTTTAATCTTTATTATTATTTCAATGGCCTAAAATCCACAAAATCCCGATATCCGCACAACGTCCTCTCCCAAACAGTGCAGATTTCTGGCCCTCTACTGTATATACAATGTTTTGAAAATTAGTGTATCAATATTCAATGCATAAAAATATCAAACTTCATATTTTGAAAATGAATATCAGATAGATATCATGATCAAGATCCATTGGTTATATATAAGTGAACAATGCATACTCATACACTATATTGCCATTGATTATGGGACACTAGCGATTTTAGACATTTTACTAAATATCTAGAAAAATACATGAGGAATCATCTCGAAACTCTTAGTGTATAAATATAATAATATAAGTCATACATCTCCGTGAAGATTTTTTCCCGAAACTCCAAAGGGGACCGTCAACAAATTAAAAAAGAATGAATATCTTTTGAATAACCCTGTCAAAACTAATGTAGCAAAAGCGCTCAAACTCTAGATTGTGATTGAATGCCTTATTGTAATAAGCCTTGTTCATTTTTATGCAAATAGCATGCATACTCGCAGAGTAATTAAGGTTTTTATAAAAATGATCCCAAATTTTTCCAAGTTTTTTCCTTATAATTTTCAGAGTTCTTAATATAAAATATTATTTTTTTCAGAAAATATGACAAACAACATTGCACACAGTACCCTGTAATCAGAATTAAAAAATAATGAAAATTGTATAAAAAATGAGTTGGTTTACTAAATAATTTTTTACTGCGCATGCGTCAACGATATCAAAATTTCATTTGCATATTATGTTAGTTAAATGTATAGAGCAACTTTTGTGAAAGTCACAAAATCATAACTTGAAAAGTCTGACAATAATCGTCAATTGAATAAGTCGAAAATCCGTTATTCTCAAAATGAAGCAAAAACAAGAGGGGTTGTATCCATATATGCATTGATTAGTGTCAATATAGAATACACAATATGGGATGTACTACTGCATTTGGATAAAATCCCTCATTTTTTTGCTTCATTTTGGAAACAACGGATTTTGTCCTTTTTCTATAGACGATTACTTTCAGAATTTTCAAGCTATGATTTTGAGACTTTTACAAAAGTTGCTCAATACATTTAGCTAACATAATATGCAAATGAAATTTTGATATCTTTGACGCATGCGTAGTAAAAAATTATATAGTAAACCTATTAATTTTTCATACAATTTTTATTATTTTTTAATTCTGATTACAGGGTACTGTGTGCAATGTTGTTTGTCATATTTTCTGAAAAAAATATTATTTTATATTAAGAACTCTGAAAATTATAATGGAAAAACTTGGAAAAATTTGGGTCCATTTTTATAAAAACCTTAATTACTCTGCGAGTGTGCATGCTATTTGCATAAAAATGAACACAGTGTATTACAATAAGGCATTCAATCATAATCTAGAGTTTGAGCGCTTTTGCTACATTAGTTTTGACAGGGTTATTCAAAAGATATTCTTTTTTAATTTGTTGACGATCCCCTATGGCGTTTCGGTAAAAAATCTTCACGAAGATGTATGACGTATACTATTATATTTATACACTAAGAGTTTCGAGATGATTCCTCATGTATTTTTCTAGATATTTAGTAAAATGTCTAAAATCGCAAGTGTCCCATAATCAATGGCAATATAGTGTATATGGACAATTCTATTTCGAAGTAAGCCAAAGATAATAAAAATGAAAGACATAAATAAATAAATAAATATGGAGATTTTTTATTCACAAGTGCCAATGTATCAGTGAAGTTTTCTAAGAAAATTGTAGAAAAATTTGTGTGATCTTCAAATGGCGTTTCAACGATCAGTAACAAAGAAATAATATCATTACTCTCAAAACCTTCATTTAACAACAGGGAAAGACTATCATTTGCAGGGATAGGGAAATACATCATTTTGCTCGCCAGTGGCGAGTGGATTTTCTGGCAAGGCGAGTGCATTTTTAATTTTTGAAAAAACTGTAGGCAATAGAAACATTATCAGAGACACTTTTTTAATCTAGATATTTTAACTTTCCAAATTATTACAGTGTAAATATGATACTAAAGTTCTATCTTATATTAAGCTTACCTCTGTTGCATATATTTCTTAATTTTATAGGGAAAAAAGAATTACGAAAATGTATTGAGTAGTAATAGTAATTTCATGTGCGATTTTGTCAAAACTATTTTCAACTGCATGCGTGTTGTATCTTGCAGGCTGGTGAAATAAATCCATTGGCTGGTAAGATTTTTGAAAAATTCCCCACCCCTGATCATTTGATAATATCTTCACAGAGCATAACTTGGGATAATTTGTAATTGCTTAATGATAATAAATATTTTTATATAAAACTTAATTGTGATTAGAAATAAGCTGCAATTATCACCTAAAAGCTTTAAAAAACATAGAAAGTTTGATAAAAATCAAAAGATACGTCCGTTATAATAAATGTTTATATAAATGGGACAATTTACCACAATATTTTTTATTCATAAAGAATTTTATGAAGTAGTGTTAGCATCATACTTTTGTTGGTTGAAATAAATTACAATTAATTTTCTTGCATGGATATTTTCAGAAATTTTTCAAATTTTTACAAAAGGTATGAAAATAAATATTCATTTGTGAGATACGTTCATTACTGAACAAAAAAAACAACAAAATTATTGTTTCTTGAAATCCTCAAAGTTTAACTGCATTATATAGAAGCCGGGTCCTTGTTCTTTATATATTTCATGCAATAAAATCAGGATCCAACATATTTAGCATCTTTAAAGGGTGTTTTATGCTTTGACTGATACGTCCATTTCTGTGGAATTGCTAACATATATGCGTGTGTATGTGTTGGCTATCTAGAAAAAAAATCAATAATTCAATATCTTATTTAAGATATTAAAAAGAAATGATTTTTTATATATAGCTTTAAAAAATGCAAATCTTTTCCATGCAGATCTGATCCAAAATGGATATTATTGAAGACTTTTGGAAAATCAAACATTATAAATTATTCAAATGAAACAAGAAAAATGTACACAAGAAATTATATCATTCAAAATGATATATCGAAAGGATTGAAATCTCAATATCATAACCTCGGTTTTAAAGAAATATCAATACAATGATATTAAGATATATCGCCCAGCCCTACTGGTGTGGGTTACATATACAATTTAACAAAGTTCCAAATTCTATTTGAAATGCACATAGTAACCACAATGTATGATCAATCATTTGTGAAGGCTGACAATTTCAACAGAACTTCTGTCATCTAAACATAATTTATGTTAGAAAAAAGAAAAGTAAATCTCCAGTTTTCTTTTTTTTTATTATGAGTCATTAAAACCAAAACTGTCCTCTATAGTTTCAATAGTTTCTATTGAACTTGTATCTGCTTTCATGGCATGGCATACTACTTAACATGATCAAAATCATTTACACCAATGTCAACATTTTCATTAGACAAATTTATTTCCTGTATAAAATTTTTTTTATCTTCAGTGGTAATTGCAAAGAGATGAATGTCTAATGTCACAATATCAAATTCCAGTAACTTCGTTACTGGAAATTTTTGAAAACTAGAAATTATCGGGGTTTTTTTTCCTTGTTTATTTTATGTCTCTTGTTATGTTTTAAAGTATTCTCTGTTTAATCTTTCAGTTATTTATCTTTAAATTTCATCCTTTTATTAAAATATTTGTATAGCATTATTAATAATTTACATTTATCTTATTCAAAAGTCCCCACTACCTTCTTTTATATTAGACTATAAACAACAGTGTTGCTTTTAAGCTTAGTTTAAATTATGAATAACATACAGTATAAATGTTCTGTAAGTAGGGACTTTATTACATCTACCACATGAACAAGGCATTAATATACAACAAGCATAAAAAGTATATGAAACAAATTTACTTATTACTCTTGAAATAATCTTTTATTTTATACAAGTGTAAGCTTATGCAAATCAGCAACTTTTTTAACAGAAGACTGGGCCACCACTGCTTCATCTAGTGTGTGATTGATGAAGTGCTTAAAATAAATAAGGAACTGTCTACTGTCTCATTCCACCTCACTCTTCCCGATAGAAGATAATTGAACAAATATTAATGTGCAACTATTATATAAAATCGCATATTAAACTTTTAACAATTGTTAATTGACAGTAACGAAGATAAAAAAAAAAGGAAAAATTAGAATAACTTTTACGTTTATATTTTTATAATTATTATTCATATAGCGTTTTTGAAAACATTTTAAAAATGCAAAGAATTTTGCCCAGTTAAACTGATGGCATTGAGTTCACAAGCTATTCACACTAATTGTATAAGACAGTTTTTTCAAGGAATAATGCCCCTCGAAAAACAAAAGAAGAGGGGGCTGAGCTCCCTTATTTCCATACTTCATACTTAACTATTACATCCGCAAAACTATTAAGGGATTTGACTTATCAGAAAAAAAAAACCATATCCAAAATTTAAAGCAAATTGGATAATTCTGCATAAAAACACATTTATCTAATTTCATGGGGAAAGGGGGGTTAATCACCTATTTATACGAAATAAAAAAGAGCCCCAAACTGATTAGAGAAGTATCTTATCGATATGAACAGATATCCAACAATTGAAGCAATTCTTTTAATTCTGCATGATAAATCCAAATACCTAAATTAAAAGGGGTAGCTCCTACATCCCTCTTCCCTTTATAATTAACTAATTAATTCCCAATACAAATCAGGGAAGCGCCTTATTAGAATAAACTTATATCTAAAATTTTAAGCTTATCAATACATTCCGCATGAAAAACCCATTTATCTACATTAAGGTGGGATGGTTATCCCCTATTGCCTTTCCCCTTCATACTTAACCAATGAACACTTAAAACTAATCATGGAGGTGCCTCATCAAAATATATCTAAAATTCAAGCTAATCTGTAAATTTTGTGTAAAAACCCCCCCATTTACCTAAATTAAGGGGGATGCCCCTATTCCCCTCCACTATTTATATTTCTCCATCATTAGTTTTGGGTGTTCATTGGTTAAGGCTCCTATCATTGGCCGACGAAGCACTCGTGAGATAATGCTATTCCAAAGTTGAGGTTATTTTTTAATATCTGGTTTGCATTTTGACATTTTTAAATAAATTTTCTTGCATTGCATAGCTGAGGTGCATCTTTACATCACTCTTTTTTTATTTTTTCAATTCTGAATGCAGATATTTTTTTATAAAGTTTATTTTACTTTCAAAGCCAGCTTCGAAAATATCTCTTAAAAAAATAACTGCAAGAAAAATCGAAAAAGTAAAATAATAAAAATAAGTGATGTCAGCATGTACCTCAGCTATCCAATGCAAAAAAAAAAAAAAAAAAAGAAAAAAAAATGTTGAAATGCAAACCAGATATTAGAAATTAATCCCCCATAAGACTAGCATTAGCTCGCAAGAGCTTTGTCGGCCAGGGATAGGAGCCTTAACCAATGAACACCCGAAACTAATCATGGAGACACCTCATCAGAATGATCCTTTATCTAAAATTTGAATGAAATCTGATAATTTAGCATGAAAATCCTATTTATCTAAATTAAGAGGGGGAGATTAGTCCTATCCCCCCCTTTATACTTTACCCAATGAATTCCCAAAACTAATCAGGTAAGCACTTTATCACAATAAACCTATATCCAAAATTTAAAGCAAATCTGATAATCTTATCATGAGTTATGTTACATATGTATGTACATACACACATACAGAACAGGCGAGCACATAAGCTCTCAGACTTTAATAGCCTGTGAGCTAATAATCATTTTTATGGATAGATTATGGAATAATTCCATTATCAAACATTAAGGTAAATTTTATTTAAGGAAACCTTTTAATTCCAATTATTTTAGAGTGCCAGTTATCTGATAAAACATTTCACATCCCCCCTCCTCCTCCCCCCCAAAAAAATAATAAATATATTTTTCCCAAAGGTTATTAAAACCCTAGTCTGTAATTAGGTCCATACTTTCAAGGATAACAAATTTAGCAAACATACAGAATTATGTTAATTTTTAAACATAGGGATCAAGATTTCCATGGCATAGACCAGTAATAAATGTTACATAAAGCGCATAATTTCAAATTATTAAGGCACATGCATGATTTACATAAAAACACCGGCTACTTAAAGTTGAGATCAAATTATTATTATTACAAATAATAATACAGAAATCCAATTACAAAACTAGTAACATTTTTTTTTTTTATTTGGAGTCACTGTGCGATTTTTTAAAATGTAAAGTAAACTAAACCTGTTTTGCAAGAATTGTGAAATCAACAATTTTAAAAATCACAATCCGGACTTTAAACAAAAAAGGAAAAACCAAAATACAAAGAAAATCAGATTATAAAAGCTCAAAAAAATAAACATACATCGACTTAAATTATATCGTCTAAGTATACTTTCAAACACACAGAACTCTCTCAACCATACGATCTCCAACATTTAAAAAATCAAAACAAACTTACCCGTGTCACTTCAAATAACGTTTTTTAGCAGACACACGTTGACCAACATAGGCGCAAGTTCTTCTATCAAACTATAACTTATTAAGGAAGTTCTTAAAAGTAGTTGATTCGTTAACAGACCAAAGTTTTATCCAATCAGAATATCGGATTCCTTTCTCAAAATTATATCAGCTTACAGTTATTGAAAATTTCTTAACTGTAACGCTGTTAGTTTTTTGATTATGACATCAGAGAGTGTTTAATAACCTACAGAGAGATAAGTATTAATTTCTCCAGTTTCTCAATCATGTAGCGTTATGTTCCAATAAATAAAATGAAGCTACGATGCATGGAATTAGCTTTTTAGTGTCTTTATCTTTCAACGCTTGTCATACTGGCGATTCAAGAGCTTAAGTACGCCATCTGGTAGAGAAAATATATAACTACTCCCTTCAGGAAAATCTCATGCATTGCACTGCATGTATTTTTAATTTGGTCAGGGTTTAATTGTTTGTTTAATTTGTTCGATTACTTTTTGGTCAATTTCATATTGCAAGTGATATTTGTGTTCTGTGCTATATAACAAATTAAAATTTATTTTAATTTGTATATCTAAAGTTCCAATGCATTTACATTAAAGAATGACTTTGGTGGCACGTCAGTTAACGAGATAATTTTCCTGTACCGACGACTGCGATCAGCGGTCATTTTAAGCCGCAATATTTATTTGCCTTGTACTTTAGTGAAGTTAATACAGTGAAACCTCCAAATAAGGGACACTCCGAATAAGGGACACCTCTATTTAAGGGACAAAACTGCCGGTCCCAGTCCCTTGGTATAGGACGCGTAATGTATTTACCTCTGAATAAGGGACACTTCAAAACGAGATTAAGGCACGCCACACACCAGCCAGACATGCGGCAAAAATCGTGCAACATGACGCAGTCAAACCGGTTTTTTCTTTGTTATCAGGGAGAAATTGTCGCATGTCGCACGTTTTTTCGTTCAATGTTTTACTGGTGTGTGGCGTGCCTAAAGAAATTGGTTTTTGAATTTCAGATAATGAAGTAGTCTGTGATGAAAATTAAAATACAGATTTTTGTGAACTTATCAAACGGACAGATAGGCGTGTTGATACAGAGGCATATGACACTATTAACGGTCATTTATTTATCCACAATTCTGATTCAACATCAGTGCTTTTATCCGCATTGAAAGTAATGATGAAAATTGTGAGGATGATTCTAAAACTGGAAAAAGAAAATTGTGAGAATAATTCTGAAAGTGGGGAAAGAAAATTGTGAAATAAAGAAGTTTACATATGCTTTTAAGCTGTTCTCAAATCCAACAAAGACAACTTTTAAGACATATGCTTTAATTAATTTTTATCCGGAAATGCCTAAAACTAGTAAGTATTGTTGTTCAAAAAATATGTAATCAACCATTTTTTTTTCTTTTTTTTTTTTGCAAATACAATAGATTTTTCAGAAAATATCAATGTGGACGTTTTGAACGATCTTCATGCGAAAATAAAATAACTACTCAAGAAAGGATAAAAAAGGTCTCTGTCACGTGATCAAAATCACTTATTACTGATAGGTAATTTATTTTTCAAAAAATTGAAAAATGATCGCCCTCTAGTGATCTAAAGGGGAACTACAACAACCCTGCTTCTTTCTCGCGTCAGGCGTCAGCATTGATAACTATGTGTAAGACATGAAGATAGATATAGTAGAAGGAGAACAAAGACGGCGCTTCCACTTTCGTCCCTAAAGTCTTTCCGAGTCTGGCTGGCATTTCCGGCGGTTTGGCAGCAGATGAAATCTAACGCCCCCTACGTCCCGCTAGCAGATTAGTCGAGAGACCAGTCAAACAAGTCATGTGATCGAAAGTCAGTGCAGCATCACTAGCGCCACGCTATGCACCGGGCAATACTTTGGGGCTAAGTTCTGTTGGGAAAAGCCTATCTTCTCGGTTCTCCTTCTTTTATTCTATCTTCATGGTGTAAGATATCATTTGGGATACTAAATTCTTAATAAATATAAACATACCAAAAAACGGTAATATATCTTGCTGTGTGCAACAATACAACTCTAGAAAATTGGAAAATCACGAACTAAGCTTTCATTTATTCGCAAATTGAAAAAAAATAAAATATTTCTCGCCTCTGCAAACAGCAACAAATCTTTGGTCAGCAAAAATTCCGATTTTTCGTCGCGTATCACAGTTTGTTACAATTTACTAATAATCTATATCAGGTTATTAAAAAACCCCATAAATTCTTCTTTTTTTTTTTTTCTCGATGTGAAAATATATTAAAATAAAATATAAACATAACTTGCAATGTTTCTAAAACTGTTTTGGGGATTAAATAAATAGAAAAAAATTATTAAAAAATTCTTTGACAGATTAACTTTTAAACCAATTAAGTACAATACACGTCTAAAAAGTAAGATTTTAGCAGGTTTAAAAAGTATTTCATTTAAAAGTTTAATATAATGGTCATCTTCATAAAAATTTTCTTTGAATAATCAAAATATTTAAAGCTCTATTTTATAAAATAAGCACAACAGATAATTTTCTTTCTTAGATTAAAAAGTTATAAATAAAATATTCTTATTTGTCTGTTACAAATAGATACATAATAAATTGGGTGTAAAAGAGATTTAAAAAGTGATAACATTTGATAAATTTACAGTTATTGTAAAAGAATGGAAAACAAAAGAGGAAAAAAAAGCTTTATTAGTATCAAAATATTTAATAAGAAGTACTTCGATAAAAGTAAATAAAATATTTTCGATATTTAAACCAGCACTTATATATATAAAAAATATCAATAAAAAATAAAAAGGCTTTTTTTTTTTTTTTCTTAAGAACTAGTCAAGATTAATAATATCATATTTTTCATAAAATCAACTTATAGATGATTATAAAAATTTTCCGACTCAATACGAACTAGAAATTGAAACATAATGCACTTAACATGGAAACTAATAAAACAATAATAATTTATATTTCTTGTGTTGATACAGATACATCTGCATAGGTTTAGAACTATAAAACTGCAATAATTTTGCAATTATAAGTGCAACAACTTCTATGACATTTATTTGTTATATTCTATGAATTCTATTAATTGAATGTTTATACACTGTGTTGAATTCCAATCACCCTTCTCTGAAGCATTAATCCCCCCCCCCGGAAGATTTAAGTTTTTGTGTTCCAATGGTCAAAAAGTATAATTCCACCCCCTCCCCCCGGAGCCATAGACATCTCTCCAAGAGAAAAATGTCCGAATTTAATGCTGCTTATGTTGCATTAAATTAAATAATAAAATTATTTATTTATTGTTTTTATATTTATCCTGTTACTATCCATAATTTTATTAATTAAAGATAAAAATAGTCTTCAATATATTTTAATTATCGATTTGGGTATTTTAAAAATTGACAATTTTGACAGCCATTCATTGCCTTAACATAGAAAAGCAATAATAAAAATTCATTTTTAATTTTTAAAAAATGCTTATTATTTTTTCACCCTACATCACAAACATAAAATAAAAAATCTTATTGCTGTAGAATTAGGTGAAAATAGATGCTTAATGTGTCATAATATTAATATTGTGAAAAAAAAATGTATTCAAATACTAAAACAAGATAAAAAAATTTTCTTTAAATTAATCTCCTTACACCATTAAATTTCTAATTTACTCAACACCATGCATAATAGATAGCTGTATGACTTTATACTGCATTAAATTTTCTTGAAATGCATTGAAAAGTTTTGCCCGATTATAAAACATTCCTTTAAAATTAAATATAATATTTTAAAACATACATGTAAAGTAAATTGAAATGATACAGACGATGTATGAAATAAACAAAACAGCACTCACCTGTAGTAGTATAAGAACATTCAAACACAGCGTTTCCACGTTTTATTTTTATCAACTGGAGTATTCAGAATATTTTATTCCTTTTCCTTATTAAATAACGCACAGCATATAGTGTATGGACTTTTTAAAATACACTTGCATCGAATGCATGCAGCTTCAATCTGCATGTCGCGTTCTCAGTTACACTTTATCTTGTACATTTCTAAATGATTTGAAAATTTAGACCGCTTCAGTAAAACACATACCTCGCTTATAACTCTCCATGAACTTTAAAATTTGTACTAAAATAAGCCGATTTTTCGTTAAAAGACACTAAAAAGATCTACAAGCAAAGAATTTCCGCGAGGCAAGCACAAGCAGAAGCCGGCAGTGCCACATGCACGTGGGACTGTTTACAAACAATAGCAGTGAGAAAAGCGCCACCTTTCTTTCATTACAAACGCGAATACAGCTCAATTGCAAATCGCTACCATAGTCAAGCATTCCTATTTTATACCTTTCACTTAAAAAATGAATTTGTAAATGCGCCAATACATTTTTCGCTTAGATTAAATTTGAAACACTATTATTCAGTCAGTAAATTAATTATAACAGATGTAATTTTTCCATTTTTCATATTTGGGTGAAAAAAGTCCGGGCCAGGATTCGAACCAGGGATGTATTGGCTGAAGCCGCCAATGCTCTACCACCTGGGCTATCCCGGACGCATATAACCAAACCATACTTGAATTTATGTACAGAGGAAAATAGAGCTCTGCTATTGGCCAGACTGTAGTATGGTTATTTAAATCTCCGCCCCTTCTTTCGTTGTCATAAAGCATATGTTGGCCAGAAAAAAAAAAAAATCACAATTTTTGTTGTCAAATTGTGTTTTTTAGATACCGTGATTAACTTTATTGTACAAATTTAAATATTATCAATTGAAAGCAAAGCATCTAGTAAATAGTGGAACATATTTTTTTTAGCAAGACTTTACTTTCAAACAGACGGTAGGTTGCTGGTTCTGCAATCTATCGACATGAAATAGAATTATATACTAAGCTAAAAAAAATTAAATTTTTAGTGCTATATTGATTGCATAAAATCAATTTAATTTAAATTTTTATTGAAAGCTAAATTGATTTATTTTAGCTTTCAATTTATCAATTTTTAAAAATAATTATACCATATTATTTTTATTTTTAATCCGAAAGAAAATGTTATGTATATTTTTGTTAATGTAGAATGTACACATTTACTTGATTATTTATCAGAATTAATTTAAAGAAAGTCTCTTTTTGTTGCATTTTACATTAAAAAAATTATTTTCTTTATTAAATTATTAAAAAATGATGGATGGTTATAAAAATTATTCTGAATTAATTATATACTATTTTTACATCTCTCTTTCATGTTTCATGTATCCAATTCAGATTATATAAAATTACTTGAAATTATTATTATTTTATTGAATATAAGTTCAGAATTTTACTGTAAAAAATAAGATCCTCGTTATTTTTTTTTAAATAAAAATGTTCTTATTTTCACATTTTTCAAAAGCAATTTATTAAAAAACTCTTCATTGTATTCTTAGTAGGTAATAATCATATTTATAAAATGTTCCTTCTTTGATTATTTTTAAAATTTTTGATTTATTATACATGACCTCATAAGCTAGTAAATCTGATTTTAAATTTTATTATTTTATTTTTAAGGAAATATGTTTTATAACTGAATATGTTATAACTGTTATGAGTTTAAAAGTATACGTTTATTTTAATATAAGGCAAAATTTTCCTCTCAGTCTATTTATTTAATGAAATTGATTTTTTTTTAAAAAATTAACACTTCCTTTGTTATTCCATTATTTAAAATTTATTTTATTGTAGTCACAGAAAGATCATGTTATAATAATTATGATTTGTTTATTTATATTTTAAGAAATCTATGAGTTTTATTACTATTCTTTTTAATTATGATTTTTGAAAAAAGTGTAATGTAAAAACCTATCACAAATCGTAGTTTTGGTAATAAAATTCTGAATTTATACTTAATAAATTTTTTTTAAAATGTATCATATTTTTTGTAAAAATAGTTACAATTTATTCAAAACAATTCTTACAGTAGCCGTTCACTTGTTTTAATATTTTGTTAAAGAAAATTGATGTTTTTTATGAAAAAAGTAACACGAACAGCAAAGAAACACACTATTTATTTAAATCAATTCTGATAAACAATTATCTAACTGGTTATTTAATCAGAATTTTTCTCTCTGGGAAAAAAAGCTATATATTTGGATTAAAAATAATATATATATATATATATATATATATATTTAAATACATTTAAAAAATAACATAAATTTTACAATTTTATTATTCATATAATACTAATTATTAGAAAGTATTTCACATTTGAAAAGCTTTACTCTCTATAAAACTAATGGTTAGATTTTATGTCCTTGCAATAATACGATAAATGGTAAAATTTTAAAAGTCATTAAAAATTAAAAATGTAGATCTCTGTTTTTTAATATAAATTTTGCTTTTAAAACTTAAGAAAATCTATACATTAATTCTTTGATTTAATTTAATGAGTATAATAAATACATGAAACTAAACCTTAAATTTAATGTATGGTTCGATTTTATATCGATAGATGGCAGAAGCAGCAACCTATCTCATTGCTTGCTTATACCCTGTTCACACTACGGATATTTAAGATATCTCAGGCCTGGAACTCTCTCAGAGAGCGAGTCAGAGAGTTCTACAAACTCTCTCAGAGAGTTTCAACTCTCTCGAGCTAGATACAGGAACAACCACCTACTCTCATTGGCTACAAAGCTTTGCTTTTACTGATTGGCTGTTGTGGCCGTCTTCATTTCAAGCGCATGCGCTTACGCTACATTTGTTCAGTTCAGAGATACATTGACATTCACTGAGATATCTTAGGTAAATTTTTCAATGTGAACAGGCATCCGATTCCGGGAGGGTCCACTTCAAACACGGCGATCTTAAGATATCTTAAGTTTGTGGTGTGAACAGGGTATAATACCCTGTTCGCACTGCAAATATAAGATATCTTAAGATCGCCGTGTTTGAAGTGGTATCCTCCCGGAATTAGATGCATGTTCACATTGAAAAACTTAACTAACAAGGAAGGTCTCCATACGGGCATACTCAGAAAAATCTGAAAAAATTGCAGAATGTTCTTCTCATATAGTTATATATGTTTATAAAAAAAATTTCGGCGGAACCTCCTTATAACGTCCGTAAAAAAATAATAAAAATTTCGTTTATTTGGCGATTTATCTCCGGTTGGCGAAAAAACGAAATTTTGAAAAGTACGCTTTTACGCTTCGAATACTTTTTAAAGAAAAACTTTCTATGTTCAATTTATTTAAATAAGTTTAGTTTAAATAATTTTAGTTTTGCATTTTTACTTTACTTTAAGTGTAATTTTGTCATATACGTTTATATGTACTTATAACAAAATGAAATTAATATATTTTATCATTTAAAACACAATTTAAATTAATTAAAATTGGTCCAAATTGAAAAATACACTGTTAAAAATCTGCTGCATTTTGTTGCAACGCACTCCCTTGCTTGTATAGAAAACGGTTACTTGGCCGTGAAATGGAGCTTTCTCATTGGTTGGAATAGAGATATTGTATACAAGCGGTGGAGTGCGTTGCAACAAAATGCAGCAGATTTTTAACAGTGTATGACACGGTCAATTCACCATGCTATGGAACATTCTCATTGGTCAGAAGAGAGCTATTCTATAGAAGTAGTGGAGTGACGTTGCAGTAAATGCTGCAGATTTTTAACAGTAAAATCAATTAAAATCAATTTTCAGATTCGTTAAAATCGTCTGCTTTTGGCGAGGAAATGCACTGCTCGCCAAATCCCGCGTCGCTTTCAGCTTTTCACGCCAATTATTCCAAACTATTTTATTTTTTTACATATCTAATAATGTAATTCCGCCGCTAATTTTCACTGATCCTTTATTACCTACATGAGTAGTTTAATTCGTATTTTTTTCAAAAAATTCTGAGTATGCCCCCAATGGAGACCTTCCTTGTAAGATATGTCAGTGAATGTCACTGTATCTCTGAACTGAACAAATGTAACGTATGCGCATGCGCTTGAAATAAATACGGCCGCAACAGCCAATCAGCAAAAGCGAAACATTATAGCCAATGAGAGCGAGTGGTTGTTCCTTTATCTAGCCCGGGCAAGTTGAAACTCTCTGAGAGAGTTTGTGGAACTCTCTGAGAAAGTTCTAGGCCTGAGATATCTTAACTATCTGTAGTATGAACAGGGTATTATGCTCCCTTCACTAAAAAATGCCTTCACTAAGATATTGCACTCTTTTATTAGACACATCTTGTATTAACACTTTCCATACAATTTAATTTGTACAATTGAATTTGTACAATTTAAATTCATTACATTTTTTAAAATAACGATTAGTTTATAAAAGTAATAATTTCCTTTACGCTAACATGCTTTTCATTACTGCAAAGAAGGGGGGGGGGCGGAGATTTGAATACGTCAGATTACAGCAGCCAATAGCAAGGCTCTAATTTTGTTCATACATGAATTCAAGTATGGTTTGCTAATATGCATCCCGCACACGAACAACGGAGGACTATTTCACCCAATTAACCTCAACAATAACTTTATCTGGTCTGATACTCTGGATCAGCTCAACAGAATAAATCGAAGGTCAATATATAGAACTGCAGAAAATCGCTGCATACGAAACTATATTAGATTAATTTTGAAACACGATTATTCAATCGGTAAATTAATTACAACAGATGTAATTTTTTCATTTTTGGGTGAAAAAGTCCGGGCCAGGATTACAGCTGTTATAATTAATTTACCGATTGAATAATCGTGTTTCAAAATTAATCTATTGTAATTTCGTATGCAGCGGTTTTCTGCAGTTCCATATATTGACCTTCGATTTATTCTGTTGAGCTGATCCAGAGTATCAGACCAGATAAAGTGATCGTTGAGGTTAATTGGGTGAAATAGTCCTCCAGTGTTCGTGTCCGGGATAGCTCAGTTGGTAGAGCATTGGCGGCTTCAGCCAATACATCCCTGGTTCGAATCCTGGCCTGGACTTTTTTCACCCAAAAATGAAAAATGGAAAAATTATATCCATTTTCCGCTTACTAAGCAGAGCAGTTTAGAGATTTGTTGCTTTAAAATACAGAAAAGAGCTGAATATTTTTTTTCTTCTTTGGTAAATACTGCTGGTAACGAAGAACTAAAATTTATAAGTATGGTAAATGAACATTTGAAAGGTGTATACAGAAAAATTGAAATTTGAAAAACAATTCCTTTTGATCGTTACTTCAAGTAACTCTACTGGTACTACTCTGTTATCCTGTCGACCAAAATACTATCGCCAAATTATAAGATTAAATGCCAATAATGGATGATCGTGAATGTCAATTCAATGACATTAAATATGATACACGTGTTTAAAACGTCATTAAGTGACATTTATTTCGACTTTTTATTTGTATTTTTATTAATATTCTGCTAATTGTTTTTTTATTATTTAAAATAAAAATTACATCAATATGTATAATTTGGCTATTAGTTTGGCGATTTGTATAATTTGGCGAAATCGGTCGACGGGATAACAGAGTAATACCGTTCTTTCAAATGTTTTTATACTTTTTGCTGCATGTACACAGTTTGCATAAAAATACAAATCAATAATTCTACAAATCATTTAATGATTTAGTAATTAACTAAAAATTTTAATTAATTCTCTTTTCTTCCTTTTGTCTGATTAACATAATTTATACACTTCGAGTCATTTAAGGGGCATCATCTTTAATGCTTTGCTATTTTTATATCCTTCAGAACGGTTAATTTAAAATAATATAGATACTCCGAATAAGGGACACCTCTATTTAAGGGACAAAAATTCCGGTCCCATAGGTGTCCCTTACTTGGAGGTTTCACTGTATTTTGAAAGAGATCTTCTTCTTATTATCCTTCTTCAGGCAGGGATTATGGTGTCTCACTATCTTAAGTCTTAAGCTCGATCGCAACTTTGTATTCAATTGTGTAGTCATGGGGGACGCAAGGGGACGGCATCCACCCACTTTTTAGCTCACAGGCTATCAAAGCCTGAGAGCTTATGTGCCCGCCCGTTCTGTATGTATGTACGTACGTTCGTTCGTGCGTAACGCGATAACTCATGATAAAAATATCCGATCCACTTGAAATTTTGTATATAGATATATAAGGCGCTTCCCCGATTAGTTTTTGGAGTTCATTCGATATGTATCCCTCTGATACATATCGGGGGGTTCATGCCCTTCCTCTTAATTGATATAAATGGGTTTATCATGCAGATTTATCAGTTTCGTTCAAAATTTAGATACAGAATCATTCTGATGAGGCACCTTCGTGATTGGTATTAGGTGTTCATAGAATAAGTATAAACAGGGGGCTAATGTCCCTTCCTTTAATTTATATAAATTGGTTTCTCATGCAGAATCATCAGTTTTCGTTCAAAATTTAGATATAGAATCATTCTGATGAGGTGCCTCCATGATTAACACGTTCGCTGCCGCTCACGCGATAGCGCGTGATATAGTGCCAACGTTAAGGGGCCACTCACGTGCCAGCGCGTGATGTGGGGGTGATGTCCAATAGCCAGTCACGTGCTGGCGCGGGAAAATCTTTCACTGATTCTTTGTTATAAAAAGTAAATCGGGTTCTGGGAAACCCACTTCTACAGTGCGGCATTAACTATCATCACATCTTCAAATAAACGGCAGCGAATGTGTTAGTATTAGGTGTTGATTGGATAAGTATAAAGTGGGGGTACGGGGGGCTAATGCCCCTCCCCTTGATTTATATAAATATGTTTTTCATGCAGAATTTATCAGATTTCCTTCAAATTTTAGACATAGGATCATTTTGATGAGGGCACCGCCATGATTTATTTTGCGAGTTCATTTATATGTCCAAGGGGGGGATGGGAAGTAACTCTCCTTAATTAAAGTTGACGGGTTTTCCCGCAGAATTTACCGATTTGGTTCAAATTTTGGATATAGGTTCATTCTGATAAGGCGCTTCCCTGAATGGTTTTGGGAATTCATTGGATGAGAATAAATGGGGGATCGGTGGGATTGCTCTCTTAATTTATTTAAGGTTTTTTCCCCTTGCAGAATTAACCGATTTGCTTCAGTTTTTGAATACAGGTTCATAGTGATAAGATGCTTCACTAATTAGCTGTGCGGTTCTTTTGTCAAGTTCTTGTTTAAGGGGTACTTGCGATTATCCCCCCCCTCAAATTTCATAAATGGATTTTTATGCAGAATTGTCCGATTTGCTTTTAATTTTGGATGTAGGTTCTTTCTGATAAGTCGAATCTCTGAATAGTTTTGGAAGTTTAACGGTTAAGTATAAAAGAGGGGAATAACTCCTCTTAAATTATATAAATATTTTTTATTAAGAATTTTCCGATTTGCTCTGAATTTTGGATATAAATTTTTTATATGATAAAGCATGTCCCTGATTAGTTTAGAGGGTTCAATGATTAAGTATAAAAAGGGGAAACGGAAGGAGCTGTTTCCCGAATTTATTTTTGAAGGGAATTAACCCTTGAAAATATAAGACTGTAATGTACAATTAGTATGCGTAGCCTGTGAGCTCAATGCCATCAGTTTAACTGAGCAATATTCTTTTTAGTCATTATATTTCAAGCATCCCTTTACTTTTATTTTTTAAGAGGGGCGCTAAGAAAGTGGGGGGACACATATTTTTTTATTTATTAAATGCTTGAAATAAAAAAACGCATTAATAAATTAACAATTTTATGAAGTAAAGAATTAAATTTTTACACTATTTAAGATTTTCTAAACGAGAGGCTCTTAAAAAGATGATTGAAAGGAATTAAAGTGATGAATTGAAAGAAAAGAAAGGGATGTTTACTTGCTGGTTTATTACAATTATCCCGCTAACATTCCTTCAGATGCATACATAAGTTTTGCTTGAAATTCTCTAATCGAAAACTATCATCCTCTTCCTGTTCCTAATAGATAAACCACACAGACTCTCCGAAAACGATCCGTATGCTCAGCAGTTTCAGTTTTAAAAATTTCCAATTGTTTCAGTTTTGGAAGCCCGATCATGTGATTTTCACATGACACTTAATAACAGCATGTTTCCATAAGTCGGTAAATGAATACTTTAAAGACATTCAGGGTGATTGTCATAACTGTCACATGTATTGCTAGTAGAGGTCCCTAGAGGGCCGGTAATACTGCCGGTCTGCGGTCGATTACAGAATAAATCAACAAAAGAGACATCAATGCAGATCAAACACTCCCGATACTGTACAGTGCAAGATTCCCTCAAAACCATTATTCCTGTTTCTTCCATCTTCGTTTCTCAATAACAGTGACCATTATTTCCTAATTAGATTCGAGGACTACCTCTTTACATAAGAAGCATTGAATATTCAAACGAGTATCTCTGAAGTTTCTTTTTTAAATTCTAGCAATAAGTTTTTTGTTTTGAGTTTTTAATTTTTGAAGGATAAAATAACATTGAAACGATATAGGCAATCGAAACTTGAAAGTTTTATAATCAGTGCCCGACTTAGACAGTGGGGGGCCTTGGGGCAAACATTTTCGTAAATTATAGTGAAGTGACTAAAACTGAGATTCATAGCTATTGTATGTGTACATAAATTTCGTACCAAGTGCTATTCACATCTATATGCACAATAGCAGAAGAAAGACAACTTTTAAGAAATTATAAAATACAGGCTTTTTTTTCGATTACAGGAATATGAGGATAAATGTGAGGCCTTAAGGAGGCATTGGGTCTTAAGGAGGCAGAGGAAAGAGAGAAAGGAGATCCTTAACATTGAAAGAAAAAAAAAGAATTTCAGTCAATTTTGACCATTTTTTTTATCATTTGACACTTTTAACAAAAAACTTATATCTGTCATTGGGGGTTCCCTTAAGCCGGGGGGGGGGCCCGGAGCAATTGCTCCTCATGCCCCTGCCTTAGTCTGGCCCTGTTTATAATTTCTTCCAAACGTTGCACATACGGGTATTTGTGTTACTTACGCGGCCAAAATTATTTTATGATATATATCTATTCTAAAGGATACAATTGAAAGAAAAAATACATTTACTAAATTTATAAAGACGATTTATTCAGGACCCGATTTATGCAGGGGCATGCGGCGTGCGGGGCAGTTGCCCCGACTCCCTCTCTTTAAGAAGGCCTCCAGGAGACTAAGAATTTTCATTAAAGGTTGCCAAATCCTTAAAATTAGCCAAAAGTGACTAAAATCCATATGTTTTTTCGAACATTTGGAAATGCAGTGCGGTCCCCCTTTCCCTTTCCGCTTTTAATATTCCCTCCACACCTTGCAGAAAACAGACTATATCATTAGGAAAATTGATTAATAGAAATTATTAGATTAGGAAAAATGATTAAAATTTTATAACAACAATTTATTATTCTACAGTTTTTAAAAGAAGTTCTTTATTAATGTTTCCTCGTAACGCGGCAAGTTAAAATAATTAATTATGACAATTTTTGTGTCTTCTTTTTTCTTATATCTGTTTTTCTTATTTAATGTACGTGGATAAGCAAAAAAGTTTGAAAAGAAATATTCGTGTCAACTAATCTATCATTTCTTTCTATTATTATCAAACTAGTATTTTTCTTAAAGCTATGATAATTTTTTGGGGATTCTTGGATACAGATGTGAGCAGTACTGAGTACAAAATTTATGCATACGTACATTATGTATGAAGTTTAATACTAGCTACTTCCACATTATCCACAAAAAAATTCTACAAATAGATAGAAGGGAACTTCCGAGAATGATGCTTGTCCCGGGAATCCTCATAGCTTTGTTGTATTTATTAAAATAAAGCACATTTTTATTATTTTTAAAACTAATGTTTATTATTTTTTTTTTAATCTCTGAAAACTCATCACGAGTATTGGGCTTCACAGGCAAAAGAAGAATTGTCTCTAGCAAAAAGGAGTTCATTTTTCTTCTTTTTACTTTTCTCATGCTACTTATAAGAGGATCTGATGTTAAAAGTAGTCAATAAAAAATACCTTTGCTGCAATTTTTTTCTCGAGAATTTTTGCGCGAAGTCTTGGCGGCATTGCCTAAAATGCTTGTTACGCGTTTCTGCGGCTACTTCTGAAAGCTATCCAATCGGAAATAATGCGGTTTTAATAATAACTGCACCATGAATTAATATTTTGGACATTTTTGGAATCATTGGATACCACTGGTACAAATATACATATGAGGGAGCAACGCCTAATGCACATTACCCGTATTTTTCCGGATCAATTGTATGTTCACTTGAAATTGACTTCAGTATGACTTTTAAGCGGTATATTAGGTCTTAATTAATGCTTGTTATGTCAGAAGCGAATTTTGGGTTTTCTAAAAAAAAAACCTCCTGCCTGTATTACCATCAATGGTATTGCCAAAATTTGCTTTTGGTATGTCTACCAGAAAACCAGCTTTCTTTGCGAAGTCTTTTCTGGATTTTGAGGGTTTTTTTTTCCGTGCTTCAGTCTTCCGCTCTTCATATTTCTCTACTGGTAACTTATAAGCCAAATTGAGAATGTTTTCAAAAATTACGATTCTACCATGTAAAATTTAAAGTCCTAACCTGATGGCTTCAGAATTAGTTTTTATTTGAATATCAATTTTGTTGAAGTGTTTAAAAGTTGCACCAGAAATGTAGCATCGACTTGTGGAATTTGTGCAAGTCGCATCGTTGAAGATCTTGCCATCTACCATTGTCATGATGAAGACGTAAATGACTGAGAACCTGTTCTCATTGAAATTAACCTCATTGGCGTTTAGTGACATCGCAAAATTTTTTATAAAGTGAGTTTCTTCCTCCGCAACATCAGTATTTTCTTTAACACGTTCGCTGCCGCAGACGCGCCAGCGCGTGGTGTGGGGTGATGTTCAATAGCCAGTCACGCGCTGGCGCGGGAAAATCTTTTACTGTCTCTTTGTTATAAAAAGTAAATCGGCTTCTGGGAAAACCCACTTCTACAGTGCGGCATTAACTATCATCACATCTTCACATAAGCGGCAGCGAATGTGTTAGCATAACAAAATCTTATAGAACTGCAACATATGACAGGTATCTCAAACGTTCTTTCTAGCCAAAAAATAATTGTTTTTAAGAAAAATGTCTTTTTTGTTATGGGCTTTTAATTATTTCTGCTTAACATATTACTGATACTTTAAGCGAATAACACTTGAAAAACATATTTATGTTGCTTTGTAACATTTATTATTTATTAAAGGGGCTGAACTGAAGTTGAGAATACTACATAACTAGAATCCACTTCTTTGTAAATTTTGTTTTTATTAGAGTAAATGGCAGATTTTTCTTCTTTTAAAGATTTAAAAAAGAAAAAGTATATGCATTTTTTTATTTGGTTTATTTACACTGAAGAATGCTTAGCATATTATTCCTAGTTTTCAAATGAACAGTTTTAATCGCAAATTTTTGGAATTAAATAAAGCCGATGTTTCTATTTGGAAATAGCATTGCTCAAAAATTGGGAGATTTGGCAGCTATGTTAATTAGTTATTTCAAATTATGCTTTTTATCAAATGTAATTATGGTAGAAGAGATGCATCTCTAAAATAAGTAAACATCAGAATTTTTGCGAAAGTCGCTAGTAAAATTTTTCAGTTAGAAAATATCAGAAATTAGGCAATATATTTAAAGAAATAAAGTTTGAAACGAATAAAAAAAATATTTTATTTCGTAACAATTTTTTATTTAATCTCGGCATACTTATTAAAGGAAATTCTTCAGATAGTAATTTATTTTTATTTTAAACCGAATTTGCTTTTCATGTAAATAAGTGTAACATAATTAAGCAGAAATATGATTTAATTTTGACAATGAAAATTTAACTTCAAAATCAACAAAGTCTATTTTCCATTATGTGTAAATTTAAATTTATTGAATGTAAATTTAGAGATATTTTATCTTTTCATTTAAAATCTTCTTCCAGCTGATAAACTATTTTTGAATCGCATTGAAATATAAATTCTTAATCTAATAACGTAATTTTTTACTTCTGTCACACCCAGATAAAACCTGCTCTAAAATTATGTTTCAAAAATTCTTTATAGTTTGCTTTTATTTCAAAAGAAAACCAAACAACTACGAATCCAATTTTTATGTATGGGGATTGCGATGCGGTGTGAGTCAGTGTGACATTAATAAGATATTAGACGGTAATTCTTTGCGATAAATATTGTATTTTTGTGTTCTGGAAAATCACAATTGAAATCTACTTTATTGTGACATAAAATAGAATATCCTTTTTCAGAATGTTAAGCTAAACAGAGTTATAAGTGACTAATATTTAATAGTTCATGCATTGCTTTAGATTTTTCGCATTTATATTCAATATCCTTAAGTTAAAAAAGTATTCGAAATAATTCAGATCAAATTAAAATATCACTTGCCAATAAAGCTGAAAAGTGTTTATGCATTCGGTATGGCTTTCCGTATGGCCGTGCTCTAACTCCAGTAAAAATACTCGGATTACCATGAAAGTTTTGGACATTATTGACTTTTATTCTAGCGTGAACTCTATTGAAAATGAAGTAGCTACCATGATTAGTTTATTTATAGGGACAATCAAAAATCTTCCATTACATTACGGCCTATGGGGAAAATCGTTTCAAATGAATTTTAAAGATGTTACACCTAGTCAAACATATTCAAATTTATATGCATCTATGAAGTGCACTAAAATATGCATATTATAAAGTATGCAGTAAAAAGAATAGTTATTACTTATTTGTTTACTGTGTATGTAATTTGAAATATATAGGTGAAAAATCTGGTCCATTACACAAACGCATTAAACAATACAAATCTGATTTTAATAAAAATAAAGCAAAAAATATACAGTCTACAGCTGAAATTCATAAACATAACTTTAAAAATACCACAATTAAAATAATGCAAAAAAAAAAAAAAAAAAAAAAAAAAACAGAACGTCTATTTTTGGAGTCATTATATATGAAATATTATAATACAATTTATCCACATGGACTTAATAGTGAAATATTCAAAAGATCAGTTGAAGTATTTTCCTTCACAAATAACACTGGTGATTATTCTCCAGTTTATCCTCCTTTGAATAGTCAAATACATCGTAAAAATACACGGAATAAGAGAAGTAGATGTTCATCAACTTTCATAGCTTCCAAAAAATCTATAACTAAACAAATAAATAATCTATACATAGTAATTATATAAAAAATTACAAATGGTTATTAATGCGAAAACATATCTTTGCAATTAAAAAGAAAATTATTGTACAGTATTTAAATATATTTCTTAATAAAACTAACTCTAAGCATTTCTCTGATATTTTTTATGATCTCATCATGGCTAGAGTTGGTCTTTTCAATATAAATTTAGTAAAAAAACATAAAATTCAAAGTACTAATATTCAAATGGTAATCACCCTTTCTAATCAAATATTTAATAAAATCAATATTAATTGTATAATATATGACAAAAACTGCAATTTTCCTATTAATGATATTCAAATTTTAAAAACTTTTAAATGTCCAATAACTATAGGAAGAAAGATATTTAACTATATTTCATTCTCAAAAAATACTTCTGTTGCTAGTACTTTCCCCTACAAATGCAATGACCCCTCTCTACAAAGATATATTAGTAATAATCATGGACATAATATAATCACTAAAATCATTTAATATAATAATTGAAAATCTAAATATTGTAGACGATTTTACGTTGAAAAAATTAATGGGTTATAGAACTAAATATAGAATTCCATTCAAATTAAACATTAATTCTATAATAAAACAGTCTTTATATGATGTAGTTTTATTTATTTATAAAACTGCAATCTATTACAACAAACCTACTGAATATTTCAATGAATGGAAAATTTTGGTTATTGATAGATTAACTAAGACATTAAAATATAATTTTTCACACCTGGTTAATATTAATACAAAACATTTTTTTCCAGCAAATCGCTAAATTGCAACAAAGATTTGCAATCACTTATGTGGTCAAATCTCCAAATAATTATGCAATTATATGTGAATTCTATTATCATCAACTGCTTACATAGATTTTTCCTTCCAATAACTCTTTCCGAAAAACTAATGATAGCATAATTTTAAACAATCGTAAAATTACCGGTTATTATTAATCATTCAACATTAACTCTACAAACTTTAATTATCCCTATCTAGTTCTTATGTCGAAATTTCATAAGAATCCAATTAAATTTAGAACTGTTACAACTGGTTGCAACGCATATAATAATACAGATAATAAACTTATATTAAAAATTCTTAATCAAATATACACACATTGTATAAAGAATAGTTATGAAATTGTCAATATTATGAATAATCTTAAATGTATAAATAACATAACAACGCATGATTTCAAAGATCTTTTTAATAATATAGGTTTATTAGCCTTACATAATATAATAAATGTTTTATAAAAAAAAATATCATAATTATTTGAATTTATCAACGAATATCGATACAGATTATTTTCATACTTTAACAAATTTCATTATCTATAATAATTTTATATTGCAAGGTAACGCAATATACCTACAAAAAGTCGGTATACCACAAAGTGGTAGTACATCATCTATTTTATTATCAGACTTATATCGTTATGTTACTATATAATAATCATCATAAATATATAGTTATCATCATATTATATATTAATAATGAAATACATTTATATCAATATAAGGATGACATAATTTAAATTGGTACTGAATATACAATGTTTCTAATTTCCAGTAAATTATCCAGCTAATTTAGAATTTAAGGAAAACCTGCTTTCTAACAATACTATTAACTTTTTAGATCTTAAAATTATAATAAAAGAAAACAAATTAATAATTGATTTTTATGACAAACGCACATTTACTAATTTTAAATCCTGTTTTCCCAATTCTGTATATGGTAATGTAATCCTTAATCATTTATATCGAATGAAATGCTCTCATCTTATTAACGCCAATATTAAAAAGCCAATTTATGATGCATTAAATAATGGTTTTCTAAAAAAGTCATATTTTTTAACATACAACTAGTAATTACATGATCATAAAGATAATTAACGCATTGAGTAAAAAATATATAAGAAAATATTAAAACATAAAACTAATAATAAAAAATAAAAAAAAAACGCAAAATAAATATAAAAAAATATATATTGTTAGAGAATATTAAAAAAAAAAACGCAAAATAAATATAAAAAAATATATATTGTTAGAGAATGTTAAAAATATATATTGTTATTGGTTAGTTGTTAGAGAACGGAGGAGTGTGGTTTTGTCTGGATAATACTCAGTGGTTAATTAAAAAAGTACTGAGGGGGGAGAGACATCTGCTAAATTGCAATGCATTTTATACTGGATGTTCAATTAACATATATGCATGAATAATTGCATAGTTACATTAATTAAATCTATTAATATAATTTAATATTAAATTAACTTGAATCCAACTTTTAACAATTTGGACAATACCTAAAATATTATATCTAATTGTATAAAATGCATACATTAATTGTCTATTTTATTCCTTTTTTAAATCTTATATTAAGATATTGTGTTTGGGTTAGTATTGTCAAATTAAATGATTTATTGCTACATAATTTTAGGGGTAACTATGGTGTTTGGCAATGTTTTTATTTTCTTTTCCACACACTTTAATAATGCTATTATGATTTATTTTTAAATGTTTTTTCCACTTTATTTTGCTTTTAAGTGTGTTGGCAGCCCCAAATTCGTATTATTTTGCATTTTCATGGCTAATACGAAGATGAAACCATACACTTTATTTGTAATTCCAAAGTATTTGGGTGCCTGAGAATTCTGTTTTGGTTCTACAAATTTCGATTTTTATTCATTTTATTCATCTATGTTTCAATGTGGTAATTTTATATTAAATTCAATGGTTTATATATTGTTTTACAATTAATGGGTATGTATGTACGTATGTATGTAATTGGTTCAGTTTAAATTCATTAAATACCATTTACACGCTTTTAAAATCTTTTGCTTTTGGCGAGGAAAAGTGCTCCTCATCAAATCGCGTTACGCTTTCGTCTTTTCATGCCAAACATTGGAATATTACTATTATTTTTTAAACCAACTTTCTACTGTAATTCCGCCATTAAATTTAACTGATTATTTTTTAGGTACATAAGTAGTTTAATTAGTATTTTTTTTCAAAATATTCTGAGTACGCCCAGTAATTAGACCTTCCTTGTTATAAAATACAAACAATGATTTTTCTCTTTAAGTAACCGCGTTCTTTTACAGTTCCAATTATTGTTCTTTCTAGTACAATCTAAAACTGGAAGGAGTGAAAAGCTCACTCTTTGTAAGAGTGACAGACATTTTCATTCTTTTTTGAGTGCAATTTATAAAAATACACTCCTTAAAGAGTTGAATTTCCCACTCCCTAGAAAGGAGTGAAAAAGTCATTCCTTTGTCGAAAGTGAAGTATGTCACTCCATTGTAGAGAATGAAACATCTCACTCCGCTAACGAGAGTGAGAGCCTAGCATTATTTAAAAAAAAAAAAAAAAAAAAAAAAAAAAAAAAAAAAATCCGTGAAACTTTGAATCAATATATGGAGTAAAATAATGAAAAACGTCAAAATATGACAATTTTTAATTTTCAAAAACTCCATTTCCTAATAGAAGAAGGAAAATTACGCTTATTTTGTATTAAAACGCACTCTTTTTTCAAGAGTGAGCAGTTACTCTTTCGAAAGAGTGAATAGTCACTCCACCGTGAAGAGTGACTCATCAGCCAATCAGAAGTGTCTTGTTGCTTCCTTTTCTGATAAGAAAAATGCTTCCGCCATTTTAGAATTTTTCTTTCGTTTCCTCGGTCCACATATGTGGACCTCCGTTCATTTCATTTCTATTAATAATATTCAAATGTATTTTAAATTTCGATCTTTGAATAATATGCTTCGATATGTATGATATGAAATAATCCAAATACTAGATTAAATCTATCATATGTGGATCTCCGTTCATTTCATTTGTATTAATAATATTCAAACGTATTTTAAATTTCGATCTATGCTTTGATATGTATGACATGAAATAATCAAAATGCTAGATTAAATCTCTTCTTCTGGAATCACAATGGAAAAAACAATTCGGTAAAAAGGTATATTACTTCATTAATACTCAATAACGAAGAGGTTACAGTACACGGATATTATTTAACAAAAAAGGGATTGTCATTTATCAAACAAAGGATATTATTTATCAAGGTAAGTTATGTTTAATTTTAATTTTCTATTCCCAAAAGTTCATGAATATTGAGTTCACTATTTTCACGTTATGTAGAAATTCATTTGCTATATCTTATCTCTCCCCCCCCCAAAAAAAAAAAAAAAATGCTGACACAAAAACATTTCACTTCATTCGTCACAGAATATAAGCATCAATTTGCAATTACATGATTTTATTGTTCTTATTCTCTCTTAAAGCATTTACTTTTTTTCTTTTTGAAGTTAAATGCGTAATTCGAATAGGAATTTCTTATAACATATGGAAAGATTTTTGAGAAATTGTTCAATCTAACAATGAATTTTATTCCGCTATTGTAAATTGTTGTTGTTTAATACTACAATTATAAAAACTAACTATATCTTTAATCCTTTTGAAATTGGTATAGCTATTTTTTTAATTGTATGTTAGCATTTTTTTGCTTACGTTTAAGATTTTAACCAACATTTAAATCACAGACATTCTAAAATAGCTATTCAAACGTATTTAATAAATTTTCCATCTTTTGTAAACTTTTTTTTGTTTGTGACACATGTAATTATCGACATTTAAAAATAAAACATGATATTTAAGCATTGAAACAAAGTACTTGTTATGCCTGATGTTTATTGATAAAACTGCTTTAATAATTTTAAAAGTTCGTAGTATGACTTATATAAAATGAAATATATTTTAACACATTCGCTGCCGATACGCGCCAGCGCGTGATATGGCGTCAACGTTAAGGGGCCACTCACGCGCCAGATATGGCGCGTGATGTGGGGTGATGTCTCAATAGCCAGTCACGCGCTGGCGCGGGAAAATCTTTCACTGATTTTTTGTAAAAAAAAGAAATCGGCTTCTGGGAAAAACCCACTTCTACAGTGCGGCATTAACCATCATCACATCTGCACGTAAGCGCAGCGAACGTGTTAAAGAGATAAATAATTGCTTTTTATATTACAAATGTTTTTCAAACAATAAGAACAGTGCATATGTAGTCATTTTCTTTATTTTATATCTCCTCTTTTTCCTATTTCTTTCATTAGTATTTTCCTATAAAACTTACGAAATCTGTTTAACTCATATTCATAAAATGCAATAGGGTAGATGTGCCAGTAATAAACACTCCTAAATGTTTTCGATTTATAAAAAAATAACCAATAAAAAAAGTAGCTTTTATTATTTTTTCGTAACTCCCCACTTGTATATTTTATAATTTTGCACTTTAATTAAACCTTAAACCAATCAGGAAGTGGAAAATAATGTTAGTAGTATATAAATACCGGTTCTGCGGCCACAGGAGGAGAGGAGAGGGGCAATGGGCAATCAATCATGAGGCTAATGGGCAATCAATCCACAGCATTCAACCCCCACAAGCGATGTTTATATGATCAGACATCCAATATGCTGACGTCACGATTTTTCACCTCTCATCATTTAAGATGCATTTTTATCTTATTTGTTAGAAGAGTTTCAAAGGTTTTTTACATGAATTCCACTTTATGATATAAATGTATATAAATGTTTAGGGTGTATATATATGTGTTTAAATATGATTTTCTGTTTACATGTGATTAGTTAACTATCCCATGTGTATGGATCTTTGTATGACTATCTATTAATTAATTTTAAAAAAAGTTTAGTAAATTTAAAAAAAGTTTTAACGTATTTTGAAAAGTTTAAATGAATTTAAAAAAGTTTAAACGAATTTTAAAAAATATTTAAGTGAGTTTAAAAAAGTTTCAACAAATTTTAAAAATGTTTTAAGAAATTAAAATATATATATATATAATCTTAAAAATGCTTAAAAAATTCTTAAAGTTTTAAAACGTATTTAAAAATCAATTGTAAGTGAATAAAAGTATTAACACATGTATTATATAAGTGCATACATGTATGAGTATGTTTGCATATGTGTGCACTGCATATAAAACAATATGTGAAAAGATATTGTGAAGAAGTTTTAAATAATTACACATAAGTAAAATCAACATTTTTTTAAATTAAATTAAAACAATTTACAGATAAAAGCATATTTACAGACAAGATGTATTAACATAACAACATTTTTCTTGATAATTTTACAATATATTAACAATTTTCTTCAACCAGTACAATCTTGACTAATTTTACAATGTCCATAGGCTAAACTGGTGATACCATCTTCTAACAGATATCTTTTGTCGTCAAATGGTGATAAACATGTTTTGTTCTCTATTAATGTATACAGATGGTGTGCATCTTGAGCGATTCTTCTCTGCTTTTCAATACTAGTTTTTTCTTGTTGAAGGCACCGCAAATAATCTTCATGCTTAATTTTCTGGCGAACAACATGAGTCGATACACCCTTCGCTCGTTTCTTCTCTTTTTTGAAGGATTTCAGGGAGTACATTTTTGATTTCAACCCGACAAACTCAAGGGCTAAATCACCATTAAGTTCATCCTTGAACTTGCCGATTGCTTTCTTGTTAACATCTGAGTACAGTGAATGATGTTTTGGATAGTCTGAGAAATCAAAAAGGCTTGAATGCTGTTTCAAATCATCATAAATATTTTGCGTTTTAATATGATAACACAACGAGTCTGTATCGGTAAATAACAGCTTTGCAGTATCATCTTTATATGTTTTTTTAATAAAATTATAATGAAAATTGTACATTAATATTTTAGAGAGCTCTAAAATAGCAAAACCAACATAAATCGGTCGATTCATGAGTATGCTAGTTTTCATCCTTTCAACAGCAGTTAAATCTTCATCATATGTTTTAAAAGATTTAAAAGTGGGTGAAGCCACTAATTTCTTTGCTCTTTTTTCGTTATTAACAAGCACAATATTTCTACGTTTTCGTAGATTTTCCATAGTTTTTCCAAACACAGAGTTATTCATTAGTTTAAAAAAGTCTTTTTCGAAGAAGATTTAGCTTCTTTTCTTTTCTCAGTATTAAAATGAATGTATTTCTGAAGCCAAGGTGCCTGCTTGAATTGCAGAGCTTTATGAACACATGAAAGTTCCAATCCAAGTTGCAAATAAAATTTCAGATTACGATAATGAACTAAATAATTTCGTTTGTCATTCAAATTGGGTATAAGTTTAGAGGCTGCAGCGAACTTTGTATTACCTTGTAATCTACGTGCATAGGAAGACAACATTTCCTGACTCACAGTCACTCTTTCAGGTGCGACAGGGTATTCGTTATGTAATTTATGAAGTTTCTCAGGATATTTAAGATCCACTTCGAAAATATATCCAATTTCAGAATCGTCAGGTAATGATAAAATCCATTCTTCCGTAATATATTCCGTCGCACACCATTCAAATTCTCCAAAGGGTAGAAATTGGGACATAGCCCAGCCGTAGAGATTGTTAGCATCCCAGTACATAATGTAACTGGGATCCTCATCTTTATTAAATTCAGGTGTATTAGGTATGTTGGCTCGGGCATATCTATGACTAATCATGCTGATTCCCCCTCGAATGCCTTGTTCTATAAACAAAAGCATGTTGATATCTGTCAGCAATTCGAGAGGCGTTTCGCACATCTTCAAAGATGCTTGCCATGCAAGACTAGGTGCAGTCATAAAATGGGCACAATCCAACCCATAAAACTGCACACACAGCTTGCGAAAATTTTGGAACACGTCCGATAACTGGAGGACGTCTGACTTCACGTATAAATCGTGATAGTCCCCCAGTGTTTGAAGATGGAACGTATCCCAAACAGCTTGAGCATGTGCATAATCTTCTTCTGATATATGCTGCTGTGTTAAATCATTAAAAAAGGCTTCACGCAAGGGTAATGAGGTTTCCTTGAATTTTTCCATGGAAGAGAAATATTGATAGGGATACACACCTTTGCGCAGCAGCAATTCGATGTTGGTCATATTATATTTTAAGATCTTGAAGTCTTCCACTCGTAAATTGGCCACCAGCTTTTCAAGAGATACCGACAAAAATTGGTAACTGTCGATGAATTGAAGTGCTACTCGGCATTTATTATGTTGTTTGGTGAGTGAAAAAGAAATGTATTTTTCCATATTGTTGGCAATGACATTGAATTGATGATCTTTAATTTTTCCAAGACCCTGCATAATTAGGTGAGCGTCATAATTCTTCAGATTGTGGAAGACGACCGGAATCATTTTTCGAAGACGATATTGAAGATTACAGGATGAATGAAGTGCCCCTCTGTACTGTCCATTTAAATGGTTATGATCCTTGACTTTGTCCTTATTCAAGGGTTGGTGGCATAAGTAGCATTCTTTCGCATTTTTGAAGTCTTCTTCATCTTGTGCAGTCATTTGAATCGGTACGATATGAGTTAATTTTTCTGCAAGTTCATCTTTTTCTTGAATGACGTCTTGCAAAAATTTTTCTACTGCATTTTCCCCTCTATAGCACTTAATTTTTTTATAGCATTCACCATCTGGCCCCACGACAACATAGGCATACCCGCATGGGAAATGATAAGCTGTTTTTTCAATAAAAGATGATTTAGGTGAAGGAGTGACTGAAGCAACAGGAATAAGCAGACTCTCAAAATCAGCGTAGATAACAAAGGGTACCGGCGCTTGCAGATGAATACCAGAAAACTTGATTATGTTATCATTTTCACTGGGCATCTTTATAGTCTGTGCTGTATGTTGACGACAATATTCGTCATGTTTATTCAGGTGATCTTGTGTTGAAAAACGATGAAGGCATCGATAACAATAAAAACTAGCATGACCATACTTTGTCAGATCACCTAAAAGTCTCGAGAAATTTCTAATAAGGCAATAATGTTGCTTTTCCCCATCACCGACTAATAACAAGTTAATAACATCCAGATTCTGCTTTTCAGAAATATACAGAGGACATACTTCATCTTCTTCATATCCAAATACATTAATCCGTAAATTATTCAGTTGTTCAATAATGGGTATCTTCTGAAGGGGAACAGGACACTCAACATTCCCTAGTTTAATATCACTTTCATAAGGAATATAATGAGAAACTCTTTCAGGCTTCTTCTCTCGAGGTATATTCAGTTTGAATGCTAAAAGACACCACACTAAACATTTGTTATCTTCATTTTTGATATTAAGTACTGCTTTTTTATCATATAATTTCTTGGGTAAAGCTATATATGAACTTGCGGCAAGGGGGTGATATTTAGCAATCTTAAGTTCTAAATGATGAATCTTTTGAAGTTTCCATCCAGATCCTCTTTGAATAAATTCTTCAAAGGAGTTAGTAATTTTGGAAAATCCTTCTTGCATATGTTCTGTAATAGTATCTTCTGTAAGTTCGGTAAAGCATTGACAGCGAAAATAAGATTGAATCTCCTCCATCTCCTGATTATCAACCATGCGTTCAAGAGATATTTTCATCACCATATACCATTTAATAGCTCCTTTTTCTTGAATTTGATTAATCAAACATTTATGAATTTCCTCTGAAAAGTTTCTGTGAAACACTGCTATGTCACTTTCTTCTCGCTCATCAGGATAAAACATGACAGTCTGAAACACATTAAGCGCATCACACTGGCTTTGTTTGAGTTTTTTGGACTTCAAATATGATGAAGTAATTTTCCGCTTTACACTCACAAGAGGTGCACGTGGGTGTTGAGTACGTATATGCTCTTTCAATTCAAACTGCCGTCCAAACTTCTTAGTACATTCACGACAAGAAAATCGCAGGTCTTCATGTGATCTAAAATGATGCATCAAATTATCCTCTCGTGTGAAAACATGCCCACAGATATTACATTTAAATACAGATTGTTCATGAGTTTTCAAATGTCTCTGTAAGTCACACTTCAATCCAAATGTCTTCTGGCACACATCACAGTTAAATAACTTCTCTTGCAAATGAATCTTCTTATGTCGCTTTAAGTTGAAAGAGTTTGAAAAACGCTTATTACACATAGTACAAATCTTCTTCACATCTTCAGGGGTTGCAGTCTTCAAAGGCACATCGTCACAGGCCCGTAGCTAGACCATATTGCCAGGTAGGGCAAAAGTTTTTCCAGGGGTGGCAGATTATTTTTTCACTTTTTGTTAATCTTTTATGCATAGTTCTTCAAACACATGTACTGCCATTTTATGGATTATTTTCACCTAAAATATGAGAAATTTCTAAAGTCAGAGTGAAATTTTTAAAGTTTCTTTAGAAGCACGGGGAAAAAAATGTTAAATATATATTTTTAGTTTAGCGCAAATAAATTGCTATTTTTTTATTAAATAATTTAAATGTATACATGTACTATGTTCGTTTATATTAATAATACTTTTAAGTACAATTTGCTAAATGCACAATTTTGTTCAAAATTTTTTCAGAAAATTTATACAATGTTTCGCATGCACTAACATTCTCCAAATGCATAACAATGAAAAAGTTCGCCCTTTTTCACTCTGTGACCAAAGACTAAATAGCTGCTAAAATCAAAATAGTTTAACCTCGGAAGCAGAATCGGTGCAACGCTGCAATGCAACGCACGTCACAGACTCTTGGGAATGTCTGCAGACTATTTTTTAACTGTTAAAAATGTAGCAAAAATTAAAAAAAATCGGTCCTAAATCCAAATATTAGGATATAAAATGTATCGCGAATTTCAACAAATAGTATTCGAAAAGAAATTAATTTCGTCATAGATCGCGAAAAACACGTGAATCTCGTGCAAAGATTGCAAAAAGATGGCAAGTTTCTTCAAAACATTGCATAAAAAGGCAAATCTTTTCAAAAGATCACGAAAAGCGGCAGTTTTCTTTAAAAAAAATCACGAAAAAAATCACATTTCTTCAAAAAATTGCAAAAAACGTCAAATTTTTTCAAAAAATCGCAAAAAAACCTGGAAAATTTCTTCAAACGATCACGAAAAAAACGGCAGTTTTCGTCAAAAAATCACAAAAAACGGAAAGTTTCTTCAAAATATCCTGAAAAAACAGCAAATTTCTTCAAAAGATAGCGAAAAAACCGGAAGTTTTCGTGAAAAGATTGCGAGAAAACGGCAGTTTTCGTAAAAAAGATCACGAAACAATGGCAAATTTCTTCAAAAAATCGCGAAAACACGGCAAATTTTATTAAAAAATCACGAAAAAACGGAACATTTCTTCAAAAGATCGCGAAAAAGGGCAGTTTTAGTTAAAAATCACGAAAAAACTGCACATTTCTTCTAAGGGTCGCGAAAAAAGACGGCAAATTTCTTCAAGAGATCGCGACAAAACGGCAGTTTTCGCCAAAAGATCGCGAAAAAACGACAAATTTTTTCAAAAGATCGCGAAAAAATAGTTTTCGTCAAAAGATCAGAAAAATAGTCAGATCTTGTAAAAAACACGAAAAAAATACAAATTTCGTCAAAAGATCGCGAAAAATGATATTTCGTCAAAAGATCGTGAAAAATGACATTTCGTCGTGAAAAACCCGCAATTTTTGTCAAAGGGGAGCACTTGTAGGGGAACACCCTCTTTCGGACAATGTATGAAGTGTTAAAAATTCTGAGAACAAAGGCAACTTCTTTTTAAAAGTATATTTTTCTTTTATGTCTATCACAAATATTTGGGAGGTTTGAGTGCATATAATGTAATGCGAGGGATTGGTCTGCAGAGTGTTTTTTAAGTTTTTACTTGTGTTGCAGACGAGGTGAATTCCATTTTCTGACAGACATGACTGGTAGAACTTTTTGTTCATCTTTAAGTACTAAATATTAATTGATAATTAAAAAATTGCATGGGGTGATGTAAATATAGGCCTTATGCTATAAAAAACATTAAAATTTTAATTCAAGGAAAAACTTAATTTAATTGAGGGTTAAAACCTGCCGTGACAGACATGACAAAATTTAGACATAGATTTTGACTAGACGCATATTATTATCATTTGCTCTTAATTGGCATGCATACCAAGTCCAGAATTTTTTAGGAAACAAAATAAGACTTGGATATGTGAATCAGAAAGAAAAATATTGAAAATTTTGTAAATAGAAAAATATTATAAAATATTTACTAGCGTGACAGACATGACACATGTACAATTTTCTATGAATTTAAGTATTTTTTTTTTCTTAAATATTACTTTCTTTACTTTTATCACAGCTTGGAGATTACAATATGGTATAACATTGGTATATTATGTTAAAAGAATCTCAAAATAAATTATAAAAAATATTTAAAATTTATAAAATCCCTTGGAAGTGACTAATGTTGGAGTTGAAACATTTGCTAATATTTGGTTCTTCTCATACCAGACAACATGATCTTCAGGTTCAAATTTAAACAAGCTTTTAATTTTAGTTGGTACTAAGCATTTTATTTTATGTTGTTGCTGTGTCTGTGTGATTTGTGTTATTATTCCATGATAAACCTTATTGTCTTATTGCACATTCACCCATTGGCTATATTTCTTTGTTGCATTTTCTAAGAGGTAATTTTCAGTACATGCACCAGTATTGAAATTCAAAAGAATATTATGCCAGGTACACATGATCGGAAACAATGCAACTTTCTTGTTCCTGGCATTGTTTTGATTACTTGCCATGTCAGATCAAGTTTTGCTTTCATTCTTTGTATTTTTTCTTGTGATTCATGAAGAAATAGATTCCAGGACCAATTTTCCTCGCAGCTTCAGCACACTTACATGATGCTCTAGGATTTATACTTCTAGCTTGAGTAGCATCAAGGAACTGAATCTTAATAGTCTCATCAATACATTCTTTTCCATGTGATGTCACTGAAAAATGCCAGACTGTTGGGAATTTGTTTTGTGTTATTGAAAATATATTTTTTTATTCGAAGTGTAGAGATGCTCCATCAGATTAGAATTCGACCTCTTTGACTTTTAACTTTGAATTATTTATCATGATTTTTTTCAATGATCAAATTTGTAAACATTATAACAGCATAATTGTCATAATTACCATAATCAGATATCACTATATATGGCTCTGAAGAAACAGTGATTGAGTCAGTATAACAATAATATACAATTGTAATATATATATAGCAGAGGAAATATTCTGCCAATGAGCAGATTTAATCTTGTTCTAATAAATATGCAAATAGTTTTCACTGAAAGTTTTTACCAGAAATTACTGAGTTTGTACCAGAAATTTTCTATTTGGCCAATTTTTCTTTTAAAAGTAGAAAACTTTAGATTGTGTACGTTTCACATCAAGAAATACCATAGCCATCAATTCCAAGTTAAATAATAATAACTTTCAAATCACAAGATTAAAGCAAAACTGCTTAAAAAAATAATTGTGACAGATAATATATCTGAAACAAAGAAATTGGTGTCAACATAATTATCTGGTAACTGTTACATGCATTCTAAATTTAAGCATTTTGTTGAGTTGAGTTGTAAAGAAATACTACTAGCATCAACACTAAGTTAAAAAATTACAAAAATAACTTTCTAGGAAAGAGATTAAGGTAAAGTTGCTTGAAAAACTAATTGTGACAGACATGACTAGCGTGACAGACATGACAAATGTGACAGACATAACAAAATGTAATGTTTTATATTTCACTCAAAGTTTAAATTTATCTTTCAATTTTTTTATGAACTGTTCCTTTTGACATATAAAAAGAGAAAATAAAGTGTTAATAATTTTTATCAAGTAGATTTTCTTGAAAATAAAAAAATCGACATTTTCTGTGACAGACATGACATGAAGACTAATATAAAGTTTGGGGGCAATAGCAAAATAATTAGAATACTTCAGGTGAAAAGTTGGGTGTTTTTAAACATACTGTTAGTCATTTTTTAAAAAGATATATTTGTTTCAAAAATCTATGTGATATTTAAATGCTTCAAGGGACATTAAACTAGAGATAAAAATAGCAGATTTTTGATTTCAAAGTTAGTCTTGATAATAATTAACTATAAAAATTTATTTTTACAATTATCTTATTATATCTTGTTATTTTCATGAAATTTGACTTATTTTCTATCAATTGGAACAAAAAAATACTAATTTAGTTCAAATTTAAAAAAGAATGTCCATGTCGCATTTTCATGTAATTCACCACTACAGAAAAAAATTCTGCAGCTGGGGGTTTAACTATGCAAAGTGTTTAAGCGAGGTTTCACGAGTTTCTATTTACTTCTTAAACTCGCTGTCAGGTAATTAAAAAATTTCCAGAGCGGTTCGGCTCGGTACAAACCAGGGCCGTAACCAGCGAATCATGTCAGAGGGGGCTCCGAAATTTTTTTGGGGGCTGACATCTTTTAGCCATTCATACAGTATGTAAGCAAACTCAATACAATAAAAACTGATAAAATGGATTTCGCTATAAATGAACCCGACTAAAGCGTAACCTGTCTATGACGAAACCTTCCTGAATCGAACATACTTTGTGATCATCAGAAAATGAATATACAGTCGACTCTCGTTAACCCCTTGAGGGGCAAAGCACTTATGTTCTTAAAATGTTCAAATGATTAATTGACACCGGGATTCACAAACGAATTTATATGATAGAAAGTGAAAACTGTTTTTAGCATACAATCTAAGGAGCAAATCTTAATACTAAAATTCCGGTGCCAATGTGGCATAAGGGAATTAAAATTAAGTGGTATATATAATATACCGGTGTCCTTCAAGGGGTTAATTCGAACTCGTTGAGACCACAAGAAATGTTCGAATTATCCGAAGTTCGAATTATGGTAAATATGAAATAAAAACATGTGTTGAGAAAAGACGGTGATATGACTTTTTGCCGGTAGATGGCAGCAGCAAAGATTTAAAGAACGGATATTTATCTAATATTAACATTATGTATAAATGTATCTTAATATCTAAACTGTGTCTATTTATATATTTTTTGGTAATTTTTGATATTTTTTGTGTGATTTATATTGGTGTTTCTATTTTCTGTTTAAATTTATGAATAATCAAAATAATTATGGTAATTTGTAAAAAGAGTATTTGAATATGTACCTGTAATTTTCATTCACCAGATGGCACTGTGTGTCCAGTATTGTATGTATATGTAATGTTTCTGAGTACAAAGCATTTTTTTTGTGTCAGCGAATTCCAGATGTTATTATGTTGGTAAGTTTTCTCGTTGAAAAAAGATGTAAAAGTTCTTGTTTTGGGGTGTATTGTGAAAACCCCTTATTGTGTATTATCAGCCAACATTGAATCTTAAATATGATACCGTTTTGTCAGCGGGATGTCATCTGAGCACCAAACGTTGGAAATAAACGTAGATGCTGACGGAAATGAACCATGTAAGTTTTCTCTTTTTTTTCCATTGTCTCTTTTTGTTACTCTGATTATTTCTGTTTTGAGCAGGTGATGGAAGTGTTAAAATTATTTAAGTGTATAATACAGAGAGTTTTCCCACTCCGCCCCTTAAAAACGGTTAGTTTTCATCGATCTAAAAAGTGTTAAATTAAATACAAAACTGATAGTTTTAGTTTCGTTTTTTCAAGGTTTTGGTATTGTTTAACATTAAGTGGCGCCCGAACAGGGACTTGGAGAGTGGGATGTTTTTTAGTTGTATGATAGTTATAACTCTCTGTTTTATGATTTTGTAAGAGTAATATATATATTTGAGTTAGAATATTAGTTATTAGTGTATTTATTAAAATTTGTAATTTTGTGAATATATTAATTTTAATGTTGTTTTGGAACATAGTTGTACATAATATTTTTGGGAAATAGTAATCATAGTGTTTTAGATAAAATGGAGGCACTTAAGCTTAAAAGGACAGGCGTCAGGTCATCATTCACCCGTACTGCTAATATTTTAAAAACAGAACTTGCAAAGGAAGATAGTGATATAAGTATTGTTAGAGATAAGTATACAAAATTACAAAATATTCAGACAGAGTTAAATGATTTAGATAATAAAATCTTAGATTTAATAACCGAGGACGGCAGTGCGGCGGAACAGCTTGTTTCGAGTGAAATAGAAAATAGGGAAGCATATTCAGATGATTTTATTACGTTGTCTCGCCTGTTTAATGAGAAATGTAAAATTCCGGAGGGATTTCAGATAGATACGAGGCCAGACGATGTGTTTAGTACTACAGGTAATAAAATGAAGTCTTATAAATTACCGAAAATAGAATTAAAGAAATTCGATGGGGAACTAATTAATTGGTTGCCCTTTTGGAGCCAATTTCAGAAAATTCATGAGGATGGGGATTTACACGATAGTGATAAATTTTCTTATTTAGTTCAGAGTATGAAGCAAGGGTCACGCGCGAAGGAATTTATTGACAGTTACCCGGTTACTTCGGATAATTATAAAAGTGCAGTTATGGCACTTACAGAACGTTTTGGAAAACCGGAGTTATTGATTGAGGTTTATGTAAGGGAATTGATTAAATTAATTATTTCTAATGTAAAAGCAGATAATAGAAATAAATTACCCCTTGATAAACTTTATGACAAAATTGAAGCTCAGTTAAGGGCGTTAGAATCATTAGGGCTAAAGTCAAGCGAGAATACATCGTGGCTTTATCCGATGGTGGAATCGAGTCTTACGGAAGACGTCCTGAAAGCGTGGCAAAGAAGTGCATTCTTTAATCAACCCGAAGGGTCAGATCTTTCTCGTCTAACGAATTTGATGAAATTCCTGAAAGCTGAAGTGGAAGGCGAGGAGAGGTTAAAATTAGCACGAAGTGGTTTCGAAAATAACCATCGCAGGGAAGGGTATCATGACAGAGATAGAAATAAATTAAAAAAACCCAATATCCCTACTGCATCAAATTTTCTTACGATTAAAGAGCGTTCGTGTATTTTTTGTGACAAAAGTCACGAGAGTAAAAATTGTTACGAAGCCCGTTTATTAACATTAGAAGAAAAAATTGCGAAGATTAAAGATAAAAGGTGTTGCTTTAAGTGTTTAGAGCCTAATCATGTTGCGAAATTTTGCAAGCAATTTATACGGTGCTATTGTTGTGGCAAACCCCATTTTATTTCACTTTGTCCAGAAATGCATAAAAAAGGGGAACCGCCGAAGGACAAGGGGGTAACGGAAACTGTACAAATGACTGCTGCTAAACAAACATGCACCGCGGAAGTAGCATTAATGACTTTACGTGTAAAAGTCGCGGGTAAGAATATAGTGAAAAAGGTCAGAGTACTTCTGGATTGCGGTTCGCAAAAGTCATATATTTTACAGTCTTTGGCAGCCGAATTAGGTCTGCCAATTATTTCTAAAGAAAACATAGCTCATACTTTATTCGGGGGTGCTAGAACGGCTCCGAAATTGCATAACAAATATCGAGTAAAATTGTGTTCGCTAAATCAACGGAATTTTCCAGATTTAGAATTTGATTTTTTGAGCCAAGACGTAATCTGTGGTGAAATCCCGAGTTTACCTAGAGGGCCAATTTTGAGAGAATTGAAAAATAATAAAATTTGGTTATCTGACATAGGTGCGAATCCTCCTAAAATTGAGATGCTTATAGGGAGTGACATATATGGTAAAATTCTCACGGGTCAAGTCAAGCAATTAAAAGGGGGATTGACAGCAGTTTGCACGAAGTTGGGTTGGGCCGTTTGCGGCGCATTGGATGAATTTTCGCTTCTGAAAGAGCAAGGAGCAACAACTTTGTGTACAAATTTGGCCATTAGAGATTTCAAAATTTCCGATCTTTGGAATTTAGAAGCAATCGGAATATCAGATGGGCCACAAAATTTGACTAAAGCAGCGGAGGGAGAAATGGCCCGGGAACAGTTCTTAGATTCCCTTACTCGAAATGAAGAGGGTCGTTATTGCGTGGGCTTACCCTGGTTGGGAACCAACGCTGAGTTGCCATCGAATCGTCATGTTGCAGAAAAGAGGCTTTTTAATGTTTCTCGAAAACTTAAATCTTTGAATAAATTTGAGGAATATAATAGGGTTTTCGATGAATGGATGGAAGAGGGCATAATTGAAATAGTTCCAGATGTAGAAATAGAGAGTAAGGGACATTATCTCCCCCATCACCCAGTGTTTAAGCCCGATAGTGCAACTACTAAGATAAGACCGGTTTTCGATGCGTCGTGCAAAGTAGGTAGAGCTCCTTCTCTCAATGACTGCTTATTTAAAGGGCCAAATTTAATCGAAGAAATTCCTTCGATTTTGTTAAGATTTCGGGAAAAGAGCATTGGGGTGACTTCCGATGTGAAGCGTGCATTTTTGCAAATAGAACTGAAAAAAGAAGATAGGGATTTTTTGAGATTTTTATGGTGGGAGAAAGATAATGTTATAAAAGTTCTCCGCCATACCAGAGTAGTTTTTGGAGTCACTTCCAGTCCATTCTTATTGGGAGCTGTCATAAGGTACCATTTGTCACAGGTACCAGAAGAAAAGAGGTTTTTAGCTCAGAAAATAGACAAATCTTTATATATAGATAATTGCGTAACATCCGTTGACAATGTGCAAGAACTCGAAGAGTTCATAAAATATGCTACAGAAGTTCTCGCCGAAGCAAAGATGGAGTTGCGCATGTGGACTTGTAATTACATTGAGACATATACAGGTGCCTTATCGCAGGTTTTGGGGACCGAATCTGAGTTAGAGGATCCAGTATCGGTTTTGGGAATTATGTGGGACAGGAATGAATATAACCTACATATTAGCATTAAAAATTTGCCGATTTCAGAAAATTTGTCAAAAAGAGAGGTTTTGTCTCTAACACAGACTATTTTTGACCCATTAGGTTTCCTGACACCTGTTTTATTGACTGCCAAGTTATTGCTTCAAGAAATTTGGACAGTAAAAGTTGATTGGGATACCCCATTACCCGAAGAGATCAAAATTAAATTCTTAAAATGGTATCACAATTTGGGAATACTTAAAGATTTGAAATTGCCCCGGCGCATAGGATTTGGAGATGGAAATTCCTGGTCACTCCATGTTTTTTGTGACGCAAGCCAACATGTCTATGCGACCGTTATTTTTTTGAGATGCGAGCACGACGGGGAAATTTATGTAAATTTAGTTATGGCTAAAACGAGAGTAGCCCCATTAAAAAAAATGACAATTCCGAGACTTGAACTGATGTCGTGTGTTTTAGGGGCGCGTCTCTCTAAATATGTTACAGAAGCGCTCTCGCTACAGGACTGTCCAAAATATTTTTGGACCGATTCCACCACCGCGTTATCATGGATTAAAAGAAACGATAGTTGGGGAACTTTCGTGGGTAATCGGGTGAAGGAAATTTGTGCAGCTACAGAAGTAAGTCAGTGGTCTTACGTTCCGAGCCAATTGAATCCGGCAGATCTGCCGTCTCGCGGTTGCTCCCCTCTTCGGTTTATGGAATATAAGTGGTGGTATGGGCCTAGTTGGCTAAAAGAACATAGAGATAACTGGCCAAAGTTAGAAATAGAGCCAGATGAAACTTTAATTTTTTCTGAACTCAGGAAAGGAGTAAATGTAAATGTAAATATTAATATTGTAAAGGATCCTCAAGAAATTAAATGGTATGAGAGATTCTCTAAATTCTCGAAGATGATAAGGGTTTTAAGTTGGGTGAAAAGGTTTAGCAATAATTGTTTGAAACGTAACGTTAATAAAGAACCCTTTCTATCTGCTTATGAAATTGAGGAATCTAAAATCACACTTCTTTCACTTGTTCAGGCAGAAAGTTTCTCAGAGACAGGAGACTCAGTTCATGGTCTAATGACTGAAAGAGATCAGAGGGGCCTTATAAGAGTAAAGACTAAAATAGTAGAACGGGATGACCACTACGCCTTTAGGTATCCTATTTTGCTGCCTTCGAAACATTACGTCGTTCATTGTCTCATTAGAGACTTTCATCTAAAAAATTCGCATGCAGGCATCCAGACTCTCATGGTTATTTTACATGAGAATTTCTGGATTATTGCGGCAAGACGTACAATTAGAACGGTAGTAAAGAACTGCCTACCCTGCAAGAGGTTTACCTCAAAGCCGCCAACTACTGCACCCATCCAATTGCCATTAGACAGAGTTCGAGATGCATTTAGCTTTGAAATTACAGGAGTGGATCTCTGTGGCCCCCTGATCCTCAGAAATAAAATAAAAGCATGGGTTGTTCTATTTACGTGTGCTGTGTATAGATGTGTGCATTTAGAACTCGTTACTTCTATAAGCACAGAATACTTTATACAAGCACTGCGCCGATTCATTTCACGCAGAGGCCGTCCATCGATTATATATACGGACAACGGCACCAATTTTATTGGAACTTCAGCCGCACTGAAGAAAATTGATTGGGAGAAAGTAGTCTCCCATGAGACCTTAAATCCCATTCAGTGGAAATTTATTCCACCAACTGCTGCATGGTGGGGTGGATGGTGGGAGCGATTGGTTCGCACCACCAAAAATCTGCTTGTGAGAGTGCTAGGGCAAGCATCAGTGAATTATGAGGAGCTTCTTACAATCATATGTGACGTCGAAGATGTTATTAATTGCCGCCCCCTCACGTACGTGTCCAATGATGCGGAAGATCTCCAACCTCTGACTCCGTCGATGTTTTTGCGCGACCTTAGATCATCAGGCGTTGTAGATCTCGATATCATAGACAAAAATAAACTGCTTGTTCGACAGCGAAGGTGTCAAGATCTTCGTGAACAATTTCGCATAAGATTTCGAAAGGAATATCTTAGCCAACTGGCGCTAAAACATGGCCAAACGGACGGTGTGTGTATTCAGAAAGGAGACATTGTACTTATTGGTGCAGACAACATCAAACGTGTCAACTGGCCAATAGCTCGCGTGCAAGAGCTTTGTACAGGTAGAGACGGTCGTGTAAGAGTTGTCAAACTCAAAACTGCAAATGGTATACTGCTTCGACCCGTCCGTAAAATTTACCCTTTAGAAGTGTGCGCCTGCACCAGTGACAAAGTGTAGTTTTTGATTTGGCTCTCACCTAATCAAAAAGGTGGGAGTGTTGAGAAAAGACGGTGATATGACTTTTTGCCGGTAGATGGCAGCAGCAAAGATTTAAAGAACGGATATTTATCTAATATTAACATTATGTATAAATGTATCTTAATATCTAAACTGTGTCTATTTATATATTTTTTGGTAATTTTTGATATTTTTTGTGTGATTTATATTGGTGTTTCTATTTTCTGTTTAAATTTATGAATAATCAAAATAATTATGGTAATTTGTAAAAAGAGTATTTGAATATGTACCTGTAATTTTCATTCACCAGATGGCACTGTGTGTCCAGTATTGTATGTATATGTAATGTTTCTGAGTACAAAGCATTTTTTTTGTGTCAGCGAATTCCAGATGTTATTATGTTGGTAAGTTTTCTCGCTGAAAAAAGATGTAAAAGTTCTTGTTTTGGGGTGTATTGTGAAAACCCCTTATTGTGTATTATCAGCCAACATTGAATCTTAAATATGATACCGTTTTGTCAGCGGGATGTCATCTGAGCACCAAACGTTGGAAATAAAGGTAGATGCTGACGGAAATGAACCATGTAAGTTTTCTCTTTTTTTTTCCATTGTCTCTTTTTGTTACTCTGATTATTTCTGTTTTGAGCAGGTGATGGAAGTGTTAAAATTATTTAAGTGTATAATACAGAGAGTTTTCCCACTCCGCCCCTTAAAAACGGTTAGTTTTCATCGATCTAAAAAGTGTTAAATTAAATACAAAACTGATAGTTTTAGTTTCGTTTTTTCAAGGTTTTGGTATTGTTTAACAACATGCTTAACATGATACTATTACAAAGGAATTAATGTTATAGTGTTTTTTAAATATTTTTCGTCTGTTATCAATAGAATATCACTTAATAATAAATTAGAATGTATAAATAAATAAACTAATTAAATGATTAAAAACAAGCACAATGGAAGAAAAATTTGAGGTGTCACTGACGGACAGACGGGGCACTAAGAAAGTGGATATCAAATGCATTGGACTATATGTATACTCGTTCGGAACAATTTTCACAAAAATCAAAGAAAGAAAGTTATTCAAACGACTTGAAATCCGTGAGAAAGAAAAGAAAAATGAAAAATCGGAATTCTCGTCAGTTCGAATTAAACGAAGTCAAGAGCAAATGAGTTCGAATTAGTGAAAGTTTATAACGTTATTCTGCCATTGAAAATTTCGGGACTTCATGTTTAGTTCGAATTAAGTGAAGATTCGAATTATCCGATTTCGAATTAACGAGAGTCGACTGTAAAACAATTAGGACCTGTGTACCTCTGAACCCTTTATGATCCAAATCCTGAATACATTAAAATTTCATCTTCTAAAGCCTTTTTTGTGAATTTTTGAATCTACATTAGAAAATTCACACTTAGAGGTCTGCACGGGCCGAAATTTCCAAGCCCAAACCTGACCCGATCCGTAAAAAAAAAAAAAAATAAAAAAAAAAAAAAATAAAATTTGACCCTCCTTGTTATTAAAGTTAAAATTTCAGGCCGGCCTGTAGAGAAGATTTAGCGGCCCGACAGGCCCGATATAATAGCTAAAAACTAGGCCCGGAAAAAAGGTTAAAAATTCATCCCGAACCCGGCCCGAGTAAGTTTCTACAAAACATTGTTCTTTATTCTTACAGAAGAGTTCAGACCAAAAAAATTTATCTTAGTCTTTTTTTTTTCCGTGTTTATAATCTCCATTTATGCAGAAGTGCCGTGTTCTGCAGCGCCGTGCGAAAACGTGGGCGAAGGGGACGGTCGCCCCGGGCGCGGAAATTTAGGGGGCACGAAATTTATACTACCAACATCATTTTTGAGCTGTTACAAGAAAAAGTTGGTGGAATGGGGCACCAAATTGACACTTTACCCCGGGCGCAGTTGTTTCTACGTACGGCCCTGGTAGGCTGCGATATTTATGCTTTTAACGAATCTTTGTTTGTTGTATGTAAATCTTTCAGTTATCATTAGTATTATTAATCCATGCTCCATGTAATGGAGATATAAAAATCTAAAAAATGGTATATGGTAAAAGTAAAATCGTCTAAGACGGAATCACATGGGAAAGAAAAAAATACATTCCCTTCTTAGCAGGTGTAAATGTTTAATGTACATTTTTCTTGCATATTATTGTTAGTCATTTTGCATGGATGAACAGTTTAAAAGAAGTTTAAAAGAAATTTATAGTTTTCATTTTAAAAGAAAATTCCGTCATAATCAGGTTTTTGTTTCATGTGTTTAACTCTGTTTTAATAAGCCTAGTATCTACTGTTCTTTAAAAAGAATAAATTCCAATGTTTAATTGTAGAATAATGACGACTTAAAAGCATAAGCCTCTTTTGCAAAAATTTTTGGACCAAGCCAAATTTTATTGATTTATGAACAGACTTGGACACGTTCAGAAAAGAATTTTCATACGGGATGATTCAACAGTAACTGATTATTTCGGTCTGTGAAGACTAGGAAGAATGAAATCAGTCTCGGCTTCGTATGGAAAAAATAAGTTAGGCCCGGTACTACCCGATACTCCAGGAAAAGAATTAAGGACCGGCCCAGCCCACTCCGAGTCTTCAGAAGTAAGGCTCGAGCCCGGCCCGGCTTGAATGCCGTTAATGGAAATCGTCCGTGCAGATCTCTAATTCACACAATTATTTAAGAGGCTACTTCAGTCAAGTCAAGCGAAAAAACCCGTTTGCTAATTCTAATTCTATGGAAGAGATTTTAAAAAGTATCTCGTTTGAATTTACACATTTTTAAATAATTTTTTTTTCATTAAATAGTTCAGATCGATCCATACAAAGGGTGGTTTTTACTTGTTCGATTTCTTTTACAGGTATTTTTGTGAGGACACTTTTATTTTCGGAACCGGTTTGGAAAATAAAGGCATCTTCATAAAAAAAATCTGTAAAGATTTTTTTTTTTTCTAATTTAGTTTAGAGGTTTGAATTTTTTTAGTTGTTCTCCATGGAGTACTGAATATTTTTGCTATGGATTTAACATTTAAATTTAGGGTTATTTTTTAAAAAATATTTAAATTGAGAGCTTATTGAATTTCCTTCATTTTTTGCTATACATGAGAGAAAAAAAAATCATATTAAATGTAAAATCCCATGCACCTAAATATTCATACACAGTTTTATGTATAGTATATTCCTATGAATAAGGAAAAAAATCAAAGTCAAAATATTCATATTTATAAATGTAGTAGGGATTTTTAAAAAGTCATTTTTTAAATTTAATTTTAGTAAAATAGCTCGTTTTACAAATAATAATAATAACAATAATTTTATTTAATTTTTAGTATTAAGTATTGTGCCACCAGATATATAACAATATTATTCAAAATTGAAGATATGTTTTCAAAGGTACTGTGCCCCCTTAACATAGCTTACTTTGTATACATGTTACATGTTTTTTCTGAAGTTAATCCAAACTCATTTCAGAAAAAAAAAAAAAAAAAAAAAAAAGAATATGAATTTCCATTTTCAAAACAAGTGAACAGTCTTCATTAAATGAAGGCAACTATTTATTATTATGCATTTCCCTTTTTCTAAGGGTCTTAAAAAAAGTTTTTCATTCACTGAATATCATGATAAATTTTCATGATGCATTCAAGATTTTTTTTTTTTTTTTAATAAATGTCATATATTATAAGTTATAACCATTTTCTACTCTGTGACTAGCATTCCATCGTTAAATTCCAGAAAAATCAGCCTACAGCGTCAAATTTGTTGTTATTTTTTTACCAGATTATTATTTTTTTTTATATATATTCTGTTATAGAAAAACATAAAACGCTGCTCGATCCTGTATTGTCTGAATAACTGCAAATGTCTTTATCAAAAAAAAAAAAAAAAAAAAAAAAAAAAAAAAGAAAATAATCAGAAAATAGTTCGTTTAAATTGATAAAGTCTTAGCACAAAACTCAGTTGCGCAGTTTAATCCTTTGAGTCTGAATAATCCATGTCTGTAAATTTTATGCTTTTATTAATAAAAATTATTTCGTAAATGTGTCAGAACACATAAAGTAGTGGATTTAAGCTTGAAAATAGATTTAAATGCAATATATAACAAATAACTGAAGATATTTTAATATAAGGTATTTTATCATAAAATAAACTTAACTTTAATCATGCTTTTTCGCTTAATGTTTTTTATTGTTATAAGACAAATTAAAAAAAAAAATGGTTTGCAAATTTATGAAACACACACAAAAAAGTATTATTATTATTATTATTATTATTATTATTATTATTATTATTATTATTATTATTATTAAATTTTGCTTTTCCAATATACCCTTGCCGTATTCCCAGTATGAAACAATTACTAGTATTCAAGCAATTATTTTCCTTATTTAATTTGTATATAAATCGACATATCTTTTTAATTTCCTTCAACAATCTGTTTTACAAGGGATATTTCATCATTAACTAAATCTACTGCCAAATATATATTGCCGATAGGAAAATCATTAAAATTTAGAAACGCGTGTTTGTAGTTAACTACATAGTGAAGATGTTTCCCCATTGCATTATTAATTGCCTATCAGCTTGACCAAGATACCTGTTTCCATCCATCCTGTATAAGATTATGGCTTTTAAATTATCACAAAAAGACCCACGAAACATGTGGTAGCTAGTTTCTGCATCTGGATTTAATGTTTGAGAAGAAAGAAATGTTCCGATCTAGAACGCGTTTCCAGAACTGTACCGCAAATTTCTTTGCCGCAAACAAGATAATGCAAAATAACTGATAGTAGTGTTCTGAAAGAAGTTCAGTTTTATTCCCCCTTTCTTTTTCCTTTCTTTCTTTTTTTTTTTTTTTTTTTTTTTTTTTACTCTTGAGGAAAGTTAAAATATACATTTTGTAAAAAAAGTAAAAAATATTGAAGGCTTTAGAGGGGGCTCTGGAGGAAGCTAGGGGGGGCTCAGCCCCCTTCGCCCCCATCTGGTTACGGGCCTGGTACAAACAAAGGGCCGCACAATCACAGGGATGGCAAATTGGATCTCTAGATCCAATTTGCCATTCGTCCTTTTGTAAAATTGTCAAAAACCAACCTTTAGAAAACATTTCACAGTATTTCTTTATTTAGAAAAATAAGCCCTTAAGCTCTTTAAAAAATATTTCAAAGGAAAAAGCAGAATTTCAGACCACAACAGTATGTGTTCCAGTGAATGAAAGAAAGTCACTGAACAGCATAGTACCACAGAGTGTTAAACAATTTGGCTACTTTGGTGATCCTTAAATAGGCAATTTGTTAGCGGTCAAATCTCTAGGAAGCTAGTTTAAAATTGTATATAATCTTAATTACAAATGCGATAAAATGAAGGGAAAAAAACCTTGCAAGGGGCGTCAAATTCAGAGTTCTAATTTTTACAATAGATAAACTCTAATGCCTGTTTTATTATCTGTTATTCTGTAAAATTTTGAAAAAACGTAAATTATAGGAAACATAAAAAAAGCTTAAAAACATTGTATTTTCATAAACTTTTTAAATGGATTTTTATGAAAAAATATTAAATTGACACAAAATTTATGAAAATATTGTTAACACTACGATAAATTATACCACAAATTCTTAATACAATAACAAGAATTAAAACTTTCCTCTTGTGCCGGTTTGTAAGAGGACAAATTGCAGTTCTATAACAGAACTTAACAATTTTGCGTAGAGTAAACTTTTGTTGTAGCATTGAAATCAAACAACACTTTCAAAAATTCTATAAAAACACAGGATAATTTTTAAAAGGTTATCAAATTGGGCATTTTTAACTTGATTTTAGATTACTATCATCCTGGAAGGTATTTATTCAAAAATCCCTTATATTTCAAAGTGCGACATTTAATAAAAAATGAAATTAATTCCATAAATAAATGATTTAATGTATTATGCATTTATTTTTAATAATTAATAATGCAGAGATAGGACAACTCAAATATGTAGGGGAGAGAAAAGCAGCTTTCTATACGCACGCACACACATACATTGGATACATATATATTAAACAACATTTTATATTTGAGAATACTTTTAAGCACAAAATGCACTGTAAAAACAGAGTTTATTTCTGTTCTAAATTATCTAATAAGTTATTAGATATCGGAAACAATATCTAATAATTAAATGACAGACTTTTTCGGTACTAATTAATTTTCCCAAACGAACACGACTTTCCGAACGACCCAATATTTCAATCAAACGTCTCTATTTTTCAGGGCCGAATATACGAATTTCTTTTACAAATTTGCGCCATCGTATTTAACAATAAATAACAGCCAATTACTTAAGTGATTTGGAATTATTATTTTTCAGTTTTCAATAAATACATTACACTTTGAGTTTCAATTGATATTTATCTTATGATGGTTTTTATCAAACTGTCTCCTTGCAAAAAATGGCTTACAATGGCAACTTAGACGACTAATCTGAAAATTGTTTTACTTTTAAGAAAAAGTGCAGAAATACCATTCTTCGTCTCTTAATAAAAACACCTGTAACATTTTTGAATTTAAGAATAAAAACGACTTTATGAATATGTCAGTAAGTAATAAATTTCGATTTGTAAAATTGTTTGAGTAACCTAACATATTGTATTATTTAAATTTGAAATAATAATTGCTTTATCTTAGAAGCACCAACTTTTTAAAATTTTAGTGAAATGGGAGAAAATCGAAGAAATGAAGGGACAGATCTATTATTATGTACTTTATATTTTCACATGGGGAAGGCGAGTATCCCTTGTAAAAAATTCTATAGCGATTTTTAAAGGTTCTTTTATTTCTATGTACTCCCAATTACCTGGAGTCAATGTTCATGGAGGATTTAATTTGTTATGCTGTTAATTAGCTGATTTTTATTTATTTTATGCAGGAAAATGTATGAGTTTTTTTTATCCTACTTGTACCATATTGTATGGATATTTGCGCTTGAATCCCTTTTTAAGAAAATTAAATAGTAACATTTTATAAAAAAGAAAATATTTTATCATAAAATCAAAGTTAATGTTAATTAAATTATATAGTTACATTTTTCCTTTTCTTCTTTACTTTACTATTGATTGATATTATGTCATTCTTTGAAGATGTTTTTACTTTAATATAAAAATTATCTATATTACGCCATATAAAATTCGTTTAAAGCGAAATACATGCAACATGGTAAAAATTTCCTTCGCTAATTGCTACTTGTAAAATCTCACAAAGAATGAAAAAAGTAAGACGTACATGTATATTAAAAAAATAATTCTGTAAATTTCTTATTTGAAATTTAAATTTATATTATTTAAATACGAAATATATAAATACGAGATTTGACGGAAGTTATATTGATAAATGAAATTTTCCATAGTAATTACATTTCATTATGGTGAATAACACCTATAGTTTTTGTGTTTGTTCATTGGCTTCACATATTTTTATTATTCTTTAATATGTTCATGAATGGTGAGAAGAAAAAAAAAGACATCAAAAAGCGTATTGGGTTTTTAAAAGGACCCTCTTCGAAAGCAAACAAGTAAGCATAACAAAAGAGAGAGAAAAGTCCTAATGCGTGACATTTGCTATTTATTGTAATCAGATCAAGTTTACATGAAACAGACGACTAACTGTAAAGGAAACAATATTGTAGTGTAGTTCACCGTAATTTCAGAATCCCCTGGTTTCAGCCAGCCTTCTAACGATAAATTTCTTATGGTGACAGTTGTACAAAGAGACGAATCTTTAGCTAATAAGCTAATCCAGATTTGTTCAATTTGGAGCGGTGTGGAATAATTCCTACAAAGCGAAAAAGCAGGGAATCCAGAACGCCTCAATTAAAAGCTTTTTTGCTGTTTCCAGACTAAAAACTAAATTTAGGGGTAGAAGGAGAAAATTGGCATGAAGGAAGAAAAACGGAAATTTCATTGTTGTATTACAAAAAAGCTTTTTAAAAGGAAATACTGAGTGATAAAATTATCGAATTCTAAGTGACCGAAATGTCGAATTTCATTTTGACTAAAAACTGGAAAAAATATAAATTTAATGTTTTTTTCCTTTGTTTTCTTAGAAATTTAATGTGGAGTTTTGCGCTAGGTCGGGCAAAACTTTTTCCAGGTCGGGCAAAGCCCGACCTGGCCCCCCCTCTGGCTACGGCCCTGCATCGTCATAAGATGACATGTGAATATTCATAGAACTTTGAGATAAATCATCCTTCGTCAAAGAAAGTTGAGAATGTCTGTCTTGTTCAAATGATTTAACATTAGTATGCATTTGATAATGTCTATTCAAATGAGACTTTCGGCCGAAAGTCTTTTGGCATATGTCACAAATATGTGACTTATCACCTAAGTGAATCTTGATATGTTGATTCAGGTTAGAAATAGTTGTGAATAATTTTTCACAGGTTTTGCACTGGAACATCTTCTTTAAAGCTAAAGGACTTCTCATCGCAGCGGCTTCTACAAAAGGCATGATAACATCCGTAAAAAATCAACGAAAAAATAAAAAAAATAATTCTTAAAACACCAATCTTCTCAAACTAAACTACACACTTAGATAAAAGCAAGAGCGAATGAATACACGTCTGAACTGTACGAATTCAACTTGTCGAATGACATAAGATGAAATTTTCATCGCTATTTATACCTACCGAGCCACGCTTCACATGAATTTTTTCGACCACATGAAGAGAATGAACATAAAATCACCAACTCAAAATGAAATCTCATGCAATTAGAATAAAAACATAATAAAACGCTAAATTAAAAGAATATTCTTGTTTCACAATAAATATTCTGAAAGATTCAAAAATTCTAGTTGAAGATTAAAGTTTTTATCCGAAATTTAATTAAAACTTCTAAGTTTTGGTATATCGTAAAAAAAAAAAAAAAAAAAAAAAAAAAAATTAAAGTAAAAAAAATTTTAATGTATAATTATCAAAAATTATTTTTTCAAATGAATTTTATAAATCTCTTCTAATAAATAACTTGTTAAAAGAAAGTTCATCTAACAATGATTCATCATTGCTAGATTAATCTTAGATCGTGTTATCTATGATAAGATAAGACTCACCTCGGAAATAGATGAAGTCCACAAAATTACTTTAAGCATTTGAATACAGTCTAACATTGATCTCCCAAAGTTTTATATAAAAATTAAGATACAATCGAAAAAACTTATGAATCTAAAATAATAATAATAATAATAATAATAATAATAAGTTATAAATGATAATGGTAATAATATGTGATAATAATAGTAAGTGAATAATAATAATAAGTGATTAAATATAAACAATAAGAATGTTTCAAACATTTTTTTTAATTACAAATAAGATAGATTAAATAATTTAAACACTTCGCACCATTTTCAGGTATTAAAAATAATAATAATAATAATAATAATAATAATGATAGCAATAATAATTCTAACACACATGAAATGTATAAGTAATGAAGACATAATAAAAAGTCTATAAAAACACTCATTAATAAAAAAGTCTATGAAAACACTCATTAATAAAAAAGTCTATGAAAACATACATTAATAAAATCAAAACAACTATTAAAAAATTTTATTAAATTTACTTTATAATTAAATTTCAATTTCAAATTCTAAAATATTAAAAAGATTAAGTATCATTGCTTAATCACAACTAATTATTATTTCTTAAATTATTTTTCAAATAAAATATTATTAATTAAAATTTATTTTAAAGTTAAATATTATTAATTAAATTATTTTTAAAATTAAATACCATTAATTAAATTATTTTTCAAATAAAATATTATTAATTAAAATTTATTTTAAATTTAAATATTATTAATTAAAATATTTTTAAAATTAAATATTATTAATTAAATTATTTTTCAAATAAAATGTTATTAATTAAATTATTTTTCAAATGAAATAGTATTCATGAAATTATTTTACAAAAAATATATTACGAATCGAATTAATTTCCCCAAACCAAATATATAAATTAAATAAAAAAAATAAATATCTAATTAACTTATAACAGAAAACAAACATTGATAATAATAAATTATTTATATATTTATTACTAAACATTTTTTAAATAGACAAGAAAATTCAACAATACCCATTCGAAAACTAAATTCATTTCTCAAAATTAATTGCAAAATTATTAATTAAAATTAAAAATAATAAGACATTCATTACGCTAATCCAAATAATAAATTATAATCACAATACAATCATTAAACAATAAATTCAAAATTAATTGTAAAGTTATTAATTAAAATCAAAAGATAATATTAATAAAACATTCATTACACTAATTCAAATAATAAATTATAAGCATTAAACAATCAAACTTCTAAGATTCAATCTCAAGACGCAAAGTCATATCCTGAGAATCCCCTATATTTTCAATCCAATCCTACTCTAACACAACCAACTGATAGCCTAACGGATAAAGCGTCGGCCTCCTAAGCCAACGACTTGGGTTCGAATCCCAGTTAGGGAGAAAAAATATTCTTTTTCCAATATTCTCAAAAATGCTTCAACATTAGTTCACATAAGTCCACTAGATGGCGACACTGAAAAAAATCAAACTTGTAAAAAATTATTCAATGTCCACATCAAGTAGTATAGTAATGACAGTTCCAGCTCACCCGGCGTTCGGCGTTGACCTCTAAGAGGGGTTGAAGGTCATCCGGCGTTCGAGCTGTAAGAGGGGGGTGGGGTGAAGGTCATCGTGCAAGGTTAAGATGACGTCATCCTATAGGATGAGTGTGTTGTGACGTCATCTTTGTGTTGTGATGTCATCTTAGAGGATGAGGGTGGGCTGGAACCCCCATTACTCTACTACTTGATGTGGACCATGGAGCTAAGAAGGTATATGGAGGAGACATATCAATCTAGCATCATAGTGAGCCCTGACGCCGAAAAACCAGTTCTTTCCCCTCTTTCATAGCCGCCATGTTTGACTTTTACCGTAGTTGACTTGCGCCGCGAGGAACTTCCTCAATACGACGATCGGTAGCAGACGGGGAAAGGCAGCTTACCCAGGTCAAATATGGCGGCCGCGGCGTTGTAACGGGGGGATAGGAAAGGCTTCAAGTGACGTCACATATGTCTCGTCCATATACCTTCTTAGCTCCATGATGTGGACATTGAATAATTTTTTACAAGTTTGATTTTTTTCAGTGTCGCCATCTAGTGGACTTATGTGAACTAATGTTGAAGCATTTTTGAGAATATTGGAAAAAGAATATTTTTTCTCCCTAACTGGGATTCGAACCCAAGTCGTTGGCTTAGGAGGCCGACGCTTTATCCGTTAGGCTATCAGTTGGTTGTGTTAGAGTAGGATTGGATTGAAAATATAGGGATTCTCAGGATATGACTTTGCGTCTTGAGATTGAATCTTAGAAGTTTGATTGTTTAATGCTTATAATTTATTATTTGAATTAGTGTAATGAATGTTTTATTAGTATTATCTTTTGATTTTAATTAATAACTTTACAATTAATTTTGAATTTATTGTTTAATGAATGTATTGTGATTATAATTTATTATTTGGATTAGCGTAATGAATGTCTTATTATTTTTAATTTTCATTAATAATTTTGCAATTAATTTTGAGAAATGAATTTAGTTTTCGAATGGGTATTGTTGAATTTTCTTGTCTATTTAAAAATGTTTAGTAATAAATATATAAATAATTTATTATCATCAATGTTTGTTTTCTGTTATAAGTTAATTAGATATTTATTTTTTTTATTTAATTTATATATTTGGTTTGGGGAAATTAATTCGATTCGTAATATATTTTTTGTAAAATAATTTCATGAATACTATTTCATTTGAAAAATAATTTAATTAATAACATTTTATTTGAAAAATAATTTAATTAATAATATTTAATTTTTAAAATATTTTAATTAATAATATTTAAATTTAAAATAAATTTTAATTAATAATATTTTATTTGAAAAATAATTTAATTAATGATATTTAATTTTAAAAAATAATTTAATTAATAATATTTAACTTTAAAATAAATTTTAATTAATAATATTTTATTTGAAAAATAATTTAAGAAATAATAATTAGTTGTGATTAAGCAATGATACTTAATCTTTTTAATATTTTAGAATTTGAAATTGAAATTTAATTATAAAGTAAATTTAATAACATTTTTTAATAGTTGTTTTGATTTTATTAATGTATGTTTTCATAGACTTTTTTATTAATGAGTGTTTTCATAGACTTTTTTATTAATGAGTGTTTTCATAGACTTTTTATTATGTCTTCATTACTTATACATTTCATGTGTGTTAGAATTATTATTGCTATCATTATTATTATTATTATTATTATTATTTTTTTTTTAATACCTGAAAATGGTGCGAAGTGTTTAAATTATTTAATCTATCTTATTTGTAATTAAAAAAAATGTTTGAAACATTCTTATTGTTTATATTTAATAACTTATTATTATTATTCACTTACTATTATTATCACATATTATTACCATTATCATTTATAACTTATTATTATTATTATTATTATTATTATTATTTTAGATTCATAAGTTTTTTCGATTATATCTTAATTTTTATATAAAACTTTGGGAGATCAATGTTAGACTGTATTCAAATGCTTAAAGTAATTTTGTGGACTTCATCTATTTCCGAGGTGAGTCTTATCTTATCATAGATAACGCGATCTAAGATTAATCTAGCAATGATGAATCATTGTTAGATGAACTTTCTTTTAACAAGTTATTTATTAGAAGAGATTTATAAAATTCATTTGAAAAAAATAATTTTTGATAATTATACATTAAAAATTTTTTTTACTTTAAATTTTTTTTTTTTTTTTTTTTTTTTTACGATATACCAAAACTTAGAAGTTTTAATTAAATTTCGGATAAAAACTTTAATCTTCAACTAGAATTTTTGAATCTTTCAGAATATTTATTGTGAAACAAGAATATTCTTTTAATTTAGCGATTTTTTATTATGTTTTTATTCTAATTGCATGAGATTTCATTTTGAGTTGGTGATTTTATGTTCATTCTCTTCATGTGGTCGAAAAAATTCATGTGAAGCGTGGCTCGGTAGGTATAAATAGCGATGAAAATTTCATCTTATGTCATTCGACAAGTTGAATTCGTACAGTTCAGACGTGTATTCATTCGCTCTTGCTTTTATCTAAGTGTGTAGTTTAGTTTGAGAAGATTGGTGTTTTAAGAATTATTATTTTTATTTTTTCGTTGATTTTTTACGGATGTTATCATGCCTTTTGTAGAAGCCGCTGCGATGAGAAGTCCTTTAGCTTTAAAGAAGGTGTTCCAGTGCAAAACCTGTGAAAAATTATTCACAACTATTTCTAACCTGAATCAACATATCAAGATTCACTTAGGTGATGTGTAATAAGCGTTTTTCAAACTCTTTCAACTTAAAGCGACATAAGAAGATTCATTTGCAAGAGAAGTTATTTAACTGTGATGTGTGCCAGAAGACATTTGGATTGAAGTGTGACTTACAGAGACATTTGAAAACTCATGAACAATCTGTATTTAAATGTAATATCTGTGGGCATGTTTTCACACGAGAGGATAATTTGATGCATCATCTTAGATCACATGAAGACCTGCGATTTTCTTGTCGTGAATGTACTAAGAAGTTTGGACGGCAGTTTGAATTGAAAGAGCATATACGTACTCAACATCCACGTGCACCTCTTGTGAGTGTAAAGCGGAAAATTACTTCATCATATTTGAAGTCCAAAAAACTCAAACAAAGCCAGTGTGATGCGCTTAATGTGTTTCAGACTGTCATGTTTTATCCTGATGAGCGAGAAGAAAGTGACATAGCAGTGTTTCACAGAAACTTTTCAGAGGAAATTCATAAATGTTTGATTAATCAAATTCAAGAAAAAGGAGCTATTAAATGGTATATGGTGATGAAAATATCTCTTGAACGCATGGTTGATAATCAGGAGATGGAGGAGATTCAATCTTATTTTCGCTGTCAATGCTTTACCGAACTTACAGAAGATACTATTACGGAACATATGCAAGAAGGATTTTCCAAAATTACTAACTCCTTTGAAGAATTTATTCAAAGAGGATCTGGATGGAAACTTCAAAAGATTCATCATTTAGAACTTAAGATTGCTAAATATCACCCCCTTGCCGCAAGTTCGTATATAGCTTTACCCAAGAAATTATATGATAAAAAAGCAGTACTTAATATCAAAAATGAAGATAACAAGTGTTTGGTGTGGTGTCTTTTAGCATTCAAACTGAATATACCTCGAGAGAAGAAGCCTGAAAGAGTTTCTCATTATATTCCTTATGAAAGTGATATTAAACTAGGGAATGTTGAGTGTCCTGTTCCCCTTCAGAAGATACCCATTATTGAACAACTGAATAATTTACGGATTAATGTATTTGGATATGAAGAAGATGAAGTATGTCCTCTGTATATTTCTGAAAAGCAGAACCTGGATGTTATTAACTTGTTATTAGTCGGTGATGGGGAAAAGCAACATTATTGCCTTATTAGAAATTTCTCGAGACTTTTAGGTGATCTACAAAGTATGGTCATGCTAGTTTTTATTGTTATCGATGTCTTCATCGTTTTTCAACACAAGATCAACTGAATAAACATGACGAATATTGTCGTCAACATACAGCACAGACTATAAAGATGCCCAGTGAAAATGATAACATACTCAAGTTTTCTGGTATTCATCTGCAAGCGCCGGTACCCTTTGTTATCTACGCTGATTTTGAGAGTCTGCTTATTCCTGTTGCTTCAGTCACTCCTTCACCTAAATCATCTTTTATTGAAAAAACAGCTTATCATTTCCCATGCGGATATGCCTATGTTGTCGTGGGTCCAGATGGTGAATGCTATAAAAAAATTAAGTGCTATAGAGGGGAAAATGCAGTAGAAAAATTTTTGCAAGACGTCATTCAAGAAAAAGATGAACTTGCAGAAAAATTAACTCATATCGTACCGATTCAAATGACTGCACAAGATGAAGAAGACTTCAAAAATGCGAAAGAATGCTACTTATGCCACCAACCCTTGAATAAGGACAAAGTCAAGGATCATAACCATTTAAATGGACAGTACAGAGGGGCACTTCATTCATCCTGTAATCTTCAATATCGTCTTCGAAAAATGATTCCGGTCGTCTTCCACAATCTGAAGAATTATGACGCTCACCTAATTATGCAGGGTCTTGGAAAAATTAAAGATCATCAATTCAATGTCATTGCCAACAATATGGAAAAATACATTTCTTTTTCACTCACCAAACAACATAATAAATGCCGAGTAGCACTTCAATTCATCGACAGTTACCAATTTTTGTCGGTATCTCTTGAAAAGCTGGTGGCCAATTTACGAGTGGAAGACTTCAAGATCTTAAAATATAATATGACCAACATCGAATTGCTGCTGCGCAAAGGTGTGTATCCCTATCAATATTTCTCTTCCATGGAAAAATTCAAGGAAACCTCATTACCCTTGCGTGAAGCCTTTTTTAATGATTTAACACAGCAGCATATATCAGAAGAAGATTATGCACATGCTCAAGCTGTTTGGGATACGTTCCATCTTCAAACACTGGGGGACTATCACGATTTATACGTGAAGTCAGACGTCCTCCAGTTATCGGACGTGTTCCAAAATTTTCGCAAGCTGTGTGTGCAGTTTTATGGGTTGGATTGTGCCCATTTTATGACTGCACCTAGTCTTGCATGGCAAGCATCTTTGAAGATGTGCGAAACGCCTCTCGAATTGCTGACAGATATCAACATGCTTTTGTTTATAGAACAAGGCATTCGAGGGGGAATCAGCATGATTAGTCATAGATATGCCCGAGCCAACATACCTAATACACCTGAATTTAATAAAGATGAGGATCCCAGTTACATTATGTACTGGGATGCTAACAATCTCTACGGCTGGGCTATGTCCCAATTTCTACCCTTTGGAGAATTTGAATGGTGTGCGACGGAATATATTACGGAAGAATGGTTTTTATCATTACCTGACGATTCTGAAATTGGATATATTTTCGAAGTGGATCTTAAATATCTTGAGAAACTTCATAAATTACATAACGAATACCCTGTCGCACCTGAAAGAGTGACTGTGAGTCAGGAAATGTTGTCTTCCTATGCACGTAGATTACAAGGTAATACAAAGTTCGCTGCAGCCTCTAAACTTATACCCAATTTGAATGACAAACGAAATTATGTAGTTCATTATCGTAATCTGAAATTTTATTTGCAACTTGGATTGGAACTTTCATGTGTTCATAAAGCTCTGCAATTCAAGCAGGCACCTTGGCTTCAGAAATACATTCATTTTAATACTGAGAAAAGAAAAGAAGCTAAATCTTCTTTCGAAAAAGACTTTTTTAAACTAATGAATAACTCTGTGTTTGGAAAAACTATGGAAAATCTACGAAAACGTAGAAATATTGTGCTTGTTAATAACGAAAAAAGAGCAAAGAAATTAGTGGCTTCACCCACTTTTAAATCTTTTAAAACATATGATGAAGATTTAACTGCTGTTGAAAGGATGAAAACTAGCATACTCATGAATCGACCGATTTATGTTGGTTTTGCTATTTTAGAGCTCTCTAAAATACTAATGTACAATTTTCATTATAATTTTATTAAAAAAACATATAAAGATGATACTGCAAAGCTGTTATTTACCGATACAGACTCGTTGTGTTATCATATTAAAACGCAAAATATTTATGATGATTTGAAACAGCATTCAAGCCTTTTTGATTTCTCAGACTATCCAAAACATCATTCACTGTACTCAGATGTTAACAAGAAAGCAATCGGCAAGTTCAAGGATGAACTTAATGGTGATTTAGCCCTTGAGTTTGTCGGGTTGAAATCAAAAATGTACTCCCTGAAATCCTTCAAAAAAGAGAAGAAACGAGCGAAGGGTGTATCGACTCATGTTGTTCGCCAGAAAATTAAGCATGAAGATTATTTGCGGTGCCTTCAACAAGAAAAAACTAGTATTGAAAAGCAGAGAAGAATCGCTCAAGATGCACACCATCTGTATACATTAATAGAGAACAAAACATGTTTATCACCATTTGACGACAAAAGATATCTGTTAGAAGATGATATCACCAGTTTAGCCTATGGACATTGTGAAATTAGTCAAGATTGTACTGGTTGAAGAAAATTGTTAATATATTGTAAAATTATCAAGAAAAATGTTGTTATGTTAATACATCTTGTCTGTAAATATGCTTTTATCTGTAAATTGTTTTAATTTAATAAAAAAAATGTTGATTTTACTTATGTGTAATTATTTAAAACTTCTTCACAATATCTTTTCACATATTGTTTTATACGCAGTGCACACATATGCAAACATACTCATACATGTATGCACTTATATAATACATGTGTTAATACTTTTATTCACTTACAATTGATTTTTAAATACGTTTTAAAACTTTAAGAATTTTTTTAAGCATTTTTAAGATTATATATATATATATTTTAATTTCTTAAAACATTTTTAAAATTTGTTGAAACTTTTTTAAACTCACTTAAATATTTTTTAAAATTCGTTTAAACTTTTTTAAATTCATTTAAACTTTTCAAAATACGTTAAAACTTTTTTTAAATTTACTAAACTTTTTTTAAAATTAATTAATAGATAGTCATACAAAGATCCATACACATGGGATAGTTAACTAATCACATGTAAACAGAAAATCATATTTAAACACATATATATACACCCTAAACATTTATATACATTTATATCATAAAGTGGAATTCATGTAAAAAACCTTTGAAACTCTTCTAACAAATAAGATAAAAATGCTGAGAGGATGATGAGAGGTGAAAAATCGTGACGTCAGCATATTGGATGTCTGATCATATAAACATCGCTTGTGGGGGTTGAATGCTGTGGATTGATTGCCCATTAGCCTCATGATTGATTGCCCATTGCCCCTCTCCTCTCCTCCTGTGGCCGCAGAACCGGTGTTTATATACTACTAATGTTTAAATTTTAAAGTTTATATACAAATAGTAATTTTCCAGTAATGTACACCTCATATAGTTATTGCTAAAAATGCAATTTTGGGTAATGTTTATATTGCATAAAATATATTGACTTAAAACTAAAACTTAAATAATCAAATATTATTTTTAAATTACATTTATCAACATGACCCCAAAAATTTTATGAATGGATATGTCAATGCGATTAATAAAATTTAATATTTTATTCAATTTATTAATATTATTATTATCATTTAAACATGAATCTATGTTTTCCTTATTTTATAATCTGGCAATTAAACCACTCATGAAGCCGAAAATATTATTTAAGGGCACAGTCAAAGAGGGGCTTATAGGGCTTAATCTGTCACCATTCAAATAAAAAAAACTTAAGTTACAGAAGTCATTAAAAACATATTTTCTGTCTTAAATATTTGTTTATTTTTACTTTTTCAATTTTGGCAGCAGATATTTATTAGAATAACATTTTCATTTTTGGTACCGGTTTTGAAAGTGAAGGTAACTTTATAAAAAATATCTGCGACCAAAATCGGAAAAGTAAAAAAAAAAAATAAATAAATAAATAAAAAATAAAAAATACGATGTAGAGACAAACTTCAGCTATCCAATGCTACTAAAAAAAAAAAAAAAAAAAAAAAAAAAAAAAACCGCCGAAAAAGTCGAAATGCAAACAAGATATTAGAAAAGTCCCTTCCCATAGCATTAGCTCGTGAGTGTCTTCGCCGGCAGGGACAGAAGCCTTAAGGGTGTCCTTTACTGGCACATCTACCTTATATACGGGAATAAAAAAATGAAATTAAATATGACTTTCCATGTCGTTTTGTTGTATTAATATCTTTTTCAGCAAAAAAGGTTTTAATTACACATAAAAAAAAACATAGTTAACTTGCATCACGGAATCACTAAAATAATCTGTAAAACTGAATGGGTATCGGGAAAAAAAAAACATATTGACTGCTTAAGATTTTAAAACTGTTCAATAACTAGCGCTTATGGCCATTTTAAAACTATCATATATTTATGGGGCTACCAATGAAAGCAAACACAAGGAGAAAGATTGGAATAAAATAGTTTTTCTGTCAATAATCTAATTTAATTCATAGTAACATTAATAAAGTTTTCCCTTAAAAATTTCAATTAATGTTACATACTATGAATTAAATAAATATTGTCAATAAAAGTATTTTATTCCAATCTTTTACCATGCTTGTATTTATTTTCATTGTATGCTCTAAAAGATACGATTCTTTTAAAATACCCCACTAAAAAATGCACTCCTTTAGCAAGAGTGAATAGTCACTTCTCCGTAAGAGTGACTACTCACTTCTACCAGGAGTGAAAAAACGCATTCCTCTAGCAAAAGTGAATAGTCACTCCTCAGAAAGAGTGATTATTGACCCCTATTTAGAGTGAATATTCACTTCCAAGGAGTCAGTATTTACTCTTTCAGAGAGTCAACGATTCACTTTTGTTCTGAGTGAATAGTCGCTCTAAAGAGGCTGGGCATATTTTCAGACTGCGATAGAGTGAGTATTCACTCCTCCGGAGTGAATAGTCACTCCTTTTTATTTAGAGTGTAAGATAACGATTTATTTCTATTTTGAGTAGCTGAAAACACTAGTTTTTCAAATTACGGAAAACACCATAACATATTAAAAAATATTTATATTTGTTTTTTTATACAAAAATATGATAATGCAAGCCTTCAAAATTGTTGATATATTTATTATCAAAATAATGTTCATTAGTACTGATTGATAACGATTCTAAAACTAATAATCTTTTCTTAACATTTGTCTTTCACTTGTTCATATATTTTAATATGCCAGTTTGTTTTATAATTGCTTAATTCTATCCCTGTTTTAAACAATAAAAAAATATATTATTTTGGTAATCGGTAGCTTCGATTATTATTTAGTTTTTTTCAATGTATAATTGAATTAATAAATACTATTTTAGTTTTCCCAATTTATATCTTAAAATGAATTAACTTTTATTCACTGTTCAAACTTCATATTTCATGGAAGATGAAATGTTCAGTTAATAAAACATTTATTTTGAATTTTTATTAGCGCCCAGTCATTTCTTTTCCCTGTTATTCAGACTTTGACTAAATATTTGATAACAAATATTTCTTTACAATCACCATAAGACATATTTGCTTTCCTGTCAGAATGTAACATTAATCTAGTGACTGATTCACAACGCTTGCAGCCATGAAAGTTAGAGATTTAATGGATCACGTCTTCGAAATAATAGAGTAAAACACATTGTTGAGTCAAAAGAAATATTTTGATACAGATATAATAATTTATTGTTTTTATCGAAGGTTAGTCTCAATTAATATTGATTGGAAGCCTTTGACAAAAAAAGTGCTTTTTTTATCAATATAAAGGAAGTTTTTTTTAAATCTTAAATGTTTCAACTGTGATGGATTAATTTAATGCTTTTAGTGAACTCATATACAGCTAGATAAATAAATAAAAGTAAAATTTTCATAAGTTTAATTTTTTTGCATAGTTTGTTGCTAACTTTTCAGAGGCTTGTTTCATGTATTAAGATTTTTTTAAAAAGAATATGCACCAATATGTCCATGCTACGAATTAAGCATATATAATGGAGAAATTCTGAAAACTTAAATCACTCAAAATGCCTTTTGATTAGAGACAAAAAATAACATACCCGAGGGAAGGAAATATTTTATTTGATTAATGAAAAAATCATGCATTATAGACTATAAAAAAATAACAATCAAGCACCAGACATTTGAGATAATTCATGCTATAGTTTAGATAGATCAACCACAACTTTAATTTAAACAGGGGGAATTTTAATCGAAATAATTTAGTGGTTGTAGTTAATTTGAAGTATAGAAATCTGAATTAACCTCATTCCTATTTATATTTAAACTCGCATATAAGCCATATTAATTAGGTCCAAGATCACAAGACAGTCGCCCGATATATCGAGTTTTATTTTAATTTATACTAGATGGAACCCGTCAAAACTTGACGGCAAATAACTTGATGGTATAATATAATAAAAGTTCACGACAATTTTAAAATGTTAGAAATTTTTATAGAATAATTCATAGTTAAAATCCAATTAGAAATTGTTTCAAGTGTGAATGTAAAAATCTGAATTAATATGCTTGCTACTAACATAATTGATTGGTTAAGTAAACAGAACGTCGTTTATATGAATGCAATTTTGCATGTGCCTAAATCACATACAAAAATCGTGCATGATTTTTCTGTGCTGTATTAAACAAAAAAGTGATTTAAAATTCTTCGAATTGATGTACATGCAGATATGCTTCAGAAAAGACACGCTACATGCATGAATGTACATACTAAAATTACATTCTTTTATATTACATTCAAATAAATAATTTTCCCTCCACATGTGAAGCAATAATTCTTAAATGCCTCTTATTCATAGTGCTTCTTGTAAGCATGTTAAGTGGAAAGGAAATTGTAGCTACTGCTTTGGAAAAAAAAAAAGCATTTATTAATTTATTATAATTTGTTGAAGCACCAATTTTGAACGCTCTCACTTTTTTGTTAATTTTCATTCATTTAGAAAACCATAAGCATGGCTGCCAACTACTAGGCCTATTTAAAGACGAATAAACATATCAGAAGCAGAAATTTTAGTAAATAATTAACAATATAAAATGTAATACATAACACTGAATATAGTGGGCATACATTTTACTAAAATTTTTTTGTGGTTCAAATCATGTTTATGCGATTTAAATAGGCGTAGAAGTTGGCAGCTCTGCATAAGCTTATTTAAAAAATCCATTTGTTATTTAGGCTAATGGTACAGAAAATCCTTATTTGCGGCTTTCAATTAAAACATTACTTATTTTATAAAATAAGTAATTAAGAAATAGCTTAATGCATTTTAAATATTTTTGATACAGCAATAATGATTGGGAGAGCGCCTTCTAGATTCATAGTTTGAAAATTTGCATCTAAAAAAAGTTTGTTTTTGTTTAAATTGGGAACATCTCACGATTTAAATTACAGTTAAATTTACATTCAACATTAAAAGTTATTAAACTAAAATTTTTGTCGTAACTACACTAAATTTCTTAAAATTAAAAATAGACCCTTCTAGCACCACAGAGAGATGGATTTTCTTTTGAAGGGGGGTAGGGGGGGGGAGAGATTTATTTGTATTTGGAAAACTTCGAATTTTATTTCTTAAATAAAATATTTAATTTTTTTTAATAGCTACATTCTGGTATTTTTATCACTTGTAGCTTTTTTTATTATTAAAAATTCTAAAAAATTCCCAACTCGCTACAAATGAAACTTAACACATTTTTTCATTTATGTACATTTTATAAATCCAGGATGTTCCAGAGAAATCAATTAAGCTAAACACACCAAAAAAGTTTTCAAAATATTCCAGAGAAGACCATTTAATCAAAACATTGTAATAAGTTGATCTGTCTGAAAAGTAAGAAGAGGCTAGGAGCAAATGTTTGTTAGCTAAGCAAGTCCGTTTATATATTTCGAAAAAGTACGGACAGAATATTTCGATAAAAAGTAATTGAACATTATTTTCATCATTTTTTACTTCACGTTTTTTTTTCACGGTTTGACCCGTTTTAATACAATTTCTTACTCTGCCGTATCACACACAGACAAGATTAATCGCAGAGTAGTTAATCAAACAAAAATAAAACATATTCCATAAGGAAGTTCTTTCATGTAAACATGTTATCGAAAATGGATATGATGAACATATAGAGCAATGAATTTCTCTCAATAATTATTATAATAATGTTATTAAGTTTTTTCACGGTTTGTCTTTATATTTTTAATTCGTCGATATTTCTGCTTAAGTCCTCTACGATAGTCCCGGGCCTTTACGATATATCTTTTATATTCTTTTATGTACACTATATGACCATTAATAACTGGACCCTTGCAATTTTAGACGTTTTATTGAATATCTAGAAAAATACATAAGGAATTATTCTGAAATTCCAGATGTGTAAACAAAATAATACTGATCATATATTTTCGAGTAGATGTTTTTCCTAAAATCTCATAGGAGACCGTCAATAAATTGAAAAGGAACGAAGATCTTTTGGATCAAGCCTGTAAAAACTAATCTATCAAAAGCGTTTGAACTGCATATTATGATTAAGTGGATTATTATAATAAACTGTGGTCATTTTTATGAGGATAGCATGCATACTGGTAAAAAAAAAATAAGGTTTTATAAAAACAGTCCCAAATTTTACCAAATTTTTTTGCTTGTAACTTCCAGAGTTCTTAATATAAAAAATACTCTTTTCAGAAAATATGACAAACATTGTACATAATATCCTGTAATCCAAATTAAATAAATAATAAAAAATATATGAAAAATTAACAGGTTAACTAAATAAATTTTTTATTGCGCATGAGGGAAAGCTATCAAAATTTCAATTGCATATTGTGTTAGCTAAATGTATAGAGCAACTTTTTTAAAAGTCTCAAAAAACATAGTTTGAAAATTTTGAAAATTATTGTCGACAGAATAAGCTCAAAATCCATTGTTCTCAAAATGAAGAAAAAAGATGAGGGGCAATATCCCTTGATTAGTGTCAATATCCAATACTCAATATTGCAAGTACTAGTATATTTGGACATCATAAAACTATTAATTTAAAAAGAAATACTTGTAAAATGTAATTCATATATTTTTTGTCGATGTAATGATATCTAACAATTGTATCGATTCGTGAATTTAAAGAAACACCATTTATGTATTGCCTCAATAAGGGAAGTAGATACGATGATAATACTGTTCCATTTTCAAATTAAATAGAATAAGAATTAAATTACAACCTCTTTTTTGCATATCAACATTTGAATTTTGTAATACGTATATACTTCGCTTGTAATTATTTTGAGTTTGCCTTTATCCTCTTTTTGCATTTATTTATGCCAGAACTAGTGGGTGCCACAAAAGATTTTGAAGTTTTTGCAAATCTTAATAGATTCATTTGATAAAATTTTCTTCTATCTTTTCTTTTTCTTTTCTTTTTTTCTATTTTTTTCTTTCTTCTCTGTTTCTTTAAATACTGAGAAAAGTTTAATAATGATTAAAAAATCAAAGAGGTAATAAAAATTTAAATATTTAAAGTGTAATTAATAAACGATTTACAATTTTTAAATTGAGATTATTAAACTATAATTACAAGTATGTTTATAAAACAATTAACGAGAAAACAAATGTAGCGTATTTCGATCATCCAGTATTTTCATGTTCATGTCATGTTATTCATGTTATTCCAGTATTTTCATGTTATTCATGTCATGTTGTTCATGTTAGTCCAGTATTTTCATGTTATCCATTTCCTTTATTAAAGTAATACATAAAGTATGTTTTTTTAAATTACGAATTAACACAATTATTCAATATCATTACATCGGTAAATAATAAATGAAATAAATTTTAAAAGTCATTTAAAAAATATAGCCGTTTTATGTAACGATTTACGTACAAATAAAAAAATAAATACATTACAATTATCATTGTTCACAATCTTTAATTGATGATGTGTATATTAAAATTCAATTATAAGCATATTAAAAAAAAGCGTAGCACGTTCCGGGATTGAATCAAAGACCCGTACACTGTAAAAAAAAAAAAAAAAAAAAAAAAATCTGTGAAGTTACTGAAAGTTTCCTAGGAAACTGGGATTCTTAGAACTTTTTATGTAACGGCAACAGCAAAAATTCATGTAACAGATACAGATTTACACTGAAAAACAAAAAATCTGCAAGTTTACTAAAAATTTTTAGGAAACTGGGATTTCAAGAATTTTTCATGTAACTTCAAACCAGAATACAGATAAAATTTTAGTAAGATAACTGTAATTTTAGTAGACTCGTTTGTAAAGTTACAGATTTCTGTAATTTTACAAAAATTAGTTTTGTAGATTTGCATTTTTTCTTGTACAGTGTATAGATAAAATTTTAGTAACCATACAGATTTCGGCAACTTTACACATGTAGGATTACAGATTTGTTTTACAGTGTAGATCAAGGAGCTAACGCTCTACTGAACGAGCTACGCCATCTGGAAATTGTATTGCAAAGTAAGTACTTAAGTTGTATTGTGATATTTGACATATTAGACACCCCCTCCCCCCTGTTTCTCGAGAACTAATGAGCGCTGTACAAAATCCATTGAACCTGAGGCTAAGGGGCTTCTACACTACAACATGAGATAAGTGATGCAAATATGGCCTATGCAGATAATATGGCCAACCCGCAATATTGTTATTTATTTCAGTGAAATCCAAAAGATGACGCTTGAATTTATTACCTAGTTGTCCAAATAACTCAGTTTAGTACCATTTTGGACGCAATCCTTGATCACGTGCTTAAGGGGGCAGTGATTGTTGATTTGTTATTAGGTACGTTGGCATTTTATAATTTTTTTTTCTGAGATCTTTGTTATTTTTCTTACTTAAACAAAGTATTTATGTTTATTTTGTAATACATAATATTTTAGCTGGTTTAATAGCATTTTTAACTCTACCAATTAATTTCAATATCTGAATATTCAGACAGAGTAACGAATGCTTTTTAAAAACTCATTATTGTTTGTAATATGCCCATTGGGCATATTAGCTGCTCGTATGGCCATATTATTTACTCTATTAGTTAGCATATTACTTATTAGATTCGTAAAAATAATTTCGTTCATTTTATATATTTATTTTTTTATTTTATGATTTATGTACATAACTAGTTTTAAAAAAATAATGCACTACTGGCCTAAAATAGCAAACTAATAAACTTTTGAAAATATATATTACACTAGCTGACCCGCCCGGCGTTGCGCGGATCCGTAATAATAATGTTAAACGAACTTGAAATTTTTATGATTTTATCTTTAACTCGAAATATGTGTAAATACACTGTTAAAAATTTGACCCTTTTGCTGCATCGTCACTCCACTGCTTTTATAGAAAATGATTACTTCAGCTTATTATGGAGCATTCTCATAGGTCAAAAGAGAGATATTCTATAAAAGCGGAGGAGTGATGATGCAGCAAAAGGGTCAAATTCTTTACAGTGTAAATTATATTAAATACGTACCCCTCACTGTGTCAAAAATTGTTTAAAAAAAACTAATATTTAGCTCCAAAAATACCCAAAATGACTGCAATGGGAAACGCAGCAGAGAATATGTGTCCAACGGTTGCGTGATTTTCGTGTTAAAGTGTTGATATTTATCCTTAAAATTACTGTTAAGTGACTTAACTAAATACTTTTTTCACATAGATATCCCAAGGGAAATATTTTGAATTTCAAACTAATTACAGCTCATATTCAAAATATTAGAATAATTGAGAAAAAGTAATAAGAAAAAAATATTTGTCATTTATTTATTTTTATACTAAGTAAATGCAATTAAATTTCTTATAAATTAAATCTGGAATGTTTAGATAAGATTTTAACATTTATAAAATATAAAATACAGCACAATAAATTAGATATACAGCTTCCTTAAACACACCAGAATATTAGAATAAAATTTAGATTGGTTCAAAATATTAGAATATTTTATTTTACGCAACAATATTACCTTATGAATATGAAGTAAATGGTAGTTAATATTTTGTAGCATCCACTTTAGCTTTCATAACAGCGTACAATCGATCTTGCATACTATATACAAGGTGTTTACAAACATTTCTATCAATATTAGCCCAAATAGACTTTATACGTGCCACTAACTCAGTTTTACTTGAAGGAGGATTTTCTTGAAGTTTTTTCTTCATTATACACCATAAGTTTTCGATGGGATTAAGATCTGGTGAATTTGGTGGCCAAGGAAGTACCTTAATGTTGCGTTGGCGGAACCAATTCTTAGTTGACACCGAGGTATGCGGGGACGCTAAATCTTGTTGAAAGATGAAATCATCTTCAAATAAATCTTCTGATGATGGAATCATGTAATATTCTAAAATTTCTTGATATATCAGAGAGTTAACCTTTTCGTAGACGATGCATAACTTTCCAGGTCCTTATGCACTCATACAACCCCAAACCATGACACTAGCAGCAAATTTTACGGAATGTTTAAGGCATTCTTTATCAAATGCTTCTTGCTTCATTCTCCAAACTCGAATACCTTGATTACCATATGAAACACAAAACATACTTTCATCACTAAATAATATATTTTTCCAATCTTCATTGCTCCATAAACGTCTTGATTTACACCAATTCAATCTTATACGCTTTTGTCTTGCAGTCATGAGAGGTTTTGTTTTCGGTACACGAGATTCAAATTTAAATTTATGGAGACGTCTTAATGTTGTCGATGTAGAAACTTCAACTCCTCCTTCTTTCCATTTTCGGTGCAAGAATCGCACACTTTTAAAACGGTTTTTCTTAACTATACGCTTCAATTTCCTGTCATCTCTAGCAGATGTTTTTGGTTTTTGGCCACCATTTCGGCGATTATTTTGAAAATTTCCAATTTTTGAATATTGTGTTAGTATTTTACTAACGCTCGATTGCGAACAATGTAAATAATTCGCTATAAAACATTGATTTTTACCGTGCCGATACAAATCAACCATACGAAGTTTAGTAGATTCAGGAATATCACTCACACGGCCCATTTTAAGACGAAAAAGAAACAAACTGCAAAAAAGAATACTGATTTTAAATAAAATAGTCTGAATTTAATCAATGATGCCACCAGTTAAGAATTGGTAATAATTAAAGGAGAATTAATGTGAAATATTCTAATATTTTGAACCACTTGAATAAATATTCTAATATTTTGACTTTTCAAAATAATTTGTTTTGCAATTAATCTTTTCAAAAATGATATTAAATTCAAGATAACAAGTAAGTTTAATCAACAATAAATTCTTAATAAAAATATCGTTTGCATATTTTCATTAAAAGACATTAAATTACCAAACGATATTTTCAATTTCTAAAAAAAAGGTAATTATTCTAATATTTTGAATATGAGCTGTATATCACTCTTAAATCCGACTATACCGTGAATGAAATCGATTCTCGATGATTATCTAAAAGGTTAGTATATAGTATTATAATTTCAGAGCCATTTTACAAAAATAGGTGTAAATTTTTTATCAAACATGCGTAATGTTCATTCTGTGAAAAAAATCCTAACCGTAACCTAATTGTATTGTAATCATAACTTGTCTGTAAACTAGCTGTATCTTAACAGTAACCTAACTGTAACTTAAATAAACCATAAATGTAACCGGGCCGTCACCTTATTATAACCTACCCATAATCTAACCACAACCTAACCGCAACGTAACCTTAACCTAACTATAACTTAACCATGACCTAACTGTAACCTAACCGGAAATTAAATATAACATAAGGCTCACCGGAACGTAATTGCAACCTAACTGTTACCTAACCGTAACTAAGTTATAATTTAACTCTAACTATAAACGAAATATCTTAACCATCTGGCGCTAAGTACTTAATTTCCCTAAACCACCTCTACGGAGTGCATTATGTTTTGTAGAACATCCGAATTTTAGGTTCGGATTGGATTCATGTTGATGGAAATTATTTTGTCTTCTTCGGATACGGTTATGGTTGTTTGGAATATTTTTGTTCAGTTTAGATTCGGTTCAATTCAGATTTCATGTTTTCCCCCCCTTCAAATGGGATTTTTAAGTTCGGGTCGGGTTTACTTCCATGGAAATTATTTTACCTAGTTCCAATGAGGTTATACTTCGCTGAAATACTTTTGTTAGGTTCAGATTAGGTTTGGTTCAAATTTCGGGATTCTTTTTTTTTTGAAATTTTTTGGCTCGGATTGGGTTTATGTCCATGGAAATTATATTGTCTTGTTCGTATCTGGTTATAGTTATTTGGAATATTTTCGCCGGATTCAGATTTGGTTCGATTCAGATTTCAGGTATTTTTTCAAATTGATTTGTAAGGTTCTGGTTGGATTCATGTCCAGGGAAATTATTTTGTTTTGCTCGGATCCGGTTATGGGTCTTTCGAATATTTTTTTCGGGTTCAGATGTCGTTCAATTCAGATTTCGGTTTTTTTAATGGAATTTTTAGGTTCAGGTTGGGTTGCGCATCAACGGAAATTATTCTGCATTGTTCGAATAAGGATATGCTTCTCTGGAATATTTTTGTCAGATTCAGATTTAGTTCAGTTTTTTAGGTTCGGATTGGGTTCATGTTCATGGAAAATTTTTTATCTTGTTCAGAGCCGGGTATGGTTCTGTGGAATATTTTTGTCAGGTTCATATTTGGTTCGATTCAAATTTCAGGTATTTTTTTTTAAATGGAATTTTAGGTTCGGATCGGGTTCATGCCCACGGAAATTATTTTCTCTTATTCGAATCCGGTTATGGTTATTTCGAATATTTTGATCGGATTCAGATGTAGTTTGCATAAAATTTCAGGTCTTTTTTCAAATGGAATTTTTTAGGTTCGAGTCAGGTTTATGTTCACGGAAATTATTTTGTCTTGCTCTTATCGGGTTATAGTTCTTTGGAATATTTTTATCGATTTCAGTTTTCGTTCTGGTCATTTTTCGGGTTTTTTCAAAGAAAATTTTTAGGTTCGGGTCGGATTGCATATACACGGGGTCGGGTTTATGCTCATGACATTTTTGTCTTGCTTGGATCGCAGTATGGTCAGTTTTTTTCTGGTTGGGATCGGTTATGTGTTAATACGCCTAAAAATTATGTTTTGCTACTATTCTTTTAGTGACTATTTTTGATATATAATTTATTTTGCTATTTGATAATTTATTACTGTGTATGAATCGTCTGCCGATTCGAACAATTGTACGTCAAACAGCCATTTCATTTTTGTTTTAAAAACAAATTAAAGTCTTAATAAAATTTTAACTTAAATAAAATGCATTCAAATTTAATCAATGATTTAAAAAAAACTGCTAAAAAAGCCTCATATATACATAAACATATATTTACAGCAACATAGCTAACCACGCATTGATTCTGATGTACGAAGTACCAACGATCTGACGCAACAGCTGTATTAAAAAATCCTAAGTTAAACTGACATTTTGCCAGTCTATGAATTTTAAAGGTCTTTGGGGGAAAAAAAACAGTCACTTTTGAAATATCAAAATCTCAAATTGGTTTCTTTCATAGAGTAAAAAGAAATTAATAGAATGGAAGTATTATCTCTGGAGGTGATGCTAAAAATCAGCGTTGGGTATGAACGCGTTCAATGAACGAAAAATCACGAGTTTCGCTCACTATTTGTGAACTTTGAACTGAACTTCGCTCACTATTTTATAAACGAGTTTGAACTGAGCGAAAACTCAAAAAATCGACGAGTTTGAACGAAATTTACGTTCAAATTTACGTTCATTTTTTTCATAATTTATTTAAAATTTTTCCAGACCTTAGTACTCTTTTTTCCCCTTTCAAATGCCATTTTGAGACCTACACACTGTGTAGTACACAGGGCCGTAGCTAGAAGTGAATGATTGGGGGGGGGGGGCTTTTTTTTTTTCTCTCTCTCTCTCTGTGGCAGAAAGATAAATTTGTGCATATTCACATTGTAGGTACTATGTTTCTTATTAAACTGTTGTAATAACTTCATTTTATGCTAAGAAAAATACATGATGATGAAATTTTTGAGTGTATAAGTGGTGTAAAATTAAACATCATGTTAGCTTCATATGTACGAATAAGATGAGGGAGAGTTGAAATTTTAAATACAATTTAGTAACTCTGCAAAATTGTGAAAAGATCTCAAAACTAAATTAGATTTTTCAACAGAATTTCATTTGAATTTTCAAGAGCATAAATTCCTTTAGTGACCGTGGAATTTTTTTCAGGGGTGGGGGAGGAGCTGAGCCGCCTATAGCGCCCCCTCAGCTACGGCCCTGGACCTACATGTGCGTCAGGAAGGGTTTAGTCTGGGTATCACTTCTCTGGGTGGTACCCTAGTCTTACTTCTTCTGCAGGTTCGGGCCGCGCCGAACCGGACCTGGATTATATGCAATTTTCGCCGAAAATACATATATACAGTAAACTCTCTGTATAAGGTGGAATGTGTGTTAGGCAGAAATATGTCTAACTCTGAAAGATTTTCAAGTCCCTACGAATCCGCAGACATAGAGTAGAATTTGTCTAAGACGGGATATTGTCTACAACGGAAAATTTTCTCGATCCCGATCGATTCCGCCTTAGCCAGAGTTTATTGTAGTTTTAAATTACCGTAATTCAACATTTAAAATTCTCTTTAAAGAATAGTACATATACAATGCTAGGGGAGGGGAATTAAGTAATATAAAAGGTGTTACAAAAATCTGTATATAACGAAATCCTATCTTAAACGAAACAATTTCTAGATCGGTGCCAAATGGACAGAATAATCCATGTGAAAAAAAAATTATAACACATTTGTAAGAGACGGCGAATTTCTTAATAAAGAATATGTCTACAATGAATTTTTTTCAGATATTTTTCTTAAAAGGTTCATCTGTGTAGAATTTTTCATATTTTGAATCCTCCAGTCCGTGGAAATACATTAATGTTGTTAATATTTCAGATATTTAGATACAGTTAAGGATTCATTTTAAAGTCAATTTAGTTTACAATGGGATATACAGAAAGAAGTATGGAAAGACCAAAACTTTGGAATAAACGTGCCAATTACGCAGCCCATGACTTTTTTTTAAGTGAAAAACATAACCATGAAAGAGAAATTGTAATAAGTATTTTTTAGAGTTTTGTACTTAAAAAATTAAACGGAATCATTATAAGATCTCCCTCTTGTGTTAGTTTTTTGTCTGTCGCAACCATTTTACTCGTAAACTATGGGATGTGGAAAGTTCAAATTGGGAGAACTCATAAAGATTATTGACCTACCTATTTACAGATTATTAAACATTCACAAATAAATTTAGAAAAAATGTAGAGGGATTAATTAAATTATTCAGGAAAAAAAATTTCTTTCTACATCGTGTGCGATGAAAGGTGTCGTAGCGCTGACCTAAAAAAAACCCCACATTGTTTTAAAATTTTTAAGTGTTAGATTTTCAGAGCGATGCCAAAAATGTAGTGCAAAAACATTCCCCCCCCCCCATCTATTTCCGAATCTACTTAAACTAAAATTGTGAAAAAATAAATAAATAAAGATAGTAGACGTTAACTTAAAATTTGCTGGAAAACTATAGCGATTAACCCTATGTCACACAGTTTTTGAGAAAAGCGCATTTTTCTATTGCACACAAATTTTGACTTGCGGACATTCAGCGAAAGTGTTGAGCAGCGTTGAAAGTACCCATTGTAGAAGAAGCATAAAAACATTGTTGATAGAGATTAAAAAAAAAAAAAAAAAAAAAAAAAAAAGCGATGATTAGCCGAATTTATTAACCAGTAACAACACGGACGATTTAGACATCTTAGATAACAATTTTTAACAGTATATTTCTGCAATGCTGCCCAATATCAGTATAAACGCAATAAATATCAAATTTTGAAAAACATTGATTTAATTAGAAATATCACATAAATACTAAAGTATTCGCAACTACTTTGCATTGAATGGATCTTTCACTGCGCATCCTGTGTCTTTAAAAGTTAGTTTAAAACCTTTTAGAAAACGTGACATTGAAACTTTGCGTCTTCCTTTCGAAGCATGCTTAACAATCAACCCTCAATCCGATCCGAAGCTCACAAATAGAATAAGTTTGATCCACAACCCGACCTGAACCTCGAAAGCACTAAAATAATTTTGTGCAACCAGCAACCCGACCCGAAGGAAAGTAAATTAGGTTTTGATGCAATTGTAAAAAAAAAAGTAACCTACATTTATATCTCTACTACTAAGTTATGTTTTTATAGAAAAAAAAAAAGTGTTTAGATATTTATAAAATTCATTTTTAAAAATTCAAATATTGTATAACCTCTGAATAGTATAGTCATCGAAATCATTGAATAGAATCTTGCATCGGGTCACGTTGCACATAAATTTCTAATTTCAGGTTTTAATTATTATATTCGTTTTGCGGGTTGGATTGCCTAGAATAATTTTTATGAATCATAATTAGATCTTTTGAAAGTCGGGTTGTTTGCGTTTTCACAAAATGTTTGAGCACAGCTATGTTTCAGGCTGGTGGCTGGTAGACGGGAGGTGCTGGGTTCCAATGCAATCGCGTCCGTCGGCCTAATCGTTCGGAGTTTTTCGGATTTTATTCAAACTTTGATTTTCCATGAAATAAGTATGGGCTTGGTACCCTAAGAAAGACCCCCCCCCCCCTCCAAGGAAGGGGTCTATATCTGTTGTGTTAAAAATTGGCCGTCTAAACACAAACAGCCAATTATGTTTCAGGTGAAAATATACATATGTATTTTAGTATGAATGAGTATATATTCAAACTACTGCATGAAAAATAAATTACAAAAAATGTGACCATAAGAACATTTTTTCTTTTCTCAGGATATGAAAAAATATTGCCAATATTTTTTATACACACATAAGCACATGTATGATACTTTTGATAGCTTATGTATGCATACAGATGCTACATGTAGGCAGAGGGCAAGATGAACATGCCATATTCAGCGATATAAGCATATAAATATATAAGTATTAAGACTTTTCAACAGTGTTCGCTGACTAGATGTGTACATTTGGGAGTATCCATTATAAAAATATTATTGTATGTAGCTTTTTTAATACGAAAAATTATTTTGGATATTCCTTTTAAAAATCTGGTCAACCCTAACCCGAATCACAAGAGTTAAAATCCGATCCGAAGCAACAACCACAAAAAAAAAGATAATCAACCGGACCTGTCGCAAAAATGTAGAAATAAACTTAACCCAAACCCGACTGGCAATGATAAACTCTAGAACAGACCTTAGCTGTCGGATTTCTTTCTTTTTTCTTCTAAAAAAATGCGTAAAAAGCATGAGGCAACTTTGAATGCAAAATTTTAGTTTTCATAAATGTTTCAAAAATGTATATATTTTTTAATTTTGTTTCATTGCAGTCATTTTTTTTCTTTCTTGTATGAAATTACATTAATTTCAAACTTTGATAATTCGGGATCAAATTGTCACAGCAAACTAAAATTTTGTATGAATCAAAAAATGATATAATATTTCAGGAGACATTCCCTTCCTCTTTTTAAGTTTTAATATAGTGAAAATATAGAATCCTGAAAATTTCCCCAGTCCAACCGTTTGTTCTATGTTACAAGCAAGCATCCGCGTGGGAAAATAAAGTAGTATTTTTTATCGGTTATTAAAGTCCCATTTTAGAAGGACTCTTTTTTGAATAGGAGAATTTGCGGAACGGAAGAGATAACATCTTTGTTGTCGCCAATGACCTATAATACCTACAGAGAGTATATGAGAAAGTCAATGGTTGTCGCCCATCCCATTGACGAGAAAGTAGAAGGATAGAAACTCGTGTGACTTGTCAATGTACATAAGATTTACAAGTGGAGGCGTCATCGGCTAGAGATTTGTTCTGTGCTTTGTTAACAGGCTGAGTCGGCCATAAATACCGCTTTCCCTTCGGTGTTTAGTTATCTAATCGTATTGCAATCACCGTTCTGGCATTCTCTTCAATTTTTTTCTTTTACAACTAAGGTGGTCTCTTATATAAGTCTATGGGTGGTCTAAAAACGCTTACAATTAATTTGGTAATTGTCATGATGACAGTTATTGCTCTATCTTTAACGAGAAACAGTCTCTTTATTCACGCAAATTTCGCCTAAATTACAAAGATTTTTTTTTTTTCTGGTAAAAAATATATATATACATTAGTTTTAAATTTCAGTATCGCAAATCGTTATATATACAATGATTTCTTGATTGTTCGCCCTTTCTAACATCGATTTATATATTTATTAGAATAATCTATATATATATATGTGTGTGTGTGTATATATATGCATGCATAAATAACGTGATGACAAATGATTAATGTAAGATTTTAATTCGTGAAGATTCTTTATACGTGCAAACTGTTTTCTTTCTTTCTTTCTTTTTATTTCCATTAAAAAATACTTTTCACTTTTAAAATTGACGCACGGGCATTTAAACAAAATCACACACATATCTGTAAAGATAGTTTTCAAACAAATGGGAAATTATATATTATGGTTTAATAAATTTTGAATTGCTTTTAAAAGATGTATTCGATGAAGGTTTTTTGGGGAAGGGGGGGGGGCACAGGACAGCTAATATTTTTTGAAAAGTCAAAGTTATTTTTGTGAAATGCATTACATTGTTATGAAAAACAGCATTTTGCAACGGAAGATGAAAGCCACTTTCTCAAGTATAGAATTCGAACAAGATAAACATTAATTTCTTTATTTTAATCCGATAATGTGAGGGGTTACGGGAATCATGAGCTCCCTCCCACTCTCCACTTTGAACAAAGAAAAATTTTAAGGAACATTTAAAAAATGAAATGTATATTAAGTTCTTTCTAATTTCTCCTTTGCTTTGGGATGTGGAACCATCTAAATTTTTAAAGATATACTCAAATGAAATGTATATTAAGTTCTTTCTAACTTCTCCTTTGCTTTGGGTTGCAAAAAAATTTTTTAAAGCTTTCAGGGTGCGTAGTCATCAAGAAACTCAGAGGATTTTAATTTTTTCGGTATCAGAAATTCTTTAAAGTACTGGTTGTTACATCTGAAAAAGGATTTCTTTTTCGTTGAATAAAACAGATTTTACATTATAAAAATTCTGGTAAAAGGTGCTTACAAGGTGCTTCCAGACTACGCACCCTGGCTTTACTCAAATCCAAATTACATAAATTTTGGTAATTTATGAAGTCATTTTTACTTGCAAGTGCACTTATCCAGTTGTTAAGCGATTGAAATAGCGTTTTCCATATTTCGTTAAATGTAAAGAATTTTTTAGGAAATCTTACTAAAATTTGGGGATTTAAATTGAATTTCAGAATGCGACAGTCAATGCTCTCTTATGGTGGCATTTCTCTCATTGTTATGACCCTCCTCTAAATGGAGGGCTGGATTCGCTCTTGTATACACAGATAATCTTATTTTTTGAAAGTGAAAAATTATGTTTTGCAGTTTATTAAATTTGACTTCGAATAAACTCTTCATCTCGAGAACGATAATTTCTATTATGTTTATTATCCATAGCTTTAAAATGGATACATTAATATTGATAAAATTGATTTTTAATCTGCAACCTATTTGCAAATATTTTCTAAACATACAAAGTAATGTAAACGATTTCATTTCTTTTTCCATTCCTTTTCTTTCTCCCCGCCCCCCTTTTATTTTTCTATTTTTTATTTTTTATTTATTTTTTTTAAGTCAAAATATTTTATGCATCGTCCAAAATTAACATATCGAATTTTCCAATCAGCAAATTGTCATTATTTCTGCTGATAAACAAAAAAAATTGTTCATCAAAAGAAATCATGCATACGTACATATCACAGTTTTAGGTTTTGGACGTGGTTTTATCATTTTTTAAAAATCTGTTATTATTATTAATTATATTACAAAATACTTTATATTAAAATATTTACAGAATTTTTCTTATGCTATTTTTAAGCTTTCTTTTACAGTTTCTATCGTCAGTTATAATTTTCTTCAATGATTGTGATGAAATTTTTTGCCCGGTGCATTAACCCCAGAAAAATTATCATGCCGCATTTCCCTCCTTAAGGATGTATTCGAAAAAACGCTTTTCCATCTTCAACAGCTCAAAATTTTCTGATATAATTTCAGAAACATTTTTAAAAGTAGAAATATGAAACTTGCTGAGGGGATTTTTGAAGAGAAATATAAGGTGCCGTATGATGTCTTTTTACGCTCAATTCATTAGAATTTGATTTATAAGCAATTATCTTCTCAGTATGACCCTTTTTTTCGTTCCCAAGTCTCCCGCTTCTTAAAAATCGGTTCAAAGTGCCGTTTTTGATTGCATTTTTTGCAACATTTTCTGCATTTATCAACGAATTAACAATCACGGCACCTTGAGTAATTTCTAAATAAGAGAATGTGCAATTTTGATGCATTTGAGAGCAAAAATGAATTTAAAAATAAATCGGAAAATAAGCAGTTTGAATCGAAATACATCCTTAATAGAGGCGGTAGATTTTTAAGGCATGTTATAACAATTTTAAATGAATTAACTATTTTTTTTCCACTTTTTTAACGCAACTATGGATTTATTTTTTTTTTTTTTGGGGGGGGGGGGATGAGGCTTAAAATTTGGTGTTTGTAAAAGGGATGTTTTTAATCTATTGCAAAACTTTCTACGTATTACAATCGATAATGTGTACTTTTAGAATAGAAAAAAAATGGTATAAAATATGCGTTCATCTAAATATTTATATTATACTGCATATAGTAGCATCTTAATAATTATTATGTATTCGTATCTGAATTTTAAGTCGTACAAAATGTTTAAATTTTTAGATTTAAAAAAAGAAGACTGGCTTTAAAGAAATGATGTACAGATCCAGATTTATGTGAGGGTAAGAGTTGATGCGGCCGCGGGCCTTCACAAATTGTCACAGTTTTCACAATTCTTTATTCAGTGAGATGTGGAATTTTTTTTATAAACAGATTACTGATTTTAAGAAGAATTTTACTTCTAGAGTAATAAATGAATTTTCAATCTATCTTTAATTTATTTTCATTTCTGTAATCAAAAAATTTCATAGTTCTGATTCAAACTGCTGTAAATTAATTTTTTTTCATTTATCTATAAATGCAAAATATATTTCAGAAAACGATGTCCTATTAGCTGTTTAAAGTCTGTTTTTAAGTCTCAGCAGTCTGTGTGAAGGGCCATTGTCATGGAACAATAATTTGAAATAATTAAATATGCGTCAACTTTATAGGCAAATGAAAATCCCTATTCGATTATCAAAGGTGTTCTTAAAAAACTTTGTGGTATAAATTGTAATTTAATTTTGTTCCGAAATACATAAAATAGCAGTTGTTGTTATTCAGAAACTATCAAATCCCACTCACTTTAAAAATTTTTTAACAAAACGCCATAAATATTTCAGAACAAGCCATCAGAGTTAACATTTTGAACCGCATTTTCCGACGAAAGTAGAAAAAAGCAGTCGAAGAAAGGAAGAAAATCATATGATGAAAGTAGTTTATAACTCGTTAGGTAATTTTATTATCAGAAAATGGAATGTTGAATTCAATTCAAAAGCGCTTCCATAGTCTTGCCTTCCAATTTTATATCTCTTCGTTAAAAATGAATTTATAAATGTGTCAAAACATTTTGCAGAAGTTAAGAACAGCTTTAAGAAGTTACATATGCAAATTTTATCGATTCATATGCAAAAAGAAAAGGGATTTCCTTATGCCAAACATTTAATTTTTTATCAGCAATCCTTACAAACAAAATGCAGTGGAAGGGTTAACCAGAATTTTGGAATAAATGTCTTTGCTAACATCCGTAGTCCAAGCTATTTTTTTTTTCTTTAACGGAGAACATAAACATGAAATAAATTAAACTAGGAATTTTTTTAGATCTCCTCATACAAGGCAATTTGGTTTTAAACAAATAAATTCAGTAGAGCATTTACAGATGTTTTAACATTTAAGAAATATTGAATATTGAAAAGAAAATTTCGACTTGTACATTTCAAAATCGCAAAATGAAATTAGTTCATTTATTAAAATTCGTCTCACTGTATAACATACATTTTGAAAGCTTGAATGTAAAAATAAATAAATAAATGAATAAAATTATCCTTTCGGGGGATTAAGGGTAGGAGAGAGAGATACCTGACAAAAGAACTTTTGTTATTCTTACTCTGTGCATTTAATTATGTTAAATTACTTAGGATGTATAAATTTTACCCTTTTTTAACAAATTAAAGACGAATAAAATTTTATTTCAAGATATAGCTAGGAGATATATTCCTTCCAATATTGTACTATACTTATTTATCATCCCGTATGAAAATCCTTTTCTCGACGGGGCCAAGTCTGTTCAAAAATCAGTAAAATTTGGCTTGATTTTGCTAAAAAGCACATACTTTTAAGTTGCCATTTTTATACAATTAAAGATTGGATTTTTATTCTTTTTTAAGAATCGTAGATTCCAGGCTTTTTTAAATAGAGGACATAGGGAATAAACATATGGAATAAACTGCCTATGACGGAATTTTCTTTTAAACTGAAAGCTGAAAATTTCTTTTAAAGTTCTTTTAAACTGTTCATCCATGCAAAATGAATACAATAATACGGTAGAAAAAATATATTAAACATTTACACCTGCTAAAAAAGAAACTTTTCTTTCTTTCCAATGCGGTTTCATCTTAGATTTTACTTTTACCATATAACATTTTTTAGATTTTTATGTCTCCATAACATGGAAGATAGATTAATAATATTAATGATAGCTGAAACATTTACATACAACTAACAAATGTTCATTAAAAGCATAAACATCGCAGCCTACGGCACTTCTGCATAAATGGAGATTATAAACAGACTAAGGTAAGTTTTTTTGGCCAGAACTTTTCCGTAAGGGTAAATATCAATGTCCGGTAGAACTGTACTCGGGGTTGGGGCGGGTTCGGTGCGAAATTTCAACTTTTTTTTCCGGGCTGGGTCAAGCTCGGGCCTTGTTTTAGTTATTATGTTGGGCCGGGTCGGGCCTTGTTTTTAGCTATTATATCGGGCCGCTAAATTTTCTCTACGAGCCGGGCTGGGCTCGGGCTGAAATTTTTATTTTAATATCGGGCCGGACATTTTTTTTTCTATGGATAGGGCCTGGAAATTTCCGTCCGTGCATACCTCTATCTTACATATCGAATAATCAAATGATTAGTTCACAAAATTTTGTAAATTTGGACAATAATATCCAAACATAAAAAAAAAGTGAACTTTTTAGTGAACTTCGTTCACTTTTACAAATGAGCGTGATTTGAACGCGTTCGTTTAAAAATTTTTGAGTTTGAACGTGAACTTAAATCACTTTTCAGAAATTGAACGTGAGTTTGAGTTAGTTCGTTTATTTTGTGAACGTGCCCAACACTGCTAAAAATGTAACCCTACATTAAGTCCAATTAAGTACCAAGAAAAGCACGTGATTTCACAAGCCTATCAATTGAAACAGGTTTAAACCCGTATTTTTTTGCTCTTTTTCTTAAAAAGAACTAATCTATCGCTTCACCGGTAAAAAAATTATTAATAATTTTATCATATGTGTTTTAAATATCAATGTAGAAAATTATTTTAACGTTTTGCTTGAAAATATAACATTCTTTTGTTAATACATAAAAATCGTCTGCAGTCAGAAATCTATATTTTAGATTTATATTTATTACTTAAGTTTTCATAGATGATTTTAAAAGAATGTTTCCATCATTATATTTTAAATATTTATTTGCATGCAAATATTAAGTCATAAACATTTTTCACCTACGTTATAAAGTATTTAAAATTACATTAATGAAGGAAACTTTTAGTTATACAATTTTTAGTTCGTATCAAATGTTTTCAATATCTTATTTAATTTTAATTTGATATTTAATTATTGCTATTTTTCCAATTTCCTTCATTTTAAAAACGAACATTTATTTTAATAAATAATAATAGAACAAAGACCATTTTGAAAATTTGCTATTTCCTCTTAAAATATGCTTCAATTGTAATCCATTTCTTTCAATCCGTCTTATAATACAAAATCCCTTCCACGTCCTTTTATTTGGCACATTAAAATTTGAGCGGTAAATGATTTCATATTGCAAACGTTTTTAAGGCTTACTGCACCTCCACTTATCTCATTCCTCTATGGGTTTCTTTAATTCTGTTTCAGCATTCTTATTACTTCTGCGAAAATTTTTACACAACCAACCAACCGTAAACAAACGAAAGAGAAAAAAAATGGGAAAAAGATGATTTTTTATGGGAGTGATCTTTCGATTTTAATTAATTACTCAGTTAATAATTGGAATTTCGAAATTCTGAAGCTCAGGTGCATCATGAGAGATTTGGGGCTGCTCTCAAAAAAATTTTGAGCTTCGTACGTGCTGTAGATTTTGCTAGCCATCGCAGACACAGACACACACACACACACAGAGCGTTTTGTTCTTTTATTAGTATAGATATCAAGTAATCATAATCGAAATCAAACACAAAGTTAAAATAAATTAGTTTACGTAAAAGAAAATAAAGTTTACTTCGTTCTCGCAAATTCTTTGTATTTTTTATTCGAGACTATGAATCCGAAAAGAAAAGAGGCCTTTGGAGCAGGAAAGCCTAAATGGGTGTTTAGACAGCAATAAAAGACTATGAATTATCACAAACTGATGCTTTAAAAATAGATGTAATTCCTAGACGACTTGTTCGTCATTATATTGTTAATAATACGATTTATAAATTAATATTGGTACGAAAACCAGTTTTCATATAAGACTAAGTAAAGATCTCCCTATAAGAATTTTTGGACTTGCTGATGTCGTTATCCTGTTACATCAAAAATCATTAAACTCTGCGTTTATAAATTTTGCAGTAAAAATGAAATAACGCACAATTTGTCATTTAGATAAAACATTGGCAAAAGGTTGAAAGCATTTTTAACCAGAAATCTCAATTTTCCAGGAGGTAAAGTCAACCAATGAATCCTGCCAGAGCAGCAAAGCTAAAAAAATATATTATGGATAATTTTTTTTCTTTTTCTTTTTTTTAGTAAATTACGAAAAATTCTTATTGACAGTATTCTCCTGACATCCCAAGAACGAATATTTAATACGGACGAAAAAGGGTGTAATCTCCCTTTGCATAAATATCTAACTGTTTATGCTGAAAAGGGTTTAAAACGAGTATATTTGGTTGCTAAAAGGCATGGTGAAAATGTAAAATTTTGGCTTGATACATTGTAGCTGAGGCTATTTCTTCCATCGATGATTTGTATAAATATAAAAGAGTGAAACCAGAGTGGGTAGATAATTTACCTGTTGGTTCTGCATGTCAAATGACACCAAAAGGAAACATGACAGCGCATACCTTTGTTAGATCGATTAATAATCTTTCAAAATTTAAAACACAAAAACGCTGTCCTCATCTTCGATGGGGTCAAATCCCACCTAGATTACCCAATTGTGGATTAAGATTAAAAAAAATATGTCATTTTTCCTGCTTTATTTATCTAATAATTCAATCAATGAGCTGCTTCCTTTAGTTAAATTCTGTTTTGAGCAGTTGAAGCAATTTTGTGACCAAGAAAGTCTTTTTTATTTTTTGAACAAATCAACCATTCAACAACTACATAGACCCGATTTTGATGAAAATTTTCTCTTGTTACGGATAAAACTATGACACCTGCCACAGTTTTGGTGGCTTCAAAGACAGATATCTATACTTTCAACCCAAATGCAATCCCCGAGGAAGCTTTTGTTAGAAGTTCTGTTTGCGAAAACCCGCCTCCAATAAAGAATAATGACAAAAAAGAAAAAAAAAATTCTATCCTAGAGCCATAAAAACAGAGTCATCATACTCCTACTCCGTCAAGTACTGCTGTCGAAATTAGTCTTCGGACTCGAGCTGTGATTCCTCATCTTTTGAAGATAATGACAGAAATGGTGTCTCTGTTTATAATTCATCGTTTCAAGAATAACCGCTATCTTTTCAGAAAAAGAAACTAAAATGTGTCATAAAAAATCTGCTATGAACTATCGTGCTCTAATTTTGAAAAAAAAAAAGTACCTCTTTCCCAAAGGGTCATGAAGTAATACTGAAGATACTTAAACATCACAGCAGCGATTAAACAAAATGTGAAGAATAGTGGAAAATTCCCCCAACCAAAGAAAAATGAGAAAATTTTTGTAGTATTTGCAATAAGGAAAAAGTAAAGGATATGAGATTATGTGTTGTTTCATAATAAAAAAAAACGAGGAAGGCGTCAGATTTACCAAAGAAGATATGGAAGTCTTTACTAGCCATAAAGTTAAAAATATCAAAAACACTTTTTCATAAAAAGTTTAAAATTGTTTAAAATTGTTTTCAAAATTTTCTTCTTGTTTATTTGTTTATTATTTTCTGTAGAGTTTAAAAATTTAATTTGGTTTTTGTGCAGATTTAGTTTCCCATGAATTAAATATGAATCTTTTCATTACGTTTTTCCTAAAGCCATATTACCTGCACATGTGCATATTACCTTCATCAACTAGACTTTTTTTTAAAAACATTCCATCAAATTTAAATCTCGATTAATTTAAATAAATTTTTTTTTCGAGTACTACAGACTGTTTTTTCAGAAAATTTATATATTTTTTAAAATAACTTGTAACGGTTGGGTGCTCGTGCTGGGAGTTAAATGCAGACATAACTCAGGAATTAAGATAAAAACCGTTTATTTAAAAACGATAAGGGCTCAAGGACAGTGGAGCAGTTCTTAATTTTAACAACTGGTAACGATGCTAAAAGATTAAATTCATACTCACAGCTCCGGAACTAGCTCAACCGGGGCACCTCAGACTACTTCTCAGCTATCTATCAGACTACTTCTCAGCTATCTTGATACTACTCACTCTGGATCAATCAACGCAGCTAGACACACTCTGCTAAACACCAGCGGGCAATCGCCGCTAGAGACACACTTCGCTGGCTAATATCGCTAGACACACTCTGCTGGCTAACGTCGCCAGAGACATTCCACACACACTCAAACTCCAAGCTTTTATATATTGCAAACTGAGATACTTCAAATTTACATATTACTACTAACCGAGACCTAACTGTAGAATACGAGAAAGACACACACGCTCTAGAAAATTAAAGTAAAAGAGAGGATAGATGTCGCATTCACGCTTACACATGTTAAATTATTGACGTCACGATCTCAGAAATACTAGAGTGCCTTTATGACAAAGGTCACTCCCTCAAAACCCCCCCCTCGGATTCTACAGAGAAAAGGGACTGGGCAAAATGCATGCCCAGGACTTTTTCTTGTTATAAATTTCAAACCGTACAAAAACAAAGTGATGGGTGAGATTTGGCACCGAAACATAACTTCTAAAATATTAACTTTAACCCATCACAACAAATCCATCAGTTTGCATCAAATATTCACATATTCAATCCAATCATCCTTCTATCTTAAAAATAGCCTCCGTAAAACTTTCAAAACTCTTAAAACTTTCAAAACTAATTACTAACTCTTTCAAAACAACCCACTCCACTGGGAGTGCTAAAATTCATCAAAACACTAAACTTTCGAAATTTTCCTCAATACTGAAATACAACTGTATCTTTATCAAAAATTTCTCCATAAAACTTTCCTAACATTAGAATTTGCACCAAGTCCAAAAACCCCAATGCGCAAGAATTTTCCTCAACAAAATTCCGAACTCATCTAAAATTAAATTTACTTCATACTACAATAACTCTGCTACTACGTAATACCTACATACCCTTTAGCCAATGACCTAACTCCCAAAAATGCTTCAGAACTAGCTCCACTTTAGCAATATTTGGGGTAACATACGTACAGCTTCACATAGCTGTGCTTATGCAATAATCTAAAATATCAAATTTACAAAATGACGTCATCACATACTCTTCATCTGTATAAACTAAAAGAAAAATAGCAGTATCAATATATAACACAGGTATATACTTCCCTGCAAGAAAATCACATTAACATTCAATTTTAATACAATACAATTTCATATTCAAATGCAACATAAAACTTCGCAACTTGCGGAAACCATTCCCAACTAAAGTACAAACGTAACGCAAGAACCACGAACGATAAGAAGAAAGTTAAGTCATTAAATGTTAGTATAAGAGATAGAAACGCGTGTCAAGGACTTCTTGACCGCAAAACACGTGCACGCCTGACTCGCGGCGCGTGTACAAAATAACCCAAATTACTATCTATACCTTTTTGAAAACAAAACATACATTAACATACATTTTATAACACATGTATTTTATAACAATATAATAACATTTTAACAACTAACTGAACAACTTAACAATAGATCCAGAATTTTTAAAAGCAGTTAAGACCAAAATTTCAAACATACATAAAACTAACAATTTTGCAAACAAATTTTGAACAAAATTAAGCACTAATCGTGAGTCCGTTAAAAAATTCCAAAAATGGCCAAAAATACAAAACAGTCTATCTGCTTTTTTATTCCTTCACATTGCTACCACATATATGCACTCTAATAGAAATTTAATAAAGAACATGATCACCCAATCATAGAGATGATTCGCTGCTAGCCGGCTTCATACTACAGGATGGCTTTCTCCTCTTGTCCCAAAAACCTTGTACGAAGGATCTTTCGTCATCAGAACTGTACGGTGACGCCACAGTTGACTGTCGTGCCTGCAGCTGGTCCTAAATGGATGCCGTGGGATACTTGTAGATTCCACTTGACGACTTTGCTCTGATCGGTTCGCTGGGGTCACTCCATTGCGAGATTCGAACTGCTGATGCCGGTACTCTGAATGTTGTCTCCTCTTTCTTGACTCACCCGAAGTTACTAAAGATCCTAGGCCACGTTTCTTTCCGGATCTACGCTGTCTCTTATTTGGCAAAAAGTCCGGTTTAAAAGTTCTTTTAACAGTTTGACGAGCGTCCATATGAAGTTTTTTTCGAGGATTAATTACTGAAGACGTTGAGCTATTGGATAACTTGTGTTTTTGAGGTTGCTGTCTAATAAGTGGAGGAACGGGACAGTTTATGATTTTTTGTCTTTTATAGCACACTGACAAGGAAGGTCTCCATTGGGGGCATACTCAGAATTTTTTGAAAAAAATACGACTTAAACTACTCATGTAGGTAATAAAGGATCAGTGAAAATTAGCGGCGGAATTACATTATTAGATATGTAAAAAAATAAAATAGTTTGGAATAATTGGCGTGAAAAGCTGAAAGCGACGCGGGATTTGGCGAGCAGTGCATTTCCTCGCCAAAAGCAAACGATTTTAACGAATCTGAAAATTGATTTTAATTGACTTCACTATTAAAAATCTGCAGCATTTACTGCAACGTCACTCCACTACTTTTATAGAATATCTCTCTTCTGACCAATGAGAATGCTCCATAGCACGGTGAATTGACCGTGTCATACACTGTTAAAAGTCTGCTGCATTTTGTGGCAACTCACTCCACCGCTTGTATATAATATCTCTATTCCAACCAATGAGAAAGCTCCATTTCACGGCCAAGTAACCGTTTTCTATATAAGCAAGGGAGTGCGTTGCAACAAAATGCAGCAGATTTTTAACAGTGTATTTTTCAATTTGGAACAATTTTAATCAATTTAAATTGGTGTTTTAAATGATAAAATATATTAATTTCATTTTGTTATAAGTACATATAAACGTATATGACAAAATTACACTTAAAGTAAATGTCAGGTTCCTAGAAGACATCTGCCCTGAATTAGAAAGGAATGACCTTTCCTCATCTGAATATTTTTATGTATTGTTAGTTGTGTATCCGTGAAGCTTTCGAAATACCTTTCTTTCTTTTCTTATAATGATAAATGACAGGTGGTTATCCAGGCGCAGGTGTGCGGATGACGCACTCGTTGCTGAATGAAAGTGAGGACCACGGGGCATGGCTCAGCTGTCATTTAGTATTTAAGTGATGTGTAAACAGTAGATGTCATGACTCAAGGTTGGTATGCGGAATTGAACCAATGGAGGAACTCTAAGAGGCCCTGCTGGGGGAAGGAAGATCTCTGACAAGGTCAACTCTGGACTGAGAGGTTGGAGACAGTTCTCGCTTGGCGTTGAGACCGATAGGTCGCTCAGGATTTGTGGTCCTGTTGGATAGTGTATATTTTGAGCGTGGGACAAGGCGTCCCGGTGGATAGTGTTATAGGCCGAGAAGTGAGGCCTAGTACCCTTGTGTATTGAGATTCTGCAGTAATCTCTGATAAAGCGTATCTAACGTGCGTTGAGTGTAAGGAAGAAAGTATAAGTTGAACGGTACACAACCAACGTTTATTGTAGTTAATTTAATGTTGAACCGGATCATCTATATCCGAGTTGTAATTGTAGATAGTTGTAAATATTGTTTCTTGTGTACATATCTATATCTTAAATAAACTGTTAGTTCAGTTCATTAACAGCGTCAGTGTTATTTTACACAATCCTCACAGCAGGTGACCGATATCACCCATTAATATCGGTGGTGGCAGCTAAAACTACCTAGGACATTCTTCAAAGTTTTGTGGACTGAGGGGAGCGTCCGACAAATTGTTGGCAGCGTCGGGATAGAATCGCCTGAAACCAGTGACCAGCGAGCCGTGTTGCAGTCTGTTAATGCCAGAGTATCCAGTGGAATTCTTGTGTGGTCGTGCCATATCGTCGAGTATGTGCTAAAGCATCGTGCCGGATCGTCGATTGTATGCTAAAGTGTCGTGCCGTATCGTCGAATGTGTGTAAAGTGTCGTGCCGTAGCGTCGAATGTGTGTAAAGTGTTGTGCCGTATCGTCGAGTATGTACTAAAGTGTTGTGCCGTATCGTCGAGTATGTGCTAAAGTATCGTGCCGGATCGTCGAGTGTGTGATAAAGGATCGTGCCATATCGTCTAGTGTGGACTAAAGTGTTGTGCGTATCTTTATTAGAAAGAACTAAACTGAACTGTGTTGTGCCTGATTATCGCTACATCGTGGAGCTATCTGTGAATAGAAGAGTACCCCACCAAATAAAGTATAAGGTAAGGTGTTTTGATCATATCTTTCTTCTGACATCTCGAACCAAATTGTATTGTTGTATAATTAATAGTAATTTAAGTAAATTGTCTATGTAATTTATGTGCAATGAAATAATTGTGTTCAGATAGGTGTAAAGAATTAGTAACCATATTGCTATTGTTTTAAAGAAAGGTCATAATAATTTGAGATGATAATGATATGCTATTTATAATGATATTAGTGAACTAAATTAATGCATTAAATCTAAATTATTGTTAAAGTAATTGTTAAATGAAGCAATACTGTTTAAATTCTAAGAGTTACATTATCAAAATTCTAAGCAAATGAAAATTTTAATTGGCCAATACTAGTGAGGAAAAAAAAAAGGCTCAAAAGAGAGCCGTAGTGAAAAAAAAGGCTCAAAAGAGAGCCATAGCGAAAAAAAACGGCTCAAAAGAGAGCCATAGTGAAAAAAAAGGCCCAAAAGAGAGCCATAGTGGAAAAAAAAAAAGGCTCAGAAGAGAGCCATAGTGAGTAAAAATAAAAGTAAAGATTTTCAGTATATTTGTTTTAAGTGTAAGAACCAGTATTGAGTTCGGAAATATTTTATGAGGATAATTGTAGAAATTTATGTATGCATGTGTTTCAATTTTTCTTTATGTGGATTTTTTGATTGACATCAATACTTCTATTCAATTTCAACGTATCAGTATTATTATATAAATTGTATGTTGTTATCTAAGTGTATATATTGGAATCTATATTGCATAGCAGTCAAATCGAATTATTGTTTTACTTTTTTGTTTTATTGGAAGTAAATTGTGTGATATCAATGGTTGAGAAAAATTAGAGTATTCAGTAGGTTAATTAGAAATGAAATGCATGGATTATCTGAAATGGTATTAATTAGTATAATAAGTGGAGAAATATCTGTACTAAGTTAGAAATTTAGGAAATATTAAGTTGGTAGGTTTAACTATTCTTGTGGGGTGTTAATAACAATCGGTGAAGGTATGGCTTTCTTATTGAAACTAAAAAAGGTTGATCTTCAGGGGATAGCCGAAGAATTGGGTGTTGAATTCACGGAAGATGATACCAGAATTCAGCTTAAGAAAAAGATAATGGACAGTGATGAGTATGACGAGGGGGTTATTAAGGAATTATCAGACACTATTGTTGCAGAACGATTAGAATGCGAAAAATTAGAACGCGAAAAGTTAGAAAAACAGGAAAAATTAGAACGCGGAAAGTTAGAAAAACAGGAAAAATTAGAACGCGAAAAGTTAGAACTCGAAAAGTTAGAAAAACAGGAAAAGTTAGAAATGGAGAAATTGAGGATGGGACATGAATTAGAAATGGAAAGGCTCAGAGTTCAAGGTTCAGCAAATAACTCTAATGGATCTAGGGAATCTAGTAATGAAAGTAACATCGAAAAATTGATCAAAAGTGTTAAAACTCTATCTATCAAAGTACCAGAAGGGACTGAGGGATGGAATTTATTTTTCAACAGTTTAGAAAGGGCATTCCAAACTAAAGATGTACCGGAAAACCAGCAGGCCGAAATTCTACTAAATATGTTAGGAGATAAGGCGGATAATTTGTTAATTTATACCACTAAGGAACAAATGGAGAATTATGAGGAATTAAAGGAGTTAGTCCTAAGGGAACATGAGCCAACCCCGAAGGCATGTTTAGAAAATTTCCGGAAAGCTAGGAGAAATCCGAACGAAACCCATGTATTATTTGTATCGCGTTTAATAGCTACGTGGGAAAATTATTGTAAAATTAGAGGTGCGGACACTTATGAAAAGGTCAACCAGTTAATAGTTACTGATAAGCTAATGAGTACGCTAGATGAGGATACTGCAGCATATATTAGTTTAACTCACCAGGGTAAATGGTTAGAAGCTCCTAAAATTGCTAAAGAGTGTGATAATTATTTTGATGCTAAACATAAGTCTTATGCGGTTACGCATAAAAGCTTTAAAGGTAAAGATAAGTACGTAAACAATGAAAAAATGAGACCGAGGGAGGATAATAAATTTAGGGGTAGTTGGAGGCAAAATGGTAGTAATGAGTGTAATTCTTTTCCGGATAGGAAAACAGAGTTTAAGAAGACGAATGATGCTTCAGGGCCTAAATGTTTTAAGTGTGGTTTGAGAGGTCATTACCAACGTTTTTGTAATAAAGTGGGTAATGAGGGAACTAATAATGGCAATAAAGGGCGAGACCAGAAAGCAGGTGTTCATAAGATTATGGTGAAAGAAAATCAAGAGTTACCTAATGGGGCTATTGTGGCTAGAATATCGGCAAAGGCCGAGCAGAAAACTAATGTTATTGGTGAGAAATTAAATAAACTTGAGAAAATTGAAGTTAGTGTTAATGGGCAAAAAGCAAAGGGATTGGTTGATTCTGGATGTGAGATTAGTGTTGTTCATAAAGATTTAGTACCGGAAGAGAAATTAAAGGGAGCGGGTAGTATTTATTTACAAGGGTTATTTGGTGAAGCTGTTAAATCACCGTTAGTTAAACTACCGCTAGCTATTCCGCAATTCGGGCAAACTAATATTATTCATCAGGAAGTACTTTGCGCAGTAACTGATAATATCAATGAGCAAGTAATTTTACATCCCGAGGTGATTAATGAGTTGTCAGGTGTCAATCTTGAGGAGCCATTGATAGAGTCCGAAGAATTAAAAAGTTCCGAAATTATTATTGATAACTCGAATGAAAAGGAAAATGTAAGTAACGATAGCTGTAATGTTTACATAATAGACGCGAGATCGCAAAATGTACAAAGTCAGGATCCAGAAAAAACTGAAACGGAGGAAAATAATGAATCTATTGTTAGTAACTCAGATATGTTTAAGAAATCTCAGTTGGAATGTAAAGAATTAGAGAAAGCTTGGGAATTAGCTAAAAAGGAAAAAGGGGATTATTATATTGTAAACGGATTATTGTATCATAAAGAGAAATTGTTAGGCGAAACTATAGCGCAATTAGTAGTACCCAAGGTAAGAAGGGAAGAAATCTTAAAATTAGAGCATTCATCGGTATTTGGAGGGCATCATGCAGCCAAGAAAACGTTGCAGAGAATAAGGTATTCTTTTTATTGGGAGGGAATGGCAAAAGAAGCTAAACAGTTTTGTGAATCATGTTTAGAGTGCCAATTGAGTAGAGGGGTTAAAGTAAATGATAGAGCTCCTATTTCCCCAGTGTCGCGGCCGGAACTTTCATTTCAGGTTGTTAATGTTGATTTAATTGGGCCTATTGATCCTAAAAGTTGACAAGGGCATCGGTATATACTGACTTTAATTGATCAGCATACCAGATGGGCGGATGCGATCCCTCTAAAAAGTTTAACTGCTAAAACCGCGTGTGAGGCGTTACTTCAAATATTTATGAGAACAGGAATTCCTAATGTAATTGCCTGCGACAATGGAACCAATTTTACTGCCGACTTAACGAAAGAATTTGAGAAAAGGTTAGGTGCTAGTCCAAGATTTTCGACTCCACAGTATCCACAGTCCAACGGACTTGTGGAACGATTTAATCAGACTCTTAAACGTATGCTACATCATACGATTAGGGAAGAAGGAAAAAAATGGCATGAACAAATACCATTTATATTATGGGCGTATAGGGAAGTCCCAAATTCTACGACGGGAATCGCACCTTTCCAGTTATTATATGGTAGAGCGCCGGAGGGTCCGTTATCGATTCTTAAGTCGTCATGGGCAGGAGAAAATAAGGGAGCGCAGTTAGATACTACGCCGATTCATGAGTACTTGGATAAACTTAAGAACCGCTTAGAAAGAGCCGCAAATGAGGCAAAATTGTCGTCTGAGGTGCAACAAAATAGAATGGCGTATCATTATAATTTAAGGTCAAAAGAAAAAACGTTTGAGGTAGGCGATAAAGTTATACTGTTAATCCCCGATTCGACTAATAAGTTATATTCTAGGTGGCAAGGGCCGGCAACTATTGTAGAAAAACGAAACCAGCATTCGTTTATTGTTGAGTTAGCCGACGGGAGTAGGAAGCATGTGCACCAAAATAAGATAAGAGAATTTATCGCTAAATGTAATATAGTTAATATTGTTTTCGAAGGTGATGAGGAATTTGGAGAAGTTGGGGAAATTCCTATTTTGAACCGGGATCAAGAGATAGAACGGGATATTGAGAGGTTTGAAATAAAAGGGCTATCTAATAGTCAAGTCAAAGATTTAAAGTCCATTTTGAGGGAAAATAAAGAAGTGTTTATGGGTCCTGTACGACCAGCGGAAGTAGGGGAACATCGTATTGATCTGAAACCGGGTGTAGAAAGGAAAAAACCAAAGTTATATAGCGTGCCGGTAGCTTATAAAGAGGAAGTGGATAGGCAGATTCAGGAGTTATTAGAATTAAATCTAATCGAACCGTCGAATGCTGAAATTAGCCATCCAATTGTTTGCGTTGCGAAAAAAGATGCAACTGTCAGAATGTGTATTGATTACAGAGCTTTAAATTCTGTAACGCAGGTTCCCACCTTCCCGATGAAAGATTCCCAAGAAATTATGTATACCGCAGGGGCGGCTAAATATTTATCTTCAATAGATTTATTGAGGGGTTATTGGCAAATTAAAATGGCTGAGGATTGTAAACCTCTGACAGCTTTTACGACGCATAACGGAACTTATCAGTGGCGTACAATGCCTTTTGGATTATCAGGGGCTGCTGCTACGTTTCAAAAAGACATGAATGAGGTTCTCCAAGGTCATCGGAGGTATGCAGAAGCATATATTGATGATGTCATCATTTTCTCCGATACCTGGGAAGAGCATTGTGAGCATGTCAGGGCTGTCATTGAAGAGTTGAAAAATAGAAATTTTACGATTAGACTAGACAAATGTAAATTTGGAGAGAAATTGACTAAGTTTTTAGGTCATGTTATTGGGGGTGGAACTCATGCACCTGATGAGGAGAAAATCGGAGCAATAAGGGACTTAAAGAGACCAAAGACTAAAAAGGAAGTTAGATCAGTTTTGGGATTAATGGGATTCTACCGATCTTATATTCCAAATTATGCTGAGATAGCTATACCTTTAACCGAATTAACCAAAGGAAATGTCAAAAATACTGTACCATGGGATGAAAGGGCAGAAAAAGCATTTAATACTCTTAAAGATGAGTTGTGTAAAGTGACGAGTTTGGCTACACCTATCGTAGGCCGGGAATATCAGCTTCACGCCGATGCTTCCGACCTTGCAGTAGGATGTTGTCTTACTCAAAAAGATGAAAAAGGTCAGTTTAAACCTATAGCTTTTGCCAGTCAGAAATTGTCAGGGGCTCAGCGTGCTTGGCCGAGTATAGAGAAAGAGGCTTGGAGTGTTCTCTTCGGGTTGCGGAAGTTTGAAAAGTGGACTTATGGATCTCAAATTGAGGTCATTACCGATCACAATCCATTAAAATTTCTCACGGAAACAACCTCAAGGTCGCCCAAACTCACTAGGTGGGCTCTAGCCTTGCAACGCTGGAACCTGAGCATTTCTCATCGTCCCGGAGTTCAACATTTGAATGCTGATGCAATTTCGAGGCTACAGAGAAAGAGCTGGGAAGAACAACCAGTTACTAGCCCATCAGTATCAATGTCAAAATAGTAGACAACCTTAAAGGATGTCATCACATGTCTAATTTTTTTTTGTGTGTGTGTAAATATTTTTTTTTAAGTTTTGTATTTATAATAGTAAATTAGCATGTGTATTGTTTATGCAATAGTAGTATTAGTATAAGGTTCAGTAGAGATGTCAGTAGAGAATGTTCAGACACCTGAAAATGCCTATGTAATATTTAGAATGAAGAAATCTGCAAAGAGACTATTGAACTCTTCCGTAATATTATTATATGTTTGGGGAAAATTAGCCCCTAAGAGGCATATTTTCCGCTAAGGTGGGGGGTGTCAGGTTCCTAGAAGACATCTGCCCTGAATTAGAAAGGAATGACCTTTCCTCATCTGAATATTTTTATGTATTGTTAGTTGTGTATCCGTGAAGCTTTCGAAATACCTTTCTTTCTTTTCTTATAATGACAAATGACAGGTGGTTATCCAGGCGCAGGTGTGCGGATGACGCACTCGTTGCTGAATGAAAGTGAGGACCACGGGGCATGGCTCAGCTGTCATTTAGTATTTAAGTGATGTGTAAACAGTAGATGTCATGACTCAAGGTTGGTATGCGGAATTGAACCAATGGAGGAACTCTAAGAGGCCCTGCTGGGGGAAGGAAGATCTCTGACAAGGTCAACTCTGGACTGAGAGGTTGGAGACAGTTCTCGCTTGGCGTTGAGACCGATAGGTCGCTCAGGATTTGTGGTCCTGTTGGATAGTGTATATTTTGAGCGTGGGACAAGGCGTCCCGGTGGATAGTGTTATAGGCCGAGAAGTGAGGCCTAGTACCCTTGTGTATTGAGATTCTGCAGTAATCTCTGATAAAGCGTATCTAACGTGCGTTGAGTGTGAGGAAGAAAGTATAAGTTGAACGGTACACAACCAACGTTTATTGTAGTTAATTTAATGTTGAACCGGATCATCTATATCCGAGTTGTAATTGTAGATAGTTGTAAATATTGTTTCTTGTGTACATATCTATATCTTAAATAAACTGTTAGTTCAGTTCATTAACAGCGTCAGTGTTATTTTACACAATCCTCACAGCAGGTGACCGATATCACCCATTAATATCGGTGGTGGCAGCTAAAACTACCTAGGACATTCTTCAAAGTTTTGTGGACCGAGGGGAGCGTCCGACAGTAAAGTAAAAATGCAAAACTAAAATTACTTAAACTAAACTTATTTAAATAAATTGAACATAGAAAGTTTTTTCTTTAAAAAGTATTCGAAGCGTAAAAGCGTATTTTTAAAAATTTCGTTTTTTCGCCAACCGGAGATAAATCGCCAAATAAACGAAATTTTTATTATTTTTTTACGGACGTTATAAGGAGGTTCCGCCGAAATTTTTTTTATATACATATATAACTATATGAGAAGAACATTCTGTAATTTTTTCAGATTTTTCTGAGTATGCCCGTATGGAGACCTTCCTTGTAAGTCTGATGTATTTGACACTGCTCTTTTATTTTTATTATCATACTTTGCTATCGGTTTGATAGACTTTCTACTTTCAATAACAGTTTTTGGAGCTGTTTGACCAAATTTTCTTTTTGCATACTGATGAAAAGAATTAGATGAAGAAGTGCTGGACTCGAGACACTCATTGGATCGGGAATATTGCGAAACATCGCTCGACACATGAGAACCTTCTCTACCATTTTCTCTAAACTTATAAACTCGAACCTGATCCAGATTAACCGTCATTCTTTCACCATTGACATTAACAACCAAATTATTATTCCAAACTTCCAAAACCTCAAACGGACCCACAAACTTCGGACCAAACTTAGCTACCCTCTTCTGACGACTTGAACTTAAGCAATGCTTTTCTACTAACACAAAATCTCCAACTTTCACTTCTAACTCCCTTCTACGCATATTATAATACTGTGCTTGCTTCTCCTGCGCTTTTCCCATCTGAACTTGAGCCTCCTAAACCAACCTCTCAATAACCTGTCACATAAACTGACTTTCCGCATCCGACACCATAACTAGCCTTTAAAATGGAGTAATGACTTTTCTACCCAAAAACAATTCAGCCGGCGTTTTCCCCGTCGACTCGTGAACTGCCGTACGAAGTGCGTACGCAAAATGCTGAAGAAACTGGTCCCAATTTGCATGATGAGAACCAACATAAGAAGAAATCATTTGAATTAATGTACGATTTACACGTTCAGCCATATTAGACTGAGGACAATACGGAACAGTAAAAGAATGATCGATCTCCAGCTTCTCACACAGAGCCTTAAATATATCAGAAATAAAACAAGGGCCACGACTGCTAACTACCCTAATTGGTGCACCATATTTAGAAATATAATTATCGAAAAATGCATCGGCAACTGCAGTTGCAGAAGCCTTCCTGAGGGGGACTAACTCTACCCATTTACTAAAATAATCAACTATAACTAGTACAAATCTATATCTTTTAGGATTAGACAATGGATAAGGACCGATTAAATCTACACCTACACATTCATTAGGAAAATTTACTTTAATAGGAATTAATTTGCCAGCTGGACTTACATTTTTATAATTATAACGTTGGCATGTGCTACAGCTGGAGACATAAGCGCGCACTGCTTCCCGCATTTTAGGGAAGAAGCAGGATTCACAAATTCGAGCGTAAGTTTTCCTGATTCCTAAGTGACCTACTAATGGATTATCATGAAATTCTTTCAAGATGGCCTTACGAAGACTAGCCGGAATAAAAACTCTTAATTCACCACATGAGTTTACAATTTTAGAATAAAAAAAAAGACCATCGATAAGCTTAAAAGATTGGGATCATTTCTCAAACATAGGCACATCTGCACTCGGGACATCATCAGGATTTTCCAAATAACGATACAAAGTTCCAAATTTCTCATCTTGCTTCTGCTCCCTTATCAACTGCTCTCGTGACCTTAACACCAACGAAGACAATGCACAACACTTAACTTCCTCCGTGACCTCTAAACCACCATGCGGGTTTCGAGACAAAGCATCCGCAACCGCATTTTCCTTGCCAGCCCTATGTTCTATAATCACATTATACTCTGCTAACTTCAAACACCATCTGACCATACGAGACGACAAACCCTTTCCATTAGTTAACTTTGTCAAAGCTGAATGAACCTTAATGACTTTAACCGGTATATTAGTGAAAAAACAACGAAATTTATTCAAAGCCCAAATTACTGCAAGACACTCCCTTTCTGTAATCGAATAATTCCTTTCAGCTGCATTTAAAATTCTCGACGCAAACGCTATAGGTCGACCTTTCTGTGCTAACATAGCTCCAACCCCCACTGCACTCGCATCGCAATACACTTCAAACTGAGACGAATAATCGGGGTGAGCCAAAACAGGAGGGGAAACTACTGCCTCTTTTAATAATTCAAACGATCTCTGAGCCGCCGATGACCATGTAAACTTCACCCTTTTCCTTTTTAAATTATACAATGGATTATACATAACTCTGAAAAACGTGGAATGAACTTGGCGAACCAAGCCACCAACCCTAAAAATATCGCCACTTCCTTACTATTTTTGGGGGGATTCATTGACGTAATTGCCTCAATTTTCTCATTATCTATATTAATACCTTCACGCGTAATTTTAACTCCTAAATACTTTATCTCTTTTCTCAAAAATTTACATTTTTCCAACTTAACTGTTAACCCAGCATCTCTTAACAACGTAAACACTTCCCTCAATAATCTTAAATGCTCTTCAAAAGTAGCTGCCATTATAATTATATCATCCAGGTAGACCAGGACACCCTTACCAAGCAAAGGTTTAAGGATATTATTCATGGCCTTCTGGAACGTCGCCGGTGCCCCCGATAAACCAAAACTTATTCTTTTAAAAGCGAAACAACCGTCCCGAGTAATAAACGCAGTTTTAGGTATGTCCTCAGGCTTCATTGCAATCTGAAAATAACCTGACGTAAGATCTAACGTTGACATATAATTCGTACTCGTTATATTAGCCAAAATGTCATCAATTACTGGAATAGGATACTGAGGGTATTGCGTTATCGCATTTAACTTTCTATAATCTACTGCAAATCTATATGCCTCTGGATCATCTAAACTTTTCCCATTATTCTTACGACATAACACTACTGGCGATGCAAAAGGAGACTGAATTGGCATTATAATATCGTCCGCTAGCATTTTCTGAATATGATAATCAATTATACCTTGTTTAATTTTGTCATAACGATATGGTTTACTAGCAACAGGTGCTTTCAAACCAGTATCAATCTCGTGCCACGCAACATGAGTTAAATCCGGTTTATCAGAAAAAACCTCACCAAACTCATTCAAAAACTTATTAAATTCCTCCTTCTCGATTTCACTTAACCCCGACTCTTCCAAATCAACTGACACTGAAACAGGCTCTTTCTTACTCACATTCTCATCATTATTCACGATCAACGACTTTTTAAAGAAATCCAGACTAATTCCTCTATCCTTCATATATTCCACACCAGCTATACAATGCACTGTTAATCTATCCAACACACAAAACTCCCAACATGTCTTAACCGAACGAATTTCCACTTCCAACTCTACTGAATTTTTATTATCACAAGCTACTCCCTGTGCCGACTGAACCACCAGACCTGACCTCTTCAACTTCTTATACGAAAAATATTTCCGATAACAATCAAAAGAAATGAACGACTTATCTGCCCCTGTATCGAAGACACTCTTAACGACAATACCATTCAACACAATTAACACTTTAGGTAACTCAACCGGATTAATAGTAACTTTATTCAAACTCACAGAAGGCTTTTCCGATTTAACCTGTGACTGCATACCTTCCGAAATACAGTCACCTACCAGTTTAACTGACCCGACCTCTTAACACATCTCCTTTGCATTGATCTACCTTCAAAATTCTCATCCGATGTTAATCTCCTTACTTGCGAAGAAACATTCTTGTCCCGCACTCCCCTTTTCCGACCAAAATCACTATTCTGCCTATTTCCATACATATATCTATCACCACTTCTAAAATTATTACCACCACCACAATTCCTATAAACATTACTAGTATTCGACACATTACGACCAAATCCATAATTTTCATTACTCATATTATTATCCGGAAATCCCTGTCCCCTCTCAAAAAATTACGTTCCCCCTCATTTCTCAAATTACTTCCCGTGACAGGACTCTGTCGATGGCTACGCGAATCCCGTTGATCCGAGCTATGCCGATTCTCATACTTCGATAATATTTGGTGCATTTCTGAAAAATTCTTAGGTGCTCTAATCTCAATATAGTCCTGTATATTCGCATTAAAGAGAGGAAGAACAATGTTCAACAATTCCTCAAATGTGATATCTAAATCCAATTTATTTTTCAGTTCAAGCTTACGTAGGTAAAACTTTGATGCTGATTCATAAATATTCTGCTTATTGCAATAGAATTCTTTTCTTAAAATACTTTTATCTTTAATGGGAGGAAATGCCTTCTTTAACTCAATCACGGTCTGCTCAAATATTTTATCTTCATCATTAATCAAAAATTTTCCTATATTTTCTAACCACAAAAGTGCTTCGCCCTTCAATGAGCACTTAAGCATTATGTATCTATTCTTCTCAGTTATATTATTAAACAAAATATAATCATCTATTTTGACTGAAAATTCAGCAATGTCACCTTTACCGGTAAAATAAACACGTAGCACAATCTCACAATGTCCGACATTTCGTTGGGCGCCATTTGTAACGGTTGGGTGCTCGTGCTGGTAGTTAAATGCAGGCATAACTCAGGAATTAAGATAAAAACCGTTTACTTAAAAACGATAAGGGCTCAAGGACAGTGGAGCAGTTCTTAATTTTAACAACTGGTAACGATGTTAAAAGATTTAATTCATACTCTCAGCTCCGGAACTAGCTCAACCGGGGCACCTCAGACTACTTCTCAGCTATCTTTCGGCTAAGCTGCTAGATAAAATCTTATTAGACAGCCCGTGGCTGTATATATTTCTTTATTAACTTTGAGATAATCAACGCAATTACTATTAATTTCTTACCACTGGCCAACTTCTCGAGTCGAATTCCAAAACACCTTCACAACTCACTGGAGGCTCGATGCTACTTGATACTACTCACTCTGGATCAATCAACGCAGCTAGACACACTCTGCTAAACACCAGCGGGCAATCGCCGCTAGAGACACACTTCGCTGGCTCATATCGCTAGACACACTCTGCTGGCTAACGTCGCCAGAGACACTCCACACACACTCAAACTCCAAGCTTTTATATGTTGCAAACTGAGATACTTCAAATTTACATATCACTACTAACCGAGATCTAACTGTAGAATCCGAGAAAGACACACACGCTCTAGAAAATTAAAGTAAAAGAGAGGATAGATGTCGCTTTCACGCTTACACATGTTAAATTATTGACGTCACGATCTCAGAAATACTAGAGTGCCTTTATGACAAAGGTCACTCCCTCACAAACTTACTACTATCGCTAAACAACTGGACATATTACCTGCACTTACCTTATATAAAAATAATCAAAATCTCTTATTGTTAAGGCTGGCCCTCTCCTTGTTAGTTCCAAATATCTCTGATGAATGATGTTATACTATGTTAAAATAAAATACTTTCGAAAATATCCTTACAATTTCAAAACGTAAAATATATTTTTGGAGTTTTTAACAACTATAAAGAATGAAGTTTAAAAGATAAGTGAATCCCTTTTATACCTTAGTTTGAGCATCATAACAGTTAAAGACAGCACAGTGTCATCTATTGGCGGTATTTGTAGCTAAAACAAGGACACGTAGTAACCAAATTCACACATTAATCTCGTATAAAAATAACTTCAACAGCTGTTACCGGCTACTTGTTCTTTAATTTTAAAACATTCATTCCAATTTTGGACACTCTCTTTTTTTCGTGAATGCTACATAATTTTTGGAGAAACAATAGCATAATTGGAAATCTAGTGGCTGAAGTACTAGCTCCAGCTTCCCCATATGAGCGCACCTCGTGAAACATGTTAAATTAAGAATATTATTCTCCCTAAAAAAGAAAAGAGATTTTTAAATGCTTTGTGTAGTCTTAATTTTTTATAGTAGATTTAAATACTATAAATATTTAATTGTGATCTCCATGTTTTTACAGGCATACATTTTGACATTAGTTTTTTTTAGTAGCTACCAATTTTTTTTTTTTTTTTTTTTTTTTTTTTTTTTTAAAGAACGGGAGATGTTGAATGTTATTTTCATCAGGTAATTTCGAATATCAATCTTTGACTAATTAAATTACTATTCGGAAAAAAAAAACTGGTAAAAAACTTGCAGCATCTATGAAAAGTTTCACATGATCCGCTACTGGCTTTTTTACTAATTTAGCTATTTCCGTAATAAATTTTGTATAATATCATGCATTTATTATTATATAAAGGTAAACACAAACAAATAAATAAAATATATACCCTATTTTCGTTATAAATATTAATTAGAAACTATATTCGTAATCGAAACTATATTCTAACCTTTCGTATTCCGATTTTTTTTTCCATTTGAGAAGAAAATTACATTTATGTTAATAATGTTAATAGCAGTCATCCAAACAGAGTTACTGAAGTTTAATATATATGCCATTGTCTGAAATATAAGGAATATAAACTATCTACCAATAAGTATTTGAAAACTTCCAATTTTTGACATTTTGTCAAATATTTACTATATAAACTATACTTGTCGGATTCTTCTGAAACTTCAAGATTATGAAGATTATGTCTAACCTCATATTTATCAACATCCATTTGATAAGCAGGGCAATTAGGGGGCCGAAAAAAAATTAATAACAGAAATATTTGGGATCAACCTGTACATGAAAATACACGAAACGATTTATCGCTGCAGAATACAAATAAGTGGATACTGCACAACATGTACACTGATTTTTGTAAGAATAGCATGTATATTCATGGAGAAAGAGTGATTTAAAAAAAATTCAAAAATTCTAGTATATTTTTTGTTTTTATCATGCAGGGTTTTTGACCAAATTTAACGCGAATTTCAGAAATATTGGCAAAATCTATTAGAAAAAATGTAACGCAATTGAAATATAAATACATTAAATATTTTAAGAAATATGAGTAGTTTTATGAAATAATTTTTATCTGCGTATGCGCGAACGATAAAAACGATTCTTTTACATCATTTAATAGTCAATTCTATGGAGTAACTTATATAAAAATTCCAATCAAATATTCTGAAAACTCAAAAGATATCATTATTATAAGTAAGCTGTTTTTACATTGCTCTCTAAAAACGGCTGAATGATAAGGGATTCTCTACAAATTGACTTTTTTTATTAACTGACTTTTAGGAAAAAAAACACCGGTAGCACTCCGGGAGTGCCGGCAGAAGTGAAAACTTCAATATTAACGTTGTGTTTAATTATAAGTACAAAAGTACTATCATTTATGAGGTAGAATACAATGTTTATTTATTGCGCTATCATACACAAATATGACAATTTATATGTTATTATTTATAATATTATATCGTTATTTATATATTACATTAAATTTTATCTCTCAGAAAAATCAACTTCCATCCATAATTTCGACGACTTTTTCACCATCGTTATTACCAGAATCATCATCGCAAATTTCTAAAACTGATACAATCGGTTTATGATAGCTGAAGTAAGAAACAAACAGTTTTGATTCGAACCTATTTAAGTGTCTAATAAAGACCGCATCAATAGTAGTTTTGTATTTCGTTGTGCTAAAATTGCGATCATTTGACATAGTTAAACCAAATTCATTATTTAAAAATTCAATTAATGATTGATTTTTATCGTTTGCAAAGTTTATATTGAAATCTCCACTCAAAATCATTGGCAATTTATCAAAGCTTTTTCCAATTTTTTTTTGAAGCAATGCAGATGCGTCATGAGAATAAATAAATAAATTTTCGTACAAGAAGTCTCGTATAACACGCACAGACTTATTTGGAGAGATGTAAACAGCAACCATAATAATGAACTGATTATCACCAGAGTGGCAACGACTTATACAAATATCACCAACATCAGAAACAGTAGCATTAAACATGCTATTGTATTTCACATGCACATCCATATAATTTGTGCAATAATGAATTGAGTTCTTATTTTGATATATATTTTGATTAGCTACTCCTCCCGCTGGACGACAATTTCTTCTGAAACTCGCAACAAAGTTGAATTCGGAATCTCAATTATTTCATCGTTACCCATATGAGTTTCTGATAAAATTAGCACATTCATTTTTTTAACAAGAGTGTCAATTGCTAGATCATCTACATGCGCACGTAAGCTTTGACAGTTGAATGAATAAATTAAACTTTTTCAAAAAAATGTATAACCGACTCCAAAAAAAGCGCTAAAAAGAAGTAAATAATTCTATAAAATTATCTAATGACAAATCGTTATCCAATAACCACACATTGACTATCATGTACCGGTATAAAACGGTTAAATTTAATATATAGAATTTAATATCCACCAAACATAGGTTTTCCAGAGACTATTTTTAAAAGAGATTAATTTACATATTTTTGATTTAATTTTTGAATATATACATATAAAAAGTAAGGAATTACTTTTTGAAGTTGGTGCCAAGCAATCATAATCGATAATGATTTCCCCATTTTATTTATGGTACTAGACATAATATGTCCACAATTCTTACTATACTTAAGATAGTTTGGCACCAACTTCAAAAAGTAATTCCTTACTTTTTATATGTATATATTCAAAAATTAAATCAAAAATATGTAAATTAATCTCTTGTAAAAATAGTCTCTGGAAAACCTATGTTTGGTGGATATTAAATTCTATATATTAAATTTAACCGTTTTATACCGGTACATGATAGTCAATGTGTGGTTATTGGATAACGATTTGTCATTAGATAATTTTATAGAATTATTTAATTCTTTTTAGCGCTTTTTTTGGAGTCGGTTATACATTTTTTTGAAAAAGTTTAATTTATTTCCTACTTTTTAGTTATTTATACCGTAATACACAATTATGTGTACTGACATATCATGGCTCTTTGCAACGCATTACTAATGAACGCACTTTGCTGAGTTCTGATGTATTCGCTTTACTTGTCACTGTTTGATTGTCAACTTTTCAAAAGACACTTACAATATCGGTTAGTATCGTTGTCAATATTTAGTTTTTCTGGATGTGGTAACTTCTTCAGATCTGGCACGACGAAAAGCTACCGCATTCATGAAATTTTAAAGTGAACATCTAATCGTACGGACATCGGAAGTGGTTATCGAAAGGTGACAATGCCTCAAGTAAAGTGTCGTTACACATAAGCGCTTCCGTATATGAGTAAACAGCAAAATGACTCCATGTATCAATGAATAGTAAAATGCTTTTCTACACTGTTAAAAATCTGCTGCATTTTGCTGCAACGCACTCCACCGCTTGTATATATCTCTATTCCAACCAATGAGAAAGCTCCATTTCACGGCCAAGTAACCGTTTTCTATACAAGCAAGGGAGTGCGTTGCAGCAAAATGCAGCAGATTTTTAATAGCGTATGTATGAGATATTCCATAAAAGGGATGGAGTGATGATGCAGCAAAAGTTAAATTTTTAACAATGTATCGCAATGCTAGACATTTTCTATTATAAAATTTGATGATGATTTCCTGGTAGAATTCGATTGTACACCGAATGATCCTTTATTTCTACACAGACATAAATACATATCCATATTATTTTACAAATTCGTGCACATACAAGGACAAGATAGCACAAGGAAATATTATGACACAAGAAAAGTACAACCGGGAGCTACACATAAAGAGTGTGTGCAACGGAGCCAGTGGGATTCGAACCCACAGTCTCCTACGCTCTCAAGAGATTAGCAGCGTGGTGTCTTAACCACTCGGCCACAAAGACCCCCTTGATGACTCATTTTTGTCCAGAATCTTTTCAATCAATCGTATACTGTGCTCCATGTGTCGTAATATTCACATCGAGGAATCCTACATGAACAAAATCTGAAATCATTCTGGTGTCTAATCCGGTAACCAAATCTGAATCTAATGATAATTTTGCTACACATATCGATGCACTTTATTTTGCATTGATATGTAGAGATAATTTTTTCCTCCGGAGCAAAATATATACTAAAGGATTTTCATCTTTTCAACAACTTAAGGATGTCAATTGGTATCGATGTCTATTTCCGCTTTAGTGGATGCGAGAACTTGTTCATTTAAGCTTTAACATGTCGGAAATTTATCGCATCCAGCAAACTTTAAGGCCGCACACTAGGCACAGAGAAAGACCCGGATGATAATGTGAAGCCTATAGGGGCGTTCTTTTAAAATATCTCGCTCAAATTTTAAAATTTTTACGTGATTATTTTTTGCATAGGATAGCTGAGGATATTCCACAACCGACCTAGTTTTTACCTTTTCAATTTTGGTTTCAGATTTAAAAAAAGATTATTTTAAATTTCAAAACTGGTTTAAACGGTTCGGAAATTGAAACTACCATTATGTAAAACATCGATTGAGAATGATGCGATCTAAAGAAGTAAAAACTAGGAATCGAAAAGTCGAAATCGAAGAAGTAAAAACTAGGCCGGTTGTAGATCATCCTCGGCTATCCTATGCAAAAAAAATCATGTAAATATATTAAAATTTGAGCGAGATATTTGAAAAGAACACACCGATAGTCTTTACACTAACATACGGGTCTTTTTCTGAGACTAGTATACACTGTTAAAAATCTGCTGCATTTTGCTGCAACGCACTCCACCGCTTGTATAATATCTCTATTCCAACCAATGAGAAAGCTCCATTTCACGGCCAAGTAACCGTTTTCTATACAAGCAAGGGAATGCGTTGCAGCAAAATGCAGCAGATTTTTAACAGTGTAGTGCCATAAGGTTTACATTGAAATCTACAGACTTCGTAAATGGGCATTGAAAAGCTGACAATCCATCAGTACACGTTAAAATTATTGTGAAAAATTACCTTTGTTTTTAAAGACTATCTATTTTCTGACTAATGAGAGCGATCTAAAAATGTCTGTGGAGCGTTTTCATTGGTCAGAAAATAGATAGTCTTTAAAAACAGAGGTAATTTTTCAAGATATTTTAAACAGGGTACACTGTTAAAAATTTGACCCTTTTGCTGCATCGTTCCTCCACCGCTAATATATAAAACGAATACTTCAGCCTATTATGGAGCATTCTCATGGATCAAAAGTGAGATATTCTATAAAAGCGAGGTAGTTACGATGCAGAAAAAGGGTCAGATTTTTTACAGTTTAAAGTACGCGTACACAATCAGAGCGCGTCAAGTTGCTTCTATGCTTCAATGCATAGCAAAGTAATTTTAAATGTTCGTATGTATTAAAATATCCTTTTCAGTCATAAAAACTAAAAAGGAAGATATTATCAAAATCACACCATGATTCAACATGCGTCTATATGAAAGTATTAATATTTGAAGTTAAGAATGTTCTTTGATAAACGCGGTTTTCCAAAGTACAGAAAATTTAAGAATTTTTATTCCAGAACTTGGCGGTAGTTGGCTGAACGAGTTTGTTTTATGTGTGAAAGAAGTTAACTAGCTTAACTTTAATGGTAAGCTTATCAAAAATTTTCGTCAGTTATATTTGTCCAAATGTAAATCTAGCACATAGTAATGTACTTTAATTACTTTGTGAATCCGGCATAACAAGCACCCTGATACACAGACACTCTTGCTTTAACGTGTAAGGCTCTTTAGAGATGAATTTTCAGCTTTTCGATATCGAATTCTCATGTCTGGATCGATTTGGATCTTTCACTTTGGTGGATACGAGAATTGTTCCAGCTAAGATTTCGTACTTTGAAAAAATAACTAGCATCGCTGCAACAATGGTTAGAATCCAGAAGGATTATTCGCTGTTAAGCAAAACAAGATTGACCAATCATAAGCCTTCATTTTTGAGAACTTTTCATTGTTCGAAGGAGAGAGTCTGGAATACATGGAGTGAAAATCTGCTATCGACACTGTAAAAAATTTTGACCCTTTTGCTGCATCGTTACTCCATCGCTTTTATAGAATTTCTTTGTTTTGACCAATGAGAATGCTCCATAATAGAGCGAAGTAATCGTTTCCTATAAAAGCGATGGAGTGACGATGCATCAACTGCCATGATGAAATTTCCAGCTCGTTCTTGCGTTTTCTTCAGTGACTAAAAACAAACCTTCTATGCTAGTTACTCTTGATAACGCAACGTACACCAATTCTCTTGAATGAGAACGATTGTATTCATAAACAATAGCATCGAAAGTACCTCCTTGGGATTTGTGAATTGTCATTGCCAAAGCCGAAATCAGCGGAAAATGTTTTCTTTTTGCCACTATAGTTTTATTTTTGTTGAGTGGTATTGACGATGTTTGTAAAGAAATTGGAACAGCGTCTTTGTCGATTTCCAAGCGTGCAATGTCGCTTCTAAATTTTGCTACACGTTTTTGACCAACGGATTTTGAAAATTTGAACCAAAGTCTTGTGATTTCATCATATTTATCATATTCTATGAGTAGTAATTTCCCTACAGTGCCATTAGATAAACCATCAGCTACATCTATGTTTATATTTATCATATAGGGTTGGTTAGGAACTAGAACTAGTTCATAAGGTAATCAACCAGTCTCGTCCGGTTTCATCTTATGTAACTTCTGTCTTAAAAAATTTTCTTGCTCTGCATTATGACAACCAATGAAAACATCCGATGCCAATGAAACAATTTTATTTTCAAAACTGTTCAAAACTGTACTGTTGTATTCGTTAACCTTATTATTTGTAAACATAAGTCTAGTTCCTTCCGGACATTCTGCTTGTGCGTGTTCTTTATTTACAAATCTGGATTCTATCATATTTAATTCTTCTTCTGTTAGAATGGAACCATCACCGATTTTTGTCAAAATGGCAGAAGAGAGTCTATTTTCTTGGCGCATTACCTTCTTGAGTTCGAATTGATGAAATTTACGCCAAATTGATTCACCAGTAATTTTTTTTTAATTTGCTTGAAGATCGGAGTGGCTTTTACAGGGGGTAATTCGCGCAAATCTCCGATAAGGATCACGTCCAATCCACCAAAAGCTTTTGTAAACAAGCCAGTGATTTGCTTCAAACGTTCATTAATTTGTTCTAATAATTCTGCTGAAACCATGCTTACTTCGTCAATGATAATAACCTTAATGAACTCAAATAGCGCTCTGTACTGATGAGCTTTTTCGATGTTGACTGGCAACAGCCTTGAGAGTGATATACTTAAAGCATTATGTATCGTTGTTCCACCTATGGCTGTAGCAGCTTTTCCAGTTGAAGCACATGCAATGTATGCGTTGAAAATTCCATCCGTGTCGGAAAATCTATTATAAATCTCCATGAGTGCTTTTATTACAAACGTTTTACCACTACCAGCTGGCCCAGTCAAATATATCAACAACGGTTTTTGCATTGGCTCGTCGTTGGATATTAAATGATGCATAGTGTGAAACAAAATTTCTCGCTATTCCTCGTTTGCTTTGCGCATAAGCCCATAAAATTCTGGATAAGGTAAGATATTATCTTTCTTTCTAGCAATTGATCCGAGCCTATCAAACAACGCAAGTCGTAAATCATCATTTAAATCTGCGTTTGGATTGTTATATAATTCAGCGAATGGGTTTTCATTAGGAATTCTACCAACGACGTCGTTTATCTCCTCTTCATCATCAGAAACAGATTCGCGACATAACTTCCTGCAGATTTGCAATGTTTTTTCAATATCAAGATTCGATTCGAACTCTTTTCTTCGATCTAGAATAAGTGCCTCATTTTCTTCGTATAACTGAAGATATCGCGATTCTGCAAGAATTTCTGATTCTTCATGACGGAACGGAAGGTGCAAAGTAACCATTTCTCTCCGATACTCAATGTAGTTTGTACCCATATCATAATTGCGATATCGTATAACTTTTGGTTCTTCCCTGAGTACATAGTTACCCTCTTTATTTTTATAGTATTTCGCAACAAATTGAGCAAGAGAAATACCTGCTAAATCTTCAGGTCTCTTCTCATACTTGTCGAACCAATTTTCCTTCCATATGTCGATCGAATCATCTTCTAATTCACTTAATTCTTTCATTGTCTTCTTTATTCTATGCCTTTCGACTGGCCAAATGGTTGGTATATAAGTAATAACGGTTGAACTCTTTGACATTGGTTCTCTCAATAGATACCATGCAGCCTCTTGACTCGACATCTCAGTGTGGTTCAAAAGATTAATGCTAATATGTTTAGTCATGTCAAATAAATTAAACTCAGGATGTTCATCCATTATTGCAATTATTTGTCTTTGTAAATTGCTAACACCTCTGTTAGTTTTGTTAACACATTCGACCACGTAAGCTGCACAAGAATATTCTTCAGTTATAAATTGGAAATCAGTGTTGGATCTGACGACGGAGAATATGAAGGGATTGAATGGATTATTCCACTTTTCACATGGTTCACGTTTAGGAAAAACTCGCGGTCTATTAATTCCTGCTCGAATAATGTTGACATATTCTTCATCTGAAGCAATGTTATTTTCATCGTAGAAAGATTGAAAACCACTGTATTCATATTTTTCCAAGTTTTTTCGGATTGAACTATATTTAGCCTTGTACTGCTGGAAACCATTTTCTGTATCTGGCATAGGCGTCAGAATCATGGTTTTCTTAACCGGCATAAACGGAGCTTCAAATCTACATTTTTGTTGTCGTCTCGATGCTATACCTTTATAGCAAGTAAAGGTATGCTTGTGAGTTTGTAATCGGATATCACCAGAAGCCTCGGCAGCAGATACTGATATAAAAAAATCGATAAGATCGATAGCTTTATTATAATCTTTGTTAAGAGCGTCTTCTGGGGCATTATCAAGCCAAGCTAAAATATGCGCGTGCGGACTACCTCGATGTTGAAATTCAATTCTTTTAAAGTAATGCAAAATCCTGTATTTTTTGAAAGGACTGTGCCTTTTTGATTGTAATATTTTAAAAATAATTCCGATTAATTTATTGAAGTATATAGCACATGTTACGGCATCTTCATTAATAAGAGTGCTTTTTTCAATAAAATACAAATTTGCAGCCTCTTCAACCGATATATTCGCATTATTTTTCAAATTATGTATCAATTGTAATAATATAGGCCATCCAATTTCATTAGCGCTTTTAGTAAAGAAAACAGTTGGCTTGCCGTATTGACGAATCATAGCAAAAAGATCTCTTTTCCTTTCTGCCCAATAGTATGCTGAATTCGGAATAGATCGAAGGAATGCCAAATTAGTTTCAATGCAGCCGTGAATATAATCGTCAGATTGTATTTGCTCTTTACTTATTGCAATATCTTGGCCGACATGCTTGAATGCAATATGAAGAGAGTCCCTAATTCTAATTCTCATTATTTTCATAGTCATGTACAATAAGTGTTGAGGGGTTACTCCACGTCTATCAGATCTCCTTAAGAGCCCACAATAGTCACAGAAAAAGTACACAAAAAGACCCGGATGACCATGTAAAGTCTATGGGAGCGTTCTTTTCTAATATCTCGCTCAAATTTTAATATTTTCGCATGATTTTTTAGCACAAGATAGCTGAGGGCAATCCACAACCGGGCTAGTTTTTACTTTTTCGATTTTGGTTATATATTTTTTATATTACAATAGTTTCATTTTCAGAACCGGTTTAAACCGGTTTCGAAAGTTAAAGTAATTTTTTAAAGAAAATCTGAAACAAAAATTGAAAAAGTAAAAACTAGCCCGGTTGTGGATTGCCCTCAGCTATCTTGTGCAAAAAAATCATGCAAAAATATTAAAATTTGAGCGAGATATCAGAAAAGAACGCTCCCATAGACTTTACATGGCCATCCGGGTCTTTTTGAGTAATTTTTCTGTGACTATTGTGGGCTCTTAATTCACTCGTAGCCATCATGAAGGGTGTGACCGCATTCTTAAATTCTCTGAACTGCCCCAAGTATATTTGTGGAAAAAATAATTCTTCAGCATGTTCGTCAAATAACAAACTCTTTGGAGCATTACCTAAAAATGAAAGCAAAAGTAAATAATATATATTATGTATCTTCTTGTTCAATAAATTAAAGAAACATGAAGACAAAATAAAAATCTACCTTCGCCTGGAGCGATTCTCAGGTACATATCGTCGTTCCACATCAATGTTTGCTGCTGTGCGATTAAACTTTCCTCGATGGGTATTTGTTCTAAAATATCATTGTCGCCATCTTCATCAAATATGATTTCATCTTCAACGTCATAACTTTTATCGTTCAAAAAACCATCATCAACTAAAACACCGTAGGACTTGTAAAGAGGAGTATCTTTCAAATATCGTAACCACACTTTTATTTTTCTCTTGGTCACTATACCATACACGTAGCTAGATTTGTGAATTTTTTTCCTTTTAATGTGAACTGTTATTGCATGATCATCATCCACTTGTCTTGGTAACTGATGTATCATTGTGTTGACTTCAATTGGAACATTTATCACCTGCCCGTATATTCCATATTGACCGTGAACATGCCGAAGCCTTCGAATTTGCATAAATGGAATCCTTGGAGATATAAGTCTTTCGGTTATCAAGTCCAAAGGAAAGTCTTTAAGACAGTCTGGAAGTGGTGGATATTTAAATCCATTGTAAACTGATAGTGGTGGGATACGTTCCTTTTGAATGGCTGTAAAGCAAGTCGAACATATTTTTATTTTCAGTATAGCAATGTTTGAGAGCAATGTTCTTATAAATTCAATTTTTGGAGTTGCGTCGGTATTCTGCAAATATTTCAAATCTTTCTTAAACCACAGTCGGTCACAAATGTCACAAGCATAACCAAAGTCATTTTCAACAAAATCATTTTCAAATTGTCGATGAGCAGAAGAATTCTGTTGATAAGCAGAATATGTTTGAAGATGTATATTAGGTGGAGATGATTCAACAACTTGAGAACGAAAATGCCTTTGACGCACTCTGTCTTCGATAGAATCGTTGTTAGGATGTCTTGATAGACTTGAAGGTACATCTCTCGACAATACATCTCCAATTTGAGAACTACCGATAACTGGCGGAACATATGGCACACCTTCAGTAGACAAACCTGCAATTTGTGAGGTATGAATGACTGGCTGTCTATCCAGCACATCTTTGGCGGATGGGCCTGTTTGTAAATTTGATGTTCTTTTTTTATCCCGATATCGCTTAGAATATTCTTTGTTTTTCAGCTTTTGATTTCTTTCATCTTCTTTGTTCTTTTCATCATCAGAGAAGTAAGGCGTAAAGTGCAGCTCACGAAGATCAAGATGAATCCAATTATCTGTATTATTTGCTACAAAATGACAGAAAATAGTATCTTCATTTTTTGAAATTACGTTGAAATAGTGATAATGCACACAAATATTTTGATTGTAAATTTTTGCAAACAAGTATAAACAATCCAAATCTCCATACTCATTGTTACTTGAGAGTATGTTATATACTTCCTGTGGATTGTGGCAAGAGTTTAAATAAGGTGAATCACGTAATTGTCTTCTTAAATCACAAGTCGAAATTTGAAGTTGCAGAACACGAATGAGTGAGTGGAAAAGACAATTACCATCACCTGGAATATCTGTAGTTCTGTGTAGAATGACTTCAGGGGTAATGCATTCGTGACTCTCTTCATATATACGAAGTTGTTGCGTGAGAAAGTGATTTTGTTCGAGCTGTTCATTTTCTAAATTTTGAGAAGCCCTGCACTGCACAACATTCTCTTGGTCTTGATTACTGTCCAATTTCTTTTTTTTTCTGCGAAAAAACAAAGAAATCGTAAAATAAAATAAAATAATAATAAAATATGAATCATATATTTATATTATAATATTTAAAATATGAAATTTAATTACATTTGCAAATCATCCAATTTCTTTTGGAACAATTCTTCTACATTTTTCTTTAAACCTTTTGTACGTTGATAATATACCCTTTGATTCTCACGATGTCTTTTTCTTTTTCCTGCTTCTTTTATTTCCTTCGAATCTTTTTGCTCCAAATTTTTTTTACGCTGACGAAATGCCCTTTGGTATTTTCGATTTGTTCTTTTTTTCTTTCTCTGAAAAATGGAGATTATTTATTATTATCTTATTTCATTTATTTTTATTCGAAATTATTTTTTTGGTAAACCTACACCGCAAATGGGCTTATTGTGGTGTCATGAAAATGTAGGTTAATGCTATAAAGTATAAACATATTACAAATATTACATCTATTATGTGTAAATACAGACTCGATCGAAACCTAATCTTATTATTAAAATTGTATTTATTACTATTATTATTATTCGTTTTTTTACGTTTTATAAGGGACCGTTCAAGTATTACGTAATCACTAAAGGGGGAAGGGGGAGTCCAGAGTCTGCTTATTTTTGAAGTGAAAACTTCTTTAGCGGCGCTGAGCACTTTTTGTATGGGTAAAAACTTCCAAACTCGCGTCAGGGTCACGTGATGCTGATCGAAAAAGCGTAAGATCGAGGGGAAGGGAGATGAACTAGTATCTCCCACTCTTTCTACCGTGCCTGAGTGTGCTGCTCCTTTTAGGCGGCACAGGGCGCTTGCGCGAATGTCCGTGTGTGTTTATGTACAGCGTGCCACGCGTATCCAAGGATGGTGGCAGCTGATGGCTTGACTGTTGTGTATTCGTATATGTGAATTGTTTAAATTATGGAAATTGAACAAAGTGCATCTATTAATGAAAAAAGTGATGATGAAGTAGTGAAAGAAAATGAGTGAGTACTTTATAAATATGCTAGATGAAAAACTCTTACTTGGCTTTAGCCCGTAACTGCCGTCAAGAAAACCAGCTATAAGCTGAGCATTAGGGACCGTTCAAGTATTACGTAAGCATATGTTTCGTCATTTCGTACCCCCTCTCCCCCTTTGTAAGAAAATATAAGCAAATGCTAGACCCCCCCCCTTTTGCTTACGTAAGATTTTATGACAGTTTATACATCAATACTTCTTGACTTATAAAAAGTTACCAATCAATTACATTATTAATCCTACAAATTTATATAGGCATATAGGGATTATGATATCAAAATATATAAAATCATTTTAATATATTGTTGCTAATTGCATTAAACAAACCACAGAATACAAAATGGTTTAAATATATTGTTATTTATCACTTTGAACAATAAAACAAGATATACAAGAAGTCTTAACTTACTTAGGCATCATAACTAAAATTTTTGCCATAAATCATACAAATGTTGGAGTTCAATTTGGTGTTCATATTTTAATCTGATGTCCAGAATCCTTGAACCCATGTTTCAACATTGTCTGTTATAAGGTTTTCACTGGAACAGTGGCCTGGGGTATTGCAGGTTTCCGGTCCTTGTTCTGACAAGGGGGAGGGGGGAGTCACGACAATTCTTACATAAGCATTAAACAACGAAGCAACTACAGTTCAAATTCAACAAGCAAACAAGGACCGGAAACCTGCAATACCCCAGGCCACTGTTCCAGTGAAAACCTTATAACAGACAATGTTGAAACATGGGTTCAAGGATTCTGGACATCAGATTAAAATATGAACACCAAATTGAACTCCAACATTTGTATGATTTATGGCAAAAATTTTAGTTATGATGCCTAAGTAAGTTAAGACTTCTTGTATATCTTGTTTTATTGTTCAAAGTGATAAATAACAATATATTTAAACCATTTTGTATTCTGTGGTTTGTTTAATGCAATTAGCAACAATATATTAAAATGATTTTATATATTTTGATATCATAATCCCTATATGCCTATATAAATTTGTAGGATTAATAATGTAATTGATTGGTAACTTTTTATAAGTCAAGAAGTATAAACTGTCATAAAATCTTACGTAAGCAAAGGGGGGGGGGTCTAGCATTTGCTTATATTTTCTTACAAGGGGGGGGGGTACGAAATGACGAAAAATATGCTTACGTAGAAAAATATGCTTACGTAATACTTGAACGGTCCCTAATGCTCAGCTTATAGCTGGTTTTCTTGACGGCAGTTACGGGCTAAAGCCAAGTAAGAGTTTTTCATCTAGCATATTTATAAAGTACTCTCATTTTCTTTCACTACTTCATCATCACTTTTTTCATTAATAGATGCACTTTGTTCAATTTCCATAATTTAAACAATTCACATATACGAATACACAACAGTCAAGCCATCAGCTGCCACCATCCTTGGATACGCGTGGCACGCTGTACATAAACACACACGGACATTCGCGCAAGCGCCCTGTGCCGCCTTAACAGAGCAGCACACTGAGGCACGGTAGAAAGAGTGGGAGATACTAGTTCATCTCCCTTCCCCTCGATCTTACGCTTTTTCGATCAGCATCACGTGACCCTGACGCGAGTTTGGAAGTTTTTACCCATACAAAAAGTGCTCAGCGCCGTTAAAGAAGTTTTCACTTCAAAAATTAGTATTTAATGTATACAATATCTAATACAATATTTCTGTTAATAAGTATCTTGACATCTCTGATAGAAAAGAATAAAAACTCTTTTCCTTTTCTATCACAGGTGTCAAGATACTTATTTGCAGCAATATTGTATTAGACATTGTATTCATTAAGTAGTACTAATTTTTTCCTAAAAATCAGTTAATAAAAATGTCAATTGGTCGGATTTTTTTTATAAGTTACTCCATAGGATTGACTATTAAATGATGTAAAAAAATCGTTTTTATCGTTTGCGCATGCGCAGATAAAAATTATTTCATATAACTACTCATATTTCATAAAATATTTAATACTAGCTGACCCGACCGGCGTTGCCCGGGTCCCTATTAACAATATTAAACGAACTTGAAATTTGTATGATTTTATCATTAACTCGTTACATGCAGAAATGCATTGTCTGAAATACGTAGCCACTGACTGTGTGAAAAATCGGTTTTAAACACAACTAATATTAAGCTCTAAAAATACTCAAAATGAGCAATGAAAAACGCGGGAGGGAATATGTATCCAACGATTGCATGATTTTCGTGTAAAAAAGTTGATATTTACCCGTAAAAATCACTGTTAAGTCACGTAACTAATTATTATTTTCACATACAAATCCCAAGTGAATTATTTTGAATTTCAAACTATTTATATCACTCTTAAATCCGACTATACCATGAATGAAATCGATACACGATGGTAGCTAAAAGGTTGGTATGTAGTACTATAATTTCAGAGCTCTTTAACAAAAGTAAGTGTTATTTTTAATCAAATCTTGCGTATAGGTTCACTCTGTGTATAAATTCCTAACCTTAAACTTTTATACCGTAACCAGAACCTGTCTGTAACCTAACAGCGACTTAACAGTACCCTACCGTAAATTAAATATAACAGAAACGTAACCTAGCCTAAATGTATTCACTTTATTGTAACATATCCTTATTCTAACCGTAACATAAATGCGATTTAACTTTAACCTAAATAATATAATAGAAAAAAACCATTTTAAAAAATTACCATTTCTTCGTAAAATATGCTTCAGCTGTAATTCGTTTCTTTCAATTCGTTTTATTAATACAAAATTCCTTCCTCGTGCTTTTGTTTGAGACATTAAAATTTCAGCGATAAATGGTTTAATATTGCAAGTTACAGAGTAAGACACTTCTTACTCCGTGTTGCAAACCTTTTTTCGGTTTACTTTGCCTCCACCTATCTTTTTCTCCATGGTGTACAGCAACTGTGATTTAAAAAAAAAATCCTCATTTAAACTGACAGTTTGCCAGTCTAAGAATTTTAAAGGTCTGTCCCAGCTTTTTTAATTATTTCTGCGAAAATTTTATGCAACCAATCAACCATAAGAAAATGAAATGGAAAAAAAAAAGCGAAAAAAGGCGATTTTTTATGAGAGTGATCTTTGGAATTTAATTAATTACTCAGTTAATAAATAGAATTTTGAAATTCTGAGCTTCAGGTGCATCAGGAGAGACATTGGGCTACTCTCAAAAAAATTTTGAGCTTCGTACGTGATGTAGATTTTGCTAGCCATCGCAGACACACAGACACACACAGACAGACAGAGCGTTTTGTTCTTTTATTAGTATAGATATTTATATTCCATTTGCGCTACATTTTTTTTCTAATAGATTTTGTCAATATTTCTGATATTTGCGTTAAATTTGATCAAAAACCCTGCATGATATAAACAAAAAACATGCTAGAATTTTTGAATTCTTAAAAAAAAAATAACTTTTTCTCCATGAATATACATGCTATTCTTACAAAAATCCGTGAGCATGTTGTGCAGTATCCACGTATTTGTATTCTGATGCCATAAATTGTTTCGTGCATTTTCATGTACAGGGCGATCCCAAATATTTCTGTTATTCTTTAATTTTCTGTCGGCCCCCTAATTGCCCTGTTTATCAAATGGATGTTGATAAATATGAGGTCAGACATAATCTTCATAATCCTGAAGTTTCAGAAGAATCCGACGAGTATATTTTTAAATATTTGTCAAAATGTCAAAAATTGAAAGTTTTCAAATACTTATTGGTAGATAGTGTAGTTAGTTTGGGTACTATTAAATTCATATTCATAAGACAATAGGCTAAAGAAGAGTTTTTGTAGAGGTTTTGGAAATATTCTATTATAGCAGGGTTCGACAAGTATTACAAACTCCTAATATTTTTTGCTTTTCATCATACATCATACATTCAGAAAAGTAACCTAAATTTTAAATTTTAAGAATGAAATGTATGTTTAAAACAAAGAAATCACCAACGGTACAAAGAGATTTAAGCAAATCAGTAAGAAATTCACAGTCACATACTGCTGTTAAAGCATGTCGAAAGTTACAAAAGTAATTGTTAAAATGGCATAATACTCCATGAATTGACATGTACTATTAATAGTATAACAGACGCGAACGGGTTAATATATTTTAATAGTATTTATAATGTAAATATACATCAATTCATAAACTAAAGTTCATCTAATCAACACTAACAGAAATATACATCAACTCAAACATCCTTCTTTCAGTTATTAAATATTAAATTTTGAACTTAACGGTTATTTTTATTTATGCTGCGTAATTAGAATATCAAAGTTTGCTTGTCAGAATGATTTGCTCAGTGGGTTTAGCTCGTATCTAAAAGGGTTAAAATTTTCTACTAGAAAACAATCTTTTTATTTTCTTTCCAATCTTTTTTTTTATCCATTTGTTCCAAATTTAAAATACCATGCCTGGATTTTATATGTGCCTACGCTTATTTACATTTTTGTGTTTGGCGACTGTCTCAATATCCTGAAAGAGTGTCTGACTTTACTTGAAATTCCGAAAAGAAATAAAAAGATTAGAAAACTGAATGTAGAAATGGAAAGTTCAGCGATAAGTTTAAGTAGCTTTAAAATGAAGTTGATTTATAAGTACTACGCAAGTGTTAATTTAGCATACTAAAATATCTACAAAGTAGCCATAAAAATATAACAAAGTTTATTATATGAAAAAGAGAAGTAATTAAAAATAAGAAAAGAAAAAGTATTTATAGGCATGTGATTGTGAAAATGAATATTTTTTAAAAATCTGATTCAAATCATAACATTTCTTTAATCTCATATTATTACTAACATCTTGTTTTTTAATGCTGAAAAAAATCCTCAATTATAAAACTAAGCTTTAAAATAGAGGGGAGGAATTAGTTTAAGAAAATGGTGTTCCGATTTCTAATTTTATTCGATGTAATTTAAACATTCGTATTTTAATGTAATTAAGATTACTTAGAAGAATATTGAACTGGACTTATCTGTTGAAATGTATATAGCACCAGTCTTCTCTTCTTTTGGCCAACTGATGCCGTGCTTTATGTTTTATAAATGTAACGGTTACTACTAAGGATATATCCAAACCGAATTTCGGTAATCTTACTATTTTCGACCGAAAACGAAAATCAATTTTTACTGTAAATAATATATGCATAACTATATATAATTAATTACATGTGTTTGTTAAATATACTTAAGTAGTAGGAGAAGACCGGTTCAACGACCACAGGCACATCCGCATTTGCGCAATAGCGCGCAATCAAGAACCAGTATCTTCTTCCTCTTGATTGCGACAGTTATAAATCTCCTTTCGTTGTCTTTTGTTATAAATCTCATTTTGTCTTCCTTGTTCTCTTTTTCTAAAATATATTCCAGAATGTCACGGAAAAGAAGCTTCCGAAGCATTCAATGAGTATCAGTTTCATCAGTGACGTTTTTCTCTATTTTTGTGGGTAAAAATATTTGTATAATATAATTAAAAAATTATTATTTGAATATGTGTATATCATAATAATAAAAACTAACATTTATGTATTATAAAAAATAAAAATCCTGTATTTATTTTATTTTTATATACATTTTTTAAGACATGGATTTACCTTAAAATAATGAAACATATATTTCACAAAAAGTTGTTTATCTTAAAAAACTGAGCTGATAGAGAAAAACTAATGCCATATTTGAATTCAGGACATCAAATTCATATAAAATCAGCTAAAAATACCTCGGCACCAAAACAGCTGTTGACCAGTGTAATTGTTTGCTTTATATTAATACATAGGATTTTTTATTAAAGATAATTTTTTATATTAATAATACAGAAGCACATGTATTTTTATTACAATAATGAAATACCTATTTAAATATGAGAAAATATGATATTTTAAGAAGAAAGTTTTACATTTGAACTCATTTAATATTTTAAGTATCGTTCCAAAGTGATTTATATATGTACATATTAAACAAATAAACAACAACAAAAAAAATTAAAAAAGGTATACGCGTAAAAGAATTTCTTGATGTTTTTCATTCATTCATTCTTTTTTTTTTTTTTAAGTACTTTAGAAGTAAGTTTAAGATACAAATTATATTTTATAATAACTATATATAGTTATTATAAAATAACTACCTTTATTTTTATTTTTTTTAGAATATTATTTTTACTTAGGGCCCGACTTATGCAAGGGCAAGTGGGGCAACGCCCCGGACTCCCCCCCCCCTGAAACTAATCAGGATTTTTATTAAAAGGTGCCAAACGATTAGAATCAGCCAAAATGGCCAAAATTCATATATTTTCAAACAGTTAAGAAGATAGTGCGGTCCTCCTTCCCCTCTTTGCTTCCAGTATCCATTGGATAGAGTATCCATTTATGCAAAAAACAAGCTACATTATTAGACAACTAGTGATTAAAGTTTTATTATAACAATTTAGTATTCTGTAATAATTATAATTATTACAGAACACTATAGTATTCTGTAAAATATGCAATTATTAAATAAGAAATATGTATACTAAAACCTTTTCTGAAAAATTGTCAAACTAACAGTGCAAATTCCATTGAAATACATCCAATATAATAGATTAAAAATAAACCTTATAACATGTTGATATCACAATCTTGTTTGATAACAGCATTTTAACTATCGCGAAAAATATAAAGCAACTGATAAATCATTTTTAAATAAATAATAAAAAAAATTGTTAAAAAGTTAAAATCTTTAGATCCCTAATTGAATTGTTAAATTGTATCAAGCAACCTACCAACAAAAGTACAGTCAATAAAATCGAAGCACGAAATGCACAATCACGTTTTTTGAGTTACGCGCGTCAAGGTTGGTGGTCACATTTTAAATGCCGATCGGGCTTAATTAGATAAAATAGGTCACGTGATACATTTTAGATTTTATTTGAGTGACCGCAGATATGTATTTCTGCTACGAGAATCATGTTTTGAAAAGATAAAGGAATATAGTATTTGCATTTACCAATTTTGAACCATAAAAATAATTCAATAATTGAATAACGTTAAAATTCCCTTATTCGATAGCACCTACTCCAAGCAGAATCTTCTGAGCGCGCGCGCACAAAAAAAGCGTCTTTTGAACACGGCCTTACACTTTCAACGGGGGCATGCGATTTGTTTATTTATCTTTTGCTTTAATAATCGGTTGATTATATAAAAAAGTTCTTTTTAGAACTAGATTTAAAAAAAAATCTAAGATAGATTATTTTATAACGATGTTAACTCCTGTATCGAATGTTGAGTTTAAACGGGGATCTGGATAACATGCTAAAAAGCGAAAGTTTATGGGAAATCGTTATCAAGCCAGTCCTGTGTCAGTGCCTGTTTCTAAACAAAACAATATCCCTATGTCGACACCTAAAAGTGCTTCTTGTAAAAAGTTAGAAAATAACGCTTTAGATGGCATTAATGTTGACTATATGTTTCAAGGATATAGAATTATTGATATAACTACATTATTTAATGAAGTTAGTAAACATTTGTATTGCAAGACTTGTGGTGGTCTCATAGAGATGACAGAAATATTTATAAATGGCCTGGCATCAAAGTTTTCAATTACATGTAAAAACTGTGATAAGCTTCCATCTTTTTACAGTTCTAAAACACTGAATAATGAAAAAAAATACTCCAGAGATGAACAAGAGGTTTACATACGCCATGAGATGTCTTGGTCAAGGGCGGGCTAGTACAGTGCGTGTCAAAGTTTAAGCACAACAGAAAATTTCAAAATAAAATTTTATTAATGGGTGAAAGTTACTTCCCTTTTCACATAGCTTACAAATTGTAGTTTTAAAAAGATAATTAACAGATTCATGCTATAAAATTGATCTTAAATAATAAAATTTATCAAAATAACGAAAATGAGTGTGTCAAAAGTTTAAACACAGTAGTTTTTTAGTCTTTAGCAGAACAAGAATAAAAAAAATTAATGCTTGATTATTGCTCCTTTCTGCTGAATTACTTTCAAGATACGGTCTTCCATCGTTAAAATGAGGTTCTGTATTGTTTCTGGTTCATTTTTAAACCAAGCGTTCTCAATGGCATCTTTCAAATCTTTAACTGAAGAATACTGCTTTCCATTTGGATAAACTGCATGAGTGAGGATACCCTACATATTTTTTATAAAGTTTAAATCAGGACTAATTGCCGGCCATTTCAAAACAGACACTGTTTTCGACTTAAGCCACGATGAAAGTTGAGTTTGAGGCATGGATGGAAGCATTATTATGTTGAAATAACCATTTTTCTCCCCCTAAAAATCTCGGCAACAGGAAGCAAATGATTGGCAAGTGTCTCTTGGTAGTTTTCAAAGTTTTCACGACCACTGATGAATGCTAGAGATGTCTGACAATTGAAAGAAATGGCCCCCCATACCATTACAGAACTACCATTATGTTATCGGCTAAATACACTCCTATGTTCTTTGCGGAGATCATGTCAATAGTACTTAAACCCATCAGGGCCATCGAGGTTCCATTTTTTTTCATCACTGAATATGACATTCAGCCACTTTTCACCAAATGACATATGCTCTTTGGCCCATTGTAATCTAGCTTCTTTATGGTGTCGTTTGAGACACGGTAATCGAGCCATTTTACGGTATTTGATGTATTTGAATTCGAAAACTCTTCTATAAACAGTTTTTTTCGATATTTGTTCTCCAACTGCATATTTTATTTCCGAAAGGGAGTAATTACCAGTTGAAGCCAAATTTCTGATGCGACTATCTTCGCTCAAACTAGTCACTCGCGGCCTTCCTGAGAACGAATTCGTTTAAAATCCTTATCACGAGCCAAAATTTGATGAATATTTTGTTTTGACCTTTTTAATGCACTTTCAATTTTCAGAAACAGAATTACATTTTCCTCTCATACTCCAAATTTTTATCATCTCCTCTTCTGAAAATTCTTTCGACTTGGACATTTTGTACTAACTCAAAAACAACAGCGGACTGCTTCTTATATAGCCAGAAATTGTTTGCGAGCGCAACCGCTTACGTCAGACTCTAAAATTTGCATAAAAACGATTTTGTGCTTAAACTTTTGACACGGTCATTTTTCTTCTATTCTTAAACTCCATGGTTTGAAATAAAATTTAAAAGTTAATTTAAATGAATATGGTGTAAAAATAGATATTATTAACATATACAAGACAGATATTGAAATTAAAGATAATATTTAAAGTTTTATTTTAAAATTGCTATTGTGCTTAAACTTTTGACATGCACTGTATGAACACATTTTGCCAAGTAACGGATATGCCCCCACCTCTTCAGAAAGCAGCATATACTAGGCTATTGAGAAACACATCAAATGAAGTTTCGAAAGCTGCAAATTGTTCAATGACAGAAGCTGCAGGGCATGAAATTGGAGAAACGGGATATGCCAAAATTGCAATTAGCGGTGACGGTTCCTTGAAGACTCGTGGACATTCTTCAAAGATCGGCATAGTAAGCGCAATAGCTGCAGAATCTGGGAAAATAAAAGATATTGAAGTAATGTTATTATTTTGCAAAGGGTGTGAGAAGGAGAAAAAGTTAAAACAAAGCGATGAATATGCAGCTGTGGAAAATTTGCATAAAAAAAACTATGTAAAAAATCATTCTGGCTCAGTCGGAAAAATGGAGGCTGACGGAATGTTAAGGATTTTTCAACGCTCCGAAATAAAGCATAGGGCACAATATGTGAACTGTATAGGAGACGGGGGCACGAAAACTTTTCTAGAATTGCAGAAAAATAATACATATGGTCCAGATCTAAAAGTAAATAAAACTGAATGTGTGAGCCATGTGCAAAAGAGGATGGAAAGCAGATTGAGGAAGTTGAAAACCAATATGCGTTTTAAGAAATTAGCCGACAATAAGGCATTGAGTGGTAAATGACGCTTAACAAATAATTTAATGAAAAAAATAACGGTTTATTATGGGAATGCTATTAGAGCGAACAAATCGTCCCTTATGGATATGCGGAAAGCCATATGAGCAATATATTAAGCAATATCATAAACGCTCAACTGACGATGAAGCTCTCCATGATTGTTGCCCTATGGGTTTAACGTCGTGGTGTGAGTACCAGAGATTGAAAGCTGAAGGAAAAGAAGGTTGTTATCGCCATAAAAATGTATTACCAATTGCAGTGGTGGCAATATATTTATTCATAAAACCCATTTTTAGAGACCTATCGCATCCTGATATTCTTAGACGGTGTTTGGGGGGGGGGGGTCAAACTCAAAACCCAACGACTACAGAAAGCAGAAACAAAATATACAGAACTTAATTTAAAAATCAGACGTGCACGGCACTTGTTAAACACCTTAAAATTAGTACTGAAAGACCAGGAAGGTGATGTATATGAACCAGGAAATTTTTGAATTTATACCCTCTGGAAATAATAATGAGGTAAGTGTTTGATATGTTATGTTACTCTATTTCATTTATAAGAAATATTTTATACAGTACGAAGCCCAGAATCCTCCAAATCTAATCATAATTTGGATCCGAATCATAATTTGGAATCTTTAAATAATTTTCTGATAAAACTTAATGAGTTAGATTCAAGGATCAAGTTTACATTAAAAATTGAAAAAGAGGGTAGTTTACCTTTTCTTGATATCAAACTAATAAAGAACAATTATGATAATAAATTGGAGTGTACTGTTTACAGAAAACCATGCAGGTCTAACAATACTATTTCTTTTGATTCCAACTCACAATTTTCTTATAAAATTGCTGCCTATAGATTTTATATTAAACGTGCCTTCGAAGTCTGTACAGATAAATACCTGGAAGTAGAAATTAAAATGATTAAACAGATTGCTTTGGAGAATGGTTTCCCTCCTCAACTGATTAATAGTTTAGTTAATCGAGTAAAACAATGCAGACCGAAGACAGAATTAAGTTTGAATAAGTTCAGTTATTGCAAGTTTGGATATATACCACAAATTTACGAGAGACTGAGATATGCTTTGCTAAAATATAATATTAAATTAATAGCTAAACCTCCAACAAAATTAAAAGATTTAATTCATAACAAAGTAGATCCAATCCCAGAACTAGAAAAAGCAGGTGTTTATATGATTCCATTCACAACAGAGCATCAAAAAAGTTTATCCTATATTGGTCAGATTTCTCGAAAATTAAAAGTAAGACTGAGAGAGCATTTTTAGGATATCCAATACAACAAGCCAAGTAAGCCTTATCTAGAATGCAACAAAAAGAAAATATTTTTATAAACTTTAACAAAGCTAAAATAATCTTTTCAACATCCAACCATTACTCCTCCATTATCCGTGAATCCCTCGAAATTTGCTTAACAAAGATACTGTTTGCAATGACATCATTTCATATAATATTTCCACACTCTGGTACAATATCCTTGGTGTTTCGATGATTTCACCGTGACTTTGTTTATACACGCGGACTGGTTTTGCTTTTGTTTTGTTTTGATGTTTTCTATTTTCTAATCAATTATCTTCTTTTATGTTCCTTTGGAAATGAATGCGTGGGCATTCGAAAGATCTCAGTTAAAATAAATAAATAATATCTATATTATTACAACACCTTTTAAGTAGTTATTTGTATATTTTAATTTGATAGGTAGGCAGTCACTCTTTAGATTATATCCAAACTCAGCGCTGACTAATTACTAAACTATAATTTTTAGAGGTATGCTTCAACATTGCTTCAAATCTTGTTTTTTATGGTTTTCAAAGCCACTCACGTTTAGACACTTTTGTAAAATCTCGAAATATAATCTTTTTTGTAGTCTCTGGCTACTATAATTTATATTTAAAACAGCATTCTTGCTTTAACAATTAAAAAAATCTCATTCTGTTACTGCGAAACTTACCATGATAATTTGAATTTTATAAAGATTTACGATATTTTGAATTTTAAGAATTTTCAGCGTTTTTTGGCCTTGAAAACGCATCCTTTATATTCTTATGCTAAGAAAATCCTCAATATAAATATTTTTTAACACTTTGAAGGGCGGTGGGATATAATATACCCCACTTAATTTTAATTGCGAAATGCCACATTGACACCAGAATTCTGAAGTAAAAAAATTTAATTATATCATATACTTGAAGAAAAGCTTTTATCTATTTTGAAATAAATTTGTTTTTAAATTCTGGTGTCAATCAGTCATTTCAGCATTTTAAGAATACAAGTACTTTGTCCCTCAAAGCGTTAACTGTCATTTTTTTGTTAACATTTCAAATACACACATAAAATAAAATAAAATAAAATAAAATACTAAGGAAAGGTTAAATAAATTGAGGATTATGATTTTGTAGTTTTATTCAGAGAACAAAGATTCATGGATTTACGATATCTTAAGCTGAAACTTTCAGATAAAGGATTTTGATAAATATGTGCTGTAATACAATTGGAATATAAGTGTTTGTTATTCTAAAACGTATCTGAAATTCGGAGGGTCATTTTCCAGAACATATAGAAAATTCACTAGATTTAAATGCTTTGCGATGGATGGTTGGATTTTTTTTTCGCTTAAGACATTTCGAAATAGAAAGATTAGATAAAATACTTAAAAGAAAAATAAATTACGGAAACTGGCTGTTATGCTTTTTACCAAAATATTTTTTCTAAATTAAATATTATTAGAGGCAAAATGTACTTATTCATGCAATATTTAAGGACATAAATGTACGTCTGGATACTTATTAAAATATTTTTTTTCTATATTTTACGTGTATGTGTTAGTACGAATTAACGTTCTAATTCCAGATAATAAGTATAAATATTTATAACCCCCCTATCTCTGAAACGACACAAATTTAATTTGAGTGTTAAGATTTAAAAGGTATTTTTCTCTGCACACTTACCGTTACTATGTCTTTTTACCATACAATTCATGAATGACAGTAACTTTTGAAATAATTTTCAAATGGCTTTTATACTGTTTCATAAAATCAGGTAAAAATTTAATCGGGATTTAAAAAAAAGATCCTTGTTCCAGAGGCATGTGATTTGTAGATTAATATTCTACACTATATGAGATTTTGTTCTTAATGAAAACAATTAGTTCAAAAACTGGAGAATATAGGGCTCTGATGCAAGATGATGTTATGCAGTTGGCACGCATACAGCTTACAAAAGGAAAAAAAAATACAAAATGACTACTAATCGGGTTATGCTGTAGCTATTGAAAATCGTGGGTGTATGAAAAGAAATTCTCAATCTTTACCAGATCTGAAAGAAGCCATAGGTCAAGAAGTAACAATTATTCCCATCAGTATGCTTCTATCAAGCAAAACATCGCAACTGCATTCAGTATGATGGGAATATAGACCCCTTGCACGTGACGTCGCATACTTCATCTGGCGCCCAAATATAAGGCAAATGTGGTGTTTTCACATTTATAAAAAGTGATTTGCGCTTCATTCTTTAAATACTTAGAAAAATAATGCCTGAATAAGGAAAACTAAAATTAAACAGAAAGACCACAGGTACTTTAACCCTTTCCGGCACGGGCAAAATTGCTTAGTAAAATAAGAAATTATCGACTGACACCGGAATTCCCAAACGAATTTTTTAGATATTTTCAGATCCTTAATTTTAGCTTTTACTGTAAAAGCAAAATTTTACTAAAATATTATTGGTGCCGTTTGCAAGTTTGGAATTAAAATTAGGTATCCCAGACCGGGCTCAGTGTGCCGAAAAGGGTTAAACGGCAAACGGGGAGTCATGATGTTTTGTTTGGGCTCCAAATGCGCACCAGATTAGAGTATCAGCCGTTGCTATGACGTCAATGCAAGGCGTCTATATGGTTGTCAACATACTGAACATTTTGTAACTAGCAAATCTGCAGATCAGGAGCCTCAACGTCAGCTTTGATAATCAGTGTATCTAAACACACTTTGGATAGTGTTCATCTTCCTGTATACCGCCATTTATAGTTTTATAAGAATAAAATATACGAAGTTTTCAGAGATTGGAAGAGTTGAAAAAGTTTTTATGTTAGGATATTCGGAAATTTTCATGAAGTACTAATTCTGGTACTTTTCTTAGATAATAAAGTAGATTTCTTCAGGGGGGGGGGGCAGAGCCCCCCTGAATCCTCCGTAGTCGCATTTAATTTACATTTGTAACTTTCTATTGATTACACTAATAGTTATCGTAAATCTTAGATTTCTTTTTCCTCTTTGAATTATAAGGATAAGCACCAGTTTAAACAAATATTTTACATTATCCTAATATCTCTACTTACCTGTCAACTATACACATTTACATCTGATGTATCAGGAACTCTTGTAAATGTAAATTGAGTCATCTGATTTAGAAATCTAATGTTTTGTAATTTTTATTTCCTAAAAATGGTTTCGATTGCCGTTCTACAATATTCATATTTAAGATCTTATCTAAATACTAATAATCTCTTTGAGAGTATTAACTTACTAAAACCATCCAAAAATAGGAATTTTCGAAGACTTTTAAACTAACAAATAATCATTCATCATCGTGCCCATTGTCAATTAATTAAACAGTAAACGTAATTTGACGCAATAAAATATTTGTGTGATGGCCTTAAAATAGTATCCAAATTCAATTTAATATGTTAATGTTTCAAATACCGTTCATTTAACGCAAACTTATGTTTCCGATCAAATTACGAAAGTTTAAATAATCTTTTATTTTCCTCAGCCGGCTTTGCGGTCTTATCTTTCGTAATCTGAATTAGTTGAATGGTTTTTACACAGACTGCAAGCTGATACTGATGACTTCGTTTCCGCAACATTAAATAATGATAAATACATTAAATAGGCAAATTATTTTACTTTTCATGATTAAAAACAGAAATAATTAACCAAATCTTCCTCATGTTTTCTAGGTGACAATACGGAATTTCATATTTATATGACCTTGACATACCTAAATCATAAAAATGGGAAATTTTGTAACAATTATTATAAATAATTTTGAAAAAGAAAGTGCTAACAATATAAAAAGGAGGGCCTAGTAAGACCATAAAAATTGATGAATCGTTATTCGTAAACCGTAAAACAACATTGGGAAACTATACAAGTTTTTCAGGTAGCATTTGTGAAATTTGTATATGTACTCATTGCGTCTTATATAGTTTTAACAAAAACCCAACATAACAAAAAATATTTCAAAAGTTATTTTTAAAAATGACAAAATACTTTTAAAGATAAAAAAATGTGCTGTGAAAATCCAGCTACCAAACGACAATTTACAAGTGTTTCTACTATATAATTTGAGCTCCAGAGCCTTATTTTTTTAACAATGGCTGACAGAAAATAATTTACATTGATGTTATTATATTAAAAGTTTAGGTTTTATGAACGAAAATGTAATTTCCTTTAAAAAATAACATAATTATCATTCTATTTTCTGAAAAGAGGTGGCATCAAGAAGAAACATATGTGTCAAAAATATTTCTTCAAGCAATCTAGTTAATGTTTGGTTTTTAAGAATGAAAATATTTATTTCTTGATGAATGATGTCAGTTTCGACAGAAATAATTTTGCGGTGCATAATTTTGACATTTACTATCTATTTGTGTTTCAAAATTTACTATCTATTCTTGTTCTTATTGAAAATTTCAGTCAAAAATTAGACATTTCTGTTAGCTATGTGCAAACGATAAACCGTGAAATACTGATATTTTTTAATAATAAGAATTAATATCATAACACAAGTTCCTTTTATTTCAACCACAAAGCGTATTTGCTTTATTTTTGATTATATGAGGTCAAATTCACATTTATTTTCGTATTTTCGTTTTATTTCCAATATAAAGACGCATTCATATTTATATTTTATTTCTTGTCCCCTTGTACATGAAAATGAGCTACTTCGGATAAATTAATATTAGGGATTTCATTTTCTTGACAATGGCAAAAACAAATATTCTTAATTTTTATAGAAAAAATATTTATAATAAAGTCAATTTATTCCTTTTGAAAAGAATCAACTTTTAAATTTTTAATAAAAACATTTGAAAAAAAATAATAAATAGAATAGAGCCTACCTTTATTTCAGGGTCTATATCTAAACGTAAAAACACAAAGACATTAATTTCTTATTATTTATGTTAATTTGACATCAAACAATTATACTTTTACATTTACGATATTTTTAGATGTAGTCCGTTGCTAGGTAATAATTAGAAGAAAATTAAAACAATGAAATATGAACATTCAAAAGAAGTAAATTTATTAAAAGAAATATTTTATATTTTTGGAACGCATATATAAAACCCTTCATAATTTACACCGAATTTAAAAACTCTGATAAATGTAACATTAATAAAATTTCAAACTAATATGATTAATCCCTTGCGGCGCGGTAGTTTCATTGACATACCACTTAATTTTAATTCCCAAATTCCACATTGGCACCGAAATTTTGTTTAAAAATATTACGGTTTATTGAATGCGTGAAATCTAGCGTTTTCTTATTTACAAATAAAGTTGTTTTCAAATTCCGGTGTCAGTCATTAATTTCAACACTTAAGCAGCGAATTTGCCCTGCGTCGTAAAGGGTTAATGTATGATTCTAATTAAGGTGTTTCATGATCCATAATTTACCATTTCAATCCTTCAATGATAAGCCATTTTCTTTCACGAAATAAAATAGAAAAAATCGTCTGATTGCCATAAGAAAGTATTATTGCCGCAAAATAAGATATTCTATATTTCGCGAACGAATGAACGAAATATAAAAAAATATCTATACAGCTAAATCCGGTTACCTAACAAACATACCCACTTAATTTTAAGTAAATCGGACGCTTTTTACGACAGTTATCGCAGAACAGACAGACAGACAGAGGAAACTAAAAAAATTCGTGTCTCCTAAGTAAACCTTCACTGACGTTTCGGCAATTATAGTCATTCTGAAATAAAGTATGTCATTTCCCATCGCTTACCTTACCTTTTTTTTAGCAGTTCTCTCAATTTCCAGATATTTAACAAATTGTTTTCATGCTATACAACATCCTATATCACTATGATTATTAATCTGCAAATCACATGTTTCTCCGACCCACACATCTTTTTTTGTCGCCAGTTACTTTTGTTTCAAATTTCTGAATAACCCGTGTATTACTCGATGTTGGAACGGGAATTTCATTATAAAATATCTCTCATGTTTATTTGCAAAAGCATAAGTTTTCTTCCTTTTATTATTTTCTTCTTTTTTAAGATATTAGTACAAATGAATCTACTATATTTTCTTACCCGTCTTTCAAAGAACGTTTAAATACCTTTTGAAAATATCAAATAATGTTATATGAAAATAAATAAATTCCTTTTGATGCTGGATGTAAAATCGAATTAATTTGGCATCTCTTTTAAACATAAATAATTTAAATACTTTCCCTTTTCTTAAATGAATAAATAAATTTCATTTGTTAAGTGTTAATTTACAAATAAATGCGTAATATGGTTATAGAAACAAAGACAATCTCAAAGTCTTTTCAAATCATCTCAAATCAAATTTGATTAAATTATGACACCTTTTAAATTCATTTTTTTGCAAACGCAACATTTTAGTAGATGCATTTATTAAGAAATTGCATCGAATTGTTTATTTGTTAATCGGTAAAGACAGGAAATCTTTCGGAAAATGCTGTTTAAGTTGCTGTTTTGAACCGAATTTCGGAAAGCAACAGCGCATTCAATTTCAGATCACATTAACAGTTACGTCTGGAAATATGCTTTTATATTTAAAATGAGGGAGGTAATTTTGCGTTGTTAAACAAGGAAAATTTTGTTTTGAGAATCAACTTAAGAAGATAAAAGATGCATTAAAATAAGAACTTTTAACCTAAAATTGATATTGGAAGTTTTATAAGTCGTTTTAAATCTGATATTCAGGGTTGTTAAATATCCGGGTTTTTTCAGAAAAAACCCAACCCACTGTGTTTTTTCAGGTTTTTTTCAAGGTTTTGGGGGCTTTATCAGGGTTTTTGGGGGGTTTTATCAGGGTTTTTTCAGGTTTTTGGGGTTATTGGAGGTGGTTCAGAATGCTTGAAAAAATGTTTGAATGCTTGAATGTACTTATTACTAAATTTAAAGTAACTAATTGATTATTACAAATATATATAAATCAATGACAGTAATCAAAATTATGATAGATAAATTGATTATTAGTAATAATTTTTAAAGTAAGTATTTTTTATTATTACTAAATAACAGAATAAGCCAAGTAATTCTACATGTCTACATAATTAAATTAGGATTCTAAGCATATATGGTATTTTGTTATGAGTTTCTATTGTATATTATAGAACGGATTACACATCAAAGTATTTTTTTAATGGGAAAAAATTTGTTTGTTACTTATAAATGCTACAGAGATTAACTAACAATTATTTCTTTTAAAAATTGTGATGGTATAATTAGGACATTTCTTTTCTTTGAGGTGGGGGTGGGGTGATGGTTATAAACTTTATGAGTGGTGTACTGATATTAAGAAATATATTACACTATATTATATATGTAATATAAATACATTATATATGTAATTTAAAGTTGAAATTTTGAAAAAACCCACTTGGGTTTTTTTCCTGGGTTTTTTCAAGTGGGTTTTTTCAGAAAAAACCCACCTGGGGTTTTTGGGGCTGGGTAAAATCATAACAACCCTGCTGATATTACTAATTTTGGAAGATGATGAATTGATAAAGATACGTACCATTTACGGTGCTCAAAATCCTTCATTATTCCCACCAGTTATTTTTATTGCAACGTTTACCTTATTCAATTGGAGAATTTTCGAGATTCAACTGCACAAAATTTTCTGTTTTCAAATTTTGGTTTCTGTTTTCTGTGCAATAGATTCAAAATGATACATAATGTAAGGGAATGGTGTGTAAAATGGTGACCGAGAAACTTGATCGAATGCATTTAACCGAAAACTAGTGTAAATTTATTGAGAGCCTCGCTTTTTTTCCATGTTTTTACAGAAATTTTTAACAGTGAGGGTTTCAATATTTAGTTTCAGTATGCTGTTTTATAAGCAATAAAGAACAATTTCATTTGTCAATTTAACCTGTATTTGGGCAATTTCCCCAAAAGTGAACCATACCCTCAAAATATAAGCTATAAAATTTTTCTTTTTATGTATGACTAAGTACATTATCTGAAGTACAAGGTGGCGATATCTAAATTGGCGGTACTCAGTGCGTTCTGTAGTGCGATCCAATTGCGAGAATGGCACCAAATTTTGTAGGAAGATTAAAGAAGACGGGGGACGAAGGATTTCACGAAAAAAAAATTTAGTTCCAGTAGTCACCATTAAGGGAATATGTGGTGCTGTGTATTCGAAAAAAGAGAGTTTCAAAAAATGAAGAATCAATGCTGAAATAAAATTACCGTTTATTTAAGGAATTTAGCAATTTAATCCAAGCAGTTTATAAAAAGCTAAAAATTTGCATAAACACTGCTAAAGTTTCTTTTTCTACAATATTACTTACAGAGTCCCAAAGAAAGCAACAGCAGAAAAAGTTCTTTATTCAAATTTCATGTTACATCTTTTGGCCCAGTGACAGCTTGTTCTGTTTTAAAAGGTAAGTTTCTATTGTTAGAAGCAATTTCATTGAAAGTTATTTTTCATAATGTATCCTTCTTTAGTCGAGCGAGTTCTACCAGTAAAAATATTTTTACCTCAACCAGTGCAATGCGCCAGCTTCTCCTCGTGCTTTTAGAAATTACAAAAAAAAGCTTAACCCTTTCAGGGGCGGTGTTTGCAGTCTGCAAACACTTAATATTATTGTTCCAATTTCGAACTGGCACCAGTAAAATTTTAATACAATTTCGATTTTATAATATGCGCGAAAAACAGCTCTTGATTATTTTCAGATAAGTCTGTTCTTAAATTGTGGTGTGAATCAATTATTTGAACATTTCTGGAACAGAAATACCTTGCCCCTGAAAGGGTTAAATGTAACGGTTCCTTGTCAGTTATTGTTTTAAAAGCAATGGTTGAGAAATTTGAGAAAACAGATTCTCTCAGGTACAGTCAGGCAGAGGGCGAAAACCCGTATCACAGGATACAATCGAAGAAATGGCAACAGCGATTGTCGAGAGAGCACCAGACAATATTGCTACCTCTTCCAGCGCTCGTGGGATAGCTCGGAATCTGGATATGCCCTATTGTACGGTATGGAAAATCCAACGAAAAATTATCCACGTCTATCTGTACAAGATCAGCCGTGTACAAAAGTTACGTCACACCGAACATGATAAGCGATTGTCTTTTGCGCTCACTTTTCTTGCCAAACTGGAGTTGGATGATGCTTGACCGTGTAAAATATTATGGGGAAACGAGGCTCATTTTTACCTGAATGGAACTGTAAATACCTAGAAATGCCGAATTTGGGATAATAAGTCACCAAGAGCATTCAAGGAAATTCCTTTGCATTCACCAAAGGTAACTGTTTGGTGTAGTTTCACAGCAGATACGATCATAGGTCCATTCTTTTATAAGAACATTACTCCGACAGGACCTGTAACTTGTTCTGTTACCGGAGACAAATATCACCAAATGATAAACAACTTTGTTATTCCGGCACTTCAGCAAAGACAGTGCCTGGAGAAAATAATTTTCATGTAAAATGGAGCTTCTCCGCTTATAACTTTGAAAACTACAGCAGCTGTTACGACGGAAATTCACGACAGAATGAGTCTTTCACCGCTGTTTCCAATTGCATGGCCACCTTGGTCCCCTGATCTTACACCCTGCCACTTTTGGCTATGGGGTTACCGAAAGTCCAAGGTCTATCACGGAGTTGTCCAGGACCTGGCTACGTTGAAAGATAGCATTTCACAAACAGTACGGGAGATTCCTGCACACATGTTATGTCTGTAAATACTGTGCACAGAATGCAATATATGGTCAACAAAAACGGCGGCCACATCGAACCTAAGTTGGATGTGCTAAATAAACGGTAATTTTATTTCAGTATTGATTCTTCTTTTTTGAAATGCTCTTTTCGAATACACAGCACCACACATTATCCTGGCGGTGACTTTTGGAAGTAAATTGTTTTTTCGTGGAATCCTTCGTCCCTCGACTTGTTTAATCTTCCTACAAAATTTGGCGCCATTCTCGTAATTAGATCGCGTTAAAGAACACTCTGAGTACCGTCAGTTTAATTATGGCCACCGTGTAAATATGGATATATATATATATATATATATATATATATATATATATATATATATATATATATATGTCAACATTTAAACGGAGGGTGGTTTGGGGTCTGGGGTCATGATCGGTGAAAATATACCAAAACTTTCCGAAAGTGCTTAGGCTGCAATAAGTAGCTTTTTACTTTTTGTAATGAAAATTACCTAAAAACAGGTGTGAGCTTCATCTTTCATTCTTTCCTCCCCCTATTTGTGTATGAGAAATTATAATGTCACTTATATTGTGATTATATGTGAACTTTGATGCACTTTGACTTTCTGTTAATTAAGAATTCGATTTTTGTAATACAGCGTATGATGCATAAGATGCCGAGTGTAAGTATCGCAAGCTCATAGCAACAGACAGCCTCAGCTTTTTCTCACGACCCTAGCCAAGTGACCTAGATAATCGCAACATAAAGGAAGAAATAGCTCTGCAGGTCTAACGCTGAGAATTAAAATCAAAATGTAAGTGTAAAAGAATAGTTGTTCATTGACTCTTGGAGACAGTAGACCTCCTGGCCATAGGATGTAATATTCGTAACTCGGCTAGCAAGCTGCGAAGTTTCTAACCTTTCTTTTGTATATAGTCAAGTGTGTAACTGATATCATAGCCAAGAGTCTAGGGTAGATGTGCCAGTAATGGACCCCCTTAAGGAATTTCTCTAAAAAATAATTTTTTATTAATAGTTATAATAATTGTATTCCAATTTTTTTCATATTAGATTAATCTTTCAACAATATTTAACTAATCCCATAGTTACATTTCCCAATAGAAATAAAAATTTAATTTTAAATAATAGAAATATGTCTAAACACCCAAAAGCCCAGTAATGGACCACCTATGTTCCAGTAATGGACTGCCTATGTTCCAGTAATGGACCACCCTACAAAAAATAACAGATAATTGTTTTTAGGTGCTTTCGTAATTATGTAAATACATAGCACCTTTTGTTGTCGTTCAGTCCATCCATCTGTCTGTCTGTCTGTCATTATGTCTGTCCGTTTGTCTGTCTGTCCGCATATAACAACGCAAAAACTATCCAATCGAATCGTTTGTAATTTGAAATACATAATTATTACATAATTTTGTCGAGTTCTTTCAAATTTTATGAAGATCGGATAAATAGATCAATTACAGGGAAAATCAAATGATTCCGTTACATTAGGGTCAATGGGGAAAAAAGTTTAAAATGCATTTTAATCGTTTGAAATTTAAAACATATAATTATTACATATTTTTGTCGAGTTATTTTATTTCAGATCTTATGATAATCAGATGCATAGATCAATTATAGGGACAGTATTCCGTTACATTACAATCAATGGGGAAAAAAGTTGCAAATGCATTTTAATGGTGTTACACTCATTCAAACATAATAAAATTGACATGAACCTATGACGTATATATACTAAACTATAAATTCTGTACAATCTGAGATGCAAAGAATATTTATTATTAAAATACGAGGCCACACAAAAGTATTCCACTACATAATGTTATACAGGGAAACATTGTTTGGGGCATATTTCAATTATATTAAACTGTGCCACATTTTATTAATATGATATACGTTGCTGAGGTGTAATGAAAATTACTTCCTGTATGTTTATAGGAACACAAAGAGTTCAACCACTGTACTGTATCCGAAGTATTGTCTACAATATCAGGAAGATCTGTATATTTTTAAAACTTCGTTATCGTACGAACGCAGCTCATTTGCTACGCTTCACCTGCAATTTCCAACTTGTTTCAATTGTATTTTGCTCCAGAACTTAATGAAATCATACTAATAAAACAAAATATTAAAACTTAAGTTAGAAATTCATTACATTAAAGGATTTATAATGGAAAAACATAAAACAAAATATTTAAATTTAAGTTATGGATTTATTATAATCAAGGATTTATAATATGGATGTAAAACAAAATACTAATGACATTATTAACTGTTTATTATTAACTAACATTAAAGGATTTATATTGTAAAGATAAAAAACAAAATATTTAAATTTAAAGGAAATATAAGGTAAAGAAAGTGTTTTACTGAAATCAAGTTTAGGTAAAATAAGGCATTAAAAAAAATCTCCAATCTTCATTCATATCATTATCTAAATGATGTGCTGTGCAACTATGAAATATAAATAACAGATCTTCAATTTTATCATCACTTTCCGATAGTCCAAACTATTCAATATGGAATTTTAGAATGCATTTAAAATGATAAATGTTCTTGCACTATCCAACCATTTTCAGATAATCATATAGCCCATCAATTTGTCACAGATTGATTCCACAATTTCCCTTCAGAGATGCTTATATGGATATATTACCACAAATGGAACAATCTCATTATTTGCTGAAAAGCATCCCATAACAGTGATTTGTTCTTTTTCGTTATTTGATACTATATAATACACATCTTTAACTGATTTTGGTCCCAAAAATTTTCTTGTTTTAAGAGCACAAAAAAACCTTGTTTTAACCTTATTGAAAATTCTCTCTGTATGCTTTAGAATTCGGAAGAAAATATTAATAATATCTTCTTCCAAATATGATTTTACATTTCTGAACCAACTTAAAACAACTTCTTTTGTAACGGCACATCTAGATTTTCTCAAATGTTCTGCTTGTTTTTTGTGTTAATTTTGAATGACTTTTTAAAAACAGCTATTTATAAAAAAATTGCCTTTATTAAATTCTAATAGGTAAAATTTAAGCATTAAATTTGATTATTTAGCTTTTCAGTTAAATCAAAAAATTTTATCTCTACTGAAATTACACTTTTTGTATTGGTCACTTGGGTGGTCCATTACTGGAAAATCACAAAATAAGCAATCCAGTAATGGACCACCCCTCCTAAAATCTTAAAAATAAATAAAATTTTGTAAATGGCCATTGGTATATTAAATTCAATGTTTTATATTTCTAACCAAACAAAAACATTCAATTTTTACGGAAAAATAAAAAAGATATAAACTAAGTAAGTAAAGTCAGCTGTTAGCATCTTCATTAAGATTTTCAGTGAAAAACAGAAAAACTGTGAAACTTTATTTTCTGCTTCCTAATTGTTTTGACGAAAAGTGTAAAAAAATAATCCAGCTTATAACGCATGCAAAGTGGAGTTCAGAAAAAAATAATAAAAGCTTAACTATTATTTATTATTTTTTTATAAACCAAAAAGTGCGAGGTGGCCCAATACTGGAAGGTGGTCCATCACTGGCACATCTACCCTATATTAAATGTTATTCAATTTCAATTATGCTTCTTCAGTACCAGAACTACTGTCTTCGTATTTCACATGTATGTTTATTTGTTTTAAAGAATGATAATTTATTAGATTTTAAATTGATAGCTATGGCTGCTGCAACTTTACTCAAGAGGACCGTAATTTTATTGTACGACTTTTCGCCCATTAATGAAGGTGTCTTTTATTGTAGAAAGTGACAAATAAGATGTTAACAAAAAAAATCTAAAACTTTATGATAATCTTCATGGGAAAATTACGCAAACATTTATTTTTTATTGAATGTTTCTTCCAAAAATAAGGAATGCATTATCTTAAGGCTTTTCTTAATTCAAATCTTGTTACTTTGTACCATAACTTCAAAAGTATTTTCATTGACACAGGATATTATAGACATGTTGTTTTAGGTTCTAGATTGCAGAACAGTTTTGATTATACTTTCTGTATATTTTTTCCACCAAAAAATGTCGGAACATGCGCTTTCAGGAAATTTTCACTTGACTATTACACTGATTTGTTCCTGATATAATACATTTAAAATTTAACATTTCAGCTTTATTTACTTATTTGTTTTTCTCAAAATGTGTATTTCGCTACTTTGAAATATTATTTTTGTTTTGTTTCTGTATCCTTATATTTCTTTGTTGCATTTTCTGAAGAGACAGTATTTTGAGAAAGTTAGAGACTTCAAGAGAGATAAATGAATAAATTCTGGTTAACATAGTGAAAGTCTGATGAAATAATTAACCACCCATGAGACAAATTCCTATATTTTACCTATTAAGAAAAAATATTCTAAAAAAATTATGATTGTAATATATTTGGAATTGGCTTTATGTTTTCTTCAGAAGTTTGCATTTTTCTCTGAAGCCACAGAAAAAATAAAAATAAGAAAGAATATTCTTTTATATTTTTTTTTCTACTACAATTTTAATTTTGTACCTTTCTTTGCATCTTTATTCGAGAATATATTTATATGACTCAAGGAAAAAATATTCAAGAACATTTAAAATATTGCCCCAGTTTTCAAAGAAAAAACTACATTTTAAATCCCACAACTACTTTTTCCTTTACACAGAAGGAAATAATTGGTTATATTCTCTCGGAAAATTTTTTCAGGAGATTTATGCCAATCTTTTCGAGCACGAAAAAACAGTGATGAATAAAAATAAGGATAACAGCTCAACTTCATTCGCTCTCTATGACGCATAAAAGCTAAGCAATGTGACTATATAAGAAACTTAAGTGCTACAATCAATTCTTTTCCAATAAAGCCACCTGGGACCTGAAACTTTCAACCCCACTAGGTATCAACCTTTCTAGGTATCAAGATTTATTTTTAAATGGTCATTTTTTATTTTAATCTTTTATAGTATTTTTACTAAAGAAGAGTTATTGATTTTTAAAAATAAGCTAAATGTCCATTATTTAACTTGATATAACCTTGTTGCAGTAAAAGTGATGATATCAAATTCAAGACTATATTTTTAATTTTCATACCATTTCTTTCACATTTTTAAGTATCGCAATTTTCAAAAAGAAAAAGTTTATTTAATGTTTAGTCAATGAAATTATTCGTGCCGATGAAACATATCATTTTATCATAATTTTATAATTTGACATGTGTATTTCCACTGGGATTGGATGAATTTTAATTTTTATGAAATATTACATAAATCGTTCAGAATATTTGACAGAAAGAATTAAAATTACAAGCTAATTTTAAAACAGGAAATGAAATTACCGATTCGAATGTTACATTTATTAATTTGAAATGTAGACTTGAAAATAATATATTTATTCTAAAAAATACAAGTTGCATTGAATTGCAATTAAAAAACAACGATTTATATTTTTTCTTTAATTAAATTTAAATATATACATTGCGATGGCTTAAAAGAAAAAAAAATCCCTGTCCCTTTGGCGTATTGGCGGAGGGAGATTTCGAAGAGTGCTCATTTCAACAACAAAAAATAAAATATGATTAGAGCTAAAACCAGTTTAACAACTTTATTTGGCCGCTTTTGAAAAATTTTTAATTTCATTTTTCTGTAAGAACTGGTTTTGTCAGAATCATCTTAAGCGAAATTTGGCTCAAATGCCCGTTTTGACAACATATTTTAAAATATATTCTGACTTTATTAACCCATTAACGCCCAGCGTCCTCTTTTGAGGACGGTTACAAAAACAGCAAGAAAGCGGTTTTCCCACCAGTAAAGAGGAAAATAAATATATACCTTCTTTCACGAGACAGAATTCGCGATAAATTTAGATAAAAGTTAATTTGATTTTAAAAGTGGTGGGAAAGACAAAATTTACATTTTAGCGAAGAAAATAATTCGGGCGTTAATGGGTTAAAAAATCGACCAATACGCACATTATATAGTTCCTAAATAACAAAAACTGTTAATTGAATGCCTTTGAGAGCAAAATTGAGTTTAAAAATGAGTCATAAAATGACCAATTTTTTATTTGAATACATCATCAATTCTTTAATCATGATCGCTTAGGGAAATTTTGTGCGAAGTACCCAATTTGACAGCTTTAAAAATATATATTTAGCCTTTATCAAAAAACTCACCAATACGGCACATTATGCAGTTCCTAAATAACAGAACCTGTCAATTGGATGCGTTTGAGAGCAAAACTGAATTTAAAAATGAGTTAGAAAAAACGCAATTTGTTATTTGAATACTTCCTCAACTTTTTCAATCACGATAGCTTCGGGAAATACTGTTCAAAATACCCTTTTTGGCAGCCTTTTTTGAAATATATTCTGCCTTCATCAAATAACTGGCCAATACGTCACATTATATAGTTCCTAAATAAGAGGATCTGCCATTTGGATGCGTTTTAAATCAAAAATGAATTTAAAAATGAGTCAGAATATAAGCAGTTTTGATTTGAGATTTTTTTTCTTCAATTCTATTTTAGTTTAATTTATTTTTGCTATAAGAATTACTCCTATGAAAAACTTGTTAGTATAAAAGTTGTGGGTATTATTCAGAAGATGTAAAATAAATTTAATTAGATTTGAAAGCTTAAGAATGGACTAAGTTATGGATTTTTTTCTGTTTCTACCCCACTTTATCTTTCCGTTTTTAATTTGTTTCGTCGGTAAATGTTGACTTTTGTCCTTTTGTCGGTAAATGTTGACTTTTGATTGTAACCAATCAAAAACTTGAAAATACAAGTTTTAGATAATTTTAGGAATATTTATAAAAAAAATTAGTTGGATTTGATATCTTGAGAATAGACGAAGTTATGAATTTTTTCTCCCAAAAACCCTGTTTTTTTGCCCCTTGAGCACATTTTTAACTTCATCAAAAACCTCTCATGCATAAACTTTTGGCCCATTTTTTGGAAGTAATATAAACTTTAAACTGATTCTATATCTATTTTAATTGAGAAGTTATGGCGTTTTTTATGTTTTCAGAAAAACCCTCCCTATCTCCACCCCTTGGTAATATTTTGCCCATTAATGAACTCGACCGAGATTTTATACTCCTTGATTTTATGTATCAATTAGCTGACCCACCCGGAGCTGCCCGGGTTCGTTATAATATATTAAACTAACCTCAAAATTGTGATTTTATCTCTTACTCGAAATACGTGGCCACTGACTGTGTGAAAAACCGGTTTAAAATAATTAAACAACTAAATTTAGAGTAACAAATATTCAAAATGACTTCAATGGGAAACGGAGGAGGAAATATGTGTTCAACAATTGCGCAATTTTCGTGTTAAAATGTTCATTTTTATCCGTAAATATCACTGTCCCGTCACGTAACTATTTATTTTTATCACATCAAAATACTAAGTGAAATATTTTGATTTTCAAAGAATTTATATCACTCTTAGATCCGACTATACCGTGAATAAAATAAATAATCAATGAATAGGCAAAATATTAATATAAAGTAATGCAGTTTCAGAACCATAATACAAAATTAAACATGTTTTAATCAAAATATGTGTAATGTTCACCCTGTGGTTAAAATCCTACCCGTAACCTAATTGTACTGTAATCGCAACCTATCTGAAACTTAACTGCAACTTAACCTGAACCAAAAAGTAACTTTAATATAACATAAAACCTAACCGTCACTTTATCATAACTTATCCCTTTTCTGACCGTAACCTAACTGCAACTTACCTTAACCTAACTGTAACTTAATCATAACCTAACTATAACGTAACCGGAATTTATATATAACGCAAGACTAACCGTAAAATAATTGCAACCTAACTGTAACACAAATATAACCTACTGTTATCTAACCGTGCCAAATTCTAAAATTAACATTAACTATAAACTAACAATTCTAACCACGTACGTGCTACAATGAAATTTAATTCCACTTTTTCCCGCTACGGAGCGCAGTATCTTTTCTACGAAAATCCGACAGGGATCACAACCACCTGCGGTCGGATATAATAGGCGTATAATGCACGATTTGCAGAATGGTACAGTTTCACTTCCCATCACCAGAATGAGCATTTTTTTCGTAAAGAAACCTAAATCCGTTCGATAATCCGATTTTCATTCTTTCCGTAGATATATTACCCAAAGGAAAGGGGATAAAAACAGCAATTTATGAAATTTGTTGAAATTTCTATTCGGAAATAATGATAATTAAGAGTCCAATATTAATCAATAAGAACCTCCTACACTGTTGCTGCATTCTCTGTAAAATATATTAGTTCTACATTTCAGCTCCAGGAGCTTACTAATTCCTTAATAAACCTATATCCGAAGGAAACTTCGGTATTAAGCTTATTCGTACATAAATTAGTCGAGAGGGTGAGAAAATCCAATAAGAATTTAAGAAATTTAGTGAAATTATTGTTCGGAAATAACCACTACTTATAAATAGAGGATGAAATATGTTCTGTACGAATATCCTACACAGATTCCCACTACCTGCAGCACTGTATGGCAGGTGTGCGTTAAACTCGGAACAATATTTAGTGTTTTGTGTTTAAAAATATCTTTACAAATAACAAGTCATGCATCAAACACAAATTATGAAACATTATCCAATACATTCAGAATAATTTAACAAACTGCACCGTTTAAAAAATTAAAATATTACTTCCCATTTCACCATGTGAAAATATATTAAGCATTTAAAAACCGAATTTCATCTGTTCCCATTTGCATTCGGAAAATGATCCGAAAATTTTAGAACCCCTATATATGATACATCGATTGGTATATATTAACAACATGCATTCCAAAATTTAATTCATTTAAGAGATACATACATTTCAGTTGAAAATTCCCCTTCAGCAATATCCTCTAATAAGGAGAATGGTAGGCAAATACTTTTGTTCTGCCCTGTGTATGATGTATAGAATTTATATGTAAAGATTAATATGGAAAAAACTAATTACATTTAAAAGCGCATACCGAATTTTAAAACGAACAACAAATATTAATCAAAGACAGTTCAGTAACCCTTTCTTTTGTGTATCCCTGTAAATTAATAAAAAAATGCTATAAATGTTCTGTTTTGATGTAACCGTAATTAAATTCATTGATTTATATTAGTTTGAATACATTAGAAATAGCGTAATGTCATTAAAGTACGTTCCAAACGATTTTTCTCCATGTATCATAATGTAAACGAATTCTTTTGAATGTTCCTGTAAATGAATCATATGACATACACACTTCATATGGATTACCAAACATGCTTTGGTGACCCTAAATAGGCTTTATATATTGCATGAAAATCAGACTATATTTACAGAAGTTAGAGCGTGGGAAGGCGGATCGACAAACCGATTGCATAAGCACTTTTCAATTTTCTTAGAAAGTGCTAAAAAGACAGATGTTTCTTAAACTCCGATAACTGACTATAATTACGAAGTAAAAATATTCGATAACCGCTTCCAAGTCGCCCAATACTCCTTTATCTATAGAAACATCCAAAAACAATTTATTTTCTATTTACAATTTATTTAATACATAAAGCATTTCGAAACCGAATTTCAGCTATTTCCATTTACATTCAGAAAATTATCCGAAATTTTTATCAACCCTGTATATGATATTGAGATTTGTATATATTAACAACATGTATTTCAAAATTTAATTCATTTAAGTGTACATATATTTCAGAAAATTACCCTTCAGCAATTTTCTCTAATAAAGAAAATGGTATGCGAATACTTTTGTGCAGCCCTGTATATCAATTAAGTATAGGTTTTATATACAAAGAGTATTATGCAAAAAACTAATTAAATGTGCATACCGAATTTTAAAACGTACTCTGCAGCAATTATTATGCAAAGACAGTACTGTAGCTGATTTCTTTTGTGTGTCCCTGTAAATTAATAAAAATTGCTATGATTTGTCTGTTTAGTTTAGTCGTATGAAAGCAGGTGATTCATATCCGATTCAATGCATTTGAAATTGCGTATTGTCATTAAAATACTGTCCAAGCACTTTTTCCGCATATAGGGTAACATTCCCAGTAATTGGCACATTAAGAATTTGTCTTTAAACTTACTTCAATTTTCATAACCAAGAAATAAAATATTTACTTGCAAATATTTTTAAATCAAAGTATGCATATCTGTGCATCTATTTTGCCCACTAAAAGCAAAAATTTTTGAAAAAGTATTTTTATAAAAATATATTTATAAAAAGTTGCTGTAGTCACCAGTAATTGGCATCTATAGAGCATCAATGTATGACACCTTGTGATCCAGTAATTGGCACATGTTTATAGATAAAAAAACTTTATATTTTGCGTTGCGTTTAATCGCTCTAAATGAATTTATTGTAGATGAAACTGCCATATTTCAGGTTTTTGAGAGTAAAAAATCAGCATATTAGTCTGAATTGTGAACACTTTAAAACCATACAATATATTTATATTAATACCCAGTAATTGTCATGCTGTTCCCAGTAATCATCATATGAAGCTTTTTACTGAAAATATTTCATATTTTCAAATTAAAACAACTGATAAACAAAATTAGTCTATAACTTTAAAGTACTGCCAAAATAAGTGGTTTAATCTCAAATCTTCCGATTCCCTTGTAATTGGAATAGATGCCAATTACTTGGAACTAGCAAAATTGAAGCACCATTAATTAACATCTATCATTATTTCCGAAATCCAAATATTTGTGTCAAAAATACTTTTACACAATTAAAGTAACCCTTTTCAACTAAACAAAACTGTTGTCAATTAAAATTTAAAATATATTATAAATCAGATTATAATGAATTGAAAAGCATGCCTTTCTTAAGCCAGAAAAGAAGCATTTGCAACAAAAATGGCTAATTTGATACAAACTATAATTGTTTCGCTTTCCTAGGCACTATTGTCATCTAGTAGCATAAATCAAAGTTATAATCTTTAAAGTAATAATGCATATAACTGGTATATGGTCTTGCATTTTTAAAAGAATGGATATAAATCTTATTTTAGGACATGTTTGTAGGATGTGCCAATCATTGATGCATGCCAATTATTTGGGATGTTACCCTACCATAAAGTAATTGATTTTTTTGAGTGTCTCTCTAAATGAACCAATATTCGTACATACTTCATATGCAATACCAAAAATGCTTTAGTGATCCTAAATAAGCTTTATCAATTGCATAAAAATCCGAGTATATTCACGGGAGTTACAGTGTGGACAGACGGACAAACAAACTGAATGCATAAGTACTTTTCATCTTTGATGAAAAGTGCTAAAAAACACTTTTTAGAGGAAAAGAAAATTTATCATTAATATTATCGAAAATGAGAATTTATATTTAAAATATTGCTACTCGCAACAGCAAGATAAAGCATTCGAATGCAAGGAATTATTTTTGCCAACATCTAATTTTTATTGGTAAAAGAGTCAGTAAGATCTTTTCTGATCTTTTATTTAACATTTAAAAACCATATGTCTTGCTATTTAAATAGATCAGTTTCAACTATGCAATTATTATCGCTTAACCAATGAAAATTGAGGAGAAAACAGAAAGATGAACAACATGAATTCCAGGTTGTGAAATTCGTTGCGAGGTTGTGGCGTCATTTAAACTAATCTATTCTCTTAAATATTCAGCATTATTAAATGCGTTTTTAAAGCAAGTGTTTCAACTCCGTGCTAAAATGTAAAGTTTAGGTGAAAAAACAGTCACTTTTGAAAGGTTAAGCACTCAAATTCGTTTATTTATTCCTGTCTCAGCTTTTTAATTATTTTTTTGAAATTTTTATGCAACCAACCAACCGAAAGCAAGTGGAAAAAAGAAATGTATTTTCTATAAGTGACTCTGTATGAGCCAACCAACCGAAATGAGCTTTGAGAAAAAAGGGGAAAAAAGGCATATTTTTGATGAGAGTGATATCAAAGTTTTAATTAATTACATAGTTAATAATTGGAATTTGGAAATTCTGAAGATCAGGTACATAAGGAGGGATTTGGGGCTACTCTCACAAAAAAATTTTGAGCCTCGTACCCAGGGCGGTAGCTAAGGGGGCTAAAATATTTTGAGTCCCCCCTGGAAAAGATTCCAAGGTCACTAAATGAATTTCTGTTCCGAAAATCCAAATTGAATTCGGTTCAAAAATCTAATTCAGTTTTGAAGTCCTTTCATAGTTTTGCAGAGATACTAAATTGTATTTAAAATAAGCGTTTCAACACTCCCTCATCTTATTCGTACATTGGAAGCTAACATGATGTTTAATTTTGCAACAGTTATACACCCAAATTTTTCATCCTCTACTTTCCTTAGTATAAAATGAAGTTATTACAACAGTTTAATAAGAAACGTGGTACCTACAATGTGAATATGCACTAATTTATCTTTCTGCGTCAGAGACAGAGAAAAAAAAAGTTATGCGCCCCTCCCCCTATACTTCACTTCTAGTTACGGCCCTGCTCGTACTCTGCTCTTTGTAGATTTTTCTAGCCATCGCAGACACACACACACAGACAGACAGAGCGTTTTGTTCTTTTATTTAATATAAGATAAGACTAGCTAACCAGTCCAACGGTCCGTGATAATAATATCAAACGAACCTGAAATATGTGATTTTATCTCTAATTCGAAATACGTGGCCACTGACTGTGAGAAAAATCGGTTTAGAAAAAATAAACAACTAAATTTAGAGTAACAAATATTTAAAACGACGTCAATGGGAAACGGAGGAGGAAATATGTGTTCAACAATTGCGCAATTTTCGTGTTAAAATGCTGATTTTTATCCGTAAATATCACTGTTCAGTCACGTAACTTTTTTTTTTTCACATCGAAATCCTAAGTGTAGCATTTTGATTTTCAAAGAAATTATATCACTCCTAGACCCGACTATACCTTGATTAGAATCAATAATCAATGATTAGGTAAAAAGGTTAATATATAGTAATGTAGTTTCAGAACCATAGAACAAGAGTAAGTATATTTCAATCAAAACATGTGTAATGTTCAACCTGTGGATAAAATCCTAACCGTAACCTAATTGTACTGTAATCGCAACCTATCTGTAACCTAACTGCAACTTAACCTGAGCCAAACTTAAATAGCTATAAACGTAACCTAACCATCACCTTATCATAACTTATCCGTTTTCTGACCGTAACCTAACTGCAACTTTCCTTAACCTAACTGTAACTTAATCATAACCTAACTATAACGTAACCGGAATTTAAATATAACGTAAGACTAACCGTAATATAATTGCAACCTAATTGTAACCAAACTATAACCCAAATATCACCTAACTGTTACCTAACCGTAGCCAAATTGTAAAAGTAACTCTAACTATAAACTAACAATTCTAACCGCGTACGTGCTAAAAAGTACTTTAGTTCCAATTTTCACCGCTACGGGACGCTTTATGTTTTGTACGAAAATCCGATATGGATCACCACCATCTGCGGTCAGATATAATAGGCATGCGATGCACGATTTGCAGAATGCTACAGTTTCACTTTTCATCACCAGAATGAGCATTTTTTCGTAAACAGACTTAAATTCGAACGATAATCCGATTTTCATTTTTTCCGTAGATATATTACTCAACGGGATGGGGATACATATAGCAATTTATGAAATTTGTTGAAATTTCTATTCAGAAATCATGATAACCAACACGGAATTTAGAGTCCAATATTAATCAATAAGAATCTCCTACACTCCTGTTGCATGTTCTGTAAAATATGTTAGTTCTATTTTCACCTCCAGGAGCTCACTAATTCCTTAATAAACCTATATTCGAAGGAAATTTCAGTATTAAGCTTATTCGTACATAAATTAGTCAAGAGGGTGAGAAAATCCAATAAGAATTTAAAAAATTTAGTGAAATTATTGTTCGGAAATAACCACTACTTATAAATTGAGGATAAAATATGATCTGTACGAATATTCTACACAGATTCCCACTACCTGCAGTGGCCTATGGCAAGTGTGCGTTAAACTCGGAAGAATTTTTAGTATTTAAAAGCGAAAAAAAATGAATAATGTAAAAATGTGTTTAAAAATATCTTAAAAAATAAAAAGTCATGCATCAAGCACATATTATGAAACACTATCCAACCCATTCAGAATAATTTATAAAACTACACCGTTTAAAAAAATAAAATATTACGTCTCATTTCACCATGTAAAAATATATTAAGCATTTCAAAACCAAATTTGAGTTGTTCCCATCTACATTCGAAAAATGATCTGAAAATTTTAGCAGCCCTGTATGTGATACATCCATAGGTACATACAGGGTGTCCAGCAAATAACACCCTGATTTCAAAATTAAATTTCTGAAAAACAAAGATCAATAGAATTATGCAGTAAACGCTTTGTTTATTAGGTAAGCTGTAAAAATCTTATACAAAAGTTTCGAACGGTAAATATTTTGAAAAGATTGTGTTCTGATTGCAAAGAATGCTTTGATTTGACATTTTTCTCGCTTTAGATTGCTGCCAGAGAATGTGTTTTTCGGCTTAAAGTGCCATAATTCATAGTTTTTTTAAATTAAATTTTTGAAATTTCGAAATTCTAAAAATTTACTTAGAAAATTCTTTAAAATATTGCACTGTAAGCTGAAAAATTATTTCTTTGCAGGCAATCTAAAACAAGAAAAATGTCAAATCAAAGCATTCTATGCATTCAGAACGCAATTTTTTCATAATATTCACTGTTTGAAATTTCTGTATAAGATTTTTACAGCTTACCCAATACAAAAACCGTTTACCGCATATTACTATCGATCTTTGTTCTTGAGAAATTTAATTTTGAAATCATGGTGTTATTTGCTGGACACCCTGTATTGACAACATGCATTCCAAAATTTAATTCATTTAAGAGATATACATATTTCAATTGAAAATTCCCCTTCAGCAATATCCTCTAATGAGGAGAATGGTAGGCAAATACTTTTATGTGCTGCCCTGTATATGATGTATAGAATTTATGTCTAAAGAGTATTGTGGAAAAAAAAGTAACATTTAAAAGCGAATACCGAATTTTAAAACGTACTCTCCAACAATTATTAAGCAAAGACAGTACTGTAACCATTTCTTTTGTGCGTTCCTGTAAATTTATTTTAAAAAAATGCTATAAATGCTCTGTTTTAACGTAACCGTTGTTAAATTCATTGATTTATTTTAGTTTGAATACATTAGAAATAGCGGAATGTCATTAAAGTACGCTCCAAACAATTTTTACCCATATACCATAATGTAATCGAACTCTTTTGAATGCCCCTGTAAATGAATCATTAGTCATACATACTTCATATGGAATACCAAACATGCTTTGGTGACCCTAAATAGGCTTTATCAATTGCATGAAAATCCGACTATAAATATAGTCGGATTTTCATGCTTTTGTTAAGGCTTATTTAGGGTCACCAAATGCGGGAGTTAGAGCGTGGACAGGCGGACTGACAAAACAAATGCATAAGCACTTTTCAATTTTCTTGGAAAGTGCTAAAAAGGCAGATGTTTCTTTAAACTACGATAATTTACTATAATCACGATGTAAAAATACTCGATAACCGCCCAATGCTCCTTTATCTTTAGAAACATCTGAAAACAGTTTATTTTCCATTTACAGTTTATTTAATATATAAAGCATTTGAAAACCGAATTTCAGCTGTTCCCATTTATATTCGGAAAATCATCCGATTTTTAGCATCCTGTATATGATATAGAGATTTATATATAATAACAATATGCATTTCAAAATTTAATTTATTTAAGTGGTACTTATATTTTTGAAAATTAGCCTTCTACAATTTCCTCTAATAAAGAAAATGGTATGCTGATACTTTTGTGTACCCCTGTATATCAAATATAGATTTTATATACAAAGAGTATTATGCAAAAAACTAATTAAATTTAAAAACACATACCGAATTTTAAAACGTACTCTCCGCAAATACAGTACTGTAGCTGATTTCTTTTGTGTGTCCCTATAAATTATTAAAAATTGCGATGATTTGTATGTTTAATTTAATCGTAGTGAAAGCAGGTGATTTATATCCATTTCAATACATCTGAAATAGCGTGATCTCATTAAAATACTCGCCAAACAATTTTTCCGCATATACCGTAATGTAATCGATTTCTTTTTAGTGTCTCTGTAAATGAACCAATATTCGTACATATTTCATATGCAATATCAAACATACTTTAGTGATTCTAAATAAGCTTTATCAATTGAGTATATTTACAGGAGTTACAGTGTGGACAGACGGACAGACAAACCGAATATATAAGTACTTTTCATCTTTATGCTAAAAAACACTTCTGAGATTAAAAGAAAATATATCATTAATATTATTGAAAATGAGAATTTAAATTATATTTAAAATATTGCTACTTGCAACAGCAACATAAAGCATTCGAATGCAAGGAATTATTTTTGTCGCTTTCTAATTTTTAGTGGTAAAAGAGTCAGTAAGATCTTTTCTGATCATTTAATTTAACAGTTAAAAACCATATGGCTTGCTATTTAAATAGATCAGTTTCAACTATGCAATTATTACCGCTCAACCAATAAAAGTTGAGGAAAAAACAGGAAGACGAACAACATGAATTCCAGGTTGAGAAATTTGTTGTTAGGTTCTGATGTCATTTGTACTAATCAATTCGCTTAACCCCTTGAGCTCTGCTGGTAGAATTTTCTACCACATAATTTTAATTCCGAAATGTCACTATGGCACCAGAAAATTTGACCAAATTTATTTAAAAAAGGTTTAATGTATTTTTTCGTGTTTATCGTTAACCGTTTTTAGGTGCGTTCGTAATTATGTAAATACGTAGCACTTATAGTGGTCGTTCAGTCCGTCCGTCTGTCCTTCCGTCTGTCTGTCTGTCCGTCCGTCCGCATATAACAACGCAAAAACTACCCAACCGAATAGGTTGAAATTTAAAATACATAACCATTACATAATTTTGCCGAGTCATTTCAAATTTTATGAAAATCGGATGCATAGATACATTACAGGGGCAATCAAAAGTATTCCATTACATTACGTTCAATGGGGAAAAAAGTTTCAAATGCATTTTAATCGTTTGAAATTTAAAATACATAATTATTACATAATTTTGTCTAGTTATTTCAAATTTTTTTATAATCGGGTGCATAGATCAATTACAGGGGCAATCAAAAGTATTCAATTACATTATGGTCATTGGGGAAAAGTTTCAAATGTATTTTATACGTTTGAAATTTAAAATACATAATTATTACATAATTTTGTCCAGTTATTTCAAATTTTATGAAAATCAGATGTATAGATCAATTACAGGGACAATCAAAAGTATTCCGTTACATTACGGTCAATGGGGAAAAAGTTTCAAATGTATTTTATACGTTTGAAATTTAAAATACATAATTATTACATAATTTTGTCGAGTTATTTCAAATTTTATGAAAATTGGATGCATAGATCAATTACAGGGACAATCAAAAGTATACCGTTACATTACGGTCAATGGGGAAAAATGTTTCAAATGCATTTTAAATGGTGTTACACTCATTCGAACTTAATAAAATTTATATGCAACAATAAATAACATATTATAATATATATTTTACATAATTTGTGGTGCAAAGAAAATTTGTTATTGATTTACAAGGCCACACAAAAGTATTCCATTACATAATGGTATAGGGAGAACATTGTTTGATGAGCGTTTTAATTGTAATTCACTATTTAAAATTTTATGAGATTGATATATGAGAGTAATATTTTTAAAATTTCGTTATCGTACAAACGCACCTCATTTGCTACGCTTCACGTGCAATTTCCAACTTGTTTTTTTCTTTGCAAAATACTGGTGTCAATGTGACATTTGGAATTTCGAAGAAATTTACACCCCAGAGCTCCAAGGATTAAACATTCATTATTATTAAATGCGTTTTCAAAGCAAGTGTTTTAACTTTGTGCTAAAGTGTAAAGTTTAGGTGAAAAAACTGTCACATTTTAAAGATTAAGCACTGAAATTCGTTTTTTTATTCCTGTCTCAGCTTTTTAAGTTATTTTTGTGAAAGTTTTATACAACCAATCAACTGAAAGATAGCGGAAAAAAGAAACGTATTTTTATTAGTGACTCTGTATGAACCAACCAGTCGAAAATGAGTGATGAGAAAAAAGCGATGAAAAGGGGGAAAAAAGTTATATTTTTTATGAGAGTGAGCTTCAAATTTTAATTAATTACTCAGTTAATAATTGGAATTTCGAAATTCTGAAGCTCAGGTACATCAGGAGAGATTTAGAACTACGCAAAAAAAAAAAAAAATTGGGCCTCCTACATGCTGTAGATTTTGCTAGCTATCGCAGACACACACACACAGAGTTTTGTTCTTTTATTAGTATAGATTTGGAGAATATTAGAGCAGAATTATAGAAGTTATCATGTCCAGAAGAAAGTTATATATGTATATATATATATACATATATATATACAACCCTTGGCAAAAAGTTTTGGATCACTGTTATCAACTTAATGAGTTTTGTATTTCGAAGCGTATACTTCGCGATTCAAGAGCATAGTTGTAGGGGTCATACCACTAATTATTCAGCTGAAAGGATTCTTTCAAATGGGCCTTAGTTTTTGAGAAATTGGGGGTCAAAGTTCAACGTATATTTCAAATACTTATTAGTACGAGCGCCGCATGTGAATTCGTGGCGTCGTGGTAACGTACGAGCCTGCAAGTCGAAAAGTTGCGGGTTCGAATCAGTCCTCGGCCTTTTACTTATTTTTTTTTTTTTTTACACTTTGCAAATTATAAGCAGAATTGAAAATTCTACAGCTTTGAACCTTTAGATATTTTCTGAAGAGGACAGTTTACTTTGACAACATTTTATTATTATTATTTTTTCAAAATATGGTGAACTGACTGCATTTCAGGGTTCAACTAAAAGTACATTTTGCAACAAATAAATAAATAAAAATTTGTATTTAATTAAAATTTTGAAAAAGTATAAGAAATTTTCAATATTTTAAAATCTCCAGTACTTTAAATATTAATGTTTTTAGATTAATCAGTCACTTTTTTTCTTTTCAAATGTGTATTACACAATATTGTGCTTGGATTTTTAGATAATTTAATACTGCATTTAATATAATTTATATTACTAAAATACTTAATTCGTGATAAATATGTTTAAAAATATATTAAAAGTAAAAAAAAAAAAGGTTTAATCATCATTTGTAAAAGTGGAAAAATAAGACCAATAAAAAGAAATCTTCATTCATTCTGATAATTACTGAGGAAAGCAGACGATTAAAAAAAGTATTTTTATATGTATTATAAATTTTATCTCATTAAACAGACGATTTTCGTACTTCAGTTGAATTACGGAAAAAGTGTTTTGATTTGTTATAAAAATAGATGTAATCTGTCATTTCTTATTTGTGCAAACGATAACTTAAGTTCATGTTGAACTTTGGAGATAAATGTATTTACAGAAAATTGGAAAATTGAAAACTTGGATAACTGGTAACAACTTGCATTTTAACACTACTGCATTAATATTTTATTATTTTTTCTAAGATACGCATTACTTGAATAATCTAATCCTAAAGACGTTTAAAAAATTGCACCCGAAAATTATTTTGTAATATTTATACACATACAAAAAAAGGCAAGTTTTCATTTAGAATGCTATAAAATAAAAAAGCGATAGGAAAAAAAATCATTATTTCAGAATTGTGCTTAAAATAAAAAACGCGAATATAAAAAAAAGTTCTAGGCGTAAACTAGTTTTGTGGTTTTGTCAATAGAAATATTCGTTTAAAAATTGCAGAAAAAAAAATAAATTTTCATGAAAAAATTTAAAATGTAAATGTAATTTATTAAGAAAATATCAAAAGCTGTAGCAATTTTGTAATAAAAATACTTAAAATTTGTAGCGTGTAAAAATACAAAAATAAATAAATAAAAGCCGAGGACTGATTCGAACCCGCAACCTTTTGACATGTAGGATCGTACGATACCACGACGCCACTGATTCACATGCGGCGTTCGTACTAATAAGTATTTGAAATATACGCTGAACTTTGACCCCCAATTCCTCAAAAACCAAGGCCCATTTGAAAGAATTCTTTCAGCTGAATAATTAGTGGTATGACCCCTACAACATACTTAGAAATCATCAAAATCTGTGTGCACCATGTTTGGTGGTGCCCTTGTAAGTATAAAGTAAAGGCATGCGACCGCAGTACGTAATCATATAAATGTAGCAAGATTTAAATCTTGTAAAATTAAAACAAAATCTTACATGATAAAGAAGCATAGAAAAGAGCGCCTGCAATGGTGTAAAAAACATGTGCAATAGCCATTTGATACTTGAAATAAAGTTATTTTTAGCAATGAATTTCGCATATCTATCGGTAAAAGTGATGACTGTGGAACATTTGTTTGGAGGAGAGTTGGTGAAAAGTTCAATGATAAGTGTATCAATACGAAGACTAAATTTTCACCTGCATTTGCAGTTTGGAGTTGTATTACATCATAAGGCGTCGAGAAGTTGTGTATTGTGTTACGTACAGTAAGCTTTGAAGTTTACATTGACATTTTAGTGGATTTTTTGATTCCCAGCATCGATCAATAGTTCGGAAATCAAAACGACTTCTTATTTCAAGATGACAATTAGCTACCCAACGCACCAAATCAATGAAAAATTTTCTACAAAATGTAGGTAATATACCAATTCAAACCACGACGTGACCGCCCAATAGTCCGGATCTTAATCCCATCGAAAATATGTGAAATATATTAAAAAAGAAAAATCGATTTTCGATGAATTACAAATGCCATAGAACTTACGTAAAGCTATAAGAGAATGCTGGGGTGAAGTTGCTCCCAATGAGTGTAAAAATCTTAATGAATCCAGTCCACTAACAATTTCGACTGTCATTCGAAATAAAGGTGGATTTACGAAATATATAACTACAGTGATCGGTTACTTTTTTCCAAATCAAAGCATGATCGGATATTTTTTTCTTTGGTGCCTAAATTTCAATCACAATTTTTCTGTTTATAAATTGATGAATAGTGATTTTTCTTTATTGCATATTGTTGTTCATTATGTGTAACACAAATGTATTATCGCTAATAGTCGTTTCATTGTTATGCAGTGAGAATAAATAATCTTTTCTTACAAAAGATGGTAGTGTTGATGTAATGATCGGAAACTTTTTGCCAAGGGTTGTATATAAACATTTTTACTGATGGTAGTTTTGGCTTCTAGAAATCATGATCGGCGTAGATTTGCAAAATTTTTTCAGGAATTGCAAGAGAGGAGCGACCGCAATAGGTAGTATTTTATACGAAATCTACCTAAATTGTATATATATTGTAAATATATTGTAAGGCTACACTTTTTAAATTAAAAAATTATATTAAAACTAGCGGACCCGACAGACGTTATCCTGTCAACGACTCTAGAAAATCATGTACGTAAGTATAATAATACGCACGATAAATACTACGCTCTTAATTTAATTTCTTATTACAATTATGTAAGGAAATTATTTTTCTCTTTGCAGTAGTTTTTGAAGTCGGTTCAATTTTTGATAGAAAAGTTTATTTTTCTCTTTTTAGTTAAAAGTTAACGATTTTCTGAAGTCGGCTAATTAAAATGATAATACAGGGAAAAAATATCACAATTCATACACGTGAGGAGTGGGTTCGAACACGCGATCACTTTCTTCGAAAACCAGAGCTGGCTAAAGCGCAACCAATTCTGGCGCCTTAAACCGCTTGGCCATTCTGTCCACATTCTATTCTGCTAACTTATTCAACACTTTTAATGAGCGAAAAATCACTAACTATTAGTTTTTGCCTAATTACTAAAAAAGTACTGAATCAATTTCGATGAAATGTGAATCTAAGCCATTCTCGAATTCATTGGAACATACGCACAAAATTTCATTATAATCGGTCCAGTCGTTTAGGAGGAGTTCAGTGACAAACACACGCACAGAAGACTTATATATGAGGACCTCAGAGGCCAAGGGGTACAAGTGACATAATTTAGATTTCGAGTAAATTGAGTTCAAAGTTAAGCATCAATTGTAATTGAATGAATTGAGATAGGAATCTTTTGCTTATTTTTTAATGTTCTTTGAACTCTTATTTCAATAGCAATTTAGAAAAACAGCCGATTAAATTTTTTTTAATGTATAACTAAGCAATATTTATCAGCATTCGGCACTTGTACCCTTTTGCTTCCAAGCAGTAATGAAAACTGCTTGGAAGCCAAAGGGTTCAAGTGCCGAATTAATACAAGAAATAAAAGAAAGATAAATTTATAAAAAATGAAGAACAAAGTTGATATAAATAAATGAATGGACAAAACTTTGTTTTAATAAAAGTTCTAAAAAGGAAAAATTATGAAATAAAAAAATGAAGTTACGAAAAATTTAAGATCAATGTTGATACACATGAATGATACAACAAGCTTTATTCTAACACTAGCTGACCCGCCCGGCGTTGCCCGGGTCCGTAATAATAATCTTAAACGAACTTGAAATTTTTATGATTTTATCTTTAACTCGAAATATGTGTAAATACACTATTAAAAACTTGACCCTTTTGCTTCATCGTCACTCCACCGCTTTTACAGAAAATGATTAGTTCAGCCTATTATAGAGCATTCTCATAGGTCTCATAGGTCTCATATTCTATAAAAGCGGGGGAGTGATGATACAGCAAAAGGGTAAATTTTTTTATAGTGTACATTATATTAAATACATGCCCCCTGACTGTGTCAAAAATTGGTTAAAAAAAAGTAATATTTAGCTGCAAAAGTACCCAAAATTATTGCAATGGAAAACGCAGGAGGGAATATGTGTCCAACGATTGCGTGATTTTCATGTTAAACTGTTGATATTTATAATTAAAATTACTGTTAAGTGACTAAACTAAATACTCTTTTCACATAGATAACCCAAGTGAAATATTTTGAATTTCAAACTAATTATATCACTCCACTCTTAACCCATTAGTGCCTAGCGTCCCTTTTTAGGGAAGCTTCAAAAGGTGCATGTAGCACTGTTTTTGACACCGGTAAAAAAAACAGCAAACTTTATTTTATTTAATTGAAACATTTTCGTAATTAATGACCTAAACTTAATTCTTTTAAAAATAGTGGTGCCAACCGAATAAAATTTACGCAAAAGGTGGTGGGCACGAATGGGTTAAATCTGACTATACCGTGATTAAAATCGATTCTGGATGATTAGCTAAAAGGTATGTATATAGTATTATAATTTCAGAGCCATTTTACAAAAATAGGTGCATATTTTTTGTCAAACATGCGTAATGTTAATTCTGTGAACAAAATCCTAACCGTAACCTAATTGTATTGTAATCATAACTTGTCTGTAACCTAGCTGTATCTTAACAGTAACCTAACTGTAACTTAAATATACCATATATGTAACCTGGCCGTCACCTTATCATAACCTACCCATAATCAAACACCAACCTAACCGCAACTTAACCTTAACCTAAGTGTAACTTAACCATGATCTAACTGTAACCTAACCGGAAAATAAATATAACATAAGGCTCACCGGAACGTAGTTGCAACCTAACTGTTACCTAACCGTAACCAAGTTCTAATTTAACACTAACTATAAACGAAATATCTTAACCATCTCGCGCTAAGTACTTAGTTTCACTTTCCACCGCTACGGAGCGCATTATGTTTTGTAGAACATCCGAACTTTAGGTTCGGATTGGATTCATGTTCATGGAAATTATTTTGTCTGCTTCGGATACGGTTATGGTTGTTTGGAATATTTTTGTTCAGTTTAGATTCGGTTCAATTCAGATTTCGTGGTTTTTTTTTTTCCTTCAAATGAGATTTTTAAGTTCGGTTCGGGTTGTGCTTCCATGGAAATTATTTTACCTAGTTCCAATGAGGTTATACTTCACTGAAATATTTTTGTTAGGTTCAGATTAGGTTTGGTTCAAAGTTCGGGATTTATTTTTTTTACAAATTTTCTGTTCGGATTGGGTTTATGCCCATAGAAATTATATTGTCTTGTTCGTATCTGGTTATAGTTATTTGGAATATTTTCGTCGGATTCAGATTTCGTTCGATTCAGATTTCAGGTATTTTTTCAAATTGATTTTTAAGGTTCTGGTCGGATTCATATCCAGAGAAATTATTTTGTCTTGCTCGGGTCCGGTTTTGGGTCTTTGGAATATTTTTTCGGGTTCAGATGTCATTCAATTCAAATTTCGATTTTTTAATGGAATTTTTAGGTTCAGGTTGGGTTGCACATCAACGGAAATCATTCTGCATTGTTTGAATAAAGATATGCTTCTCTGGAATATTCTTGACTGATTCAGATTTAGTTCAGTTTTTTAGGTTCGGATTGGGTTCATGTTCATGGAAATTTTTGTCTTGTTCAGATCCGGGTATGATTCTGTGGAATATTTTTTTCAGGTTCATATTTGGTTCGATTCTAATTTCAGGTATTTTTTTAAATGGAATTTTAGGTTCGGATCCGGTTCATGTCCACGAAAATTATTTTCTATTATTCGAATCTGGTTATGGTTATTTCGAATATTTTTATCGGATTCAGATGTAGTTTTCATAAAATTTCAGGTTTTTTTCAAATAGAATTTTTTAGGTTCGAATCAGGTTTATGTTCATGGAAATTATTTTGTGTTACTCTTATCGGGTTATAGGTCTATGAAATATTTTTATCGATTTCAGGTTTCGTTCTGGTCATTTTTCGGGTTTTTTTCAAAGAAAATTTTTAGGTTCGGGTCGGGTTGCATATACACGAACATTATTTTTCCTTGATCGGATTGGGATTATGCTTCATTTGAATAGTTTTGTGGGATTCAGATTTGATTCGTCAAGTACATAGTTTTTTTTTTTCAAATGGAATTTTTAGGTTCGGGTCGGGTTTATGCTCATGGAATTTTTGTCTTGCTTGGATTGGAGTATAGTCTGTTTTTTTCTGGTTGGGATCGGGTTACGCGTTAATACGCCTAAACATTATGTTTTGCTACTATTGTTTTAGTGACTATTTTTGATATATAATTTATTTTGCTATTTGATAATTTATCACTGTGTATGAATCGTCTGCCAATTCGAACAATTGTACGTCAAACAGCCATTTCATTTTTGTTTTAAAAACAAATTAAAGTCTTAATAAAATTTTAACTTAAATAAAATACATTCAAATTTAATCAATGATTTAAAACAACTGCTAAAAAAGCCTCATATATACATATATTTATTACATTATAGCTAACCACACATACATTCTAATGTACGAAGTACCAACGATCTGACGTAACAGCTGTGTTCAAAAATCCTAAGTTAAACTGACATTTTACCAGTCTTTAAATTTTAAAGATCTTTCGGGGGAAAAAAACAGTCACTTTTGAAATGTCAAAATCTCAAATTGGTTTCTTTCATAGAGTAAAAAGAAATTAATAGAGTGGAAGTATTATCTCTGGAGGTGGTGCTAAAAATGTAACCCTACATTAAGTCCAATTAAGTACCAACAAAAGTACGTGCTTTGACACGAAGATAAATTGAAACAGGTTTAAACCCGTATTTATTTATTTATTTATTTATTTATTTATTTATTTTTTTTTGCTCTTGTTTCTTAACCCTTTCCGGCACACTGCCCGGTCTGGGATACTTAAATTTAATTCCAAACTTGAAAACGGCACCACTAATATTTTAGTAAAATTTTGCTTTTAGACTAAAAGCTTAAATTATGGATTTTAAAATATCTAAAAAATTCGTTTTTGAATTCCGGTGTCAGTCGATAATTTCTCATTTTACTAACACATTTTGCCCGTGCCGGAAAGGGTTAAAAAGAACTAATCTGCCGCTACACCGGTAAAAATTTATTAATTATTTTATCATATGTGTTTTAAATATCAATATAGAAAATTATTTTAACGTTTTGCTTGAAAATATAACATTCTTTTGTTAATACATTAAAATCGTCTGCAGTCAGAAATCTATATTTGAGATTAATATTTATTACATAACTTTTCATACATGATTTTAAAAGAATTAATTTGATATTTAATTATTGTTAATTTTCCCATTTCCTTCATTTTAAAAGCGAACATTTATTTTAATAAATAATAATAGCACAAAGACCATTTTAAAAATTTGCTATTTCTTCTTAAAATATCCTTCAATTGTAATTCATTTCTTTCAATTTGTCTTATAATACAAAATCCCTTCCACGTCCTTTTGTTTGGCACATTAAAATTTGAGCGATAAATGGTTTCATACTGCAAAACTTTTTTAAGGCTTACTTCACCTCCACTTATCTCATTCCTCTATGGTTTTCTTTAATTCTGTCTCAGCTTTCTTATTACTTCTGCGAAAATTTTTACACAACCAACCAACCGTAAACAAACAAAAGAGAAAAAATTGGAAAAAGATGATTTTTTTATGAGAGTGACCTCTCGATTTTAATTAATTACTCAATTAATAATTGGAATTTCGAAATTCTGAAGCTCAGGTGCATCAGGAGAGATTTAGGGCTACTCTCAAAAAATTGTTGAGCTTCGTACATGCTGTAGATTTTGCTAGCCATCGCAGACACACACACAGACACACAGGCAGAGCGTTTTGTTCTTTTATTAGTATAGATAAGATTTAAAATTTTATTATAAGTTTTGAAAAAACTGAAATTTTCTAACACTGTCTAACAAAGGTAAAAAAGTGAATATATTTTCAGTTTGTTTGTCCGTCTGTCTGTCTGGCAATCCGGCTGTCTGTCCGCGCTCTAACTCTCGTAAATACTGTACTCTGCTGCGCTGTAACTCTTGTACTCGAATTGCGCTGAATTTTTTTGGAAATTATTTACGCTTATCCTAGCACGAACCCTATTTCAAATAAAGTTTATAGCATGATTAATTTATTTACAGGGACAGTCAACAGTTTTTCGTTTCATTACGGACTATGGGGAAAAAATCGTTTCAAATGAATTTTAAAGGTGTTACACCCTGTCAAATATATTAAGATTTGTATTCATCTAGGAAGTTCATTAAAATATGCATTCTGTAAAGGATGTGATGAAAAGAAAAGATAATATTCATTTACAGGGCCACACAAAAAATTCAATTACATAATGGGAAAGTGGAAATTGTTTGCAACATATTTTAATTATATTAAACTTTTTATGTATAATAAAATTCATATACGTCCATGAGATTTAATATAAGTTATATAGCGCATAACATGAAGTTCACAGTATTTACAGGGACAGACAAAAGATTTGAAATAGTATATTCTACCCAAAATACTGTACATTATCGATATGGTTGATGGATGGATGAAATGCCTTCTTAATTATGATATGCGCTTTTAAGTTTCACTAAATTTATACATATTACATGGTATGTATAAATGCTACATTTGATATACAGGGCTACACAAAAGATCTGGTAAAGGTTACTGAATATGAGTATAATTTACTTAAAGATTGTTTTTAAATAAGTTATGCATTTTTATGATGAATTTCATTCAGTTTACTCAGAAATGTTTGTAGAATACAGATAAAATGATATACAGGGCAATACACAGAATTGGGTACATGGTCAACTGTGGATGATAATTTCTTGAAATATTATTTCAGTAGTCTTAGGAATGTTTTACTTGGAACTGAATTTTAGCTAAATACTGGCGTATAATACAGCTTCTAGGTAAACTCCAGGGATGAAAAAAGTATACAAGTATGTCTCCATCTATTAGTACAAAATGCTGTAAGAGAAATTTCAAACTGTTACGTATTTTCTTCCTAAATTAGTTTTTTCTATTATACAGTATATATTTAACCTACAGATCAAGCACAGGGTTGTTCAAAAGTATTAAAATACATAATTTTCTATATGGACAGTAACACTTTATTACCTTAAATTGCGAAATTTTTTAAAGATGTTAGGAAATCTTGGAAAGTGTTTCAGAATCTATGTTTAATGTTTGATTTTTCTTACTTGTTAACAGTTTGAATTTATTTAATATAATATTTAATGCATTAAAAAGCAAATTCTAAACAGAAAAAAAACTGACGAAAAACATTTTGAAAAAAGACATACAACTCCAGGTCCAGTTCATAAGGTTTAAAACGTCACACGGCGTAAATAATTTTAAACTGTGATTGGTATAAATTGGCATATGATCGTGTTTTTGTACCAATCGACGTTTTAAAATGATCAAATTCCTGGGGCGTTTTCAGCCTCATGAAATAGCCTTGCATGTCGTTGGTCGCGCTTCAGCTATACAGGGTGAGTCATAAGTATCGAAACAATAGGCTATCTCCTCAAATATTGCCCCTAGACGCATACTTCCAATTGCAAAAATTCATAAAAAAAGGTGAAATTTCTGATAAGATAAGTTGCAACTCCATGGGGGGGGGGGGTCTATTTGAAAAAATACGAAAATTAAATTTTTATACGGCCCCCGTAGGGCAAAATTCCCAATTAGGAAATTATTCCTTATCCATTCCTAAATTGAACAAAACAAATTTCATCTCCGTATCTAAAAATTCAACAGAGATATTAAATCCCAAAACCCTCAAAAATTCTTGACTTACACCACTTTTCCCTGCCTCAAAACTGTGACTTCTTTACTCAATTTCAACGCTTGTTAGGGAACATTCACAAATTGCTATTTAATAAAAATCGGTTTAAGATAGCGCTTTTTCTTTGGACATAAAAGCAGCGTATTTGGCAGCGTATAGTTTTTACGCTAAATTGGTATACCAGATGTCTGCCGGGTCAAAATATCTAGGTCAGGTCCCAAACCGACCCATAGGGGAAAAAGTTCGGCGTGACCTGAAAAAATGTCAACAATATAACCCGGACAGGTCTGGAAAATAGTTTAAATGATAGCCCGGTTCAGTCGCAAATTTCTACATAGTTTTTAGGTAGATTTCGTATGAAATACTACCTATTGCATTCTCTCCCATGTTGGAATTTCTGAAAAATTTTTGCAGATCTACACCGATCATGACTCTTAGACCCCAAAACTACCATCAGTAAAAAAGTTTATCTATCTATCTATCTATCTATCTATCGGTGTATATCACTTTCTTCTAGACACGGTAACTTCTATAATTATGCTCAGATCTTCTTCAAACTTTTACATAAAATCAAGAAGCATAAAATCTCAGTTGAGTTCGTTAATGGGCAAAATCGGACCAAGGGGGTGGAAATTAGGAGGGTTTTTGTGAAAACAGAAAAAACGCGATAACTTCTTAAATAAAATAGATATCGAATCAGTTTAAAGTTTATATTACTTCTTAAAAATGGGCTAAAAGTTTATGCACGACAGAGTTTTGGTAAAGTTAAAAATGGGCTCAAGGGGCGAAAAAAACTGGGTTTTTGGAAGAAAAAAAATCATAACTTCGTCAATTCTCAAGATATCAAATCCAACTAAATTTTTTATAAATGTACTCAGCATTATCTAAAACTTTTGTATTTACAAGTTTTTGATAGGACCAACTTTTACCGATGAAAAAAAATTAAAAACGAAAAGAAAAAGAGGGGGGGTGAAAAAGAAAAAAATCCATAACTCCGTCAATTTTTAAGCTATCAAGTCTAATTAAATTTAGTTTACATCTTCTCAATAATATCTACAACTTTTATATTGAAAAGTTTTTCATAGGACTAATTCGTATAGCAAAAATAAATTAAACAAAAATAGGAGTTGGAGAAAAAAACCTCAAATCCAAACTGCTTATATTCTGACTCATTTTTAAATTCATTTTTGATTTTAAACGCATCCAAATGGCTGATCTTGTCATTTAGGAAATATATAATGTGAAGTACAAGCCAGTGTTTTGATAAAGGCAGAATATATTTCAAAAAAGGCTGCCAAAAACAGTATTTTGAACAGAATTTCCCGAAGTAATAGTGATAGAAAAATTGAGGAAGTATAACAAATTGCGTTTTTTCCGAGTCATTTTTAAATCGATTTTTGTTTTCAAACACATCTAATTTACAGGTCCTTTTATTTAGGAACTATATAGTGGGACGGATTGGCCAGCTTTTTGATAAAGGCAGAATATATTTCAAAAACGGCTATCAAAATGCGCACTTCGCACAAAATTTTCCAAAGCGATTATGATTAAGAATTGAGAATGTATTCAAATAACAAATGGGTTATTTTATGACTCCTTTTCAAATCCAATTTTGCTCTCAAACGCATTTAATTGACAGTTTTTTGTTATTTAGAAACTATATAATGGGTGTATTCATCGATTTTTTGATAAAGGCTAAATATATATATTTTAAAAGCTGGTAAAGTGGGCACTTCGCAAAAAAAATATCCCAAAGTGTCCATGAAAGAATGGTGGATGTATTCAAATAACAAATTGGTTATTTTATGACTCATTTTTAAATTCAATTTTGCTCCCAAACGCATTCAATTGACAGCATATATTTTTATTTAGGAACTATATAATGCGCGGATTCGTCGATTTTTTGATAAAGGCTAAATATATTTTTAAAAAAAGCTGTCAAAGTAGGCACTTCGCACAAACTTTCACAAAGCGCTCATAATTTAAGAATTGAGGATGTATTCAAATAACAAATTAGTTATTTTATGATTGATTTTTAAATTCAATTTTGCTTCCAAACACATTCAGTTGACAAATATTTGTTATTTAGGAACTGTGTAATTTGCCGTATAGGTCAGTCTTTTGATAAAGCTTAAATATATATGATTTTAAAGCTGTCAAATTGGGCGCTTCGCACAAAATTTCCCAAAGCGATCATGGTTTAAGAATTGAGGATGTATCCAAATAACAAATTGGTTATTTTATAACTCCTTTTCAAATTCGATTTTTCTCTCAAAAGCATTCAATTGACAGATTTTGTTATTTAGGAACTATATAATATATGTATTGGTCGATTTTTTAATAATAAAGTCAGAATATATTTCAAAATATGTTGTCGAAATGGGCATTTGAGCCGAATTTCGCTTAAGATGATTTTGATAAAACCAGTTCTTGCATAAAAATAATTTTTTTTTCAAAAGCGGCCAAATAAAGTTATTAAACTGGATTTATCTCTAATCATATTTTATTTATTGTTGTTCAAATGAGCACTCTTCGAAATCTACCTCCGTCTATAGGCCAAGCCGACAGGGATTTTTTAATTCGGCGTTGGAAAAAAATGTTTCATATGGAGGAGTTCTGACCAAAAAATTCTGTTATATCTTTTTGTTTTTTATATTTATACTTTTTATTATTAAAGAAGCGCCAAAGGCTGTAATATATTTATTTCATCAATGAATCTCTATTTATATGTAAATGTTTCACTTATATTTTAATATCGTTAATCCATATCCCATGCGTTGGAGACTCTGAAAAATGTTATACACTAAAACTTTTTAAGACGGAATCACATAGGAAAGAAAAAATACGTTATAGACAGATGCTCTCCCTAGAAGATGTAATTGGAGCTTATTTTCTTTTCAGGTATATTTGTAATAAATATATGTCGCATTTATTTTGCATGGATCAGCATATTTTCCGTTTAAGACAGAATTCCGTCATAGGCAGATATTTTTCACTGGTTTTATTGTATTTATTTTTTTTTAGTCTTTGAATAATCTATTTAAAAAAATCAATTTTAAAGGTTTTTTCTTCTTTTTTTGTAAAATAAAGATTTTAAAATCTATATGTTTTTCGTAAAAAATTCGATTGAGCCGAATTTTATTTATTTTATGCACGTATTAAGTCAGTCAGAGACAGTGATTTTAATACGGGTTTTGTCGGTTTGAAAATTTCATCCAGAGTGCACCTAAGTTGAAGGAAGTAGTCCCCTCCTTTATGAAAAGTACGCTAGGCCCAGCCTGGCGGGTCTTTAGAAAAAAGCAACATCTCGGTCCTGGCCCTACCTGGGCCCAGAATACAGATTTTTTAACATCATCTGGATGACGATAAAAAGCCTGAAGTTGTCAGAGGTAAATTTAAAAAGAAAAAAAAGACTTAATCTGCATCTTAGAAAAAGCATTTTTTTAAATAACTGATGGACATTTAAACAATACACTTCGTTTTTCGGCATAATGAATTTTTTATCCTCTATTTCTTGTCTTTAAATTATTAAATGTTAAGAATTTTTAAAAGAAAAAAGAATTTGAAACACGCCATTTTTGATTTTTTACATTAGTTTTGTTTCGGCAAATTTGAAAAAATGTTTACTTTTGAAAAAGTGTTTGCTTTTGAAAATATGATTTTTTTAAAAATTATATTATTTTTTCAATAAACATTTTTAATAGTTTTAAAATTAATATAAAAAAAAACCTTGGAACAAAACTAAAATCAGATTTTCATCTTTAATTAAATGGAAAGAAAATGAAATCCGATAAATAATGTTACGAGTTCTAACGATTTTTTATTGTCCCATTTAAACCAGTACTAACCACATGAAACTTTTATAAATTGTATGAGAAATTTTAGAATGTGATTTTCTTAGCAAATTATAAGGCTAACCATCACAAAAAAAAAGAAAAAAAATCAAAATTCTAAATCAAGAAATAGATTTTTTACGTATTTTCTAGAACTGTTAAAGTAACATTTTTTTTTTGAATTGCGCGCATTTCAATTTGTGTCTAATCCCTTAAAACCTGATGAATTTTTTAAACGGCTATAACTTTGCGAATTTTTGAGATATGAAGATGCAACTTTTTGTGTTTTATTCAGGGCTGAATAAGAAAAATTTTCCTAATTGGAATTTTTGTCCTACGGGGGCCGTATAAAAATTTAATTTTCGTAACTTTTCAACTAGAAAACCCCCCATGGAGTCGCAATTTATCTTATAAAAAATTTCACACTTTTTTTATGAATTTTTGCAATTGGAAGTATGGGTCTAAGAGCAATATTTAAGGAGATAGCTTATTATTTCGATATTTATGACTCACCCTGTATAGACGTTAATGAATACACCTGCACTTATACCCCTTGGCCTCCACGCGATTCAGGGTTTCGGGAAAGAGGTTAAGTAACTGACCCCCAAAACTCAGTGCATAATTAAAAAAATCACTACTAACTCTCTGCCTACAAATAGACTTATTTCCAGATAGCCTGTGCACTTAACTCATTTTTTTCAATTTTGTCACTTATACCCCTTGGCTTCTGGGCTCCTCATATATAAAGATGTGTGAAATACTTGTTTGTTTTTCTATTGAATCGTAAGTAAAGCATTTAAAGATTTTAAGTGTTTGCCTCTTTCAAAATTTAAAGTGCATTTTTTATAATAAAGATTAAAGTAATTTGCTTTTATAATAAATATTAGATTATTTTAAAGGCATAAGTTCCTTAAATTACCTAATTTTAAATATCTTCGCAAATACAGTGTTAGACACTTGTTCACTTTGTGTCATTTATGGGGTTTTCAAAATATATAGTGGTTGTCAGTACTGTAATTTCCCCCATATTTATTTTTAAAAATGATTTTTAATAATAAAATGTATAATCTTTCAATAATTTATCAACAATATTTTTTTAATGCATCTTAACTATCGGGTCAATCCATTTCAAGTGGTCCAGAAAATATTTTTTTGGTCGCTCGACCATTTTTAAAAAATCTGAAATTTTTTGTACAACAACCCTAACATGACGGAAGTTCAAAATTACCGTTCTTTTAATTTTACTATATTTTGTTTGTGCATGGCGGCCATCTTTGTTTCATCGTGTGCAGCGATTTTCTCAGATACTAGGATACACAAAATTGTAAATATCTCGTCTTCTATTTTCCCAATTGAAATGGGGTTTACAGCAATTTGTTCAGAATAAAATAGGCTAAATACACAGTGATAGAAAATTTTTGAAAAATAAATTTTTACAGATGAAATTTTAGCACAAAATGTACGATTTTTTCCAAAATCTATCCGTTTGCAAGAGGAAATTTTTCATGCAAGAGCAACTGTCAACCTTATACAATTTTTTCTACAAATAGGTCAAAAGTACGTGTACTCATACACCAAGTCCCAGATCTGGGAGTTAATTTCTCTTTGCGAAAAAAATTCCGAAATTCGTCAAAAATTTCAAAAATCGCACTTTTTAGGCTTTGATATCTCTGGTGGGGCACGAGATAAAAATCTGAAATTTTGGCCTGTGATAGTATTGTGTAATAGCGTTATGTACAAAAAAATTCAAGAAGGAGATTTGACTACAAGCTGAGATATGACATGGAAAATATGTGAAAACAATACTGTCAAACTATTGTAAACCTACTATGTAATTGTTCAACAAGTCTGTCAACCTTGCAAAATTTTTTCTACAAATAGGTCAGAAGTGTGTGTACTCATACACCAAGTCCCATATCTGGGAAATGATTTCTCTTTCCGAAAAAAATTCCGAAATTCGTCGAAAATTTCAAAAATCGCACATTTTAGGCTTTGATATCTCTGGTGAAGCACGAGATAAAAATCTGAAATTCTGGCCTTTGATAGTATTATGTAGTAATGCTATGTACAAAAAATTTCAAGAAGTAGATTTGACTACAAGCTGAGATACGGTGATTAAAAAAATGTTAAGAAATGCTATTACGAGTACATTAGGAGAAATGAAATTAGTCTCCTTTATTACAATATTTACACAGAAAATATCGTTTGTTGAAAACAGTTAAATAATAAGCATTTAATTTAAAAAATACTACATATGCTCAACAAAGAGCTGAACAATATTTACGAGAGATGTTATGAGTTCGACCAGTTACTCTTGTCAGTCCATCAGGCTGTTCTTTCTAAAAATTTTATTTGAAGCCCCCCAAGTCTTGTCATCCCTTGTTAACTTGAATGAAATTCTCTAGGTTTAATTATTGAAGCCATGTCAACTCGATCATTTGCAATTCATTGTCTGTAATTTACTTTTCCTGAAATGTGTTCCGAGTAAAATTGTTGCAATATAGCATTTCTAGTAGATTTGTTCATCTGGACAAATAGTGTATTGGCTTAGCATATATTCTGAATTGTTTAAATCACACAGAAGTATTTGAAAAAGATATTTGTAACTAACATTTAACTTTGTACCATAAATAATTAATTTAAAATTTTGGAGGTATGAACAATTACATAGTATGTTACAATAGTTTGGCAGTATTGTTTTCACATATTGTCCATGTCATATCTCAGCTTGTAGTCAAATCTCCTTCTTGAAATTTTTTGTTCATAACACTACTACACAATACTATCAAAGGCCAGAATTTCAGATTTTTATCTCGTGCTCCACCAGAGATATCAAAGCCTAAAAAGTGCGATTTTTGAAATTTTCGACGAATTTCGGAATTTTTTTTCGCAAAGAGAAACCATTTCCCAGATCTGGGACTTGGTGTATGAGTACACACACTTTTGATCTATTTGTAGAAAGAATTGTGCAAAGTTGACAGTCTTGTTGAACAATTACATAGTAGGTTTACAATAGTTTGGTAGTATTGTTTTCACATATTTTCCATGTCATATCTCAGCTTGTAGTCAAATCTCCTTCTTGAAATTTTTTGTACATAACGCTATTACACGATACTATCATAGGCCAAAATTTCAGATTTTTATCTCATGCCCCACCAGAGATATCAAAGCCTAAAAAGTGCAATTTTTGAAATTTTTGACGAATTTCGGAATTTTTTTCGCAAAGAGAAATTAACTCCCAGATCTGGTACTTGGTGTATGAGTACACGCACTTTTGACTTATTTGTAGAAAAAATTGTGTAAGGTTGACAGTTTCCCTTGCATGAAAATTTTCCTCTTGCAAACGGATAGATTTTGGAAAAAATCGTAAATTTTGTGCTAAAATTTCACCTGTAAAATTTTTTTTTCAAAATTTTTCTTACACTGTATATTTAGCCTATTTTATTCTGAACAAAATGCTGCAAACGCCATTTGAATTGAGAAAATAGAAGACGAGACATTTACAATTTTGTGTATCCTAGTATCTGAGAAAATCGCTGCACACGATGAAACAAAGATGGTCGCCATGCACAAACAAAAAATAGTAGAATTAAAATAACGGTCATTTTGAACTTCCATCATGTTAGGGTTGTTGTACAAAGAATTTCAGATTTTTAAAAAATAGTCGAGCGACCAATGCTGGACCACTTGAAATGGATTGACCCTATCTTAAAACAAAAATGATTGGAAAATTAATTTAAAACTCTTGTAATAGGGAATTTAACACGACAAAATCCTTAAGGAAATACGAAAAGTAGATATAGCAAGCTTGAATAATATTGAAAAAATAATACCGACTGTCAGAATTGCTTTCTCCAATTTAAAGTAGTTATTACTTTTATTGTGTTCTTTAAGTTGATAGCGTTTGTTTTAGTACTTAAAAAGTTGAGACAAAATATGATAAAATAAATGTCCACTTTATTCACAACAGTGTTAAACCTTTTTGCGGATGTTCTTAAAACTACCATTACGAAGACATTTTTCAAAAGAACTTATTATAACTTCTACTTTTTAACAGCTATTTTAGGAAAATCGTTACGTCGGAATTATTTTTATCTGTATATTTTTTAAACGATCGTTACGCATTTCCACTTAATCAGAGCTTTACCGTGTGGAGCAGTTATTTTCGCATATGTAATCAGAATGAATTCTCATATTTGTTTATTCATGTTGTTTTGAGATAAATTTAAGACATCGGAATATTTTCTCTTTTACGACTTTTTTTTTTTTAAAATACACAAAGAATACTTTGCTTTTATAGGTGTCATTAAAAAATGAAGGTAAGGCCCAATTCTTATTAAAAGAGATTTAAAAATATTTCCAATAAATTTTAAAACATTTTTTCATCCTAAAAAATGTCTTAAGAAAAGCTTTCTACCCGTTTAAAAAAAGTTTTTGAAATGTATTTTAGTATATTTTCAGAATACGTGAAAATGAGTTCATTTGAGATTTGTAAAACACATGCTCTTAAAATTAAACATGAACTTTAATGAGAAATATATTTTTTAAATATAAAAATAAGGATTATAATTTTTATATTTTTCAAAATAAGAAAATTAATAGATATCGAAGTCCTTCTAATTTGCAATTATTTTTTCAGTTTAGTTTGATATTATATTCCAATTTATTCATGTTGCCTTATATTTTCTAAAAGATAACGCTTTATTTGATCCTAATATTTAAAAAAATTACTTATGCTGATATTGATTACTGTAAGCATAAATGTTTAGAAATCATTTAATAAGCAGCCTTTGATTAAGTAGATCTACCAGATTAATACACACAAACAGTGCCATTCTCAAGATCTCTAATAATATATGTTAACTATCCCCCTCCCCCCCCAAAAAAAGGACTTAATAAAAAGACTTCATGAGATATCAGGTATCAGGAAATAGGGTACTTTAACAAAAGTAAGTGAGTAAGTTTGATCGCTGATCACACACAGGATTTCGTTTAATATTTCTTTCAAAACAACTTATCCTTTGATTAATCCAAACTGCTAATTTATAGTTAGCAAATTCTTACACAGTTGTTAGCACCAATAAATTTAATTTTAAAATAATTATAAAAGGAAGATATTCATTTTAATCAAATTAAAAATTGTTCAAATCAAATTATTTAAATAAAATAAAAAATTCCATTTTTTTTTTGAAAATCCGACAGTAAAAAAAAAAAAAAAAAAAAAAAAAAAAAAAGAAAAAAAAAATTACTGGATATATAAATAAAAATTAAAATTTTAAAAACGAAAAAAATTGTTTAAACGAAATTTAAAATGTATTTTTAATATATCTTTAATAAATCGCAATAGTTTTTAAAATAGGAAGAAGATTGAATTCCGAAAAATATTGCGAATGTCAGTGACGAAAAAAAACAAAAACAAAAACAAAAACAAAAAAAAAAACCAATAATAATAAATAAATAAAAGTAAAAATAAAATAAAATACTCTATTAATCCTTAAATTGGCAAATAATAATAAAAATTTCGTTTAATTAAGTGCATCTTAACATGAAAATTTCAACTTCAATCACCGGATCTCAAACTAAGAACCTTCTGTTTACTAGCGAGATGCTTTAGCTCCAAGCTATGACGTCTACACACAAAATGTTAAAATTAAGGTTCTCTTTTGAAATGTAAATCGCAAAAATAAACGGATATAAAAAATAACTTAATTAAAATAATAGACTTTTTAAAAATTTTATGATTTGTTATGTGACATGAGGTATTGAATTGTAAGCATACAAAATTTGAAATCTCTGACCTATCCGGTTTTTGTGTACGTGTGTGTACGCACGATTCTGTGACGGTTAGACATAAGAGAGATACGAATAGGGTTTTGTCAGATAAACGAAACCCTTATGATCTCTGTAAACTCAATTTAATTTATGTAATTACTTTGATACTTGATATGTAGTGTTATAAATTTTTTTAAAACACATGTTTAATTTTTGGGAAAATATGAGTGTTTCACTACGAGTACAGTCGTATTATGTTCTTCATTACTGATATTGGGAATGTCACCATTTGTGTGTACGAAACTAGTAGGTTTGTTTATTAAGAGGTTTCTGAGTCTTTATTTTTACTGAAGTTGCATCCAACAAATGTTTTTCTTTTAAACGAAATGTGATTTTTTTTCTTATGTAATTCTGCAGTAGTACTATTAACTATAAAAACAGCTGATATTTAACATGAAATGTTTTACAATAATGACACTATAGCTTTTCAAAAATTAACAAGTTAAATTAATATGGTAGAATAATTTCACACACACACACACACACCCAAAAAAAGAAAAAAAAAACTGGATACTATTTTTTAATAAATTTCATTTTTACCCAAAGAAAATTTAAATAGATAAAAATCTGGACGCATCTTTCGATGATAAAAGTTTTTTAAAGTGCTATATTTTTGTGAACATGTTTTAAAAGTTAAATGATTTTCCTATAAAACGTAATCACAATACATACACAACACATCTATGCGTAATTTAGTCAAAACGGTTTTACACATGTATGCTGGATGTATAATTACTTGGTATTTTTTCTAGCATAAATAATTTAACAATTATCAGAAACATTCAGGAATGCTTAAAATTTTGAAATTTTCTATTGTGGCAGAACCTATTTAAAGTTATGTTTTAAACATACAAATTCACAGTATTTTTATCTTTTGAAACTACCTATAGCAATTTTTTTCATTGTTCCCAGTTGGGCAGATGTATTTAGGTAGATTTCGTATGAAATACTACCGATTGCATTCTCCCCCATGCTGGAATTTCTGAAAATTTTTTGCAGATCTACACCGATCATGACTCCTAGACCCCAAAACTACCACCAGTAAAAAAGTTTATTTATCCATCTATCTATTTATCGGTGTATATCACTTTCTTCTGGACACGATAACTTCCATAATTATGCTCACATCTTCTTCAAACTTTAACATAAAACCAAGGGGTATAAAATCTCGGTCGAATTCGTTAATGGGCAAAATCGGACCAAGGGGGTGGAAATAGGGAGGGTTTTGTGAAAATCTAAAAATCGTCATAATTTCTTAGTTAAAATAGATATCGAATCGGTTTAAAGTTTATATTACTTCTTAAAAATAGGCCAAAAGTTTATGCGTGACAGATTTTTGATAAATTTAGAAATGGGCTCAAGGGGCGAAAAAAACAGGGTTTTTGGGAGAAAAAAATTCATAACTTCGTCAATTCTCAAGATATTAAATCAAACTAAATTTTTTATAAATGTTGTCAAAATTATCTAAAACTTTTGTATTTACAAGTTTTTGATAGGACCAACTTTTACCGATTAAAAAAATTAAAAACGAAAAGAAAAAGGGGGGGGGTGAAAAAGAAAAAAATCCATAACTCCGTCAATTTTTAAGCTATCAAGTCTAATTAAATTTAGTTTACATCTTCTCAATAATATCTACAACTTTTATATTGACAAGTTTTTCATAAAACTAATTCGTATAGCAAAAATAAATTAAACAAAAATAGGAGTTGGAAAAAAACCCTCAAATCCAAACTGCTTATATTCTGACTCATTTTTAAATTAATTTTTGATTTTAAACGCATCCAAATGGTAGATCCTCTTATTTGGAAACTGTATAAAGTGACGCATTGGTCAGTTTTTTGATAAAGACAAAATATATGTCAAAAAAGGCTACCAAAAAGGGTATTTTGAACAGAAATTCTCGAAGTCATCGTGACTGAAAATTTAAGGAAGTACTTAAATAAGAAATTGCGTTTTTTTTCTGGCTCGTTTTTAAATTCATTTTTGCTCTCAAATGCATCCAATTTGCAGATCCTCTTACTTAGGAACTATATAATGTGACGCATTGGCCAGTTTTTTGATAAAGACAGAATATATTTCAAAAAAGGTTGCCAAAAAGGGTATTTTAAACAGAATTTCCCGATGTCATCGTGATTGAATATTTGAGGAAGTATTCAAATAACAAACTGCGTTTTTTCGGACTCATTTTTAAATCCATTTTCGCTCTCAAACGCACCCAATTTAGAGATCCTCTTATTTAGGAAGTATATAATGTGACGCATTGACCAGTTTTTTGATAAAGATAGAATATATTTTTAAAAATGCTGTCAAAGTGGGCATTTCGCACAAAATTTTCCGAAGCGATCATGATTGAAGTATTAAGGATGTATTCAAATAACAAATCGGTTACTTTATGACTTATTTTCAAATTCAAATTTACTCTCAAACGCATTCAGTTGGTAGTTTGTTTTTATTTAGAAACTATATAATGTGCTGTTTTGGCCGATTTTTTAATAAATTCAGAATATTTTATAAAATATGTTGTCAAAAAGGGCATTTGAGCTGAATTTCGCTTAAGAGGTTTCTGATAAAACCAGTTCTTGCAGAAAAATGAAATTAAAAATTTTTCATAAGTGGCTAAATGAAGTTATTAAACTGGGTTTATCTCTAATCATACTTTTTTGTTGTTGTTGAAATGAGCACTCTTCGAAATCTACCTCCACCTATAGGCCAAGCCAACAGGGATTTTTTTTTATTTTTTTTAATAGCAATATTAGCTTTATTTAATCTGTCACCTAATAAGTGCGATATTACTATTTTTAAATAGTGGTAGGAATCAGTCTCTATTTTAAAATATTTCCACCGAAATTGCAAAACTAATTACATTCGTATCAGATATGACAAATTGGGCTTATATATTTTCGGGTATTGAAGTGTGTGTTTTGCTTTTGGGTTTATGCCTTTTATTGTAGTAACACAGGAATAGCAATCCGAAACACGATCTTTAGGCTCAGTCCATATCATGGGAATAACAAACGGCATATGACGTAATCCTTTCTTCCAATCTATTAAATTTTTTACAAATTTTATGCAACAAATGTATGGGGCCCAAGCTTTGTCTTGATGAGCAACCGGAAAAGAAAAATACTCGCGAAAACACTGCAATATAAGATCTGTAAAATTACGTCTTCGTGTTTTGAAAGTCAGTTCACCACAAACATAGCAAAAGAGTTAGGATTGTTAATACACTTTCTTGACACATTCGCACACGCACAGTACTTCATTTAAATCAACGCACTTTAAATTAATAAAGAAAACGAATATTATTATCACTGTTTTTTACGAACTTTCACATGCATTTATAGCTATAAAGCCAATAATGAACTTGACTTATCACAAGAAAACTGAGGGTGATTGAAAAGAAATAAGTGCATTTTCGTAATGAGGGTAGGTAGTCAAAATACGATTACCTACCAGAGTTCGTGTGGCATGACCACTGTTGACCAGTGTAATCAAGATCAAATTTGTAATGTGGCTCTATTACACAGCTGCTTGACTAGCTTAAATAAAAGTATTTTAAACTTGGAATTTGTCTATGACTGAATTTCTAAGTGGCGTCCTTGCCAGGACCGCCACATTCTAGGGTGTACATAACTAATAAAGTCAATACCGTATTTACTCGTGTATAAGGCGCACTTTTTTCCAAAAAATTTGGGCAAAACTCCTAGGTGCGCCTTATACACGGAATAATTTTTTACTGTTGGATGCAGTCGAACTATATACATATGAAACAAGAAATTATTCAAAGAAGATATTAAAACTCGGAAAATGTTACTTAATTGAAGTATTACTGCATATTTATTTCATTCCTTACAGTTTTTTATACTACAGAGCTAATGACATTATCCAAATGCTAATTATCAATTCTCTTTACCGTCACTCATTCCTATTTCCCGTCATTATCTTACAACCCGAAGTCTAAAAGTGCATTTTCGTCTTGTTTTCTGGTCTGGTCTAATGTTTGTTTCGACTTTTTTTTGACTGAAATTCGTTTGGTCATTCTTCATTATCGTATCAAATTTATGGTGAAAAAGATTATTAAGAAATCGCCATTTTTACTTGTAAAGTAGGGGTGCGCCTTATATACGCGTGCGCCCTATACACGAGTAAATACGGTATTTATGATATTTTTCTAAAGTTTCTTTGTCAGCTACTATTCACAATTTTGTTGTAACTCGTGCACAAGATCTTTAGACATTTGTTTTTGTTATTACTTATCAAATATTTAAGCACTCTTCGTTAATATGTACTATATGGCTATTAATTACCGGACACTTACAATTTTAGGCATTTTGTAAAATATTTAAGGGTGTACTGTCGTATTCTGCTTGTTCTACTGGAATTTTAGGATTATAAAGAATGTGTTTGACCACATATTTATTTTCGTCGATCTGATAAGAAGGGCAATTTGGGCGGCAACAAAAGGAAAATAAAACAATATTTGGGATAATCCTGTAAAATAAAATGCACGAAATAATCTATTGCTATAGCATACAATATGTGTATGCATTTATGTAAAAATAGCACGCATATTCATGAATATATAACGGTTTGTTTAAGTTCAAAATATTTTTGAGAGCTTTTTGCTTATATCATGCAGGGGTTTCAAAGAAATTTAGCAAGTTTCAGAAATGTTTTCAAAATGTTGTAAAAGTAATATAGTGCAATTGGAATATAAATATATTAACTTTTTGAAGAAATATGAACAGTTGTATGAAATATTTTTTATCTGCACATGCACGATTAATAACGAAGATTTTTTTTTTCATGATTTATAGGTCAAATGTATGGATTAACTCACATAAAAATCTAGTCAAACATCATGAAAATTCAGAAAGTTATCAGCAATGCAGTGAGCTCATTTGCTGTTGCTCTCTAAAAAAAGCTGGATGATTAGAGATTTTCCACAAATTGTCATTTTTATTTTTAACCGACTTCAAAAGAGGAGGTTATGAATTCCACCTGTATGTATTACTTGTTCACGCATAACTTTCGTGAATATGAACCGATTGTGATAATTCCTTTTTTGTTTGAAATCGTATGAGGCCCATGTGGTCCCATCCGAATTTCATAAAAATCTGATAATTGGAACTTTTTAAAAATGAAAACTTTAAAAATCAAATGGTTTGTGAAGCATTCGTTTAATTAGAAGCTTTCATTTTTCAAGCTTTTACGTTACACTTACATAGACACATGATCTTTTCAAAGTGTGAAATCCTATCTGTACAAGGAACACATAAATTTTGCGCCGTTTGCAAAACGAGATTGATTAAAAAGAAAATTTACACTGTTAAAAATTTGAAACTTTTGCTGCATCGTCATTCCATCGCTGATATAGAAAACGATTACTTCAATGTATTATGGAATATTCTCACTGGTCAAAATAGAGATATTCTATACAAACAATCGTGTGAGGAAGGGAGAACCTGGATTCCGGCCAAGTTCTCCTATCCAGCAAATCGGAAGTATAGCATCTAGACTATATAAGGGTGGAAATCGGCTATCTCAGTAACACTTAAAAAAGCGCTTAAATGCTGTATCCCTTAAATGTGCACTGATGCTGAAACAGTATGAAATCTAAAAATAGCAGAGACATCTGCAGGACGTTTTCTAAAATTGCAAGTATTATTGCTAGTCTAGGCAGTGTAATACGAAAATCCCACAGATGTCGCTGTGATCGATACTTTGGAATTCAGTAGCATCGTTGCACATTTAAAGGATATAAATTTTTAGCACAGTTTAGATAGCAGATTTCTACACCATGTATTCTAGACACTGTACTTCAAACAGTAAAAAGTAAACCAAACTATCTTAGGTATAGTAAGAATGTAGATGTATTATGCCTAGTACCATAAACAAAATGGGGTTAAACATTATCGTTTGTGATTTTTTGGCACCAACTTCAAAAAGTAATTCTTTACCTTTTTATATGGTTTTCCGTGGCCGAGCGATTAAGACGCCGCTCTGCTAATCTGGAGGTTGTGGGTTCGATTCCCTCTGGCTCCATTGCACATACACACTTTGTGTGGAGCTCCTGGTTGTATTTCTCTTGTGATGTAAATTTGTGCTATCTCGTCCTTATATATTGACGATGACTTATAAGCAGACTTTCATGTAGAGCACACAAGTCAGATATATGTCGCTCAAATAAATAAATAAAAACTTTTTATATGTATATATTCATAAATTAAATAAAAAAATATGTAAGTTAATCTCTTATAAAAAATACTTTCTGGAAAATCCTTTTTTAGTGGATATTAAATTCTATATATAAAATTTAACCGTTCTTATTTCGGTACATGATATCCGATGTGTGGCTATTGGATAACGATGCGTTATTAAAGAATTAAAAAAATAAATTATTTCTTTTTAGCGCGTTTTTTGAAGTCAGTTATATATATATATATATATATATATATATATATATATATATATTTTCTTTTGAAAAAGTTAATTTTATTATTAACTAACTTTCTGAAAAAGCAGTAGTGTCTGATGAATGTCAACGAATTGCATTGGAACAAAAGCTTCGATTTTGACACTTCTTTTTTTCTTGAAATAGTCTCGTTCTGGTGGTTTTCCAAGAGCAATAAAACATAAAAAATGAAAATAACAAAAAAAACCCCTAAAAATTGAAAATGTTTCACATGCGCAGAAAAAGAAATGTTCCATACAATTATTTGTACTTGAGCCGAATCATAAATAGATAAAAAGCCATTTTGGATAATGAATTTCGCATATTCATTTAATGTAACTGCTAAAAAAATATTATCAATTTTTTCAAATATCTATTTCTTAAATTTTTATTGTTGTTTAGATGCATAACTTTCTTCTTGAGAAACCTCTCCCACAAAAAAATTATGAAGTGTAACTAAAATTTTATTTATTAAATTTAAATAGAAAAGCTATTATAAAATACTAAGTGAAAAGTAACGAAACTGTACATATATTTGATTGTATAAATTATTTTTTGGTCTATATACATAGTCTTTAACCTTGGGGAAAAAGAATCGCTGTTATTCCTTATCTTCTTCAATGTAAAAGGAGTCAAAGTGACTTCTTTTTCCATTCCCTGGTTAAGGAATTTTATCATTTTGGAAAAGATCTTATCAGAAACAACTAGTGAAGTAAGAGTTATTTTTTAAAACCTGAAGATTCTACAAACATTTCTATCAACTTTCTTTCAAAATCTCGTATCACAAAAACCATTACTTCCACTAACCTTTTCTCTGACGTAGTATTACATTTTGTGTTTCTATATGATCATCAAATTTTATTTTAAATTTAGATGTTTCGTAAGATCACTTCATGTAGATAAAAATAAATTTTGAAGACCGTGTAGTTTGTTTTTATTTACGATAAAACACCAACCGGTCGTTTAATATTTTTCGTTTATTGACAAAAATTATACGTTTGTGATATGTATTTATTTAAAGATTATTGGAAAAGTAAGCAAGCAGCACTTTTTCTTTCTGCAGCAGACGGTGTTACTAAAACAATGATTTCTACTATGAAGGAGAAGCCTAAGAAATTTTCTAGTCAAAATGTTATAATATATATATTTTTTTTTTTTTTTTTTTTTTTTTTTTTTTTTTTTTACAATGTATACTTCTTTAAATTTAACATAAATATAAAAGCTAAATGTTTTCGATAGCCTTTTATGTTTTTAAATAATATTTCTATATTTTTGTTGTATAACTAATTTAATCACAATTAAAAAAAATACTAGTTAAAACCTCAGATAAATTAAATTTGAAAACTTGATTGTATTTAACAATGATAATTTTAATAATTTTAATGAATTGATATAACAATGCATATTTTCTTAATGTACATCTTTCAGTAAATATTTCATTTTAGTTATTGTAAGCCCTTTCGATGAATTTCTTTTTGTCTGTTCTCATCTTCTAACCTTTTTTGCTGATATATGGATACCTTATCATACATCAGTCTGCGAAAAGAAATTCTGGAACAATTGCTAATATTGAAATCTGTTTGCTGTTTAAATGAGTTGCGAAAATATGTTATTCAAACATAATTATTTTATTTAATGGATGTTACAATAGTTTTTAATTTTGATTTTTCTCTTGATTTAAAAATTTGTAAATGCGCTGTTTTTTAAATGGAACCCATTTTAGAAATTTATTTAAACCATGTCATCCAAACTTAATTCTTTTACCTAAAAAAATATTATAATGGTTTTTATTTAGTTTTTTTTTCGCTTGATTATAAAATTTAAAATCGCACTAAACTTTTTTTTATAGCATTCATTTAAAAAGATTATTTAAATTTCAAAAAAAGACAGCGTTTATCAATTGATAAAATGCTTAATAATAAATAATTGAAAAAAGAGAATACTTTCAAAAACAATCACTAAAATGTTAAGAAGTATGCATTTGGATTTTCTATATATTTAATAAAGGATACAAAATATACTAATTCGGGAACTGCTGAAGAGTGAAACTTATTTGTAGCATAAAATATAATTTGAAGAACCGTATGACACACACACACAAAAAAAGACTTTGAATTTTTGAATTTTCAGCTTTGCGCCCAAAAACAGAAGACCTAAATAATTAAAAAAAATAATAATAATATGATTTCACTACATATAGATCCTCAAGAAAGAGTCTTTAAGGCTGTTCTCAACTGCTCTGTTCAACCAAAATAAATCCTTTTTACACATTTAAAAATCCCTCTTCGTAACGGAAAGATATAAAATTGGACGGCCGATTATGGAAGCATTTTGGAATCGAAGTGTGTTTTCCATGTTGTGATCAATAAATTACCTATTGAGTTATAAACGATTTTGATCGTGTGATAGATACGTTTTACATTTCTGTTTGAATGTTTATTCTTCTTTTAAGCGGAAAGGTGATTCAAAATGCCCACTTTTACAACATATTATGAAAAATCTATTGCATTTGCCAAAAAAAGGAGGGGGTAATGAGTGCGATTAGATAGTTTCTGAACAACAACACCTGCTAGTTTCATGCATTTTGGAACAAAAATAATTTTAAACTTATGTTATATAATTATCAAAGATACATATATATATTAAGACAGATATAAACACAATTAATACAATAACCCAACATGGAGTAAAAAATTAGCCGGGGGCCAGGAATCGAACCTGGGTCGACTACGTACTGTGCTGTTGCTACTCCATCTAAGCTTACCCCGGTCGATATCCTAGCCCGGTACTTTCACACTAATAAACCATGTTGATAAACGCCATCGGCCAGCAACCGATTGACACGCGATGACGGGAAATACGATGAATAATTTTTAACTAGCGAGCTACGCCCGCTAGCTGGGCCACTTTTTCCAAACGAACCTCGATATTAAGCAATATATAATAAACAAAAAAATTCATTTAGTAAGCAAGTCTTGGTGTTCGAATCCTCAAGCACAAAAAAAAGTAAATTAAAGAGCTATGGTTGTTATGCGCCCATTATCCCGTTAAAAATATGTGATTTCGCACAGTGGGCGCTACGCGCCGACCGTGCGAAGCCGGCTCACCGGCGCTACACGCCATGGTCGCCATCGTCCCGTTAAAAATATTTGGTTTTGCACGGTTGGCGCTGCGCGCCCATAAGAGACATTTTCTCGTATTTTTTGGTTCATCAGAAGCAGACTTTTACGCAGATTCTGAATATCTAATCAGTTTTTTCTACTTTAAAAACTGTCTGCATGATGGTTTAAGAAAAAACGCGCAAAAAAAGTTTCGGTATTAAAAACTGCAAAAGACTGCTATTAAAAAAAAAAAAAGTAATTTCATTAATATCACAAACAACATAACTAACAAATAATTTTGGCAGCTCGTTTTCCATTTGTACTAACAGAAATTAGTATTAATCGCGTAAATCTTAGGTTACACAATATTCGTGTATGCTACCAAAAAGAAAAAAGTATGAAAATGAGCTACAACGATTAATACTCACATACAGAATTAATAGCCAGTTACATCTGAGATCCTCAAAATATTAATTAGCAACACGATTACCTCTTAGTGAACATATCTTACTGTGCTTAAATAGTTGTACTTATTATATTAATTAAACCGTGTTTAACATTTTTTACCAATTAGTTCTTTTTCTCTTATACATTCTTTGACAAAATGACGGGAGAAAAAGCGGTTTTCGACTGCTTCTTCTTTTAGCCAAAGGGGAAAAGTTCTTGTCGTTCACCGCAAGGTGGCGCAGTGTTCTGCCTTCGAGCTCCGTTTGGGAAATTAGACGTTTTCCGTTCCGATTACCGACCGGTTTTTAATTCATAACTTTTTTCATTTTGGTCCCACGGTCTCGAAAATGCCCGAAATGACTTTCCCGGAATTTTTCGAATGGAAAGACACTTCTCGCGACTTCCAACTCGCCCGCGTTGCGAACTGTAATCGGCTTCAAGCAGACAGACAGACAGACAGACAGAGGCGTACGGATTTTATTAGTATAGATAATCCATCGATCCGCAATATATATTTAAGAACACAGTAGTTAACGTCTGAATTTAATTAATTAAGTATTAGAAGTACATATATATATATATTACAAATTTAAATTTTTCTTTCGCCAAAACTAACCTTTATACTATATTAATTTCCTTATAATAATATTCCGTACTTACTTCAACTTATTAAATTAAAATTTTGTTTCTAGATCTAATCTGTTAATCTTTATGAAAACGATATAAATTCTTAATTCGCCTTAAAAAACATTTATTCCAGTATACGTAAATTAAAAAAGATGGCTCTAAATTAAAAATATTCTTAATTAAACTTTATTTCTTAATATTCCAAATAAAACTCATTTTCTCTATGTTTTTATCAACCCTTAAGAAAGTCTTGTTAAATATATTCAAAACCATACCTTTCAAAAAATATCATTATTTTATTTTATCAATTTATTTATTTTCCCTCATTCAACGTTTGATATTGTGAATATCAATAAATTCATTTCTTTTCTTTTTCTCTTAAAATTAATCGTCTATTAAAAATCGTCTGCCTAAGATCTTTGAAAATTCTGAGTCGATTATAAATTGGTTATATAATATACTTTTTTTAAAGTAAAATTGTCGTCTGTCGCATATTAATCTCGGCTCTAGGCATGAATTATGTTTACATAAAAGAATGATTGTTTGAAAGTAAAGAATGTTCTAGAATTTTCTTTTTAGATTTAAAAGAGGAAGCCTCGAGAAGCGGTAAGAAGGATTCTTCGGTTCTCTCTTCCATGAGTACGGCTGGTTGTAGTAAATGATGGAATATTTTTTTTATATATATTTCGGTAAAAGATCGTCTACAAAAGCAGCTTTTCTCTCTATTATAACTACAGTTTAATAAAATGAACTGGCAGCAGCCAAGGAGTGATTTATTGCATCTTCTACATTTATTTATTTTGTTTTTTTTTCTCGCTGGCCATGACTTCTCTGCGGAGAAAGGGAAACCCGGTGATGATGTCTCTGGCTTCTAACTTTAAAATGTCACACACACACACATACATATGTATATATATACATATATACATTAAGACAGACATAAACATAATTAATACAATAACCCAACATGGAGTGAAAAATTAGCCGTGGCCAGGAATCCAACCTGGGTCGACAGCGTACCGTGCTGTTGCTTTTTCCACCTAAGCTACCCCGGTCGATATCCCAGCATCGTTTATTAGTATAAAATTACCAGGCTATGATATCGACCGGGGTAGCTTAGCAAAGGAGGAGGTTATGAATTCGACTCGTATGTATATCTTGTTCACTCAGTTCTTCTGTAAATATGAACCGATAATTCTTTTTTTGTTTCAAAGTGTAAGATGCCCGTGTGGTCAATTTTATCAAGTTCTGGTGATTAGAACTTTTTAAAAATAAAAACATTAAAAATTCAAATTCTTTTTTGAAGCAGTCGTCAATTAGAAGCGTTTATTTTTCCAACTATTACTCTTACACCGATACGAGATCTTTTTTCTTCAAAAAGCGAAATCTTGACTGGACAACGGACTGGATCTAGATAGATTTTGCACTGTTAGTGAATGGAGATTGATCAGTGTGTAAATTTACCCTGTTAAAAATCTGCAGTTGCAGAATCACTCCACAGTTTGTATAGATTTCTATTATGATCAATGAAAATGCTCCATCCATCTGTTGATTAGAACTTTTTTAAAATAGAAACTTTAAAATTCAGATTCTTTTTCCAGCAGTCGTCAAATTAGAAGCGTCATATAAATAATATAATGATCTCTCATAAAGAAAACAGTATTATTTTTAAGTGATTGTCTTTACTGACCGCAATTTTCAGAATATATCGGAATGCTACACATACAGGGTGCAACATGTTATCTATCGCGAAAATTTATTTTTCCAACCGTTTGATCACAGACATATAGTTCCAATTACAAAACCGTTTCAAATGAGGTAAATATTCGTGCTGTGGCATTGTTTAAAGTAAAAAATATATTTTATAAAAATTACAAAATCTAACTTTTTATACGGTCTCCCAATTCCTAAAGTTATATTTAGTGAAAGTCTACACATATCATAACAGATATAACTTTGACTTGTGTACGATAAAATTTGACACAGTTATTAAATTTCAAACATTGAAATTTTTTGAAATTAAAGTAATTCGAGATCGAAATCAGGGTGCACTGTTCTTTTTACGGCGAAATCACCTTTATTCGGTATCGCCAAATCGGCGTATCACCAAAGAGGGTTATTTTACCTCAAATTTTTAGTTCACTTTTAGGGGTCGTATGCAAAGAATGATATATTGAAATTAAACAGAAAATATAAGTATCAGTTTATTATCTGATCAGAAAACAGTGTACTATTAAAAAAATGAATACACCAAGTTCCGGAATCTACGAGAAATACTGCTCAAAATATTCTCTATTGGCGGTAATGCATAGTCATGGACACTTAGGAGTATAGCAGGTAGAACAACGTGACGAGCATAAAGATGAAGCGCTGCTTCAGATCAAACATAGAAGTAGGCTCAATCACATAGACCTGTGATTGTAGATCTTTTTATGATATAATAATAAATTAGTATTCATTTTTCATTTTAACCACTTAACTGATTCTTTTTTTACGTGCAATAAATTGAAAATATGCGATAAACACCACTTTTTTAAAACTAAAATATTCGTAATATTTTGTCTGAACATTTCTGCCTTTAAACAGTATGAAATTGCTAAAAAATAGTGGTGTCAAAAAGCTTTAAGTGATGTATCAATCCAACTCATCTTACCCGTACGATGTACGGGTAAATCAGTTAAGTGGTTATTCCAATATTTCATTCTTTGCTTTGTATACGACCCCTAAAAGTCAAATGAAATTTTTAGATGAATAACCCTCTTTGGCGATAAGCCGATTTTACGATACAGGATAAAGATGGTTTTGCCTCAAAAAGGACATTGCATCCTGATTTCGGTCTTGAATTACATTTTTTAACTGATCCCTGACTGAATGACAAAATTTTGTACAAAAAAAACTCAAACTTTGAAATTTATTAACTGCTTCAATTTTAATCGTACATATGTGAAACTTTTTGTGTTATATCTGCTATGATATGTGTAAATCTATATTAAGTATAATTATAGGTACTTGGGGACGGTATAAAAGTTAGATTTCGTAATTTTTATAAAATTTATTTTTTGCTTTAAACAATGCCACAGCACGAACATTTACCTCAATTGAAACGTTTTTGCAAATGTAGCTATATGTCTACATCGATCGATAACATATTGCACCCTGTATATAACGTTATCAAAAATCTGCAAAAAACTTATGTTTTTTTCTGCAAAAAGGCATTTAAAATTCGTGTCTGAATATCATCTTAATGATGATTCTTTTCGTCCTTGTGACTCTTTTCTTGTTTGAAAATATTTGTCGAATAAATATATACCAGGAATGATATACTTGTAATAACATTCCTTTATACAGTCTGGTGCATTTTGTCTATTGGAACTAATGCAAATGATAATGGGTTAAAAAATGAATTTCCAAGTAAGAAGAAAATGCACCATTTATCATATATTGAAATATCAAACTATTTGAAAGATGATCTTCAGTAAAGGAAATAATTCCACGAAAAAAAATATTGACTGGCTGAAATGTTCAGTCCATTATGAAATAATAGCTAAAAAGCTGATTTGATCTACCTCTACAATATGTACATTTTGTTTTACTTCTCATTCAAAAGGAACACGACAATCTTTTCCTGCAGTGTGAAAAATGACGATTGCTTATGGTCTGAAAATTTAAAAGAAATTTAAAAAAAATTTTCGAGTATTCTTCATGTGCCTTTTTCAATAAAGGTACAATTTCCTACATCATTAATCTTCCTTATAAAATTTTAACGTTAAAAATTATTAATAGCTGTTCACTAAATGTTCGAATTAAATGGAGTTTCTTGTATTCAGATAAAAAACATACTAAAGTTTTATTGTAAGTTGACAAAGTGAGCCATTTATATATGTAGCTTTCTATACCATTAAAGTATTAATCATTTTCATGCTGAATATCATTCACAGAAATATTACTCCATACTTTTAATAAACGGTTAGTGTGATTATTGCTCGCTTTCATAGAGTTCCATACACTAAATATATCAATTATTAGCTATACTATTGAAAAATTCGTTGCTAAAAGAATAATAAAACTTGCCAAAATACTATAAGAATCAGGGTTGGGTATAAACAAATATGAATGGGTATACCATAAAAACTCAAATAGATATGAAGTCTAAATAACACCAAAAATTGCCATTCTCTATAACCCTTCTTTAATATCAACCTAATTAGTTTTTTAGCTCACAGGCTATCATAGCCTGAGAGCTTATGTGCCCGCCCGTTCTGTATGTACGTGCGTAACGCGATAACTCATGACAAAAATATCGGATCAATTATAAAAAAGGGGAAAGGGGAGAACTGTTCCCCTCCCTTTTAATTTCCTTTTCGAACGGAATTAATTCTTGAAAATATAAGGCTGTAATTTACATTTAGTATGCTTAGCTTGTGAGCTCAATGCCATCAGTTTAAATGGGCAATATTCTTTTTATTAATGGATTTAATTATGTTCTGACAATAAAAATAGTACATAATTAAACATTTTTTGTCATTTCATGAAATTAAATTCAGCCTAGTAATAATCTTTTCTTTTAAATTATAGTTAAAAAAAAACTCTTGAATAAACTTTGGCATTTTGAAAGCAGGTTGTAAAGTTTGCAACGCCACCTTGGTCCATGGCGCGATTTTCCGAATAGGTTTTAATTAATTCCAAAGACACGGAAGGCATGTTGAGAAGTCCATTCAATGCAAACTAATCGCGAATCCCATAGTATTTATGTAAAGTAGAAATAAGACAATAATTATATAATAACTGGAATTTAAGGGTTCTGGCCCGTGAGATATGGTGACACATGGTGTAAGTCACACTGTGACTTTGTGACCGTCGATGTAACGTCACGTGACGTCGATGTGAAAAAAGACGTCACGTGACTAAAATGTGAAGTCGATATGGCCGTTTTAGAGCTCGTTTGTGACGTCACATTGTGATCACTTTGTGAAGTCACGGTGTGACAAATTTGTGATGTGTGTACTCACAAATGTGTCAATTATGACTACTTTGGCATTAACAGTGTGACAAAACTATGACAAAAGCGACGATAATTTCAAGTCACATTGTGACCAATTTGTGAAATACAGATGAGTTTAAAACATTGGGGCATATTTTGAGGGGTGATAGAGCAACTCACTATGACAAACATATTACTGCATAGGAATATATGACCGGAAACGACGCGTTGAGGTAAAAGAGGGCCGATATGGCTCTTTAGTTTGTTTCAAAAATTCGCATTCATACCGAAAAATTTCTATACCATTCTTTTCTTGAATTAAGACGGACATTTTAAGATTACACAAAGAAAAATTCTTCTTTTAAAATTTTCGTTACGACATCGAATTTTTTTATTCTGATAAAACGTAAATGCGTGTATTTCTGGTATTTCAAAAATTTGCCAGTTTTGCGTTATTTTTTTTCTTAATTTTCATACCGGAAATTTTCAAAGAAGAATTTTTTCCTTGTGTAATCATCAATTGTCTGCCTTAAATAAAGGGAAGAATAGTATAGAAACTGTCTGGTGCGAATGAGAAATTTTTAAATAAACTAAAGGATCAAACTGATCCCCTGTTGTTTGTATCTCAACGCGTCATCTCCGGTCATATATGTCTGGTCACTATAGAATTATTGTTTGATATATTGAGCTCTACCATCCCTCAAAGTTTGTCCCATGATTTTAGATTTACCCTGTAATGTCATTTGGAACGAAATTGTAATTTTCCCGCTTTAATGATTCTGTGACGATTTAATATTCTTGACAATTCTCTAACAATTTAAAAGAAATTGGATCATCTGAAATTGTAATTACTGCATGCTATATTTCTGTTATAGTTGCTTTTGAGTCCTAAAATTATATGATCGCGGTTTATGAACAAATATTGTATAGTATATAAAAATAGTCATATACAGTATAGAGACTTTCTTCTAAATTAAAGTTAAAAATTTAATTTACCTCACATGCCTTAAAACTACAACACCTTGTTGTTTCCAATACCTAAGGACTATTTCCTTGCAAAAACATTTAAACATTTTGCCCCTAAATGCTGAAAACGGCATCGCTTCAATTTTATTTATAACTGACACACAAGAACAATTTCTTTTACTGTTTTGTGCCAGGCGATTTTTTAAAGTTTTTTTTTTTTCATTTTGCAATATTCTATTGAACCTGTTTACTATTTTTGTACTCTCTTTAAAAGCTTTTACTTAATTTAAATTCCAAAGGTTTCAGAATATATACACTACAGCTTGCCAATATTTCTGACCAATAACGGTGATGTTAATAAAAATTATTTTTAATTATCTTTCGTTGTAATTTTTTCTACTGAGTGAAAGTGTCCAGGTCAGGATTCGAACTAGGGATCTTTCGCGCAAGCTGCTAATGCTATGTCGACTGAGCTATCCTGGATAAATAGGACGGGCACAATTCACCCAGTGAATATGAATCTATACTTAGCATTATAATATATATAAACCGATGTAATAATGCGTAAATTACTTTTCATACGACCCGTATGATAAACGCATTCTATTTATATAAGTATATAATAATATTTCTCGGGAAGACTTGTGTGTGCCAGATTTATACAAGATAGCTCATTTAGCAGAGCATTAGCTCCAAAGATCAACAGTCTCTTGTTCTAATCCTAATCTAAACACCTTTTCACTCATTTCTTAAAATTGAAGCTCGTTTGATTAATTTATCTATTAAAATCATTCTCTTAAAGTTAATATAGATTTATCATTTGATAAAACTATGTGAAGTTTATGCGAAATAATTGTAACATACAGATTTCATTTGAAAATCTTGAGTACAAATAAAGACGATTCAAATTTTTCTGGTATTGCGTTTTGGTACTTCCTTATTATAGTGGCCTGTGCATGTATGATTACATGAAGGTTTCAGTTCGTAATTAAGCTCATATACGTATATCTATATTTAGATAGAATGTACGGATCTTATGTATGTTTTATATGTCATATAGGATAAATGTTCCCGTAAAGGGCATCCTTATGGAATTTCTTTAAAAACTAATTCCTTATTAATAGTTATAATTATTCGATTTCATTTTTTTAAATATTATATGAATCTATCAATAACATTTAAGTATTATCATAGTCTCTCTTCCCAATACTAAATAAAATATTCTTGTAAATGATAGAAATATATCAAAATACCCAGAATTACAGTAATAAACATCCCACTAAAAGCCGTACATATAACTATTTTTATGACTATTTTAGAACCAGAATTTAATGAACACATACTAAAACTGTCGATTAAAGCAACGACTTCGGTCGTTGACATTGTATTTTACAAAATGGTGGGAATATCCTTATTCAGTTTTCTGACAAATGGAAAAGAATGAAGACTAGTTGAATTTATTTTCCAATGGACGAATTAAGTTTACTTTGAACAAACAAAGCATCCGGACAGCAAGATATCCAGGATGTTTCGCTACCAGACGGACAAACTTTGAGGGGTGATAGTAGACATGCAGACAAACATTATTAAATAGGAAACCATGTGGCGCAAATGTCTTCTATAGGAGCTAGGGGCATTAAAGTTTAAGGTCCAAAACTTCAAACGCTGATAAAAAAACGGAAAAAAGGGTCGATTCGCTTGCGGTTTTCGCTAAAATCATTCTCTATATCACGAATTTTTTACAAAAAATTTTTAAAGGATACGTTCAAAAATTGTCGATAGAGGACGCTTTAGACTTTAGAGTAACAAACAAATACTTTTTACCGTTCTTTTGTGCATGGGGTTGAAATTGTTCTAAAGTTTAGACGTTAACTTAAATTTTAAGCCCAAAATCGGATACATGGGGATCGGGTAACTAGCGAAAATTAAACTATGAAGCGAGGGGGAGATTCTAAACGGCCATCAACATTGGACAAACTAATCGATTTTGCTGCGGTTTGCGTGGAGGTCATGCCCTTGGTAATTATTTTATTCGAAATGACGCTCAGCTTTGTGGCCTTCATTTTTTGATAGAGGGCGCTTCCGACACATGTCCGACATTTCAATGGCATTACTCCTGGGTGTTTTACTACCAGATCACCATACTTCCAGGAAGTGATAGGGATGCAAAAACGACTCGGAATCACATAGGAATGTAACGTTGAAAATGCCGTTTTTGCGAGTTATGGTTAAAAGAAGCAGAGAAAAAAGGAATAGAAACAAGCAGAGAAAAAGCAACACGTTAATGAGATTGAAAACTGTTTATTTAAAGGTTTTACTGCAAAAGGTGTTCGAAATTACGACCAGAAGTAGTCCGGGATGCTTGACATCGGCGTCGCATAGAATTCCTCACGCTTTGAAAGATTCTTGGCAATTTTGATAGATTTCTGGCAGAAATATCTTCAGAAATACGAGCCGTGAAGTGTTTAACTGAAGGTACATGAGTCTCATACACCCAACTTATCATTTGACTCCAGCAGAAGAAGCCCATACAACCAGTTTCACGAAGTCCACTGCTCACACTTAAAAAGTCGTATGACGGGGTGCATGCCTATGCGGAAAACGCTCCTTGTTCAACCTCAGAACGGCGTGTCCGTTAAAGTCCGCAGCTCCATATACGAGCAACCTGTTGACCAGTTTATCGTTTGAATACTCTATTATACTATGATCATTCGCGAACCTGTGGAACCGGTTCGCGAATGATCATTGCAGCGTGATCGCTTTTCACGCGCATTACCGTTCAGCGCCATCAACAGCAAGGAAATCGTAGCGCCATCTACTGTCTCTATCAAGCTTGCCGGACTATTTCTGGTCGCAATTTGAACATCTTTTGCAGTAAAACCTTTAAATAAACTCTGTTCTGTCACTTTAACATGTTGATGTTTCTCTGCTTGTTTCTGTTCCTTTTTTCTCTGCTTCTTTTAACTATAACTCGCAAAAAAAGCCATTTTCAACGTTACATTCCTGTGTATTTCCGAGTAGTTTATGCATCCCTAACACTTCCTGGAAGTATGGTGGTCTGGTAATAAAATACCCAGGAGTAATGCCATTGAAATGTCGGAGATGTGTCGGAAGCGCCCTCTATCAAAAAATGAGGCCACAAAGCTGAAAGTCATTTCGAATAAAATAATTACCAAGTGCATGACCTCCACGCAAACCGCAACAAAATTGATTAGTTTGTCCAAAGTTAATGGGCGTTTAAAATCTCCCCTTCGGTTCACAGTTTAATTTTCGCTACTTAACCGATCCCCATGTATCCGATTTTGGGCTTAAAATTTAAGTTAACGTCTAAGCTTTAGAACAATTTTAACCCCATGCACAAAAGAACGGTAAAAAGTATTTGTTCGTTACTCTAAAGTCTAAAGCGCCCTCTATCGACAATTTTCCCTTAAAATCTTTTTATAAAAAATTCGTTATATAGAGAATGATTTTAGCGAAAACCGCAAGCGAATCAACCCCTTTTTCCGTTTTTTATCAACGTTTGAAGTTTTAGACCTTAAACTTTAATGGCCCCTAGCTCCTATAGAAGACGTTTGCGCCCCATGGTTTCCTATTTCTTAATGTTTGTCTTCATGTCTACTATCACCCGTCAAAGGTTGTCGGTCTGGTAGCGAAACACCCTGTATGTATTCAACTACAAAAACTATCTTGTGTCAGCTAAAGGCAGTTTAGTGTAATTAAAGAGCTCATTTGATTAGTGACTCATTTTGCTTGAAGAAAATAAAGGTTTTGTATGATACTGTCTGGGATTACATTGACTGTTAGTGCTGTAATTCAAAGTGTCCCTAGAATAAAACTTCAACAAATGTAAAATTATCACGTTTACAAGAGACTCTAATCTTAAATGTCTTATAAAAACTATTATTTAAAGATATTTAAATGCAAACAAGAAATCTCCAAAGAACGTTTCTTATTGGTTTAACACAGCTTGTAAATATTATTTGCTTACTTGTGTAAGGTCGTAACTTTTTCCGATGTCATTTCCCCGAATCACTTTGAACGTTTAAAAGCTTGTATTCTATATATACTGCTTGTATTCTGCTTAAGTCTACGTATAAACTTAATGTCATCTGTTACAAGAAAAGATCATCAGTCAATGAAATTTCGTTCTTCATACAAAATTCCGTTTGAATCCGATATTTTTTCTTAAAACATATTTCTTCTCTCTTATTTTTCTTCCATTCGACACTTCGTTTTTTTTTCTTTTTTTACTTTCGTAAATGAATATTACGTGAAAATTTTATGTTTTAAGAAATTTTTTTTCGAATTATGTTTTTCATAAATATACAAAAATTTCGCACAAGTAAAGCTATTTTATTAATATTCGCAATTATACATTTTTTTCTTGTTTTGCGAAATTATGTAAAAAAAAGGTTTCTTTGAAAAATAATGTTTTAAAGTTTTACATTTTGAACATAAAACGTATTTTATGGCAACAACCATATATGCACATAATATGCATATTACATGTACATATAAAATATTTAGTGTTGCATCGGCTATTGTATGAAATATTGTTACCAATTTATAAATATGCAATCATATATTTTTTATTGTTTTGCGCATTTTTATAGAAAAAAACCCCATGAAATTTTACATTTGGTCATAAAATTAATATTTATGTAGTTTTTGTTTATTTTCTATTTGTTATTACTTCTGACTTTCTTTCAGAAATTGAGCATATTTTCAACCAACTAAGATACATTAAAGTAAAACAAAGGTATTAAAATATACCGATAGAAAGTTAACAAAACTATTACACAAATTTGCTTGTTGTAACCTGAAAAATACAGATACTTTTTTATTTGTTTTTAGTTTTGTTTATTTGCAAGAATACACTAATTCCTCTAGAAACGAATCTTTCATCCTTTGTCAGAAAAAAAGCAATTCATCTTACTACGTTTTATTGAAGACAGGATTCGTGTGAAAAGAAAAAAAAAAGGAAAAAAATGAATGATTGATTAGAGATGCTTGGTTGTTTTATTTGGGAAGAAAAAATATCCTGTCATTAAAATCACTTTTACGCTTTGTTTTTTTCCCATATAATTTCCTAATGAACATGTTTATTTTTTTATAGATGCACTATAAATACTGCACTTTGTAAAGAGAACACATAACAAATTTAATACAGATAACTGAATGATACAATATTTAGTTAAAAATGATGAGAACAAAAATAAATACAATATTAACTAGTTTTATAAAATTAATTGCACACGTTTCTTAATTTTAAATAACCATTTTCTAATTTAAACAATGTTTTGAAGAAATAAATACTCAGAGATTTTTTACATGTTATGTACACATGTTATGTTACATGTTATGTTACATGTTTATGTTTACATGTTATGTTAAAATCGAATGAAATAAAAATATTGTAGTGATAAGATCCAAATAAACGGAATGTTGAAATGGAACTTTCTTTAACATGTGAAATTATTATATAGTGATTAGTGTTGTGTCAGCTATTGTATGAAATTATCATATGTTGGTTGGTTTGTCGCTTTGCGTCATTAAATCCTATGAGATAATTACGCCAATCACTATATTATAAATCTATGCGACAACTGATGCAATACTAAGTTTGTAAGGTACAAATTACGCCCTCTCTACAAAAGAAGAAATTACTTTAGATTAAATTGATTTATGGTGTTGTTTTAAGACAACGCTTTTTTCACAAATATGCATAAACTTTAGTTTTTTATAAGTTCATGCGACAGCTGATGCAATACTGAGTTTGTAGATACAAGCTACATTCTCTCTACACTGTTAAAAATTTTACTGTGAAATTACAGAGAATTTACGCGTAATTCATTATCTTAAGTTTTATGCAAAATTACAGAGATTAGAGAAACAGAGATTCTGTTAAATAACAGAGAAATTTTTTTGTAAATTTATAATAGACTCCTGTAAATTAATATCCTTACAAACGCACAAGACTGTATTTTTTTTTTCTAATGATAATAATTTAATTTAATTTTCAAAAATCAGTAAAACACCCAATCTTCAGTCAGCCTGTAAGAGTTTGAATTTTTCGAGTAATTTTGAAGTGATGTATCATTTATTTTTTACGCAATTTGTTTCTATCTGTCTTGGGGTTTGAACCCGAGGCCTCTTGACATTGGAAGAGCAACCTGCTGACTGAGCTGTAAGAGATTTTGTTAGTTTGTCCAAAAGATGTCTTTGATTCAGCGGGGAAAAATCGATAAAAATCCCCACTAACAGTGAGGAGATCATTTTTCCCTTTCTAAATTAATGTAGCTTAAAAAAAAAACTAAATTTACTTTTTAAAGTATTTTTAATAAAATTGTAAAGATTTTTTACAGGTGTGTACTTTGAATTATAAGTTTTAACAAAGATAAAAATATCGTTGAATAAAGATGGAATCCCTACAGAGTGTTAGATATAATATAAAGAAAATGTCGGTAAAATTATGAACGAGAAACTCTTTTGAAATCATTTAACCAAGATTCGGTATAAATATATAGAGGTTTAGGTTTGGTTTATTTTTGTCGTCCGATTATCTACACTAGGGATATAGGACCAGGGCGGGGGAATGCCCTTCGTGGGGGTCTTTCTAAAGGAGCCTAACCCGTATTTATGCAAGGTTCGAAGAAAACCACGAAAACTCCGAACGGCCAGGCCGACAGCCGCAATTGGGTTCGAACCCAGCATCTGCCGTCTACCAGTTGAGAGGATAAATATACAGAGAGTCTTTCTTTTTCGGTGTTTTTACAAAAAATTTAATGGTGTACAAAAGAAGAAGTTACTTTAGATTAAATTAATTTACGGTGTTGCTTTACGAAAAACGCTACTTTTCATAAATTGCATAAACTTCAAACTGATTATAGATAAACAAAATTAAAAATTTGAACTTTCCAGCTAAAAGACCTGATCTGTATTCTATCGAAAACTTGTGAGAATCTTGTTTAAGTTTAGGCTAACGACAAGCAGTTTGATTAAATTTTTGTATTGAAAGCAGCCATTTTAGAAATATGGAACCAAATAGCATTTTTACATGCAAAGCCTTGGCTAAATCCTTCCCAAAGCATTTTCTGGAAGTTACTCGTGTTAAGGGGAAGTATAAAAGGTACTAAACGTTAATGTAAAAACTTTTACATGTGTAATTTAAATATTATATATATTGCTCTTGAAAATTTTCCACCAAGTTGTGTTATGTAGAAATTAATTTTAGTTAATTTTTTTAAACATGTTATTGTAATTTAAAATAAATACCGTATTTACTCGTGTATAAGGCGCACTTTTTTTCCAAAAAATTAGAGCAAAACTCCTAGGTGCGCCTTATACACGGAATAATTTTTTATTGTTGGATGCAATCGAACGATATACATATGAAACAAGAAATTATTCAAAGAAGATATTAAAACTCGGAAAATGTTACTTAATTGAAGTATCACTGTAAATTTATTTCATTCCTTGCAGTTTTTTTATACAACAGAGCTAATGCCATTATCTAAACGCTAATTAGCAATTCTCTTTACCGTCCTATTTCCCGTCATTCTCTTATAACCCGAAGTCTAAAAATGTATTTTCGCCTTTTTTTCTGATCTGGTGTAATGTTTGTTTCGACTTTTTTTACTGAAATTCATTTGATCATTCTTCATTAGCGTATCAAATTTATGGCGCGCGTTATATACGAGATTTATAGAAATCGCCATTTTTACTTGTAAAGTAGGGGTGCGCCTTATACACGCGTGCGCCCTATACACGAGTAAATACGGTAATAAAATTTTCATAACTTTATGTATCGATACTAGTTTTGCATTAAATTAGAAGCATAACTGTTTTTGGTGATGGTCCTAAACAGTTTTTCAGTACCGTATAAGTTTATTTAGCAGATACAATAGCTGACAAAATTTTAAATTAAGAAAAATATTTAGAAAAAATATTTCAAACGGTTGCATCTATCAATGATTTTGGAGTCTCTGGATTGCGATCGTGTGATTTAGGCTCGAAAAACATTATTTTAATATATGCGCCACAGAAACATATCTGGAGCTATAATTGTGTTACATAAAAGGAAATGTCTGCAGATTTTGAATGAAAAATACTGGATACAGAGTAGGAGTTCGGAAATTCGCCTATGCATACTGTCGGCAAAGGATGGAATTGGAAGATAAAGTTTTTGTCAGTAAAATATTTATTCTAGAATGACAAGAGCGAACATGTGTATTAAAAATATTTTTTTATGTTAAAGAGCTCGCAAAAACACATAAAAACGCACATAACACAAATTGTACAAAAAAAAAAAAAAAAAAAAAAAAAAAAACATGCAATGATTTGAAGTGCCTGTTATTTAAATATCATTCATTATGACAGATAGAAGTTTGATAAAATTAAGAAAACTTTCATATTCAGAAAACATGGACTAAATATATTATTCACAGGCAGTTTGATTTCAGATGAAGTTCATATTCCAGTTTCATTCCTTTCAGTTTAAAGTCAAGAACAGCCCTTGAAACTGAATACCAGGAACTACATACGGAATTCAAAGTCAGAAACAAAAAAGTTTTAATATGTTCTACATGTTCTGCTATTTCAGAAAAAGTCAGGTACTTCACGTAATATTTATATTGCGAATTTGAAGAAAGTTACTGGTGATTTATGTTTAATAAAATTTAATATATAAAATAAATAATTAAATGAACAGAGAAAAAAGGAATTTGGTTAGAATGACTGTTGTTGAATTAGAATTAACGTTAAAGGTAAATCATTACTTACAAATTATTTTTATAGCATCAATTCATTTGAGCCAAAAAATCTATTTTCTTTTAAAATAAAAAATAACGAAAAGATACTTCTAGAGAAATGTAAAAAAACTACTTCATTTCTCCAGCAACAGCCGAAACACTATCGCAAAATTATAAAGTTGTCGTCTAACATCTATAAAAGATGATTATGGTAAAAATATGGACATTATGCAAGGGTTTTCCATCGCCAAATAATTTTTTTTCTCTTTCCCATCTTCTGCGGATATGCAACATTATCTGAATAAGTAAACAGTAAAGTAAACGCACCGATAGTGGACCACGTACCTATTGGGGGTCACTAATTTTCAAAGTTTGAAAACAAGCTCACAAACCATTTCAGATAAACGACTGAAAGAAATCTGATTTGCTAAAGTCTTTAAATGTTAACTTTCCATAAACACTTTGGAATAATTGTTATTTTCCTGTAGATATATTTTTTTTTATCTTCGAGAGTGTCTTTAAACACAGATATTTTTTCAAATTCTCAGTCATTTCATTAAGATATAAGGTCTCATTTAAAGTTTTGTTTCTCAACATTATGTTTTATTTTCAATTAAAGTGCCTTCGATATACCATGACTAGTTGTGGCTATGGGGGCCCACTACTGGAGCACATGCCGAAAAAAATATGTTTAATTTATTTTGCTTAAATAATTTTATGAGGTTCTAAGGCTTTGTATATACTTTATTTAGTTTTTTGACGTGACAACGTCTTGTAAATTGGTTTGCCGGGAGACACTTCAAGAAACTGCGTTACGTTACGTTACGCTCCGCTCACGATACGCGCTCACTTTTCTCTTAACTTTTTCCGGTCACTTGTGGGACCATTTTCTGAACGTGAATGTGAATTCGCTGCAAGGAAGGGGGGGTGCTTAATAGGAATTTTAGATAGTATCAAACTAAGAGGAAATACGTTATGTATTAGTTATTAGTATAAAGTACAAAGAAAATAAGTGTAGTTTATTTCGTAATTCGGTGGTATATTATGGAAAACTAATGATATGTGATTAGTGAAAGCCATTTTACTTTAGTTATATTCTGCTCATTGAAAAATTCTTTAATATGCTGTTTACAAAATTCAACATTTGACATCAATAAACATGAAGTAAAATGTGTTTAACAAACACAGTGTATTGCAAGTTATTGTATGTATATTTGTATATAAATACGTATGTATGTGTAAAGGTAAAAATAAAATTTTGTTAATATGAAATTCAGTGCGAGATTCTTTGTATAAATTAATGTTTTAAATATAATTCTTTGTATAAATAAATGTTTTAAATTGTTACTATTATTTCATCCTTCTTCCTACTATACGAATGAATATTCACATTAAAATTATTTTACAACTCAAAGTCGTTGTCACGTAAAACTTTCGCCCGTATACCGACTTTACAGGCAACCAATTTTTATTCATCAGAATCAGTAGTGGGCCGGGGGCCCACTACTGGTGCACAAGTGGTATACTTCTGGAACAGCGAAAATGTAACTTCAGTAAGCTATCAGATATATAATTATTAAAAGAAATTAATGTCTAAAATAGCTCATACTTCAAAGCTGGTTGATTATTTGATTGGCTAAATTTTCATTATTAAATGCTTATAGAGTTTCAAATAAGGTAATTGAAAAAGTCTATACCTGTTAACATATATTAGATTTTTGCTCATTAAAATTTTTTTTCACTAAAATTTTGAATTTATTTTATTTATGCCCAAATCATATGCAAAAATTATCAGTGTATTTAACCAAAATTTTAAATATATCAGAAGTAGGCTACCAGTTCTTAAAGTTGAAACATTGAAAAGTCTATTGACACTGTTGATACTGAGACTATTGAGTAGGAGCAAAGAAAAATTGTTGAAGATGCTAAGGTAAACATTGAAGAAGGATTCATTGAGACTGGCGGCCACTTAGTGCCTTCAAATGGTGGACCATATAAAAATGTAACATCTTACTTCAAAAGAGTTCTTGTTCTTATTTGACCAAAAGGGGGAGTTAATACAAAAGAAAAGAAAAATCTTTCTTCAGATGTGACTTCTCTCTAAATGCTTCAATATTATTAGGTGTCTAAGAGAAGGTCTTAAAAATGCTACAGTTGCAGAGAAAGAAAAAACAAAAACTGGAAGAGAAAAAAAGAAAAATTCTAAAGGAAAAATTTAGAAAATTAGCTGATGAGAAAAAAAAAAAAAAAAAAAAAAGAGCAGTCCGGAAATTACCGCCCGAGTTTCATGCCTCTTTTTCATTGGAATCTTCAACATAAAGTAATAACTTTTTATAATAAACTGATTGTAAATTCCTCTTACATTTTAAGATTTTTTTCGTTTTTTGGATAAATCATTTTGTTTTGCAATCATTTCAGCTTTTAATTATCTTGTTTATTATACCGGGTGATCCAGAAGTTCCGGGAGTTTTGAAATGCTAATAATTAGCAAACTATAAGCAATAGAAGTGTGCGGTTTTCACAGAAATGCTTAGAAATTTATGGGATTTGTTTTTTCGATGAAATAAACATATTATGTTAGTTACACTTTTTGCCAACAGGTGGCGCTAAAATTGATAGTATTTTTTATGGTATGACACAACTTACTAAAAAGAAAGAATTAGTGTCCAAGGGTTACAATTTTTCATTATGGCGCCCATATCTTATAAGTACCGCTACGAGTCGATGCAAAACAGCGAGCACAGTATCCTCAGAGCAGAAAGAAATTCCAGATGAAATTTTATTTCATCATGATATTACAAGTGTGCTACACCCACCATGAGCTGATGGTTTCCCCTGAGTATTGGCATCGAATTCTACCTCATTTATGATTGCAACAGACATTTGGGATATCCTGCTTCTATTATGATCTTCCAATGAGCTCTTTTCTCAAACCTTGCTCACCATAGCATTTCAAATTTGTAATAGCCATCGAATTTTTTGCAGTTTTAACTTCGCGTATTATATGATAAGAACACAACTCGACATTCAAAGAAAGCATGTCTAAACATAGCAGTACTCATCAAATTTTGTATCAAAATTCCCTTTCAATGCAATTCCAACTACTTAAAAAAAAGTGTTTGAACATAAACCACCCTTAAAACGAAATCTCATCAATATCCTAGAAAAGATGTTTCGCAATGAACTCATGTGTCTATAAGTAGTAGGAAAACAAGAGTACGGGGACAGGAGCAGGCGGGGCTGCGGGGCCGTCCCGCCTGCGGTGCCTCCTGCGGTACCTCCATGCCTCCGGCTGCCCCGCCTGCGGTCCCTCCTGCGCCCACCGTGACACCGCCACTCTCCTGCCCCCACTATGCATCCCCCTCCACGAACGCCCCCTAGTGGAAAAAAGGAACATTCTATTATAACATGAGAGGTGATCAACCTTCCCTAATTAAAAATATTATCAGTCACATCTCAACTCGGAATCATACTATATGATGAAGATTAAATTTATATTTGAATTTTGAACAACCGTAATTTTAATGAGTATTATTAATTAAGTGAAACAATTAAAATCTCAGTTTTTAACCATTTTATTTAGATTTCTTCAACTACAAGATGAGATTATCAATTTAACACAAGAAAGTTAAACATATATTTGAATTTTGCTTGATAGACATCTTAATGAGTAGTATTAATTAAGTAAAAACAATAGAAAATATCCAGTTTTATAGAAAAAGACTGATTTCTTACGATTTTTATCAACTATATGATCAATGTAACGACTTAAAAGTTGAAAGTTAAACATGTATCCTAGTTTTTCAACAGCTATAGCCTTAATGAGTATCGTTAATTAAGTAAAAACAATAGAAAATATCCAGTTTTATAGAAAAAGACTGATTTCTTACGATTTTTATCAACTATATGATCAATGTAACGACTTAAAAGTTGAAAGTTAAACATGTATCCTAGTTTTTCAACAGCTATAGCCTTAATGAGTATCGTTAATTAAGTAAAAAAACAATGGAAAATATCAAGTTTTATGGAAAAAGACTGATTTCTAACGATTTTTATCAACTTAAGAGAGAAAACTTAAACATACATTTCAGTTTTTCAACAGCTATAACCTTAATGAGCATTCATAATTAAGTAAAAAACAATGGAAAATATCGATTTTTATGGAAAAAGACTGATTTCTTACGATTTTTATCAACTGCAACATCAGTGTATCGACTTACAAGTTGAAAGTTAAACCTGCATTCTAGTTTTTCAACAGCTATAATCTTAATGAGTTTCGTTAATTAAGTAAAAAACAATGGAAAATATCAAGTTTTATAGAAAAAGACTGATTTCTTACGATTTTTTCAACTCAAACTTCAGACTATCAATTTGATAGAAAGAAATTTAAGCATGCATTCCAGTTTTGGACAACCATTTCCTTCATGAACATTATTAATTAAGCAAAACAACAGAAAATATTAAATTTTTAACTGATTTCTTCATATATTTTTTATTTTTTTTATATATAAAATCAGAATACACAACTTAAAATAGAAATTTAAACATATTTTTTAGTTTTTGAACAGTCGTTACCTCAAAGAATTTCAATAATTGAACAATTAACAAAGGAAACTAATGATTTTTTAACGAAAAAAGACGAATTAAACGAATTTGGTTAACTTTTACTCTAAATGGAAATTTCATCATACTTTTATATACTAACTAAGTAGAATTTTAATGCATAAACGAACACATTTCAATAAATACTCAACACAGACACACACGCAAATTTGAAAACAACACCTGCTTCTTGTGACGTCATATTGAAACCAGAACTTATTCCTCCGAAGTCCCTCACCATGCCTTTTCACCCCCATCTCCCCCAATTTCTTACCTTAGGTAGGGAAATTACAAAGCAATGACCTCTCATTCTTGTATATTTAGAAGTCTGGGAGAAAAAAAGAGACATTTTATACACTCCAATTTCATAACAGTTACCGCAATATCCCAAAATTTGAATTTTGGAAGACATAATCAGTATAATTAATTAAACAAAATAATAAAAATATTATTTTTTAAGGGGAAAAGGTGAATTTAAGCGAATTTTATTAGTTTCACAATAGTCTTTTGAGTCACAACTTGGAAATATAGATTTCTAACAGAAGAATTAAACGTATATTTTAATTTTAGCAACAAAAACTTAACAAGTATCATTAATTTAACAAAAATAAATATCAATTTTAAAGAAAAGACGAATTTGAATAATTTTATACTAGTATTTTGAAAAGCAACATAGAAATATCAATACTTATTCACTGTATTCAATACTATATTTGATAAATTTGGATACACTTTAAGAATTTTCTAATCTATAATTAAATATTAGCTGTATATTTAATGTTACCCATGTTTTCAACATTAGTTCATAATCGTGAATTTTGTATTTTAAAATAGCAAATGCAATGGTTTGGCCATTGCATACTGCATTAAAACCAACGAAATTTTTGAAGCTTTTTTCATAACTTTTTTGAAATTTTTGCAACATTTTTTTGCAATTTTTTTACACTTTTTTTAACAAAAATTTTTCATTTTTTTAACGTTGTGATTTTCTTTTTTTTACTTTTGTAAAAACTTATTTTGAAAAAAAAATTTTTGTAAAAAATGTTTTTGAAAAAAAAATTTTTTGAAAAAAATATTTTTGGAAGTTTTGGTTTTTGTAAAAAAATTTTGTTGTAAATATTTTTTTTCAAAAACTTTGTTATGAGTTTTTCACTTTGTGGTTTTTGTTTTTACATTTATGTTTTTTCTTTTCACTTTTACAATTTTTTCATATTGTAAATATTTTTTGTTAATATTTCTAGAAAACAATGAAAATATTTTGTAAACTTGCATATTTTTTCATACATCTGTTTATTTTTTGTATGTTCTTATGCATTTTTTAAGTTGTGAGAGTGTTATTTCACTTAAAATGTTATGTATTTCATTAATGTAATAGGTATTAGAAAAATAAACACAACGATATATGCATATAAAAGAATATTTAATGTGAGCATTTAAAGAATACACTGCAAAATAACATCTATACATTCATACTGGTTAGAAGAATCACAAAATTACTTTTCAGTAGTGTGTATGTCTTCCAAATTTTAAGTTTGAGATATTGTGGTAAGTGTTGTGAAAATATGATGGATAAATAGCCTAAATATCTTCCTTTATTTCTAAATTCTTCAAAAGTCTGACTAATTTTTGAATATCTTCGCTAAGTTTACATATATCTGATGATGCTTTATATGATGATGTGTGCATTTTTGGTTCACGTCTCCTTGAAAACAGCATTTATGGTAATCTTTCCAAGTGTAAGGTTTTTCACATGTATAGATTTTTGTATGTTCTGTTAAATTCCATTTACTTAAGAAGTGTTTGTAGCAAATAGAGCACAGAGAAATAAGATGTGGTAGATGTAAAATATAGTAGAGTATATAGTAGTAAAATATAGTAGAGATAAAATGTAGTAGAAATAAATGGACACAGTTAGGATTCTCTTCAATAATATAGGTAAAAAGCACTTGTTAAAGTGTAGGTAGTAAGACAAATCATTTTGTATTTACTCTAATTACGTTTCATATACGAATTCTAGTATTTCTCATATAAGTACTCACATATGTTTATTCGTTAACGCTACATGTGCTAGGGATGAATCATTCGGGTCATTAATTTCTGAAGTTTGCTGCTGTTTTGGTTCATCTTGTTGAAACATCTGTATAATGAAAGAAATATATATTTAGTAAAGGTTTAATGTATAAATAATCGCTTATTTATTTATTTTTATTAAATACATGTATATTGCAATCAATTTCGTGTACATTTAATATAAATTAAATTTTCTTCATTTATTCATATGATAGTAATTTCTCTGAGGGGTACATATCTCATAATTTTTAGAAAAGTGTGAAACACAAATTATTCTATGATAATAAGCATTGTGGTAAAATTCGCATAGCTTGGTTTCGGAAATAGGTTATTTGAAATATGAAATGTTAAAATTAAAGATTGTATTTGTACATGCTATGTATAATCAAAAACTATAAATATATTATTATTTAAAAAACTCGATGGACGATAATTCAGATGCAAGATGAAAACATTAAGATCAAGTGCAAGATGAAACATATAATTTGATTAATACTATGGAAGTGCTAACTCAAGATAAACCATGTATACTATATATCATTAAAACTATAAAGATAGTATTTATATTTTAAGCAACTTGATGCACGATAATTCAGAAGTGCGAGATGAAACATCTGATGAATTCATTAAAAATATGAGTAGATTAGTTTTAATACATTAGATGATTATAGCAGTAAGAAATTTCGTGTAGGAGCAATGCGTACATGATGAAAATCGAATGGAATCAATTGACTTCAACTCCTGATCTAAGTTAGTATTTATCTCACGTGTGTAATGTGGAAATATAAAAGGTGAAGAATCAAGTTTGATGTAAATAAATATTGTGGTATTGGTTTAAAAACTAAAAAAGTATTGAATTTTACTGAATTAGAAAGCATAAAATTTGATTAAATAATGTTTTATGTAAAATATTAAATTTAAATGTGATAAAATTATGAAAATCAGTTTGTAAATTCTCATTTTTATAAGTACTACTATGAAAATATTCTTTTAATATAGAATTTCTGCTTATTGATGAGACTAAAAAATTATATTTTTGTTAATTTTGAATATTTATTGAGTGTATGTAATACTAGGACTAAAATCTTACAAATTCGGTGATAAATTTTTCAAGAAATTGTGGTTTGTAATCCAGAAAAAGGTGTGATTTTAATAAATTTGTAAATATGTTCATTAACTTTTTTAGTTATTTCTCTAACTTGTCATTCATTTGTTAATTTTTGTAACTTTTGCAGAAAAAACATTTGAATTTTCGGTAATCTGTACTATTTTTTTGTTCAACAGTTGATTTTATAGATTATTAGTATTCTCATTCGACAGTAATTTCACGTATGAGGCTATTAAATATTAAATATCTATTAATTTTCTTTACTGTTTCATATGATAGTAATATTTCTGAGGAACAGGTGTGATAACTACTAGACTTTGATTGACTTATTTTTCTGATAAACGTTTGAAAAGAGTTGTAAGTGTGTAATGATGAAATATCTATATACTATCGAGAGTTGATATTGATGTAGATAAGTATTTAATAAGAATAATAATAGATAAGAAATAGTCAATTCTTTGTTGAATTTCAAGAAATTGTGTGAGAACATGGTTTTTTACATTAAGTTTATGTAATTTCAGTTACAGTTTTTCGACAATCAACCTAAAAATGGATAATTATCATAGTTAAAAGTTATGATGAAAAGATGTAAGCAATATTAATGTTAAAAAGTTCGTCTAATGTTTGCTCTTATGTTGTGAAAATTTCGAATAGTTTGGTTTGAAATATGAAATGTTTGTAAAAATTAAACTTTGTATTCGTGTATGTTTTGCATTATTAAATTGTAAAGATAATATTCATATTTGGAAAATGTTGTTGGGTGTTTTAATAATTTTCTGAAAGTAGATAAAAACAGATGTTAAAATTCTGTGCTATTAAAATATATAGGATCAAGAATAAAGTTTGCTGAAAATAAGTATTGTAAAAATTCAGAAATTTTGAAGTGTAAGATGAATCATGTTCTAATTTGATTAATTATATGGGTAGAGTAGTTTTAATATGTCAAGTGTCTAAAGCAGCAAGAAACGATTTTTTAGGTTTTCTAGAATAATAATAATAATAATAATAATAATAATAATAATAATAATAATAATAATAATAGTAAAAGTATACTTTTGTTGTAAGATTTCGAATGCAGTCAAGACGTGAAAAATATAAGTATGAACCCTTTGTAAAGACATTCAAACTTTTTAAAAAGTTTAAGTTTAGTAATATACTGTAACAATATATGTAAGCAAATGTATTTCAAAGTTGAAAATTTGTGTAAAAAATTGTCTTTTCTTGAAAATTGATATTTATTTTTGTTTAATTAATGATACTTATTACATTTTTGTTGTTAAAAACTAAAATATACGTTTAATTCTTCTGTTAAAATTGATATATCCGTGTTGGAGGTGAAAAAAAAAATAGTGTAAAGCTAATAAAATTTGTTTAAATTCGTCTTTTTATTCTTAAAATTAATATTTTCTATTGTTTAGAATACATACTTTTGAGGAATGTATAACCGGAAAATGTTAAAAAATGTTAGAAAATTGGTATTAAAAATATTAAATACAGTTGCTTCAATGATATCTTTTCGATATGTAAAGTGATTGTAGCATTTAGAAATGTACTTCTGAAGAATGTATAATCGGAAAATGTTAGAAAATCTTAGAAAATTGGTGTTAAAAATATTAAATACAGTTGCTTCAATGATTTCAAAAACAAACTCTGTTAAAAAATTCTGTATGATTTCAAGTGAAAATAATCTGAACCTGAATACATGGTATTTAAAATACAAAATTCACGATTATGAACTAATGTTGAAAACATGGGTAACATTAAATATACAGCTAATATTTAATTATAGATTAGAAAATTCTTAAAGTGTATCCAAATTTATCAAATATAGTATTGAATACAGTGAATAAGTATTGATATTTCTATGTTGCTTTTCAAAATACTAGTGTAAAATTATTCAAATTCGTCTTTTCTTTAAAATTGATATTTATTTTTGTTAAATTAATGATACTTGTTAAGTTTTTGTTGCTAAAATTAAAATATACGTTTAATTCTTCTGTTAGAAATCTATATTTCCAAGTTGTGACTCAAAAGACTATTGTGAAACTAATAAAATTCGCTTAAATTCACCTTTTCCCCTTAAAAAATAATATTTTTATTATTTTGTTTAATTAATTATACTGATTATGTCTTCCAAAATTCAAATTTTGGGATATTGCGGTAACTGTTATGAAATTGGAGTGTATAAAATGTCTCTTTTTTTCTCCCAGACTTCTAAATATACAAGAATGAGAGGTCATTGCTTTGTAATTTCCCTACCTAAGGTAAGAAATTGGGGGAGATGGGGGTGAAAAGGCATGGTGAGGGACTTCGGAGGAATAAGTTCTGGTTTCAATATGACGTCACAAGAAGCAGGTGTTGTTTTCAAATTTGCGTGTGTGTCTGTGTTGAGTATTTATTGAAATGTGTTCGTTTATGCATTAAAATTCTACTTAGTTAGTATATAAAAGTATGATGAAATTTCCATTTAGAGTAAAAGTTAACCAAATTCGTTTAATTCGTCTTTTTTCGTTAAAAAATCATTAGTTTCCTTTGTTAATTGTTCAATTATTGAAATTCTTTGAGGTAACGACTGTTCAAAAACTAAAAAATATGTTTAAATTTCTATTTTAAGTTGTGTATTCTGATTTTATATATAAAAAAAATAAAAAATATATGAAGAAATCAGTTAAAAATTTAATATTTTCTGTTGTTTTGCTTAATTAATAATGTTCATGAAGGAAATGGTTGTCCAAAACTGGAATGCATGCTTAAATTTCTTTCTATCAAATTGATAGTCTGAAGTTTGAGTTGAAAAAATCGTAAGAAATCAGTCTTTTTCTATAAAACTTGATATTTTCCATTGTTTTTTACTTAATTAACGAAACTCATTAAGATTATAGCTGTTGAAAAACTAGAATGCAGGTTTAACTTTCAACTTGTAAGTCGATACACTGATGTTGCAGTTGATAAAAATCGTAAGAAATCAGTCTTTTTCCATAAAAATCGATATTTTCCATTGTTTTTTACTTAATTATGAATGCTCATTAAGGTTATAGCTGTTGAAAAACTGAAATGTATGTTTAAGTTTTCTCTCTTAAGTTGATAAAAATCGTTAGAAATCAGTCTTTTTCCATAAAACTTGATATTTTCCATTGTTTTTTTACTTAATTAACGATACTCATTAAGGCTATAGCTGTTGAAAAACTAGGATACATGTTTAACTTTCAACTTTTAAGTCGTTACATTGATCATATAGTTCATAAAAATCGTAAGAAATCAGTCTTTTTCTATAAAGCTGGATATTTTCTATTGTTTTTACTTAATTAATACTACTCATTAAGATGTCTATCAAGCAAAATTCAAATATATGTTTAACTTTCTTGTGTTAAATTGATAATCTCATCTTGTAGTTGAAGAAATCTAAATAAAATGGTTAAAAACTGAGATTTTAATTGTTTCACTTAATTAATAATGCTCATTAAAATTACGGTTGTTCAAAATTCAAATATAAATTTAATCTTCATCATATAGTATGATTCCGAGTTGAGATGTGACTGATAATATTTTTAATTAGGGAAGGTTGATCACCTCTCATGTTATAATAGAATGTTCCTTTTTTCCACTAGGGGGCGTTCGTGGAGGGGGATGCATAGTGGGGGCAGGAGAGTGGCGGTGTCACGGTGGGCGCAGGAGGGACCGCAGGCGGGGCAGCCGGAGGCATGGAGGTACCGCAGGAGGCACCGCAGGCGGGACGGCCCCGCCTGCTCCTGTCCCCGTACTCTTGTTTTCCTACTACTTCTATATAACGCATGATATAGATACATTCAGTTTTGTACAGCAGCGCCACCTGTTTCTAAAAATTGTAAACATATATATTTTTAAAAAAATTCATCCTAAACAAAAATCCAACATGTTTCTGAGCATATATCTGAAAACCGGACCTTTGTATTGTACATAGTTTCATAATTATTAGCATTTCAAAACTCTCGAAACTTCTGGATCACCCGGTATTTGCCTCTTTATTAATCACCATTGCGAAATAATTAATAGAGCAGATTTTTTTTTAATTGCAAAATATAATAGACTGTTATTTAGAAGAAAAAACTATGAATTTCAATAAAAAAGGCTTGCTAAGTTATTTACAATTATTTTCGATAAAACTGATGATTTTGTTTCTACTACTTGTATCATTCTAGTACAAAATACAGAAAATGCATTTTTAACGTCAGAAATCCCTGAAAATTCACCAAATTCGTTATAACACAGTTCAGAAAGTTTTTATCACATAATATGTAAATATTTACTGTTTAACAAGTGAAAGTATATAAGCAGATTTTCTAAATATAACTTACACTGGGTTTCAAAATGATATGAACACCCAGATTTTCAAGCATAAATGATAAGAAAATGTTACAAAACAAACCGAAGTCAAATCAAGGTTAGAAATGGAACAAATCGTTTTATTTTATTTATTTTATCACAAAATATAATTAAAACAGCGATTTATACATAAAATAAGGTGATTTTTTTTCATTATGAAGTGTTTCATAATGATATAAACTTTGGCCAAAAAGACAAATTAATAGCCATTCTATGCACTGAATCTTTTAATTAATGTAAAAACGTGATCAAAGATGAAACAGACAAAGCTTTTTTATATATTTTGATCAATTTCATTCCAGTGTAAGATGATAGCAGCTTTAAATCCTGAAATTTTGGTATATTGTTTTTCATTTGCGTAAACAGATCTTATCAGTAGTCTCCATACATTTTCCATTGGATTTAAATCAGGAGAAACAGATAGCCATAGAATTACATGTGCATCATTCTTAAGAAATCATTCCCAAGTGCTGATTGCCGTGTGGATGTATGAATTGTCTTGTTGAAACATCCAGAAATGTCCAAAATTTACCCAACCAATGTCAACACGTTTTCTTCAAGTAAATCTTTAATGCACTCATTCTGCTAGAGAAACGCAACGTTGAGCTCACCATGAAATCCAAACGCAATCTAAACCATGAGCTAATCTCCCCCCTCCTCCCTGCCTGCTGCTGTTTTCAAAGCGTTTCTGTTTTTTTTTTTTTTTTTGTGCCGATTGCACCAATAATAAGAAAAGCCTATCTAAGTTGAATTTTTTTCATCGGAAAATATTATTTTTTCGTATTCTAACGTTCAGGACATGTGACCGTTTGCACAATCCAGGCGATTCTGCTGATGCATTTCAGTCATACGTGGTTGAGAATTTATTTTCTTGCACCTCATCATCTTATAGCTTTCGATTACTCTGAACAAGGTATTTTTTGACTCTAATAATCAGTGGATCTCTTGAAAAAAATCCCTTAGTTGTTTTCCCATTAGTCATTCTTTTTATAATGGCTTTTTCAACGTTTTGGAATGCTTTGGCGGACGTCTCGGAGACTTCTTTACTCCATAATTCTTTTTTAAACGAAGAAAATTTAATATTACATTTAGAGATCGCTTCAGTTTCTTTGCGATAGCTCTGACTGAAAGTCCATGATCTTTAAACGCCACGATTTTTCTTTTCTCAAAGCCACTTAAACCGCTTTTACGATCCGTAGTTCTAGAACTCACTTTGTGATCAAGTTTAAAAATTTCCCTGTCTGCACAGTATTTTTGTATGTTATAGCAAATGCAATGGTTTGGCCATTGCATACTGCATTAAAACCAACGAAATTTTTGAAGCTTTTTTCATAACTTTTTTGAAATTTTTGCAACATTTTTTTGCAATTTTTTTACACTTTTTTTAACAAAAATTTTTCATTTTTTTAACGTTGTGATTTTCTTTTTTTTACTTTTGTAAAAACTTATTTTGAAAAAAAAATTTTTGTAAAAAATGTTTTTGAAAAAAAAATTTTTTTAAAAAAATATTTTTGGAAGTTTTGGTTTTTGTAAAAAAATTTTGTTGTAAATATTTTTTTTCAAAAACTTTGTTATGAGTTTTTCACTTTGTGGTTTTTGTTTTTACATTTATGTTTTTTCTTTTCACTTTTACAATTTTTTCATATTGTAAATATTTTTTGTTAATATTTCTAGAAAACAATGAAAATATTTTGTAAACTTGCATATTTTTTCATACATCTGTTTATTTTTTGTATGTTCTTATGCATTTTTTAAGTTGTGAGAGTGTTATTTCACTTAAAATGTTATGTATTTCATTAATGTAATAGGTATTAGAAAAATAAACACAACGATATATGCATATAAAAGAATATTTAATGTGAGCATTTAAAGAATACACTGCAAAATAACATCTATACATTCATACTGGTTAGAAGAATCACAAAATTACTTTTCAGTAGTGTGTATGTCTTCCAAATTTTAAGTTTGAGATATTGTGGTAAGTGTTGTGAAAATATGATGGATAAATAGCCTAAATATCTTCCTTTATTTCTAAATTCTTCAAAAGTCTGACTAATTTTTGAATATCTTCGCTAAGTTTACATATATCTGATGATGCTTTATATGATGATGTGTGCATTTTTGGTTCACGTCTCCTTGAAAACAGCATTTATGGTAATCTTTCCAAGTGTAAGGTTTTTCACATGTATAGATTTTTGTATGTTCTGTTAAATTCCATTTACTTAAGAAGTGTTTGTAGCAAATAGAGCACAGAGAAATAAGATGTGGTAGATGTAAAATATAGTAGAGTATATAGTAGTAAAATATAGTAGAGATAAAATGTAGTAGAAATAAATGGACACAGTTAGGATTCTCTTCAATAATATAGGTAAAAAGCACTTGTTAAAGTGTAGGTAGTAAGACAAATCATTTTGTATTTACTCTAATTACGTTTCATATACGAATTCTAGTATTTCTCATATAAGTACTCACATATGTTTATTCGTTAACGCTACATGTGCTAGGGATGAATCATTCGGGTCATTAATTTCTGAAGTTTGCTGCTGTTTTGGTTCATCTTGTTGAAACATCTGTATAATGAAAGAAATATATATTTAGTAAAGGTTTAATGTATAAATAATCGCTTATTTATTTATTTTTATTAAATACATGTATATTGCAATCAATTTCGTGTACATTTAATATAAATTAAATTTTCTTCATTTATTCATATGATAGTAATTTCTCTGAGGGGTACATATCTCATAATTTTTAGAAAAGTGTGAAACACAAATTATTCTATGATAATAAGCATTGTGGTAAAATTCGCATAGCTTGGTTTCGGAAATAGGTTATTTGAAATATGAAATGTTAAAATTAAAGATTGTATTTGTACATGCTATGTATAATCAAAAACTATAAATATATTATTATTTAAAAAACTCGATGGACGATAATTCAGATGCAAGATGAAAACATTAAGATCAAGTGCAAGATGAAACATATAATTTGATTAATACTATGGAAGTGCTAACTCAAGATAAACCATGTATACTATATATCATTAAAACTATAAAGATAGTATTTATATTTTAAGCAACTTGATGCACGATAATTCAGAAGTGCGAGATGAAACATCTGATGAATTCATTAAAAATATGAGTAGATTAGTTTTAATACATTAGATGATTATAGCAGTAAGAAATTTCGTGTAGGAGCAATGCGTACATGATGAAAATCGAATGGAATCAATTGACTTCAACTCCTGATCTAAGTTAGTATTTATCTCACGTGTGTAATGTGGAAATATAAAAGGTGAAGAATCAAGTTTGATGTAAATAAATATTGTGGTATTGGTTTAAAAACTAAAAAAGTATTGAATTTTACTGAATTAGAAAGCATAAAATTTGATTAAATAATGTTTTATGTAAAATATTAAATTTAAATGTGATAAAATTATGAAAATCAGTTTGTAAATTCTCATTTTTATAAGTACTACTATGAAAATATTCTTTTAATATAGAATTTCTGCTTATTGATGAGACTAAAAAATTATATTTTTGTTAATTTTGAATATTTATTGAGTGTATGTAATACTAGGACTAAAATCTTACAAATTCGGTGATAAATTTTTCAAGAAATTGTGGTTTGTAATCCAGAAAAAGGTGTGATTTTAATAAATTTGTAAATATGTTCATTAACTTTTTTAGTTATTTCTCTAACTTGTCATTCATTTGTTAATTTTTGTAACTTTTGCAGAAAAAACATTTGAATTTTCGGTAATCTGTACTATTTTTTTGTTCAACAGTTGATTTTATAGATTATTAGTATTCTCATTCGACAGTAATTTCACGTATGAGGCTATTAAATATTAAATATCTATTAATTTTCTTTACTGTTTCATATGATAGTAATATTTCTGAGGAACAGGTGTGATAACTACTAGACTTTGATTGACTTATTTTTCTGATAAACGTTTGAAAAGAGTTGTAAGTGTGTAATGATGAAATATCTATATACTATCGAGAGTTGATATTGATGTAGATAAGTATTTAATAAGAATAATAATAGATAAGAAATAGTCAATTCTTTGTTGAATTTCAAGAAATTGTGTGAGAACATGGTTTTTTACATTAAGTTTATGTAATTTCAGTTACAGTTTTTCGACAATCAACCTAAAAATGGATAATTATCATAGTTAAAAGTTATGATGAAAAGATGTAAGCAATATTAATGTTAAAAAGTTCGTCTAATGTTTGCTCTTATGTTGTGAAAATTTCGAATAGTTTGGTTTGAAATATGAAATGTTTGTAAAAATTAAACTTTGTATTCGTGTATGTTTTGCATTATTAAATTGTAAAGATAATATTCATATTTGGAAAATGTTGTTGGGTGTTTTAATAATTTTCTGAAAGTAGATAAAAACAGATGTTAAAATTCTGTGCTATTAAAATATATAGGATCAAGAATAAAGTTTGCTGAAAATAAGTATTGTAAAAATTCAGAAATTTTGAAGTGTAAGATGAATCATGTTCTAATTTGATTAATTATATGGGTAGAGTAGTTTTAATATGTCAAGTGTCTAAAGCAGCAAGAAACGATTTTTTAGGTTTTCTAGAATAATAATAATAATAATAATAATAATAATAATAATAATAATAATAATAATAGTAAAAGTATACTTTTGTTGTAAGATTTCGAATGCAGTCAAGACGTGAAAAATATAAGTATGAACCCTTTGTAAAGACATTCAAACTTTTTAAAAAGTTTAAGTTTAGTAATATACTGTAACAATATATGTAAGCAAATGTATTTCAAAGTTGAAAATTTGTGTAAAAAATTGTCTTTTCTTGAAAATTGATATTTATTTTTGTTTAATTAATGATACTTATTACATTTTTGTTGTTAAAAACTAAAATATACGTTTAATTCTTCTGTTAAAATTGATATATCCGTGTTGGAGGTGAAAAAAAAAATAGTGTAAAGCTAATAAAATTTGTTTAAATTCGTCTTTTTATTCTTAAAATTAATATTTTCTATTGTTTAGAATACATACTTTTGAGGAATGTATAACCGGAAAATGTTAAAAAATGTTAGAAAATTGGTATTAAAAATATTAAATACAGTTGCTTCAATGATATCTTTTCGATATGTAAAGTGATTGTAGCATTTAGAAATGTACTTCTGAAGAATGTATAATCGGAAAATGTTAGAAAATCTTAGAAAATTGGTGTTAAAAATATTAAATACAGTTGCTTCAATGATTTCAAAAACAAACTCTGTTAAAAAATTCTGTATGATTTCAAGTGAAAATAATCTGAACCTGAATACATGGTATTTAAAATACAAAATTCACGATTATGAACTAATGTTGAAAACATGGGTAACATTAAATATACAGCTAATATTTAATTATAGATTAGAAAATTCTTAAAGTGTATCCAAATTTATCAAATATAGTATTGAATACAGTGAATAAGTATTGATATTTCTATGTTGCTTTTCAAAATACTAGTGTAAAATTATTCAAATTCGTCTTTTCTTTAAAATTGATATTTATTTTTGTTAAATTAATGATACTTGTTAAGTTTTTGTTGCTAAAATTAAAATATACGTTTAATTCTTCTGTTAGAAATCTATATTTCCAAGTTGTGACTCAAAAGACTATTGTGAAACTAATAAAATTCGCTTAAATTCACCTTTTCCCCTTAAAAAATAATATTTTTATTATTTTGTTTAATTAATTATACTGATTATGTCTTCCAAAATTCAAATTTTGGGATATTGCGGTAACTGTTATGAAATTGGAGTGTATAAAATGTCTCTTTTTTTCTCCCAGACTTCTAAATATACAAGAATGAGAGGTCATTGCTTTGTAATTTCCCTACCTAAGGTAAGAAATTGGGGGAGATGGGGGTGAAAAGGCATGGTGAGGGACTTCGGAGGAATAAGTTCTGGTTTCAATATGACGTCACAAGAAGCAGGTGTTGTTTTCAAATTTGCGTGTGTGTCTGTGTTGAGTATTTATTGAAATGTGTTCGTTTATGCATTAAAATTCTACTTAGTTAGTATATAAAAGTATGATGAAATTTCCATTTAGAGTAAAAGTTAACCAAATTCGTTTAATTCGTCTTTTTTCGTTAAAAAATCATTAGTTTCCTTTGTTAATTGTTCAATTATTGAAATTCTTTGAGGTAACGACTGTTCAAAAACTAAAAAATATGTTTAAATTTCTATTTTAAGTTGTGTATTCTGATTTTATATATAAAAAAAATAAAAAATATATGAAGAAATCAGTTAAAAATTTAATATTTTCTGTTGTTTTGCTTAATTAATAATGTTCATGAAGGAAATGGTTGTCCAAAACTGGAATGCATGCTTAAATTTCTTTCTATCAAATTGATAGTCTGAAGTTTGAGTTGAAAAAATCGTAAGAAATCAGTCTTTTTCTATAAAACTTGATATTTTCCATTGTTTTTTACTTAATTAACGAAACTCATTAAGATTATAGCTGTTGAAAAACTAGAATGCAGGTTTAACTTTCAACTTGTAAGTCGATACACTGATGTTGCAGTTGATAAAAATCGTAAGAAATCAGTCTTTTTCCATAAAAATCGATATTTTCCATTGTTTTTTACTTAATTATGAATGCTCATTAAGGTTATAGCTGTTGAAAAACTGAAATGTATGTTTAAGTTTTCTCTCTTAAGTTGATAAAAATCGTTAGAAATCAGTCTTTTTCCATAAAACTTGATATTTTCCATTGTTTTTTTACTTAATTAACGATACTCATTAAGGCTATAGCTGTTGAAAAACTAGGATACATGTTTAACTTTCAACTTTTAAGTCGTTACATTGATCATATAGTTCATAAAAATCGTAAGAAATCAGTCTTTTTCTATAAAGCTGGATATTTTCTATTGTTTTTACTTAATTAATACTACTCATTAAGATGTCTATCAAGCAAAATTCAAATATATGTTTAACTTTCTTGTGTTAAATTGATAATCTCATCTTGTAGTTGAAGAAATCTAAATAAAATGGTTAAAAACTGAGATTTTAATTGTTTCACTTAATTAATAATGCTCATTAAAATTACGGTTGTTCAAAATTCAAATATAAATTTAATCTTCATCATATAGTATGATTCCGAGTTGAGATGTGACTGATAATATTTTTAATTAGGGAAGGTTGATCACCTCTCATGTTATAATAGAATGTTCCTTTTTTCCACTAGGGGGCGTTCGTGGAGGGGGATGCATAGTGGGGGCAGGAGAGTGGCGGTGTCACGGTGGGCGCAGGAGGGACCGCAGGCGGGGCAGCCGGAGGCATGGAGGTACCGCAGGAGGCACCGCAGGCGGGACGGCCCCGCCTGCTCCTGTCCCCGTACTCTTGTTTTCCTACTACTTCTATATAACGCATGATATAGATACATTCAGTTTTGTACAGCAGCGCCACCTGTTTCTAAAAATTGTAAACATATATATTTTTAAAAAAATTCATCCTAAACAAAAATCCAACATGTTTCTGAGCATATATCTGAAAACCGGACCTTTGTATTGTACATAGTTTCATAATTATTAGCATTTCAAAACTCTCGAAACTTCTGGATCACCCGGTATTTGCCTCTTTATTAATCACCATTGCGAAATAATTAATAGAGCAGATTTTTTTTTAATTGCAAAATATAATAGACTGTTATTTAGAAGAAAAAACTATGAATTTCAATAAAAAAGGCTTGCTAAGTTATTTACAATTATTTTCGATAAAAACTGATGATTTTGTTTCTACTACTTGTATCATTTTAGTACAAAATACAGAAAATGCATTTTTAACGTCAGAAATCCCTGAAAATTCACCAAATTCGTTATAACACAGTTCAGAAAGTTTTTATCACATAATATGTAAATATTTACTGTTTAACAAGTGAAAGTATATAAGCAGATTTTCTAAATATAACTTACACTGGGTTTCAAAATGATATGAACACCCAGATTTTCAAGCATAAATGATAAGAAAATGTTACAAAACAAACCGAAGTCAAATCAAGGTTAGAAATGGAACAAATCGTTTTATTTTATTTATTTTATCACAAAATATAATTAAAACAGCGATTTATACATAAAATAAGGTGATTTTTTTTCATTATGAAGTGTTTCATAATGATATAAACTTTGGCCAAAAAGACAAATTAATAGCCATTCTATGCACTGAATCTTTTAATTAATGTAAAAACGTGATCAAAGATGAAACAGACAAAGCTTTTTTATATATTTTGATCAATTTCATTCCAGTGTAAGATGATAGCAGCTTTAAATCCTGAAATTTTGGTATATTGTTTTTCATTTGCGTAAACAGATCTTATCAGTAGTCTCCATACATTTTCCATTGGATTTAAATCAGGAGAAACAGATAGCCATAGAATTACATGTGCATCATTCTTAAGAAATCATTCCCAAGTGCTGATTGCCGTGTGGATGTATGAATTGTCTTGTTGAAACATCCAGAAATGTCCAAAATTTACCCAACCAATGTCAACACGTTTTCTTCAAGTAAATCTTTAATGCACTCATTCTGCTAGAGAAACGCAACGTTGAGCTCACCATGAAATCCAAACGCAATCTAAACCATGAGCTAATCTCCCCCCTCCTCCCTGCCTGCTGCTGTTTTCAAAGCGTTTCTGTTTTTTTTTTTTTTTTTTGTGCCGATTGCACCAATAATAAGAAAAGCCTATCTAAGTTGAATTTTTTTCATCGGAAAATATTATTTTTTCGTATTCTAACGTTCAGGACATGTGACCGTTTGCACAATCCAGGCGATTCTGCTGATGCATTTCAGTCATACGTGGTTGAGAATTTATTTTCTTGCACCTCATCATCTTATAGCTTTCGATTACTCTGAACAAGGTATTTTTTGACTCTAATAATCAGTGGATCTCTTGAAAAAAATCCCTTAGTTGTTTTCCCATTAGTCATTCTTTTTATAATGGCTTTTTCAACGTTTTGGAATGCTTTGGCGGACGTCTCGGAGACTTCTTTACTCCATAATTCTTTTTTAAACGAAGAAAATTTAATATTACATTTAGAGATCGCTTCAGTTTCTTTGCGATAGCTCTGACTGAAAGTCCATGATCTTTAAACGCCACGATTTTTCTTTTCTCAAAGCCACTTAAACCGCTTTTACGATCCGTAGTTCTAGAACTCACTTTGTGATCAAGTTTAAAAATTTCCCTGTCTGCACAGTATTTTTGTATGTTATAGCAAATGCAATGGTTTGGCCATTGCATACTGCATTAAAACCAACGAAATTTTTGAAGCTTTTTTCATAACTTTTTTGAAATTTTTGCAACATTTTTTTGCAATTTTTTTACACTTTTTTTAACAAAAATTTTTCATTTTTTTAACGTTGTGATTTTCTTTTTTTTACTTTTGTAAAAACTTATTTTGAAAAAAAAATTTTTGTAAAAAATGTTTTTGAAAAAAAAATTTTTTGAAAAAAATATTTTTGGAAGTTTTGGTTTTTGTAAAAAAATTTTGTTGTAAATATTTTTTTTCAAAAACTTTGTTATGAGTTTTTCACTTTGTGGTTTTTGTTTTTACATTTATGTTTTTTCTTTTCACTTTTACAATTTTTTCATATTGTAAATATTTTTTGTTAATATTTCTAGAAAACAATGAAAATATTTTGTAAACTTGCATATTTTTTCATACATCTGTTTATTTTTTGTATGTTCTTATGCATTTTTTAAGTTGTGAGAGTGTTATTTCACTTAAAATGTTATGTATTTCATTAATGTAATAGGTATTAGAAAAATAAACACAACGATATATGCATATAAAAGAATATTTAATGTGAGCATTTAAAGAATACACTGCAAAATAACATCTATACATTCATACTGGTTAGAAGAATCACAAAATTACTTTTCAGTAGTGTGTATGTCTTCCAAATTTTAAGTTTGAGATATTGTGGTAAGTGTTGTGAAAATATGATGGATAAATAGCCTAAATATCTTCCTTTATTTCTAAATTCTTCAAAAGTCTGACTAATTTTTGAATATCTTCGCTAAGTTTACATATATCTGATGATGCTTTATATGATGATGTGTGCATTTTTGGTTCACGTCTCCTTGAAAACAGCATTTATGGTAATCTTTCCAAGTGTAAGGTTTTTCACATGTATAGATTTTTGTATGTTCTGTTAAATTCCATTTACTTAAGAAGTGTTTGTAGCAAATAGAGCACAGAGAAATAAGATGTGGTAGATGTAAAATATAGTAGAGTATATAGTAGTAAAATATAGTAGAGATAAAATGTAGTAGAAATAAATGGACACAGTTAGGATTCTCTTCAATAATATAGGTAAAAAGCACTTGTTAAAGTGTAGGTAGTAAGACAAATCATTTTGTATTTACTCTAATTACGTTTCATATACGAATTCTAGTATTTCTCATATAAGTACTCACATATGTTTATTCGTTAACGCTACATGTGCTAGGGATGAATCATTCGGGTCATTAATTTCTGAAGTTTGCTGCTGTTTTGGTTCATCTTGTTGAAACATCTGTATAATGAAAGAAATATATATTTAGTAAAGGTTTAATGTATAAATAATCGCTTATTTATTTATTTTTATTAAATACATGTATATTGCAATCAATTTCGTGTACATTTAATATAAATTAAATTTTCTTCATTTATTCATATGATAGTAATTTCTCTGAGGGGTACATATCTCATAATTTTTAGAAAAGTGTGAAACACAAATTATTCTATGATAATAAGCATTGTGGTAAAATTCGCATAGCTTGGTTTCGGAAATAGGTTATTTGAAATATGAAATGTTAAAATTAAAGATTGTATTTGTACATGCTATGTATAATCAAAAACTATAAATATATTATTATTTAAAAAACTCGATGGACGATAATTCAGATGCAAGATGAAAACATTAAGATCAAGTGCAAGATGAAACATATAATTTGATTAATACTATGGAAGTGCTAACTCAAGATAAACCATGTATACTATATATCATTAAAACTATAAAGATAGTATTTATATTTTAAGCAACTTGATGCACGATAATTCAGAAGTGCGAGATGAAACATCTGATGAATTCATTAAAAATATGAGTAGATTAGTTTTAATACATTAGATGATTATAGCAGTAAGAAATTTCGTGTAGGAGCAATGCGTACATGATGAAAATCGAATGGAATCAATTGACTTCAACTCCTGATCCAAGTTAGTATTTATCTCACGTGTGTAATGTGGAAATATAAAAGGTGAAGAATCAAGTTTGATGTAAATAAATATTGTGGTATTGGTTTAAAAACTAAAAAAGTATTGAATTTTACTGAATTAGAAAGCATAAAATTTGATTAAATAATGTTTTATGTAAAATATTAAATTTAAATGTGATAAAATTATGAAAATCAGTTTGTAAATTCTCATTTTTATAAGTACTACTATGAAAATATTCTTTTAATATAGAATTTCTGCTTATTGATGAGACTAAAAAATTATATTTTTGTTAATTTTGAATATTTATTGAGTGTATGTAATACTAGGACTAAAATCTTACAAATTCGGTGATAAATTTTTCAAGAAATTGTGGTTTGTAATCCAGAAAAAGGTGTGATTTTAATAAATTTGTAAATATGTTCATTAACTTTTTTAGTTATTTCTCTAACTTGTCATTCATTTGTTAATTTTTGTAACTTTTGCAGAAAAAACATTTGAATTTTCGGTAATCTGTACTATTTTTTTGTTCAACAGTTGATTTTATAGATTATTAGTATTCTCATTCGACAGTAATTTCACGTATGAGGCTATTAAATATTAAATATCTATTAATTTTCTTTACTGTTTCATATGATAGTAATATTTCTGAGGAACAGGTGTGATAACTACTAGACTTTGATTGACTTATTTTTCTGATAAACGTTTGAAAAGAGTTGTAAGTGTGTAATGATGAAATATCTATATACTATCGAGAGTTGATATTGATGTAGATAAGTATTTAATAAGAATAATAATAGATAAGAAATAGTCAATTCTTTGTTGAATTTCAAGAAATTGTGTGAGAACATGGTTTTTTACATTAAGTTTATGTAATTTCAGTTACAGTTTTTCGACAATCAACCTAAAAATGGATAATTATCATAGTTAAAAGTTATGATGAAAAGATGTAAGCAATATTAATGTTAAAAAGTTCGTCTAATGTTTGCTCTTATGTTGTGAAAATTTCGAATAGTTTGGTTTGAAATATGAAATGTTTGTAAAAATTAAACTTTGTATTCGTGTATGTTTTGCATTATTAAATTGTAAAGATAATATTCATATTTGGAAAATGTTGTTGGGTGTTTTAATAATTTTCTGAAAGTAGATAAAAACAGATGTTAAAATTCTGTGCTATTAAAATATATAGGATCAAGAATAAAGTTTGCTGAAAATAAGTATTGTAAAAATTCAGAAATTTTGAAGTGTAAGATGAATCATGTTCTAATTTGATTAATTATATGGGTAGAGTAGTTTTAATATGTCAAGTGTCTAAAGCAGCAAGAAACGATTTTTTAGGTTTTCTAGAATAATAATAATAATAATAATAATAATAATAATAATAATAATAATAATAATAATAGTAAAAGTATACTTTTGTTGTAAGATTTCGAATGCAGTCAAGACGTGAAAAATATAAGTATGAACCCTTTGTAAAGACATTCAAACTTTTTAAAAAGTTTAAGTTTAGTAATATACTGTAACAATATATGTAAGCAAATGTATTTCAAAGTTGAAAATTTGTGTAAAAAATTGTCTTTTCTTGAAAATTGATATTTATTTTTGTTTAATTAATGATACTTATTACATTTTTGTTGTTAAAAACTAAAATATACGTTTAATTCTTCTGTTAAAATTGATATATCCGTGTTGGAGGTGAAAAAAAAAATAGTGTAAAGCTAATAAAATTTGTTTAAATTCGTCTTTTTATTCTTAAAATTAATATTTTCTATTGTTTAGAATACATACTTTTGAGGAATGTATAACCGGAAAATGTTAAAAAATGTTAGAAAATTGGTATTAAAAATATTAAATACAGTTGCTTCAATGATATCTTTTCGATATGTAAAGTGATTGTAGCATTTAGAAATGTACTTCTGAAGAATGTATAATCGGAAAATGTTAGAAAATCTTAGAAAATTGGTGTTAAAAATATTAAATACAGTTGCTTCAATGATTTCAAAAACAAACTCTGTTAAAAAATTCTGTATGATTTCAAGTGAAAATAATCTGAACCTGAATACATGGTATTTAAAATACAAAATTCACGATTATGAACTAATGTTGAAAACATGGGTAACATTAAATATACAGCTAATATTTAATTATAGATTAGAAAATTCTTAAAGTGTATCCAAATTTATCAAATATAGTATTGAATACAGTGAATAAGTATTGATATTTCTATGTTGCTTTTCAAAATACTAGTGTAAAATTATTCAAATTCGTCTTTTCTTTAAAATTGATATTTATTTTTGTTAAATTAATGATACTTGTTAAGTTTTTGTTGCTAAAATTAAAATATACGTTTAATTCTTCTGTTAGAAATCTATATTTCCAAGTTGTGACTCAAAAGACTATTGTGAAACTAATAAAATTCGCTTAAATTCACCTTTTCCCCTTAAAAAATAATATTTTTATTATTTTGTTTAATTAATTATACTGATTATGTCTTCCAAAATTCAAATTTTGGGATATTGCGGTAACTGTTATGAAATTGGAGTGTATAAAATGTCTCTTTTTTTCTCCCAGACTTCTAAATATACAAGAATGAGAGGTCATTGCTTTGTAATTTCCCTACCTAAGGTAAGAAATTGGGGGAGATGGGGGTGAAAAGGCATGGTGAGGGACTTCGGAGGAATAAGTTCTGGTTTCAATATGACGTCACAAGAAGCAGGTGTTGTTTTCAAATTTGCGTGTGTGTCTGTGTTGAGTATTTATTGAAATGTGTTCGTTTATGCATTAAAATTCTACTTAGTTAGTATATAAAAGTATGATGAAATTTCCATTTAGAGTAAAAGTTAACCAAATTCGTTTAATTCGTCTTTTTTCGTTAAAAAATCATTAGTTTCCTTTGTTAATTGTTCAATTATTGAAATTCTTTGAGGTAACGACTGTTCAAAAACTAAAAAATATGTTTAAATTTCTATTTTAAGTTGTGTATTCTGATTTTATATATAAAAAAAATAAAAAATATATGAAGAAATCAGTTAAAAATTTAATATTTTCTGTTGTTTTGCTTAATTAATAATGTTCATGAAGGAAATGGTTGTCCAAAACTGGAATGCATGCTTAAATTTCTTTCTATCAAATTGATAGTCTGAAGTTTGAGTTGAAAAAATCGTAAGAAATCAGTCTTTTTCTATAAAACTTGATATTTTCCATTGTTTTTTACTTAATTAACGAAACTCATTAAGATTATAGCTGTTGAAAAACTAGAATGCAGGTTTAACTTTCAACTTGTAAGTCGATACACTGATGTTGCAGTTGATAAAAATCGTAAGAAATCAGTCTTTTTCCATAAAAATCGATATTTTCCATTGTTTTTTACTTAATTATGAATGCTCATTAAGGTTATAGCTGTTGAAAAACTGAAATGTATGTTTAAGTTTTCTCTCTTAAGTTGATAAAAATCGTTAGAAATCAGTCTTTTTCCATAAAACTTGATATTTTCCATTGTTTTTTTACTTAATTAACGATACTCATTAAGGCTATAGCTGTTGAAAAACTAGGATACATGTTTAACTTTCAACTTTTAAGTCGTTACATTGATCATATAGTTCATAAAAATCGTAAGAAATCAGTCTTTTTCTATAAAGCTGGATATTTTCTATTGTTTTTACTTAATTAATACTACTCATTAAGATGTCTATCAAGCAAAATTCAAATATATGTTTAACTTTCTTGTGTTAAATTGATAATCTCATCTTGTAGTTGAAGAAATCTAAATAAAATGGTTAAAAACTGAGATTTTAATTGTTTCACTTAATTAATAATGCTCATTAAAATTACGGTTGTTCAAAATTCAAATATAAATTTAATCTTCATCATATAGTATGATTCCGAGTTGAGATGTGACTGATAATATTTTTAATTAGGGAAGGTTGATCACCTCTCATGTTATAATAGAATGTTCCTTTTTTCCACTAGGGGGCGTTCGTGGAGGGGGATGCATAGTGGGGGCAGGAGAGTGGCGGTGTCACGGTGGGCGCAGGAGGGACCGCAGGCGGGGCAGCCGGAGGCATGGAGGTACCGCAGGAGGCACCGCAGGCGGGACGGCCCCGCCTGCTCCTGTCCCCGTACTCTTGTTTTCCTACTACTTCTATATAACGCATGATATAGATACATTCAGTTTTGTACAGCAGCGCCACCTGTTTCTAAAAATTGTAAACATATATATTTTTAAAAAAATTCATCCTAAACAAAAATCCAACATGTTTCTGAGCATATATCTGAAAACCGGACCTTTGTATTGTACATAGTTTCATAATTATTAGCATTTCAAAACTCTCGAAACTTCTGGATCACCCGGTATTTGCCTCTTTATTAATCACCATTGCGAAATAATTAATAGAGCAGATTTTTTTTTTAATTGCAAAATATAATAGACTGTTATTTAGAAGAAAAAACTATGAATTTCAATAAAAAAGGCTTGCTAAGTTATTTACAATTATTTTCGATAAAAACTGATGATTTTGTTTCTACTACTTGTATCATTCTAGTACAAAATACAGAAAATGCATTTTTAACGTCAGAAATCCCTGAAAATTCACCAAATTCGTTATAACACAGTTCAGAAAGTTTTTATCACATAATATGTAAATATTTACTGTTTAACAAGTGAAAGTATATAAGCAGATTTTCTAAATATAACTTACACTGGGTTTCAAAATGATATGAACACCCAGATTTTCAAGCATAAATGATAAGAAAATGTTACAAAACAAACCGAAGTCAAATCAAGGTTAGAAATGGAACAAATCGTTTTATTTTATTTATTTTATCACAAAATATAATTAAAACAGCGATTTATACATAAAATAAGGTGATTTTTTTTCATTATGAAGTGTTTCATAATGATATAAACTTTGGCCAAAAAGACAAATTAATAGCCATTCTATGCACTGAATCTTTTAATTAATGTAAAAACGTGATCAAAGATGAAACAGACAAAGCTTTTTTATATATTTTGATCAATTTCATTCCAGTGTAAGATGATAGCAGCTTTAAATCCTGAAATTTTGGTATATTGTTTTTCATTTGCGTAAACAGATCTTATCAGTAGTCTCCATACATTTTCCATTGGATTTAAATCAGGAGAAACAGATAGCCATAGAATTACATGTGCATCATTCTTAAGAAATCATTCCCAAGTGCTGATTGCCGTGTGGATGTATGAATTGTCTTGTTGAAACATCCAGAAATGTCCAAAATTTACCCAACCAATGTCAACACGTTTTCTTCAAGTAAATCTTTAATGCACTCATTCTGCTAGAGAAACGCAACGTTGAGCTCACCATGAAATCCAAACGCAATCTAAACCATGAGCTAATCTCCCCCCTCCTCCCTGCCTGCTGCTGTTTTCAAAGCGTTTCTGTTTTTTTTTTTTTTTTTTTGTGCCGATTGCACCAATAATAAGAAAAGCCTATCTAAGTTGAATTTTTTTCATCGGAAAATATTATTTTTTCGTATTCTAACGTTCAGGACATGTGACCGTTTGCACAATCCAGGCGATTCTGCTGATGCATTTCAGTCATACGTGGTTGAGAATTTATTTTCTTGCACCTCATCATCTTATAGCTTTCGATTACTCTGAACAAGGTATTTTTTGACTCTAATAATCAGTGGATCTCTTGAAAAAAATCCCTTAGTTGTTTTCCCATTAGTCATTCTTTTTATAATGGCTTTTTCAACGTTTTGGAATGCTTTGGCGGACGTCTCGGAGACTTCTTTACTCCATAATTCTTTTTTAAACGAAGAAAATTTAATATTACATTTAGAGATCGCTTCAGTTTCTTTGCGATAGCTCTGACTGAAAGTCCATGATCTTTAAACGCCACGATTTTTCTTTTCTCAAAGCCACTTAAACCGCTTTTACGATCCGTAGTTCTAGAACTCACTTTGTGATCAAGTTTAAAAATTTCCCTGTCTGCACAGTATTTTTGTATGTTAAACTAATTTGCATATTTCAGTTTCTTCTTCTCAAAGTGCCATTCAATATTCCTGTACAAGTTGCATGCTCGTTTAGTGATAATTTCGACCAATGTTCATATCATCTTGCAACACCATTTTTTTTAGATAATTCATATTTTCAATGACTTTAAAATTTGTTATTTCCTTTACAGTTATGTATTATGTGAAAACATTGTATTTGTCCCAAGAATGGAGTTTTTCGATAATTATTTATGTATTTTTGTCAAGATATAAAAAAATAGGTGTTCATATCATTATGAAACCCAGTGTATAGATCACAAGAACTGTACAAAAATTACATCTAGTAACATTAAAAAAATCTAACTATTTTGATGGAAAGGATTTTCAGATGATGAAAAGTATGTGAATTAGTTATTTTTAAACGATAAGAAAGAATACTCTGTATATAATCTAAAAATATTACTTTGCAGATTGTAGAACATTATATTTTATGTAAAGTGAGATAAAATTAAAATTTATTTACAGAAATGAAATTGACGTCCCTGATCTGCTGATTTATTTGTAAGATTATTTTATGCAATCATCTAAACTTCTATGTATGATTTCATTATTGTGTAAATTCAATTCTAGAACTTTAAATAAAAATATAACTTCGGTATTTTCACGCTAAACTCAAAACTAGAGTTGTCCACTACTGGGGTGCCCTTTGCTGGTGCATCACAAATTTACTATGCCCACGACTGGAGCATAGAGGAAGATAATATTTCTTGCCCAAAGAATATATTTTGAAACTTTGAATGTTTATTCCCATACATGAAGATTAGGACTAGGCTAGTGAAATATACATTTTTTTAGAATTCATTAATACTTTAACCCTTTCAGGAGCAAAAGAATTCTGTTCGTAAAATGATTAAAGAATATACTGACACCAGAATATTCAAACGAATTTCTTAGAAAATAAAATTTCGATATTTCGAACTTTCATTAGAAAAGTAACATTTTATTATAATATTATTGGTGCCATTTGTCAATTGTGGAATTAAAATTAGGTGGCGAGACCCTCTAGCCACCGCCCTTGAAAGGGTTAACCATAATTAGATAAATAGCCTTAACCCCTTGGGGACGAGCGACACGTATACGTGCCGGAAATAGGCGTAAGAATACCTGTTTATCGCCACCAGTAAAATTATACCGTAAATTTTGCCTTATTTAATCGGAACATTTTCTCGATTTAATAAGTCACAAATTTCTGTATTTTAAAACCGGTGACAAACATTCAAAATTTCGTAAAATACTCCCGTCGCGAAGGGGTTAAGCGGCCTACTAAAAGTGCGTTTACCTTAGATAAAGATTCTGAAATTTATGTTAATTCAGTAATTAAGGAATTATTAAAAGTCTTATAAACAAACAGGCTGAAAAAGATAAGAAATTAGGAGGATGACTCTGGGTCAAATGATGAGACACCTAACCCTATTAAATATCCTTAAAAAAATGGTTAATTTTTTATTCTGATGAAAAATTTAGCAGAGAGAGAAAGAGCTGAACTCTGTATTCGTTACAGAAATATTGGCTAATAAACGTATTATATAAAAAACATCACTTCCCCTTTTCTATACTAATAAAAGAACAAAATGCTCTCGCTCTCTCTCTCTCTGTGTGTCTGTATGTGTGTGTGTGCGTTGGTCTACCCTGTAAAATGAGTAACTTCGTCGGTTTAAACACCAACAGAGTGAGTAACCTCAGACGCTTCGAGTAACTTTTGGAGGTTACTCGGAGTGTCTGAGACCTGAATTACGCGTTTTCAATAACCAGGATGCTAAATCTGCAGTTTTTTTAGGTTACTCGGAGAAGCGATTTATTGCCGTCATGAATACACACTGTGTGTAACATTTTATTTGCCACTGGTTTCAGCGCCATCTTATGGAGTGTATTTTGATAGCCTCGAACCCCAAAACTTTCACAGATGCAATGGCTTTCTACCAAGTAAGCTAAGGTTACTCGAAGATGCGGTATTTTGTCATATTCTAAATAGCCATTTCAGTTACTCGATCATGCAATCTTCTACCATATATACACAACAATATAAGTTACTCGATCGTGCGAATTTTAGCCCATATGTATACACAGCATTATTGGTTACTCGATTGTGCTATATTCTACCCGTATGTAAAAGGAAATATAAGTTACTCGGTGATGCGGTATTTTGTCAATTCCTACACACAAATATCTCCGTTACTCGATAAAGCTACGTTCAGCACACACAAGAAGTTTAATAACTCGATAATACAATAATTGACCTAGTTATAAAAATACAAAGGTATTACCGTAAAAAGATGTCGAGAAAGTTAGCTTATTAAAAGAATTTCGACAAGCATTTTATCAAATTGTTAGATTGTCTGTTACTTTTTACGATGAATAATTTTATCAAAATTTAAAAGCTGGAGAAAATGTGAAATATATATTAATATTTGTTGGTAGTGTAATTAAGAAAATAAAAATAATAGCGATAAGATTAATATCTCTTCAGAGGACAGTGTATCTTTTCAATAATTTTGTTTATTTTTGAAAATATAGATTAAACGGTGAACTGACTACTTTTAATTTTCAGTTAACAGTGAACTAATAAAATAAACAAACAAACTACATTATTAATTAAAATTGTGAAAATGTTTTAAAAAATTGCATTTTTAAAAAATTCCTACTACATTTTTAAACACTAATATTTTGGCTTTTTTTCCCTTTGAGCTTTTAAAATATGTATTACACGAGACTGCTCATCGGTTTTTAGATTCATATAATATTACGTTTCATATAACATTTTTTACTGAATTATAAAGTGAAAAACTATGAAATCTAACGCATCTTTATATACTTAATAAAAAGCCCGAGGGCTTATGCCATGCGCAGATTTATTAGAAGTGTTTAAACCTCTATCTCAAACACAAAAATAAATAAATAAATAAATAAAATTAGCATTTTCAAAAACAGTAAAGTGACGAAAGTATTACCATGGAAAAAAGTCAATAAGAGCTTTAATTTACATGGGTAATTGCACCGGTCGTATTTACAAAATATACAATATCTCGCGATATTGTATTGCATTCCGTATGGGTAAAAATTCGGTGTCAAAATATTTCAAATTAAAAGAAGCCTTTATTTGATATATTAAAAAAATCGCCTTTTAGATCAATTTTGAAATAAACTCAAATTACCATTTCATAACACCTTTACTGTAAAATGAAAGCATAAAAAATAATGCATGACATACTTGACTCTAAAAAATATCACTTTGATCATCTACACATAAATATCAATTAAAAATGTTTTCTTTCTTTGATTACTGAGTAGAGTTACTCGAAGAGTCGCTGTATTTTTTTAAACTCTGTACACAGTTTTCTATTCTAAGTTACTCGATAATGCAATCAACAGCCTGAATGCACAGCAATATTGATTACTCAATGGTAATGTATTTCACCAGTTCCTACAACACAATTATATCAGTTACTCGATAATGCAATCTTCTGCCTGTATGTACAACAATATAGTTACTCAATGATAATGTATTTCACCAGTTCCTACACACAATTATCTCGGTTACTCGATAATGCCATTTTCTATCCATTCGTACACATTTACGTTACTCATTGGTATGGTATATTACCAACTATCTCAGTTACTCGATAATCCGTTCTTCTGTCCATCTGTAGACACTACAAGCTAAGTTACTAGATCATACAATATTTTATCTAATAATAAAAACACAGAGCTATTATGGTAAAAACTGAAGGGAAGGGGGGGGGGATCACTTACAAGAATTGAGTATTGTGTAAAATTGCAGCGTGGTCTGCAGCTACTAACTTGAATATTTTTTAAAATCAAAATTGTAAGAATAAATGTGAATTAAAGGAACAATTGTAGATAAATTTGTAACTGATATCGTATTATAGATTAATATTTTTTGTGGTACTTTAAGGAAATAATTGTATTAATATTAACATTAATTTCTCTTAAATGTAAAATGAGAGCCTTAATGATAGACCATATGATATTTTCATATAAAAAATGTCAGTAAGCACATGATATGAAATTATTAGATTTATTTATACAATGAACTTAATAATTAAATAAGTACTTATGTACTTTTCTTTAGGTACTAAGTATAAAAGTTAAATGGATATTCTATAGAAAAAGAAACACGATTTTTCAATAAATCTTTGAAAAATGTTACTGTTTTTTGATATCAAACAGAACTATTTTTCACTGGTTTCGATAATTTACTAATAATATCACTTTGTTTTGTGTATGTCTCTTCATCTGTATCGTAAAATTTCAATTTTTCGCAATATGAGTTCAGAAATTTGGTTTGCTCTGCCCAACATGTTATTTATTTTATTTTATTTTATTTTATTTTATTATGTGATTTTTAACGGCATTATATAATTTTCATAATCTGAAGAAAAAAAAAGAAATTAATTAATTTCCGTAGTAAGAGAAACTCATAAAAAGTATTTATAATTTTGGGAGTAACTGGATTTTAGATGGTTTAGATTCTCCTGATACATGTCGCAGCTACCCCATTCTTGAAAAAATTATGGGGTAAACGATAGATACTTGATGTACGGGTCTACAAAAAGTGCGCCAACGGTAGGAGGAGATCATAAACTGCGCTTACAGCTTCGACCATATCTCTATGATCTGTGCTCGAGGGGTAGTAATATATCATTACATTGAGGAATGCCTTCATGATTTTTTACCCACAAACTCTTCTGTGTGCAAATAGAAGCATGGTAACTTTTGGCAACAATAGTCACAGTACTTATAAACATCTGGTCTGCATTCGTACTACATCTTACAAGATACTCAGTATATACATATAAAATAAATAAATAAATAAAATGAATCACAATTTCTCAAGTAGTGGATTACAATTTTGCAAAGGATTTCCATTTTAAATGGAACCGGTGCCCCAAATTTTGTTAACTCTTTCAAGGTATTCCATGGATTAATTAACACACACCATTGTTAATTTTTTTTTTTTTTTTTTTTTTTCATAGATAAAAAGCATTTTTCTGTTTTTATTGACAAAAAATGTTGAAAATTCTTAAAATTCAAATTATCATAACTCGGTAAGTTTTATTTGTACAAAAGTGAAACTTTTATTGTTTTACTTATTAGGACACGGAAAAAGTTTTACTAGTGCTTAAATGTCGTAAATAAATAAATAAATAAATAAATAATTTCTGTAACTTTATAAAAAAATACTTTTTTTTTATATGCGTTTACCATGAAATGAAACAACATTCGATTGAATTCTGAATTAAAACACCTTCTAATTTAATGTGTTTTCGAGCAAAATTGAATTCAGAAATGTGTTAGAAAAAAGCTTCTTTAAATTTGAGAGCAGCTTTAAGATTAACTTCAAACCCAAACTGGTTACTCTCCAGAATTCATATTTGTTTGTACTTGCATGGCTGTTGCATGAGAATGACATATAATGATATTTAGAAAGTGTGAAATCAAAGGATATTTCCAATTTTCATTAAAAGCAAATTTTCACAAAATGCTGTTTAAAAGCATTTAGAATTTGAACTAAATTTCTATAAAGTGCTTTAAACTGAATTTTCAGATGTTATAATTCTATAAATTTTCATCAAACAACAAGCGCTTATAATTCAGCATGTAATTCAATGTATAAAAATGATTGAAAAGTTACTAAAATTTAAGCCAATTAAATATCTTATCTGTAAATAACACGCTTTGGCTTATTGTGTTAAGTTTATAAATTTCGAGGAAAACTCTTACAATCTATATTATAAAGGCCAAACGTTTATGTGCGTAACGCATACATCATTTTATGAATGACAACACTTTCAAATTTGAAATGGAATTTCGGTTTTGCAGTTTTTGCTATTTAAAATTTTTAAGTTTCTAAACATCACATACTTTCAATTTTATACCAGATTATACCAGCGCTCCTGAAAATCTTTGCTGAATGACCGCAAATCGAAATTTGTGTATAACGAAAAAAATGCGCTTTTCTCAAAATCTTTGTATTCTAGGGTAATCGCTATAGTTTTCCTGTAACACATAATTTAGAGTCTAGAACCTCTAATTTTTTTCATTATTTTAGATTCAGCTGATTTAGAAAAAGAGGGGGGGGGGGATATTTCCGCACTTAATTTTCTTCTATATCTCTGAAAATATAGTACCTAAAATTAAAAGAAATGTATTTTTAAGTTCACCCTTACGAAATTTTTTTTTTACATGCTTGACAATCTTTTTTCTATATTATGTTTCTTGAATTGTTTTTAACGGGAAAAAATAAGGTTGCTGCGTGAAATAACACTGTTTTTTTTTTTTTTTTTTTTTTTTTTTTTAAAGCATAATAATTGTGTTTATGCAGTCGTTCTAGTTACATATTTTATTTTTAACATTGAATCCAGAATTTCCACCACCTCATTTGTCCGAAGAAAAAGCACTCTCATAGAAAACACAAATTGCATCATTTTACTTTTTTATAATCCAATTTCTGCTTTTTTTTTCTGTCTTTTCATTCGGTTTACCTCTAACTTTTTTATTTCTTTTTTTCATATTTATTACAGGCAATTTTGCCATGTCCAAATGCGCTTTTTGTGAAGTGATCCTGTAACCAATTTCACTCTAGAAGACGGCCACGTTTGCTTTTATTTTCATATTGCAAAATGAGACTGGAACTATTTCTGAACCATTTAAATTAATTTATAAGGCATGGAACTATTTAAATTAATGTTTTTCCTTTTCTTTAAGCAGAGCACCCCCAGATTTTTAAATACCTGCTGACCAGTGGACGGTATTCACATCATTGCTGTGTTTAAATTAACAAAATAATAATAATAATAATAATAATAATAATAATAATAATAATAATAATAATAATAATAACGTTCAAAAGCTTTATCTAATCCTTAACAAATAATGTGTGTCTGTCATGTTAACTATATTCAGGTTATTTTTGTTATATAAGCGTTTATATTTCACTACTTTCAATTAAAGAAAATATTAAATTAATGAATTCACATTAATGGAAAATAAAGCTAACCACTGATAATTTTAATAATAATACATAAATAATTAATAAATAGATTAAATTAAATAATTAATAATTAATAAATAGATTAAGTAATAATAGAATTTTGCGAAAATTAAGATAATTTTATTAAATAATAATAAGGCTATCCATTTTTATTATCTTTTATCTTAAACTCATTTCAATGGTTATGAGCTCCCGATTTGCGTTTCTTTCAGGCAAAAAGTAAATGTGTCGTCGCATTATATAGCTCCCAAATTAGAATACTTGTCATTAGGGTGCGTTTAAATTCAAAAATAAATTTTAAAATGAGTCATTATATAAGCGTAATTGATTTGAGATTTTTTCTTCAACTACTATTTTTGTTAAATTTATTTTAGCTATAAGTATTGGTCCTATAAAAAACTTGTCGTTGCAAAAGCTGTAGATATTATTAAGAAGATGTAAAATACATGAGGAGCCCAGAAGCCAAGGGATATAAGTGACAAAATTGAAAAAAAATGAGTTAAGTGCACAGACTATCTGGAAATAAGTCTATTTATTTGTAGGTAAGAAGTTATGAACGATTTTTTAATTTTGAACTCCGTTTTAGGCGTGAGTTACTTAACCTCTTTCCCAAAACTGCGAAACATGTGGAGGCCAAGGGGTATAAGTGTAATTATATCCGTTAACGCCTACAGCAGAAGCACGACCAACGACATACAAGGCCATTTGCTTTTTTATACATTAAATAAATGCATTTTAACTGTTAACATGTAAGAAAATCATGCTTTAAGTGTAGATTATGAAACACTTTCCAATACTCTCTGAAATCTTTAAAAATCTTTGCTATTTAGGGTAATAGACTGTTACTGTCCATAGCCAAATAATTTCTAATAATTTTGAACAGCCCTATGTTTTATCTGTCGGTTGATATAAACTGCATAATGGGGAAATTTAGTTTAGCAAGAAAACGCATAACAGTTTGAAATTTCTGTTTCAGCAGTTTTTACTAATAGATGGAAACACACTTGTATATTTTTGTTTATCATGTAGTTTACCTTGAACCTTTATTATACGCCAGTATTTAGCTAAAATTTAGTTCAAACTGAAACACTCTTAAGACTACTGAATCACATTTCCAGAAATTATCATCCATAGATGACCATGTATAAAATTTTGTGCGTGACCCTGTATATCATTTTATCTATATTTTACAAGCATTTCTTAGTAAACTGAATGCACTTCAGCATAGAAATGTATGACTTATTTAAAAGCAATCTTTAAGTAAATTATGCTCATATTCAGTAACCTTCACAAAAACTTTTGTATAGCCCTGTATATGAACTATATTCTTTATATGAACTATAGCATATACATTAATATGTATAAATTTAGTGAAACTTAAAAGCGCAAATCATAATTAAAAAGACATTTCGTCCATCCATCAATCATCATCAATAATACACAGTACTTCGGATAGAATATACTACTTGAAATATTTTTTGTGGCCCTATAAATACTGAGTACATCGTATTATGTGCGAAATATTAAAAAATAATAATAATAATAATTTTATAATATAATAACTTATATTAAGCCTCTGCAGTGTATATCAATTTTATTATACATGAAAATTGTAATATAATTAAAATATGTTGTAAAAATTTCCTCTTTATCATTAGGTAACGTAAATCTTTTGTGCAGCCCTGTAAATAAAACATATCTATTCTTTTCACCTCATATTTTACAGAATGTTTATTTGAATGCAATTCGTAAATGCATATAAATTTTAATATGTTTGAGAGGTTGTAACACCTTTAAAATTCATTTGAAACGATTTTTCCCATAACTAGTAAATTAACGGAAAACTTTTGATTGTCCCTGTAAATAAACTAATCTTGTTAAAAACTTCATTTGCAATAGGTTCGTATTGAGGAAAACGTGAATAATTCCCAAAAATTTCTGGGCAATCCGAATTAATTTACGAGAGTTTGGGCACGGACAGACAAACTAAAATCATATTCACTTTTCAACTTTATAGTAAAGTGTTAAAAAATATAAAATTTTAATGCTTCAAAACTTCTAACAAAATTTTAAAACTTATATTAGAAGAAAAAAAAATTCTTTTATTCATTTATATCAACATCGTTCATGTTTATTTTATTTTTATTTTTTTCGTAAATTCATTTTTTATTTCACAATTTTTTCGTTTTTAGAATTTACATTGAAAAAGATTTTGTCCTATCATATATTTGTATCAACAATGTTCTCAATTTTTTCATAAATACAATTTTTTATTTCATAATTTTTCATTTCTTTTGCTCATTCGGCACTTGTACCCTATAGCTTCCATGCACTTTTCATTACTGCTTGGAAGCCAAGGGATACAAGTGCCGAATGATGATTAACATTGCTTAGTTATAAATAAAAATAAAAATTGTACTCCACTTTTTTTTTAAACAGTTAATGAAACAAGAGTTCAAGGATCATTAAGATATAAGCAAAAGTTTCATATCTCAATTCATTCAATTACAATTGATGTTTAACTTTGAACTGAATTTACTCGAAATCTAAATTTTGTCACTTGTACCCCTTGGCTACTGGGCACCTCAAATATAATCTTATTTAATAGCTTAAAAATTGACGAAGTAATAGATATTTTTTTCCAACCCACTTTTTTCTTTCGTTTTTAATTTTATTTTTATGTTTATTTATTTATTTTAATTGTTGATTTTTTTTCCTTATCAGTAAGAGTTGGCATAAAAAATATAGCAGTACAAAAGTTTTAGATAATATTACTAGGGGATTACTCAGATGATCACTACGCTGAGTGATTACCTCACTCAGCGTAAGGTGATCAGTGCTGAGTGAAGCGTCGACCTGGCCTTCCATCGCCGTCAGCGCCACCTATTGTTTGAGATGCAAACTAAAATAAAAAATTACGGTACAAAAAACTCCTGACATTATCCATAACTCTCCTGCAAAAAATTTTTAAATAGCTGTCACCGTTTCCAAGTTATTGTATTTTAAAATCCATCAGTCATTTTTGGGACACCCGGTATATATATATATATATATATATATATATATATATATATATATATAAATTGGGATCTGAGGGTAATTACTGGTGTAGACCTGCAAAAATGTTCAGAAATTCCGGCATGAGAGCGATCGCAAAAGGCATTATTTCATTCAAAATCTACCTAAAGAGAGGAGAAAGAAGTCTTCAAAGTAAAGCCGTTCATAAATAAAATTGTTATACATTTATTTTTCACAAACTAGTAAAAAAAAGGAAGGGGGGTCTGAAATTTGTTTTTGTTTAGATAAAATTTAAATGACACAATATTCAACATTAGATCCGAGTTACTTTGGTTTTATTTGTAAAAATATTAACATATATATATATATATATATATATATATATATTGTAATGCTGAAATGACATCATGTCTGTTTTATTGTTCTACATTTGATAAATAAAAATTGTCATAAATACTAAAAACTGGAAAAAGTATTCCTTTTGTGTACTTCTAAACACAATTGATATAAAGTATTAATAATTAATACCTAAAACTGACATAAAATTGTTCCTTTCTGTTGCAATTAATAAAAAACATTAGTTATGCCTATTCATTAATTTTTCTTTGTTCATACATTAAACAATGAAAATAAAGCATTTAGATTCTTTATTATATACTGCCTTACTAATTATGAATGCCTTGAAGTTCCGTTATGTTTAAACACGTTATGTTAATATGTATATTATCTGATAAGCCCAGGGTTCTCCCAAGTGGGCCCCACTTGAAAAAACCCAATAAAAACTCATTTTCGTGTTTTTTCAAATTTTTAAGTTTTTTACAGTTGTATCATTATTCAATCTAAGATATGAGAATGCAAAGATAAATTTCAATTTAAATATATTTTAAAAGAATCAGATTTAAAGGAATTTCAAAGCATTTATAAAAAAACAGAAATGAGGTTGTAAAGAAGAAAGATTTTCATTACTGTACTTTAAAATGCATCCTAGTGCTTTAAATCTTAATGTATATACTTGAAGGTAGCCCTTGAAACTTGAACCCCATTCTATTTGCTTGCATTGTTATAGCTTTTAAGATTAATAGTTCAATTTGTTATCCTGCTTCAATGTATGTTTAATAAAAGTGTTATGCAGTAATTTTCAACACAATGACAGAGACAGATTATAACAAAAAATAATGTAAAACATAAGTTTCCTTGTGGATTTTGTCAGTTTTTTCCGTTTTTTACATTCAGCACAAACTATTTCTGCTTCAATTAAACAATACTTTTCTAAATTTGATCTGGTTTGGAGCAAATTTAGTGTTGTAGTATATGTAGCATATTATTCAAAAATTTTCAAAAATATTATTATAAATTTCCTAATTAAAAAAAAAAAAACTGTGTCTGATTTTTGAATTGAAGTGTTTAAAATTAGCATGTTTAATTTAAGGCAGAATTTTTGCGATTTTTCTCATCCCAAAAAACTCAAGTGGCCTTTTTTTTTTGAAAAAATCCAAATGGTTTTTTTCAAAATTTTAACTTTAAATTATGTAAGGCTATATATTTCTTAATATCAGTATACCATTTAAAGCCTAGCCCCCTCCCCTTCCAAGGGAAAAAAAAGTTAGGTCTCACAATGACAATTTTTTTAAACAAATAATTCTAACTTAATTTTCTTTAAGTATCTCTCTCTCTATATATATATATATACGTAAAGTGAATTTCATTTTTTTTCTTTTTTTTCTACGAGGTTGAAATAGGAATCTCCAAATTTGGTACGAGATTTCACCATGTTATGGTGGCAGCTATACTAAACACGAAAATTTGTTTCAAACTAGAGAAAATTTTTTTAGCAATGTACTTAAAAAAAAAAAAAAAAAAAAAAAAAAAAAAATGCAATCTACATCGAAAAAATAAAAAATAATCACATTGAATATTGACTTCAGGTGTCCTATGCAAAAGAAATTCTTTGAAAATATTCAAATTTAAACGAGAAATCTGAAAACAGCCTGCCCATTGGTTAAATGTTATTTATCCATAACATTTAACCAATGGTGTTTTCAATTGAGTGAAGTGTCCTTTTTAAACTCTGTTATCAAGTAATTTTTACCATACAAGTTTCTTTTAGTGTTGAAGTAGAGAAGAAAATAATATTTCTGAATTAAAGAGAAAATATTGAATTAAATAAGATGATAAACGATAAACTATAATAAAAATATCGAATCATTTTCGACATAATATACTTATATTATTACTTAGAAAGTTAAAGCGCCTAGTAAAATTGCATATTTGCATCATTCCAGATAATTTTTTAATACAAATGTTGCCATTTCAAAGCCTGTTCGCTGATTAACTTTCGGCAACAATGTAGACAAAAACGGTAAACACTTTACTTGGAAAAAGTTGTTGCATTATTTCTTTGCTACAAGCATTTCTATACATTCCAGTAATTATAGTTTCACTTTTTTCCTACTCTCAGCAGTTTTTCACCATTCTTACGGAGGTCCTTTGCATGCTTATTGTTACTGATTTCCATAAAAATTTTCATTTTACCAGTATCTGTTCTCCTAACTTACTCTCATGTACTTAATTCATGCGAAAACACGCACTTGAAACAGCTAATCCTCATGAAGATTTTTTTTTAATGCATTGTTTGCGTTTCAATATTATTATTCTATTTTTTTTTTCATTTTTGGCATTTATTGCTAGGGTTCTACAATAGATAAGCAATTTTTTATTTTTCCTATTTTGCTTATAGATTTTTTTTTCTCTTTTGATACTAACACTTTTGGAGCCGGTTTTGAAAATTGCGGTATACTGACAGAAAAAAAATTATGAAAAATAGTCGAATATTTAAAAAAAGACAGCTTCTTCGAAGATTAATCTTGGCCATCAAATACAAATAAATAAGTAAATAAATCATTTAAAAATACGGAATTGCAAACGAGATATTAAGAAAATATTTTTTCTAAGGATTTTCATAAATGAATGTGCGTGAAGGGCTCTTAAGGGAATTGTCTAATGTTCACGTGACTTTTATTACTTTTTAATGACAAAAGAAAAGAGATATCACCTGCGTATTTTTATATTATTTTTACTTACTTTCAATTACATGCTAAATTTTTTCTGCATAAAAAAATGAATAACACGTCTTGAACGACAGTGAGTACCTGTAGGTGTTTGTCGTGAAATTCCAGTCTGGAAGCGATTATTCTCCGGGTTCACCAAATTATGAAAGGGCATAAAATTATTTATCGCTTAAAGTAAATTTAGTTTAAAAAGTGATTTTTGACAAAATGTCCGTCATTTCAACAAATCATCATATACTTTTGCTTCATTTTTAGGGTTTCGTTCATCTGACGAAACCCTATTCGTCTCTGTCCGTTGTCTGTTTGTCTGTCCGTCACAGAGTCTGTGCACGAAAACTACATATGCTAGAGAGTTCAAATTTTGTGTACTTATAGCTGAATACCTGTTGTCACACAGCAAATCATAAAATTTTGAAAAAAGATTATTATTTTAATTAAAATATTAATTTTAATATCATCAGTTCATGATTTTGTTGTTTTCTAATTACTCCATTGCTTTTACTTTTAAAAGAAATGGAATACTATTGTTTCTACAATTACAAAATTGGTGCTAAAAACTACAAAAAAATCAATATCTCAAATATAAATTGAGTTACAGCTTTCAAACAAATTACATTTAAAAGTACATTTTTTTCCTATACGATCGTATAAAAATTGAAGATGTACGATATTTACAAGTATTAAATTTTGAAGCAGCATAAATTTCAAATTGAAATTTCATTTCTTAATTGTTGCAAGCAAGGTTAGATAAAATTATTTTTCATCTAATTGTTGAAAAAAGTTTAATTGATATAGAAATTATTATTTATCTAACATAAATTAATGGATTAAATAAATCACGTGAAACATGTTTATTTGTTTTTAGTTTGGTAATTAACTCCACGGCAAATCGCGTTATATCATAGAGTAAAGAGAAAAAAATAATCCTATCTCATCTCATTCACCATTCTCCATCACATGATATGAAAAAAAAAAAAAAAAAAAAAAAAAAAAACGATAAATTTTTATACTGAAGTTTGATAATAGGGGTACAGTTTATTTTATTTATTTATTTATTTTTTTTTTTTTTTTTTAACTATTGATTTTACAAATTTATTATTTCGCATCCGGGTGTTATTTGATGCGTTGATTACTAAAATCTAAATTTAAAAATCAGATCACTTCTTTCCAATTTATGAAAAAATAAATTTTTAAACTTATAAAAAAGATGCTTTTTCGCACAGAAAAATGACGTGGATTTGTTAAAATTTGGAAAACTAAATGATCGCTTTTACACTTTGATGTAGTTTAATACATATAATACGAATTTTATAAATTTAAGATAGATTGAATTTTTGTTAGGGGGAAGGGCAATATTGTCTTTTTTCTTAAAATAAGCTGTTTATTGCATTTTGAATGTTTTTATCTTTTCTTTTTCTTTCTTTTTTTTTTTTTTTTTTTTTTAACTTATCACTGATGTAAATACTATTTCTTGAATGTTTTATTTATTTATTTTTTTTTTTTTAAACTTAGCACTGATGTAAATACTATTTGTTAACATTAAATATTTGAAAGAGTGAAAAATTCAAGGGGAAGAGAGGGTCGTCTGAGGAGGGGCTATTTTCACAATTTTGTTCAGTTTGGGGAAAATAAAGAATCGATCCTTTAAACTTTGACACGTGGTTTGTAACACATAATGAGAACAAGCATAAAGATTTTTCAAAGAGATATTAAACGAAACCCTATGAGCGATCTGTGATCAAACTCGCCCACTTGTTTTTTCTTTTTACCAGTTTAAACAAATGATCATTCAAAACGATACTTTTCATTGGTATAAGCTCCAACAAAAATTATTACCTATTTTTTTTTTTTTTCGAACCCATTACCGTCGAGATTCGTTTACACTTTTTTAATGCATCTGCATCAGTTGATTCCAGTATTTACATAATTATAATTTTTACTCATTTAAACTCTCAAAACTTTAGATTAGATAATACGAATATTTCATTCCTAAAAAACTGATTTTCACATCTGAAATTTGTTAATTTTTATATCGCAAGTTTTCTTGCCAACTGGCTTTAATGAGTTAATGAAGAAAATCAATGGAAAATTTCTTCAAAAAAAGAAAAAAAAAAAAAAAAATTAAAATAAGTAAGTTTCCAGAGAAACAAATATAAAATTTTATCTTAACGTAAAATAACGTCAAACTAGCATTTTTACAATTAATGAACAAAATAGTTGGTAAAGTACTGACGCGATGCCCTATGACCTATACACTTGAGGACTAGAAAAAAATTTAAAAAATGACACAAAGATTTATAATTTCCCCTTAAGAAGTTTCATTTTAAATTACATAAATTAAAACCAGGAAGTAAATTTCTGATTTTGGTTGATACAACCCCAACCAAATATTTTGGTTGGAATGACAAAATTTTGGTTTGACTAACGAAATGATTTTGTTAATTTAACCAAAGTTTGTTTAAAATTTAGTCCTTTTAACCAAAATTTTTGATTGGGGCTATATCAATTAAATTTTTTTTTCCTGTGTGTGTGTGTGTGTGGGGGGGGGGAGTACTGCAAATCTGAAATAACTATTTAAATCAAAATTTAAAGAGATAGATAAATTTTAAGCATTCAATTCATTTTAGTATATAAAAAGACTTGGCCTTCGATACAAGAATTTAACCCTTTAAGCGGAAAAACCAAATTCAATTTTTTCCCTCAAAAAAGTTCGAAACAGTAAGAGAATTCCTTTCAATAAGAGTTGTTCTATTTATCCAATGTTCACTAAAAACACCAGGGCAGATATTTCTCACCCCCTTTTTGAGTGACGTGTAATCTTTACCCCTTTGTCCAGTAGTTTGGGCAGAGCAGTAGAAAGCTTTTGTGTCGCAAATGCTTTTTGATGTCAACACATGGGTGAAAACTTATATTTGTAAAGCTTATTTCGGCTCGTTTCTGTTTTCAAACATATGGGAAAGAAAGATTTCCACACACACACATATAATATATACCTATGTAGATCAGAATAAGCAATCTAAGTAACTTTTTTTTAGTAGGATGATGAAATAGCGCCAGTAAAAATTCTATTAGCTTAAATACTTTTTAAATCAGAAGATTATGTTTCATTTTAAATGTAAGTTTTAAATTTACATAATAATTGAAATTAATTATCCCTTATGCATCGTTTATAAATTCTATCATATTTATTTTTAAAATATATATTTAAATTTTACGCACAATGAAACCTCCTTATTTTAGTGAGGAATTCTGCAAAATTTTCTTTAATTTGTCATATTAAAACATGTCAGCTATTTTAATATTATACAAGTAATTCAACTGAACTATAATTACGCCAAACAATTTTTATATGACTTGAAATTTAAACTTTGTATTTCAAAACAAACAATATACTAGCATCTTTTAGTTATTTTGGTAAAATTTATTATAATTTTACCTTAAATTATGTATTTGCTTACAGAATAATAACTTTGTTAATGTTACTTTACTAATGAAAACTTTAAAACTACCTTTCGTTTAATTTCTTTTTAATTTAATTGGCATTCTATATTCTTTACAGAATTTTTTTTTTTTTCATATAAATAAAATTTTTTTAATTCAAACTTTATTTTGATATTAATAGTTTTTTCAATTATTACGGTAAAATAAATTTTATTAAAAAACATATATATAATCTATTCTGATATAAACTTCAAACGTTTCTCTCTCTCTCTCTTTTTTTTTTTTTTTTTTTTTTTTTTTTTTTTTCTAACTCAATAGAGTTGTCGCAAAATGTTTAAGATTTTGAATTATAAAACATACGAAAAGCATAAAAAATATTATAAAATATAATTAATTTTAATAAAGTTTAAGAATTAGAAATCGTAATGATAAATATTCGGGAGATTCAATTAAATCGTAAAATTTAATGAATTTTTTAATGATATTTTTGTCATAATAAACTTTTTAATGTTGTTTTCAGCTATTTTATAAAGTAAATAATAAAAAACCGAATGTTTTTTTTCGCTATTACAAATGTGTGCTCCCACCATGCACTGTAAAAAAAAAAAAAAAAAAAAAAAAAAAAATCTGTAAAATTACTATTTTTTTTAGATTATTAGAACTCTTCATGTAACCATGACAGCAAAAATTCATATAACCGAATCTGTTACATGAATTCTTACTGTTACAGTTATAGAAAAAAATCTTGAAATCCAAGATTCCTAGAAAAAGTTTAATAACTTTACAGATTTTATTTTATATACACTGTATGAGTTTCTTTACAATTGTGTTATCTGTAGCGATCTTTTTTTTTTTTTTTTTTTTTTTTTTTTTTTCAATATTAGACTAACTATGTGTAGGGAATAACTTCATCCCAGTAGTTAGAAAAAAATTACTCAAGTATAAAAGCTTCCAAAATATTTTATGACATGGAAAATAAATTACAAAGAATAATTGGGGAAACTGCAAGGGAAAAAAATGCGACTACACGCACAAAGAAAAAAAATTGCATATTGATATTTTATTTAATTGTAAAAATTTAAATGTTTAAATTTTGCAATAAATATGGAGGTAATAAATTACTCCAATCAGTTAGAAATTCTATTAAAATATTTGCAAAATTGCTTTATGTTAATGTTTAAACTTTGATGGAATTTCATATGTACGAAAACTATAAAACTTTTAGTTTTGTTACTTTAAAATTTGCAACTATATTTCATTTCTTTTCTTTTTTCTTTTAACAGATGTACAATCATTCATATTCATCAAATTTACATATATATGTATATATATATATTTATATAATCCTTAAATTGGCCGTTTACATACATATCTATCTATCAATATATGTATGTATATGTGTATATATATATATATATATATGTATATATATATATATATATATATATATATATATACACACACAATCCTTAAGGTGACCGTTTACCTCAAAAACAAACAAAAAATCAATTTACGTTTTTCAATATTGAATGAAAACCTCTTTGATTGCGAAATTTGGATAACTCACTCTTACAGTAATTAAATCGCGAGATATTGTAAATTTTGTTAATATACCCAGCATAGTTCCCCACTTAAATGAAAACTTTAAACGATTTTTTTCTTTTTGTTCATACTTTTTTCCTGTTTAAAAAACGCTACGGCTTTCTTTTCTTTTTTTAGTTCTTGAGATACAGAATTAATTCTTTTTTTGTACGTGTTCTTATTATATATGTGATAAATCTACGCATGGAATTTTATGGAATATTTTAATGAAAACGTGTAGATTTCATCTCTTTATACTACATATATCAATAAAAAAGTTATAATTAATGTCATATTAGATTTAAAAACACATGCGTAGTCTTGTGCAATAGACATTTAATATATTTATATTAAATGTCTATTGCACAAAAATATTATATATGGACAAAAATATTAATATTTAAAAAAGTAGCAAATATTTTAAAAAAATCTTTTTTTTAACTTAAAAAAATGTAATCAAATAATCAGGAGCAGTATCAAGCATTGCGTAAGCATATCTTTAGTCATTTTTACCAGTCCTCCTTTTGTAAGGAAAAATATGCAAATGCTAGACTTTCTCCTTCTTCCTGTTTGCTTACATCAAATTTAATGACAATCTAACCTCAATACTGTCCACAATAACAATTTACAGTTAGCGATAAATTACAGTATTAATCAAGCAAATTTACATAGAAGTTGCGATATCGACAGGCTACGACTAAAGCTATGGGAGGCTCCGCGGCATCATTCTGGGCCACCTCCCCCCCCCCCACACACACACACACTCTTCTGTCTGTAGATAGGATTTTTTTTTTGTGAATAATGTAGAAGTGGCTAAATATATATTTAAATATATATATTATATAGTATGATAGTACTAAACTTAATGTATATATGTATTAATTTTGTACAGTACTGGATATCACAAAAAGATAGCCACAAATTTAAGAAAAAGTACTTGAAGGATAATTGTAGAAAAAAATGATAGATAGGTTGACAAAAGTATCTCTTTGTAAACTTTTTCTTTGCCTATTTACATATGTTATAAGATGGCTAAAAGAAACTATATTACAAATTGGTTATATTTACTGGGTTTTAACTTGCCATGCTATGAGGAAAACGTTACTAAAATATCTCTTCTGAAAACAATAGAATACGAAAAAATTGTTACAATAAAAATGTAATTATAAATTTTCTAATGTAGTTTGTTTTTCGCATAGATAAATCGGGAGGGGGGGGGGTGACAAAAAATGATCACTCTTATCTTTCTAGATGTTTGAAAATATATGAATTTTGTTCGCTTTTGGCTAATTTAAAACATTTGGCAATTTTTAGTGAAAATTCTAACTACCCTCGTGGGGGGCCCCTAAAAAGGGGGAGCCCGGGACAATTGTCTCGCATACCCTTGCATAGGTCGGGCCCAAGGTATCGAATTAAAACAAAATCGGTTTAATACATTATTACTTATTGTAATAAATATTTCATTGAATACAAAATAATTTAATATAATATTATTTATCGCATTAAAAAAAAAAAAACTTTTAAGAAATACAATAGAAGTAACTTATTAAAGCACATAAGTAAAAATTTGGAATTTCAATGTAGTGGTCTGTAGCAATTTTCTACAATTTAAGTTTTTGTTTACTCCATATCATTTTTCTCCATTTATTCAACATCCGTAGAATGTTCATCCAAATCATGTTATTTTGCCTTTCTTTGTTAGACCTTTCCGGCACGGGCAAAATCTGTTATTAAAATGAGAAATTATCAACTGACACTGGAATTTACAAACAAATTTCTTAGATATTTTGAAATCCTTAATTTAAGCTTTTATTGTAAAAGCAAAATTTTATCAAAATATTGGTGTCGCTTGCAAATTTGGAATTAAAAATAGGTATCCCAGACCGGGCACAAATTGCCGAAAAGAGTTAAACTACAGCTATTTCGTTATCTAATGCTTACGTAAAATGCCGCACCAATGGCCGAGAGGTTCTGACCTCAGCTGGTAGCAGGTGCTGGGTTCGAACACAATCGCGGCCGTCAGCCTAACTGTTCGGAGTCTTCGTGGTTTTCTTCAATACGGGTTAGTTTCCCTTAAAAATACTCCCCAAGAAAGGGCACCCCCTCCATTTGGGCTCTCCCTCCAAGTATATTTTCCGCTCCCCCCCCCCTCTCCACAGAATACCAAAAATGCCGAAATAAATTAAAAATCATTCTCAGGTGATGTTATTTACTAAAAATCTGCTTTTTCTAAAATTTTGCCAGAAAGGCTGTTATAAATTGTATATTCCCTCTCCTCGGTGAATGAAAGGGGGGCAAGTTAAAACAATTATTATATTTTTGAAAAGAAAACCCCATATAATATTTTTTAATACTTGTAGAAACGAGATCTAAATTTTAAACTAAATATGAAACATTAGACAAACTTTAATACATTTAAAAAGCAACTAAATTAAAAAAAAAATAAATAAATAAATAAATAATAAAAAAAAATGATCAGTTAAAAAATATCAATTAAAAAATAATCAATTTTAAAACCTAAATGCTTTTTAAACGTATTCAAGTCTGCCTAATGTTTCATATTTAGTATAAAAGACAATACTATTTTATTTCAGACTTTAAAATGTGCATGTACCTTTAAAAAATATAAAATATTTATCACGTAACTTATAACTTCCAATTTTCACTTTCATTTTTCAACTAAGTTTAGTATTTTTTAAATGTTTGGAGGTCCTTTTTGTAAAAGAAACTTGCTCAAAATAGTCTTTATTCAGCAAAGAGAGTATTTTGTCCGGTGGGGATTTTGCCCAGAGGGGATTTTGTCCGAGGGGATTATGTCCATAACCCAGGAAAGACTGGGGGCACGTAAACAGTTTACATAAATATATTTTTTTCTTAACTGATTTAATTTCTTTAAACAAAAACTACTCAATATAGTAAACAGAACTTTTGTTTTACACATGATAGATTCTTCTTTTAAACACCTGCATAGTTCTTAAATTTTTTTATCATGTTATAAATTTAAAAATTGTTCACATGTGCCCGACCAGTGGGGTAGTTTATATATTTATCTAATTCGATATGTTTAAACCTTTAAAAACTAATCTGGCCTGTTCCGGCTCTGTCATTTAACTTCTGAGGCGGCTTGTTGACGTAGAAATAAGAATGGAATGTACAAAAAATATACTTTTCGACCCGGCATGAGGGATTTGTCGTTATAGTCCGCGATCGCTTTGTTTGATGACAGTGATGGAATGGTTTGTAGTAGCCTCCAGGTTTGTCATCTGAAGTGATTCTATTCAGACAAGCTGCGTTTTTCTTTACTCAGTTCTTTTCCTCAAGAGAACTATATTGTTTGCGGATAATTTTTATTATATTAACTAATATTTAGATTTTCATATTTCTTTTTTTTTTCATTTTTTGTGACGATCCCCCCTCTTTACGACTGAAGCATCGAAATGTTAAAATAAAAAATTTTAATTTAGTTTTGTAATCAGTATTAATAAGTTGCAACCCCCCCCCCCCTAAACACACACTATCCAGAATTCCATATTGCCCGCCCTCGGACCTGCAAAGTTACATCCGAGAGAAAAAAGTTTTTATTCAACAATGATCACAAATCATTTTAAATTTACGGTGAGTTTAAGATGGATCTGAAAGAAGTAGAAGAAGAAGAAGAAACGTTAGTTAGCAATACGAATTCTGGCAAATTTACTGAATCACTTTAACGTAAAATTGTAATACAGGAAGACATGATTACCGAAGTCGTTTAAAATCAAAAATATTTTATCAATTATTGATCGATTGAATACACATCAAGTTATAAGCACTTGTTTTTCCATGACGACAGTTTTTTCTTTTCTCGGGTGGCCAAGTCAGGAACTTTTGTTCAAAACGGTGACTTTTGCGATATTTTCAGAAAGATATTTTATATTTTCAGCCCCAAAAGAAAAAAAGAAACTGTTCGATTTGAAAGTTTTCGAATAAAATGATCTGCCGTTTTTATCCGTATAGAACAAAAATGTTTAAAAAATACGTGATTCTATGAGGAATCACGGAAAAAATCGCCCCGGAAAAAATCTCCCCGGGAAAAATCACCCCGGTAAAAATCTCCCCCGAAAAAAATCGCCCCTGTAAAAATCTCCCCACAAAGAAAGGTAACCGAAAAATAAGGATTTTTTAAATTAAGATTGAAAAAGCCCACACATATGAATAACAAAGATTTGATGACTTTGATTATGGCAATTATAATTTCAAGTAAATAACGTGCTAATCACGTGTATTTGTACTGGAAACAATTTCGGCATTATATGCATATTGTTTAATAGTAAAACCTTCATATGAAATAAGGTCCTACTTCCATGATTATCGCAAGGGCAAACGAGGAAGCTGCCTCAGCTACCCAAACTCAAATTTTGGATTTATTTTTTTTAAATTATTATTATTATTATTAATGCAAATTGTATCTACAAAGACAGTTTGGATGCCCTCATTTGAGTCTTCACTTCAGATATTGAATATTGTTATTCAGTCATTGATAACTCATTACTTATTAGGATACAAACCTACATTTCATTTCGTATCATTTTTAAATCCGATTTTTATTTGTGTAATAGAAACGAACAAGAAAAAACTCTTAAACAGTGAAACATTTTTTTTTTTTGGTGTTAATGTTCAGAAACTATCTAATTCAATTACAAATTCGTGTTTTTTTTTTTTTTTCTTTAACCCGATAGATTTTCTAGAAAATAATATCAAAAAGGGCGTTTTGAATTAAATTTCCTCGCGAAAGATGAATAAGCACACAAACAGGGGTAAAAATGTGTTTGTCACTTGATCAAAATCTCTTATATCTAAACCTTTTTCGTTATCTATCCTTTGAGATGAGGGAGGGGTTGATTTTAGGGGAGGTAGCAAAAAAATATGAGATAAAATCTAGCGATGTTTGGGAAAGTCGGATTTTATGTGTGTGAAAGGAGGGGGAGGAGGGAGCGAAGGGCTAATTAAAAAAAAAAATGTAATTTATTGATTCTTTCACCTCTATTCATCTATAGCTTACATGTATAAGTAAAGTTGCTTTTGTCTTCATATATATTTTTTAAATTAATAATAATTAAATCAAATTCAGCTTAGAATTATTGTTAAATTCAGCTTAGAATGATTGGATTTTCTCCAAACAATTTTTCTGTTATTGCTAGTCAAAAAGAAATTATTGCAAACACTTTTTCACAATGTATTCCCAAATAATTATTATTTTTCCAATTCCCGTATCCTCTTTTTTTATTGTTATTTAAAAATACTATAAAAGCTTGCGCTATTTAATTGTCATTTTTATTTTTTATAACTAGAAAAGCATTCTATGTAAACTTTTGAAATAATTATAACATTCTTATATTTTCATGGTAATTTATGTAACAAAATTTTTGCGCAATACAACTTTCTGAATTTGCAGTTAGGAGAGATAACATGTTATCTTGGCATGTTATCTTATATACAGTTAAATATGAAGAAAAAAAATGATATTACAAATAAATAAATAAAATAAAATAAAGTAAATAAATGCTACACTGCTGATAAAATATTAGGAACTTGCTTATTAACCTTTAACTTTCAAAAATTAATTTAGTACACATGACAAGTAAAATTTAAATTTTATACTTATTATTTAAAAAAAAAAAGAAAGAAAAAAATGTGGAAAATGATATTGAAACATTTTTATTGAATTAAGATAAACAATTTTGAAACGTAACTAAATTATTAGACTTGAATTCAGTGTCAAATCTAATAACTCTATTTAGACTATTATTTATCTTTTTTTCATACAGGGAAACAGGGGAATCTATATTTCTATGAAATTTATATCTTCTATATTATTTTTCAAATAAATTAAAATCGAATAAACTCAAAATCAGTTTAATAATGGGGTCTACAAATGGCCCAGTCGAAACACGTCATTGCTTATTTCGTGAAATGGCGCTTGGACTGTCACAAGCGCTAAAATATAATGATTCAAAAAAATATGAAGCAACCATTTTCTACAAAGATTTAGATTTATTTTTCTCTCTGTGATATAAAAAAAAATATTTTCATTCATAGAAAAAAGCATAAAAATCTTCATAATAAAACTTACTAAGACCATGCAAAGTAACCTTTATTTATTCAGGATAGCTATTACTTTCCTTTCTTGGAAAGAGAAAGAATTTTTTTTTTTAATATTAAGAATATTTTTTATTTAATTTTTATTACAATGTTTGAGTATTTATTTAAAACAGATAATGAGCCAAGGCTAATATATATATACATACATATAGTAGAATGTAATTTCATTTAAGGTATAGCAATTTTCTTGTTATTACGTCATAAATATTTCTTTTATGAATATTTTTTAAACTATTGATTTTGTAAATCATTGTAAAGACTGAAAAGAGCACTGGCTTTAAAAAGAGGGACAGACATCACTAATACTATTATGAAAAGACTAAAAAAAATTATGAAGAATATCGTACACATTCAAAATCAGTTTCATCTACAGATTTTACTGATACACCAAAATGTAAAATATATCTCCAGAGACAAAACAAGAACGTATTTTTTAATCTTATCCTATTGCATACTTGCCAAGTTTTACACATTAGGTGTAAAATTTACACATTTGGGCCTTTTTTTACATTAAGGATATTTTTTTATATATTTTGGATTTTTTTTTTTCCAAGCTCCATTCCCCCCCGTAAATTATGAATTGTTTTCTAACTGCTTTTAATTATAAATATTTAAGGGGGTATATTTAAGTATAGTGAAAAAATAAGCTTGTTTCATTATTAAAAATCATAGAATTTTTAATTTGTATTGTGTATAAAAGTTAACTTCGTTTTAAGTAAATTTTGCCTGTATTTTTCTATTAAAATTTGAGAATTGAAGATATGTTTAAAATTAGTGATGCAATGGATAATGGTTTGTCCAAATAACTGAAGAACTAAATATTCAGTATTCTTTTCGGTATTATGATTGACAATGTTTAAAGTAAAGCAAACAAAGTTACTATTGTCGTACTAAATGTCCGTCATGGACTATTTTATAAAAAATCATTAAAAATATCATTCACGTATTGTTTTACACATTTGAATTTTCTCAAGTTGGCAAGTACGCTATTGTTTTAAGAAATAAAATATACGATTTTTTTTTTTTTATAGAAGATTTGATGTAACTGAAAATGAAATCATGATTATCTATAAAAATAATGTTATAAAGAACTTATATTTAACATCAGAAACTATTTTTGAGAAAAGTTTTTCTAAAATAAAGTACTTATTTAAACAATGATAATAGTAATAATAAAATACACTTCTAAGTTAACTGGTGGGCATCTCGAATTTGTGTAATAAACTTTATCCAGAATATAAGAATCGTAAAAAATATATACATTTATATATTACGAGCTAAATAAATACCTTATTTATAATAATAATGATGGTATTAATAATTATAAAATTCAATAAAAGTGCTAAGACAGAATCTCTGTTTCTCAAAGCTGGTAGATGGTTATTGCTGGATTTTAACCCAATCATGTCCATCGGTCTAATCTCCGGAAACTTTCTCGCTTTTCTTTGTGAATCTTGGATAATCTTGCGTAAATATGGGTATGGCTGCCTTACCGATATCAACATGGAGGCTTCCCCCCCCCTTCTTTTTGATCTTTATATTTTCAGTGATATCCTTCGAACCTTGGATTAGACTCCTACATCTGAGACCCTCCCCCCTCCCCTGGCGCGTCCTAGCTGCGGCCCTGAGTTTAGTAAAGAAATACATATAAACTTTAGCTGAAAATTCGCTTTCATCAATTTCCGCTATTAAGGTGAATGGTATGTGAACTCTTTTGTACAGTTCTGTATATGAGGTATGGACTTTATCATGCACAAAAACAGTTAAATTTAAAAGAGCAAGATATTGAGAGCGCACTTCCCGCAATTATTATTTTAAGGGTGTTCTCGACTGCTCCGCTCAGGAAGCGGAAACCGTTTTAACACATTCACAAATTCATTTTTTAACAGAAAGATAGGAAATTGGAATGTCTGACTATGGAAGCGATTTCGAATCGAACTTATTTTTTCATTTTATGATAATTAAATTACCTATCCTGTTTTAAGCTATTTCGATGACGAGATGACCCGTTTTCCTCCTACTTTTCGACCGGTTTTTCTGCGTTCGACGGGAAATGTGCTCAAAAGTGTCAACTTTGAAGGCTTGTTATGAAAAATCTATTGTGTTTTTTAAAAAACAGAAAATTGAGTGCAATTAGACAGTTTCTGAATAATAACACCTGCTATTTTCATGCATTTCCGAACAAAAATTAATTAAGGCATGTGTCACAAAATTGCCCTTTTTGATTTAAGAACACCCTTAAAACAGTACTATAATCGGTTGCTTCAGTGTGTCCTTGTAAATGAATGACAAATGCTATGAATACCCTGTTCAATCATAATCATCTGCTAATGAAATTCAACGATTTAAAATTAGTTTCAATACACCTGATATAAGTAATATTATTAAAATTTTCTGTAGTAATCCTCTGCAATATTTGCAATTTCCGACCATACTCCATATCATAATATAATGGAATTCTGTTGGGTGCCCCTGTAAATGAACTATTAATCTCACATACTTCACATACAATATCAAAAAAGAATTATAAAATGTACAAATATAATGTTCTTTTAATATAAATAAAGAAATATTTCCGAATTGAAAAATCCCCATCCCCCTCCCTCAGCGCCAAGAAATCTGAAAAGATACGAAAGCAACAGAAAAATTTTTGCAGATCTACACCGATCATGACCCCTATACATCAAAGTTACCATAAGTAAAAAACTTTTATATGTACGATAAATTCTATAATTCTACTCAAATATCCTCCAAACTAATACATAAAATCTTGTTCAAGTTCGTTAATGGACAAAATCGGACCAAGGGGGTCGAAAGGGGAGAATTTTGTAAAAACAGAAAAAAAAATCCCATAAATTTTTAATGAAAATAGATATTGAATCAGTTTAAAATTTATATTAGTTCTAAAAAAAATGGGCCAAAAGTTTAAGCATGGCAAATTTTTGATAAAATTAAAAATGGGCTTAAGCAGCGCAAAAAATAGGGTTTTTGGGAGATAAAAACTGAGATATTCGTCAATTCTTATGATAAAAATCAAATATCAAATCCAATTAAATTTTTTAGAAAAGTTCTTAATATTTCATAAAACTTTTGTATTTACAAGTTTTTGATAAGAACAATTCTTATTGCAATAAATAAATAAATAAATAAATAAATAAATAAAAACGAAAACAAAAAGGAGGGAGTGAACAAAAAAATCTGTAACTGCGTCAATTCTTAAGATATCAAATCCGATTAAATTTATTTTACATCTTCTCAATAACATCTACAACTTTCACACAGAAGGGTTTTTTAAAACCAATCATTATAGCAAAAAAAAAAAAAAAAAAAAAAAAAAAAAAAAAAAAAATAGGAGTGGAAGAAAAAATTTCAAATCCAAACAGCCTTTATTTTGACTCATTTTTAAGGTCATTTTTGAATTTAAACGGACACATTTTTCATTTTAAATGTATCCAAATGACAAGTTTTCTTATTTGGAAATTATGTAATGTGATATATTGGCCAGTTTTTTGATAAAGGCAGAATATAGTTGTGATGAAAAAATGCTTTGAAAATGGGGCATTTTGAACAGAATTTCCCGAGACCATTGTAATTGAAAAATTGAGAAACTATTCAAAGAACAAAATAGCTTATTTTCTGCCTCATTTTTTAATCCATTTTTGATTTTAACGCTCATCCAAATGACAAGGGTTTTTTTTAATTTTTTTTTTTAATTTTTTTTTTTCGGGGGGGGGGGGGACTATTTTATGTGACGTATTGGGCAGTTTTTTGATATATGTAGAATATATTTTAAAAAGATGCTATCAAAGTGGGCATTTTGAGCATAATTTTCCGAAGCGAAAGTGATTGAAGAATTGAGGATTTATTCAAATAACAAATTGCTTATTTTCTGACTCATTTTTAAATATAATTTTGCTCTCAAACGCATTTGTTTGACAGTTTCTCTTATTTAGGAAATATATAATGTACTGTGTAATGGTTGATTTTTTCATGCTGTTAGAATATATTTGAAAAAATGCTGTCAAAGTGAGCATTTTGAACCGAATTTCTGTTAAGATGATTCTGATAAAAACAGTTCTTATAGAAAAATGAAGTTAAAAAATCTTCAAAAGCAGCCAAATAAAATTGTTAAACTAGATTTATGTCTAATCATATTTTATTTTTGTTATTGAAATGCGCACTTAACTTCGAAATCTACCTCCGCCTATAGGCCAAACCAACAAGGATTTTTTTTTTTTTTTTTTTTTTTTTTTTTTTTTTTGATTTAACCACTTTGTGACAAATTCCATCTACTTCTTAGATATGTTGGTACTACTTTTTCTGACTAACATTTTTTGCTTTATTTAATCACTGATATTCAGATGCAAATAAGGTAAAAAATGTTTTGAATGTTCAAAATGTTTTAAAAAAGCGAAGATTTTGGCTATATTACGAATGACTTAAGCCAATATTATCTTTCATAAATTCTTAAATCGAGGGCCAAATTCTTTATATATGCTAAAATTAAAAAATGAAATACATAAAATTAGCAATTCTTTGACATATTTAAGACTTTTGTATCAAAATCTAAATGATTATTTCATACTATAACATATACAATAATTATCATATATTAGATTTATAAAATTGAATAAACAATCTGTAACAAAAAAATATATATATATATATATATATATATAAATTCTTTTTTTTTTTTTTTTTTTTTTTTTTTTTTTTTTGCATATTTTACTTTTAATCATAAAATTATAATTAAAAAAATGTTAGTTTCTGCGATTTATAAACATATAAAATGCTATAATTTGATTACATAAATATTGTTTTTCAAATAAAAAATAAATGAGCATTTACAATTAAACAAATATTGAAATTTCTAACTTCTCGCGAAAAGACCTTTAAATTTTAATGAAAGAGTTATTTTAAAATGATCCTTTTGTTTACTTCTATCGATTCTAAATACTATATAATTTATTTCAATGAATTTTGTAAAGATTTCTTTATACACACAATTAATGAAAGATTAAATCATTAGCAAAAATGTTATATGCAATTTCACTTCTGCAAATAAAAAATGTGAAAACTTAAGATAAAATACTTGCTATATTTTTAATACACAAATAAAATTACGTAATTATTTTGTGAATGCAAAAACCATTCATGTATAATTCAAAGTATTTTTTGAATCTGTAAGTCTAAATCAATGTACAAACACAGCTTCAATAGAAAACATATTTCGTAGTTTTTTGGTCTCAAGTCTCAAGAGTTAAGAGTAATTTTGACACTCTCAGTGCAATACATTAATCCTTCTACTTACTGACAGTCATTGTATTTTCACCCGCCTTCCAAACAAAGCAAGCTAGCTATGCACGGGAGTTTGTGTGTGTGTGTGTGTGGGGGGGGGGGAATTGCTTTGAAAATGCATGAGATACTTGGTCATCTGTGAGCAGGTTTCAATGAAAGGAACTGCCAATATTTACAAGAATGTTTATCGGGAAAAAAAAAAAAAGAAATATTATAAAGTGAAAATAAGTAAGATTTGGAGAAGTTGGGGGGGGGGAGGGTAGACAAATAATTCGTTAAATACTATTGCTATAAAGTAAAAAAAAGAAAGAAGCAATTAAAAAAAAAGACATTAAACTTTTTAAATTTGTTTGAAGGGAATCGTAGAGAATGGGGTGTTACTATTTATTAGAAATCAGCTGAAATACAAAAGATTCTTACACCAGAATTTAACATATTTATTTACTCATTATAAATTAAAAAAAATCTTTTTTTTTAATGTAAAATCTCGACTATAAACCACCCCCTCCCCAAGTTTAACTTCTTTTGCTTTTTTGAAAGAAGAGTGGGAGAGGGGAAGGTTTACAATTGTATTTTTACAATAGCTATCAGCAATAAAAATTTATTTTTTTAAATATTAGTAATAGCTATCTCCATTCAAAGCATAATAAATATAATTGTTTTAGATATGAATAAATCATTGCAATTTTGGAAGACATTAAATAGAAACATTTGCAAAGGTAATATTGTTTTATCTGCTTTTCTCCGTGCGCTTTTTTTTTTTTTTTTTTTTTTTTTTTTTTACCTACCTGCCAAAGATGTGTTTGTGAAAGTTTTAATTTAAAATCAACTTGTAAAAAGGAAATATTTTTATTTCAGAAAAATTATAGATATTGGAATTCACATTATTTTTCACAAGGTTAATACAAAGATCAAAATCACAGGATGATTATTGGAACTTTTATAAACTGTTCATATTTACCCCGACTACACCCAGAAAAAGGAATTCATTAAAACTACAAAACATGTTTTGTTGAGTATATTGTGGTTGTTTAAAGCGAATTTTTTAATTACAGTAAAAAATCATTTTCTTGCTGATAATATCTATATATATATAATACCATTAAAAGTAGACATTCACCAATGGATTTTATCAATAAAACAATAAACCGAAACGAAGAATTAGAATTGAATTGAATTATAATAAAATAAAAATAGTGTAACGAGTAAATCTGAAAAAATAAATAAATAAAATGAATGCCAATAGAATTTGTAGCTCCAAAAGCAGAATCATCAGGCCCCAAATGCTCTGGAACTACAAATGAAGTGTGCGGTTTCATCCACGTATTAGCCATGAAACAGCAAAATAATACGTATTTGGGGCTACCAACACACAAAAACCAAATTATTAAACAAGGAACAAAGATATTTTACAAAAAGGAGTTGAAAGTAAGTAAAAATAATAGTTATCCATAACAAACAAAAATGATAAAGCTGAATGGAAATATAATTGAACCAGAGAAAATAATTAATAATCGATATTAACATAAAATTAAATTAATAAAATAATTAAAATTTGAATTAAGAGATAACATTCATATTAACATATAACTTAAAATACCATTTTGTTACTTTAATCAGTAACATTTATTGTGACTTTACATGGTAAAAACTCATTATCTTAATATAGGATAATAAAAATTAAAAAATAAAATAAAATTAAATAAAAATTAAAAAAATAAATAAATAAATAAATAAAATAAAATAAAAATAAGTAAAAATTTAATAATAATAATAATAATAATAATAATAATAATAATAATAATAATAATAATAATAATAATAATAATAATAATAATGATATTATTAATAATAATACCAAAAATTATATCAATAACATTAAAATAAATTTGATAATTAAAATATAGCTATTTAACTATATATATAACTAGACAAATATCCATATATTGGTGTCAATTAAACAGTTTAAAAATAGGTTAAAATAAATAACCCACTCTCAATTTTTTTTTAAATAATTAACCTTTGTGTTTTTATCCAGACAACACCACCCTCCTCCGTACTCTAACATCTACTCACCCAACCATCCTATATATTTTTTTTATTACTTTTTAACATTTTTAATTTTTTATTATTATTTTTATGTTTTATAATTTTTTTATACTTTTTTTACGCAAAGAATTAATTATAAGATCATGTAATATCTAATTATAAATTAAAGAATATATGAATTTTTTAGGATAACCATTATTTATAGCATCATATACAAGCTTTTTAATATTAGTATTAATTAAATGGGAAGAACATAGACATTTTATTCTATATAAATGGTTAAGTATTATATTACGATATACAGAATTATGAGGACATGATTTAAAATTAGTAAAGGTATTAACTTTAAAATTAAATTCTTTCCTTTTGTCATAAATATCAGTTATAAATTTGTTCTTTTTTAATATAATTTTAATATCTAAGAAATTGATTGTATTATTAAAAAGTAGGTTTTTTGAAAGTTCTAGATTAGAAGGATAATCAACAGGGAATTGAGATATACAGGTGTTATCAGTATCAATTAAAATTATATCATCTATATATCGATAAAAATGTATTTTATTATTTAAATAATGACGTTCATAGTAATATAAGTATAAGTCAGATAATACACTAGATGTACTACCACCTTGTGGTATACCAACATTTTGAATATATATATTGTTAACATGCATGATAAAATTATTATAGATAATGAAATTGGTTAAGGTATGAAAATCATCAGAATCGATATTATGTGATATATCCAACTCGTGTTGATATTTTTTAAAAGCTCATTTATGATATTATGTAAATCCGATAAATCGATATTATTAAATAGATCCTTAAAATCATAAGTAATGATATTTTTTATACATTTGAGATTTTTCATAATATGGACCAGTTCATAACTATTTTTTATGCAATGTGTATTATCACTTTTTTTTGTAATATTATATATTTGATTAAGTATTACTAATAGAAGTTTATTAGCAGCATTATTGTAAGTATTGCAACCAATTGTAACAGTTCTGAATTTAACAGGATGCTTATGAAATTTGGGTATAAGGACTAGATAAGGATATTTAAAGTTAGTAGGGTTAATGTCTAATAATTTATAGAATCCTTTAATTTTACGATTATTGGCAAGTAAGTTATCATTAATTTTTTGGAATGTGTTATTATTAGATATACTAGATTTAAGCTGTTGATGATAATAAGATTTACAGATAATTGCATAATTATTGGGAGATTTATCAACATAAGTTATTACAAAGTTTTGTTGTAATTTAATATATATATATATATATATATATATATATATATATATATATATATATATTTATATTTATATATATATATATATATATATATATATAGTTAACACTCTTACAAATTTTTAATAAAATTTCATCAATTTTATTTGAGTTTTACTAAAGTCTCGTATTTTTAAGCTGCCAACAAAATTTTGTTGTTTTTTCAAAATTTAAATTGGTGTGCATTATCATAGCTCTCTCATGTAATTTTTTTAATTAACTTAAGTAGCTATAAAGGATTAACATAATTTTTAGATAATAAAAAATTTTCGAGTTTATTACGTTATTATGTATTTCGGATGAAAATTTCAAACAGACAACTGTTAAAAAAAAAAAAAAAAAAAAAAAAAAAAAAAAAAAAAAAAAAATAGTTTTTTAGTTTATTTAAACAAAATTTTAAAAGATATTTAGATTATTTTCAAAAGATATATATCTTATTCTTCTTGAATATAATATAAATAGCAAATAAACATTCTAAAAACATTCAAACTCCCGAATATTACGTAACTTTGTCGTAAAGGCCAAATACTGCATAGATACAAAATATTTAGTGCATTCTATATACATTTAAATATACTTATATGTACGCTTTTGTGAAAAATATTAACTATAATAATAATTCCGAGGATTTTGATATAAAGTAGTAATACAAATTACATTGACCAAGTATGACAACTTCGGATAGATTGTAAAAGTTTTTGGCAACTTGTCTTTAATAAGGCGTTACTTCGACCCCCTGTGCATTTACAAATCATTGATAGAGCATATACGTGCTTGTAGAATACAAAAGATGCATTTAAAGTGTTTAAAGATTTTGAAAAATATTAATTATTCAGATTAGTGCACCATTTTCAGATTAAATATTATATAACTTCATTATTCACTATACTATTTCAAATCAAATTTGTGTTTCCATTGCAACATAAAATCATATTTATATAATTTTCTATAAAAGTGATTTCTTGAAGTAACTGAAATGTTTTGACACTATATATCAATATTGAAGTAAATGTCTATTCTTAGTTAAAAATAATCTGTTTTCTATGCATAATTATGTTTGTTACGTTTTATTTTATTTGTTTTTCAACCGGCTTATGAATGTAATGTTGATTCGTTATGATTTGTATATTTCTCTAAATTAAACACAAAATCTCTGATTCGGAATTTATAACAATTGAGATCAAACCGATCTATTATATATGAATCGCATTGTTGAACATAGGTCTAGAACAACAGGAAATGAATATTTCCTCAACACTCGCTGAATGCAAACAAAGACGGATATTGCAATTTTGTGCAAATATATATATATATATAACTTTTTTTTTTTTTTTTTTTTTTTTTGTCTTAAATTTTATAGTGACGAGGAAAAGAATTATCTTAGTCCATTATAGCAATCAGCACTAAACACAGCAGGTAAAAATTACCGTTCTTCTGAGTAACAATTTTTATTATCTTAGTTCGAGGTTATGTTACTCACAACGCTATGTGTGTAAGCTGAACCAGTTACTCGATCTGCATGCAAAACATCTCCTGCTGTTTTATTTAATAAAAAATAATGTTACAAGAAAAATATAATTTTTAATACAGTTATAGCTTTTATTAATGTGAATGCGTATCAGTAAATTGCATTTTTACGGTTTTGACCACAATTTCTAAGGTTACTCAGAACGTATTGTGTAAACACGGTTCCTCACTTTACAGGGTAGACCAACCTGTGTGTGTGTGTGTGTGTGTGTGCGTGTGTGTGTCTGCGATGGCTAGCAAAATCTATGGGACGTACGAAGCTCAAAATTTTTATGAGAGTAGCCCAATATCTCTCCTGATGCACCTGAGGCTCAGAATTTCAAAATTCTATTTATTAACTGAGTTATTAATTAAATTCCAAAGCTCACTCTCATAAAAAATCGCCTTTTTTTCTTTTCATTTTCTTATGGTTGATTGGTTGCATAAAACTTTCGCAGAAATAATAAAAAAAGCTGGGACAGACCTTTAAAATTCATAGACTGGCAAACTGTCAGTTTAAATGAGGATTTTTTTTTTAAAATCACAGCTGCTGTACGCCATGGAGGAAAAAGATAGGTGGAGGTGAAGTAATCCGAAAAAAAGGTTTGCAATATGAAACCATTTATCGCTGAAATTTTAATGTCTCAAACAAAAGCACGAGGAAGGAATTTTGTATTAATAACACGAATTGAAAGAAATGAATTACAACTGAAGCATATTTTACGAAGAAATAGTAATTTATTAAAATGGTTTTTTTCTATTATATTATTTATTAAAATAAATGTTTGCTTTTAAAATAATTGAAATTGGAAAATTAGGAATAATGAAATGTCAAAATAAAATTAAATAAAATATTGAAAACATTTGATTTGAACTAAAAATTGTATTCCTAAAAGTTTTTTTTTCAGAACTTTTTAATACTTAATAACGTAGATGAAAAATGTTTATGATTTAACAACATATTAATGATTCCATGTCAATATATAAAATATATTGATGAAAACATTCTTTTAAAATCATGCATGAAAACTAAAATAACAAATATTAATCTAAAATCTAGATTTAAGAGTGCAGACGATTTTAAGACATTAAGGTAAGAATGTTAAATTTTCAAGCAAAATCTTAAATGATGCTTCTACATTGATATTTCAAAGTCATATGATAAAAATAATCAAATAATTCTTGCCTATGATTGATCTATATGTATGTTGTATGCATTCCGATCGTGTATTGCAGCCAATAATGGCACAAAACGTTATTTTTAAAAAGAAGTTTCAGTCATCTATTCAATAACTGTTTAGAAGGTAAAAAACAAAAACAAAGAAATGCGGGTTTAAACCAGTTTGAATTGATCGAAGTGTCAAAGCACATGGTTTTGTTGGTGCTTATTTGGACTTAATGTAGCGGATTTCAGAGTAACATTTATGGCATCACCCCAAGACATTATACTGCCACTCTATTAATTTATTTTTACTGTATGGTTGTACGCAGATTTTTGGCATTTCGAACATTAGAATGTATGAGTCATTAGCTGTGCTGCAGTAAAAAAAATTACGCAACACTTTTCTAGGAGTTTATTTTTTTAATCATTGATTAAATTTAAATGTGTTCTATTCAATTTAAAATTGTAATATGGCTTTAATTTGTTTTTAAAACAAAAATAAAATAGCTGTTTGGAGTACAATTGTTTGAATCCGTAAACGATTCATACACCATAATAAATTATCAAATAGCAAAGTAAATTATTTATCAGAAATAGCCATAAAAAGAATAGAAGCAAATCTGATTATAACCTTAATGTTCAGACTAATTTAAACATAACCCGATCCCAACCAGAAAAAAAAACAGACCACACTCCGATCCGTGATAGACAAAATTTCCATGGGTATAAACCCGACCCGAACCTAAAAATTCTCTTTGAAAAAAACTATGGATTTGATAACTGACTCGAACCAAATCTGAATCCCGCAAAAATGTTCAAATGAAGCATAACCCGATCCAAACAAGGAAAAATAATTTTCGTGGGCATGAAACCTCACCCGAACCTAACTATTTTCTTTAAAAAAAAATCCGAAATATGACCCGAACGAAATCTGAAACTGATAAAGATATTCCAGAGAAGTATAACCCGATCCCAGCAAGAGAAAATACTTTTCGTGGTTATAAACCCGACTCAAACCTAAAAAATTCCATTTGAAAAACCCTTAGCTTTGACCCAGACCACATCTAAATCTGACCAAAATATTCGAAAGAACCATAACTGGATTCGAGTAAGGCAAAATAATTTCCGTCGACATGAACCCGATACGAACCTAAAACTTCCATTCGAAAAAATACCTGAAATTTGAATCGAACCAAATCTGAATCTAACAAAACTATTCTAAAGAAACGCGATCGGATCCAAACAAGACAAAATATTTCCATGGACATGAGCCCAATCTGAACCCAAAAAATTTCTTTGAAAAAATTGCGAAATCTGAACTGAACGAAATATGAACTTGGCAAAAATATTCCAATGAAACATGTCCTTATTCGAACAAGACAGAATAATTTCCGTGAACACGTAAGAAGACCCGAATCCAACAGTTACATTTGAAGAAAAGCCCGAAATCTGAATTGAACTAAATCTGAACCCGACAAAATTATTCAAAAGAACTGTAACCCAATCCAACCAAGACGAAATAATTTCCATGGACATAAACCCGACTATATCCTAAAAAATTCGAATTGAAAAATGACCTGAAATTTGACCCAAACCACACCTGAATCCGACCAAAATATAACATAACTGGATATAACTGGTCATAACTGGATTTGAGAATGATAAAATAATTTCCGTGGATATGAACGAGATCCGAACCTAAAAATTGTATTTGAAAAAATACCTGAAATTTGAATCGAACCAAATCTGAATCTGATAAAAAATATTCCAAAGAACCGTAATCGGATCCGAATAAGACAAAAAATTTCCATGCATATGAACCAAATCTGAATCTAAAAAATTTCTTTGAAAAAATCACGAAATCTGAACTGAACCAAATCTGAACTTGAAAAAAAATATTCCGGTGAAGCATGTTCTTATGTTACGATTGTGTTACATATGCATGTTACGTGACTTAACAGTGATTTTTATGGGTAAATATCAACACTTTAACACGAAAATCGCGCAATCGTTGGATTCATATTCCCTCCCGCGTTTCTCATTGCTCATTTCGAGTATTTTTAGAGCTTAATATTAATTGTTTTTTAAACTGATTTTTCCCATAGTCAGTGACCACGTATTTCAGACAATGCATTTCTGCATGTTTCGAGTTAATTATAAAATCATACAAATTTCAAGTTCGTTTAATATTGTTAATACGGACCCGGGCAACGCCGGGCGGGTCAGCTAGTTTTCAATAAAAGTTTTTTGTTTTTTATTAAAATTTTTATTTATTTAAATGTTTCAACTTCTTGTGTTTTATTTGTGTAATTATGTTTCTTTTTACAGTAAAGTTAACATATTGCATGAGACTACACTCTAAAAAAAAATGTGTAAATTTACACACAAAAATGTGTAAATCGATGATACAAAAACGACATGTCTATATGTGTAAATTTGTGTGTAAATTGCGTCAAATGTGTAAATTTCAGAATACACATTTTAATGTGTAATTTGATGATAAGTCCAAATGTGTAAAAGTTATCTGATAACACTTAAAATACACACTTTAATGTGCGAATTGCACTAAAATACACATATTTCTGAGTACTATTTTTACACATATATCTGTGTAATATTCTGTTTTTACATATGTTTTTGCGTAATAAGAAAATACTCATAATGCTGTGTAATATGCAAATTACACATATGTTTGTGTTATATACAGAATACACAGATTTGTATGTAGTATTCTGTTTTTACACATATGTATGCGCAACATGCAAAACACGTATTTTTGTGTAATATTTAAAATGCACAGTGTTGTGTACATAGCTTTATGTTATGCGTTGATGTATAAATTGAAAAAAAATGCTTTCATGATCGCGAAATAAAATTGCATTAAGAACAAACTCATATGCTTGACATGTCTTTTCTTTCTACCAGATTTGTAGACTTAAAGCAAGACCACAAATCATTATACGCTTAATTTACAAGAAACAGGGTCGTCTCAAATTATAATCTATTTCCTTTATGTTAGAGATGTTTTGTAATCCGAATTGTAATTTATGAACAGGGATGTATAATTTGAATGCAGACAGCGTGGAGACTGTCTTCTAAATTAAGTTAAAAATTAAACTTTTTTCACTCTATCTTACAATTGTAGCAGCTTGTGTTGTTTTTAATAGATTCATAATATTCTCTTTTAGAAATACATGTACATTTTTTTCTCCATATTCTGAAAATGTATAACTTTAATTGTATTTATAACGGACGGAATACTATTTTCTTCTTTTCACTTGTTGCCATGTAAAATAAAACTATACATTTTATTTCTTTTTTAATAAATTATTACAATCTTTTTGTATGTGTTAAATGTATTTTCGTACTCTCTTTAAAAACTTTTGCTCACTTTAACTTCCAAAGTTATCATCACACATGTAAAGTACTACAGATAGTTACTATTTCTAACCGATAACTTTCAAGAAAATTTTTTTCTTTAATGTAATTTTACCAAATGAGTGAAAAAGCGTCCAGGACAGGATTCGAATCACGGATCTTTAATTTAAGTTGTCAGTCTGGCATTGGTTAACTATACTTAGTATGTAACTCTAGTTCTTTGGCTGATTTGTGTCTGCCAGATTTATCCAGGATAGTAGCTCATCTGATAGAACATCGGCAACTCTCACAAAAGTAACCGGTTCAAACCCACACCTATACACATTTTAATTCTGCTGGAAAAATTCACAAGGCATTTGATTTATTTACCAATTATAATAACTGTGTTAAAAGTAATAAATGTATATATATATATATATTTTTTAAATCAAACTACGTAAATTTTAAGAGCAATATTTGTAACAGTATTTTTAAGAGTTAAAATTACTAAAGAAATATTTCTGCTTAAATGTGCAAAGTATTATCAGAGTAAAATTTACATAAAAATATAATCCACTGAATTATACATAATACTTTTTGTATTATTTAAATAATAAAGATTATTGATTGCCTGAATTTAAAGATTATTAATTTACTATTGACAAAAATGAAATTAATTTAGCAATTTAATGTGCATTTTGAACCTTAAGTCACTAGTTATCCTTTATTACACAACAGATATAAAAAATATTAAAAGATAAAAAGTAAAACCGTTATTAAGTAATTATATTTTATCTACATTAATTGTATGATACTAATTACTATGAATGAAATATACGATTATAATGCAATGCATCTAAAAAGTTCAAACTATTTCGATTCTAAAATGTACAATAATTTTTCATACTATTAAAATAAAAAATGGAAACTAGCAAATCTTTCTGTTTCTGTAATTTGATATTTTGAAACTTTTGACTTTTTCTGTCTACTCGTGTATTGTACTATTTCTACGGATATCAAATTACACATTTAAATTTTTTATTTATTTATTTATTTTTTGTTTTTGCTATCAATAGTTTTTGAATGTAATACGCATAAAAAAAGTCTTCAATGTATTAAAAAATAATTTTTAATTATCTCCCTAATAAAAATCACAAAAAAAAAAAAAAAAAAAAAAAAAAAAAAAAAAAAAAACACGAATAAAAACTTTTAAAAGGTGTCATTTGGATTAATTCATTTTATGTCAGAATTTACAAGCAGTAAAATAATACTTAAAAACTTTTTATTATTATTAAAAAATAAGTTTAATAACAGGTTGCAAAAATTACATAAATATTTATGAAATTACACATTTAAAACAATAAATTTGAACATTATACATTTAAACTAATAATATATCTTAATATACAATTTAAAAGAAAAAAATTTATCATTAATTGTATACATTACACAGCACCGCATCTACTCTAGTTTCCCTATAATGTGATATTTTTATGTTCTTTTTTAGCACTCTCCAAAAATGTTGAAAAGTGCTTCGGTTTGCCAGTCCGTCTGTCGATGCTCTAACTCCTATAATTTTCACGCAATTGATAAAGCTTATTTAAGGTCACCAAAGCATGTTTCGTATTGCATATTAAGTATGTATGATTAATATTTCATTTACAGGGACACTCAGAAGAATACGATTACATTATAGTACATGTGGAAAATCGTTTTGAGAGTATTTTAATGACATTTTGCTATTTCAAATATATTGAAGCTGATATAACTCAGATCACGTTAAAACAGAGTATTCATAGCATTTTTCAGGGACAAACAAAAGGAATCAATTACAGTATTTTGTATTATTGTATAGATTACAGTTATCTTTGCTTAATAAATGCTAGAGAGTACGTTTTAAAATTCAGTATGCACTTTTAAATTTAATTGGTTTTTTGCATATTACTCTGTATATATATATATTATACTTCATAATTAGGGCTTCACAAAAAGTATTCGCCTACCATTCTCCTTATTATTAAAAAATTGCTGAAGGAGAATTTTCTGAAATGGGTGATTCTCAAAATAGGGGACAATTTATGTCTTTCGGCATACAAAAAAAAAAAAAAAATTGAGAGGTTTTCTGTCATGTTTTTATATTTAGATATGTTTGTCTTAATATTAGTCATAATTTGCACTCAAGAATTACTCACTTTTTAGTTAAAAACACTTTAAAATAACAGAATAAATGTTCAAAATGTCATTAGCATGGATGTCCACAGCAGCTGTGCTTAGTGTATACTAGCATTTTTCAAGAGTTAATATCATGTTTATAAAATAAAACAAATGTTATTCTTTCTTTAAAATAATCAAGGAGAGGATTTATCCAATAAATTTATTTTTAAAAATAAAATTATAGTATATAAAAAAAGAATTAAAGTTTGTCCTCCATATTCTATTTTCAAAACAAGGTCAGACTATAACAGCTAGTTATTAATCAAAATTTCATTTTCACATATGACAATAGTTTGAAAATATAAAGTTTCCCCATGGCAACAAATATCCATTTTATCCCAGCCTGAAAATAGAAGCATGTATTGTATTTTAAGAATAGAAGTTGAATATTAGGGGCGTACATCAATTGCATGTCATTAGAATGGATAATAATGTTCCTGTTTATTTTATAGTTAAAATTTTTATTTTACTTATTTGAATAGAACTTTTGTGTTTTAAAAAGCCCCAGAAAGGACTACTGCATTGTGATTATATTATAGCTCATAATCTTATTTAAATTAAAATTTGTCATTAGCATGGACAAATATCAGTGTCATTAGCATGGTTTTTCTGTCCATGCTAAAGACTTCTATGTGCATAAATGTAACCAGTGCTTATATTGTATCCTTTATAAAGTTTAATTTTACATATAAATTTACGTATTATATTTATTATCCCTAAAATATGCATTAAATTTGTCAGAAAATCAATAAGACAGCTTCTTACGTTGTTAGTGTCAGAATGTTGCTCATGTAAACAAAGTTTGCTCTTTGGTAATGTTTTTATTCTCCTTGTATGTATATATGTAAAAATGGAAACCATTTGCTGAAAAGGAAGGCTAATAAATATAGAAAAAAATATTTAAACAGGAAGAAAATAAATTTCTTAATATATTTATTCCATGCAATTTTTTTTTGTCATTAGCATGGCTCAAAAAATATTAATTATTTTTTTTAAGTTAATTTTTAAATATTTAGCTCTGCTGACTACATGTAAAGTATACCTAATACTATATTAACAACACCTATTTTTTTCAGAAATTTTGCTAACAGTAATTTTTTAAAGATTTAAATTTTGAAAAAGTCTCTTATTTTGAGAATCATCCAAATATATGTATCTCTTTAATGAACTAAATTTTGAAATGCATGCTATTATTAGATATAAATCTCTATCATATAGAGGGCTGCTAAAAAATTCGGATAATTTTTCCATTGTGAATAGGAACAGCTGAAATTCTATTTTAAAATGCGTTATACATTTCCATATGGTGGACCTAGACATAATATTTTATTTATTTTTCTTAAGTGCAGTTTTGTTGCATTATTCTGAATGTATTGGAAAGTGCTTTATAATCTATGTTTGACGCATGATTTTTTGCTTTCTTGTATCAAGGATGTATGTGGCTGGTTAGATGTGTATTGCCAGGTCCATTATAACTCTGATAATATCATAAATATTAAAAGGGAGAAAGCTCCGATTAAGGCTTCAAGTGCTCTTGGAGCTGAGAGCACTTGGAGCGCTATTCCAGAGGTTAAAGTTTGATCCCAGGTTTGACATTTTTCATTATTTTGGTTCTACGCTTTGTTAGTAACGTGGAAATCACATATTAAATATTCAATTATTTCAAGCGTAATTTCACTGCTGATAAATAATTAAAAAATTATTATAATTATATATGTATTCACTAATGCTGGACTTATCTGTGTCTCATGTTATGCCACAAGTTTGTGTGCTCATGTAGACGTTATTATTTTGTGCTGCAGTTGCAGCCTTACCAACAAAATGTGAGTGAGAATTGACAAGCTGGCCATCTTCCTCGTAGCTTAAATGGTAGAGCACTTGGAGAGCTATTTCAAGAATTACGTGTTCGATCCCCGACTTGGATAATTTTCACTATGTTGGTTCTCGCTTTGTTAGCAATGTTATAGTCACATATTACATACTTAAGCTTTTGTTCAATTTAGCATCCAAATTTATCACCAGGAGCTCTAAGAAGCTCTACAGATAACTACTAGTTCTAAATACAGTAAAACCCCGATAATTCGGATTAATTGGGACCAGACCCAATCCGGATTATCAAAAATCCGGAGACTTAGAAAAAAATGAAATAAAATTAAGCATACTTACACAAAATCACTTTTATGTTAAACTTATTGAATATTTACAAACAGAAAAATGTTTACTTTGTAGGCCAATTCCATGGGTTCTGTAGTGTAAGTCACATAACTTATTAATTGCTATGCTTGTTAGCCACCGCTATTTTCGAAAAGTCTGCTTGGCCTCATTCAATTAATGAGAATGTGCAATAAAATTAATCACATTTTTCTCGTTCTATAATACTGGTAGCCAAAAATCGTAGCCTGTGACTTACACTACAAGAACTCATGGAAATAGCCTGTAATAAAAAAGTCGAAAAAATTTCAGAAAAAGTTTTTTTTTAATTCAAAATATGACGATGAAATAAGTTAGTGTTATAGAAATCAGCAAAAATGTTTCTCAAGCTTGGAAAAAAAATGACCAAATCGATCCGGATTATCGGGGTCCGGATTTGCGGGGTTCTACTGTAATAACGTTCAAAAAGAATTATAATGTAATTTTACCAAATAGGTGAAAAAGCATCTAGGGCAGGACAGGAACTAGGGACCTTTGGAGTAAGCTGCCAGTCTAGTATTATTTATTATATATCTGTAGTTTTTTGGCTGAATTGTGTCTTCCAGATTTATCCTGGATAGCTCAATTGGCAGAACATTGCAAGCTCTCACAAAGCTCTCCGATTCAAATTCAGGCCTATACGCTTTTGGACTATGTTGAAAAATGGCAATTTGTGTGATTTATTTACCAATTATAATAATTGTGTTAAATTTGATAAAGAATTATTTTTCATCAATCTACGTCAAAATTAGGTGCAATATTTGTAATATATTTTTTTAAGGTTTAAAATTATATAAGAAACATTGCTGCTTAAATGTTCAAAGCATTATCAAAATAAATTTTACATAAAAATCTAATCTCTTGTATTATACAGTATTTTTTGTATTCTTTAAACTATAAACAGAATAATGAAATTAATTTAATTAAAATTTTTATTTTTGTTTATTTTGTTTGTAGTTTATGAATGTTTTCAATGAATTAAAAACAATTTTTAATTGCTTCAATCTAAAAATCGTAAATGAAAAACCATGAATCAAAATCCGTTAATTTTCATTTGACATCAGTAGAAATAGAATTGAGAAATCTATAGCATGTAAAACTATGAAAACTGGTTAACTTTATAGCAAACATTTATGAAACAGACAATTTTTAAATCAAAGAATTATTTCAAATGCTATTAGATGTTTAAATTTCAAATATTTATTCGGATGCTAGAAAGGCATTATTTTAAGAATATATACAAAAATAAATAAATAAAAGAATAAATAGCAAATAGTAATAATTTTTCATATTTACAATAAGCAGAAAAGTATATGCTTCACATCAATATTATAAATTTACAAATTTAAAACTGGAAAGAATACCAACTTTCCCTTATAAAAGTATTTTCATGTCATTACTTAATGCAAAATTTAAAAATTAAATTTGAAAACAATTTTATTTTAAAAGAAAGTTTTTTATTCAGAAATTTAAATACCTTTAAATATTTGCTAATTATGATAAACTGTGGTTACAATATTTTTCCACATAATTTTAAAATTTCAGAAAATATGCGATTTTAACGATTGATATTCTACAGGTAAACAAATCTTATTTTTAAAAGAAGTAATTTAAATAATTGATTTTTATCATCTGATTTTAGTTGTCGAAAGACAGTTATTTATTTTAATAAAATAGTTATAATTCAAAGAAAAGAAACAGGGAAAATATTTCTTCATACCTATTTTTCAATGACTTCGTTTTTCCTTTTCTGATGTAATCCTTGATGTTTGTAGATCTAATAAATGTTCCGATAATAAGTACAATAACACTGGCATAAATATTTTTAACCATGCCCAGAGCAATTGTACATTTCTCGGATACATATTTCATCAAAAGTACGCATGGAATGACTCCAACGAATTTTTTGGTAAGATTTTTAAATCCAGACTGAGGCTATACGCGCATAAAATGGCTATTTTTGTTCTCTGCAAATGTTCTCTGCGTATTCCAAAGACTAAATAAACAGTGTTTTTTTATTCATTTATTTATATTTGATAATCGTCTGCAGTTTTCGAGTTCTTTATCTAGGCACATGGCAGATGTTTTCTCCCGTTCTTAATGTGGTGAATTATTTTTGTTTCTTTATGTGGTGAAGACTTTTTAATTTAAAATTTCTTATATTAAGACATTTTTTATGCCTTTTTTCGATTTATTTCAAAAAAGTTTAAGCTTTTTGTCAATTGTAACGATAACTATACTGATATAGATCGCATACCAAATTAAACAATGTTTAAATTTTGAATAGTTAAAAATGATTTTAATAGACAATAATGCAAAATATTTCTAAATTAGAAAAGTACGCTTTGTATCTTCCATCGCAAATGCAAAATTTGTTCCTAAAAATAAGCTAGGAATCATACCAAGAGGCAATAGTTGAGAAATCATAGATTTTGCTGGCTGCAAATTTTTTTAATTCTAATATTTTAGTAATTTATGCGCTTAGTTCAATTACATGTCTATTAAATTTTTGTTTTATATAGGTACGTGTTTTTACTGAAGTTTTTTTTTATTATTTCATTGTGGAATATTAGCCAACAAACACTAAATTATGTTTGTTGCTTGAAGTGAAAAAAAATGTTTCGTTTCGTGTTCGGTTTATTTCGTTTCAGTTTTTTTTCAGATTTATATACTTATAAAAAGGATCGACCGAAACAGGTCTGTAAGACCGAAAATGAAACCGAAATCGAATTTCGGTAATCTTTCAATTTTCGGCCGAAAACGAAAATGTTCATTTTTTAAGTTATTAATACATACATAAATAGACATAATTATTAATTAATTATGTGTGTATTAGACGCACATTTTTAACATACATAAACATGTATAAATGTGCACAAGTTCAAGCAAAAGCAAAATATAAATAATAATATAACTTTTATATTTGCTTTTGCTATTGACAATCAATACTCATATATATTTATTAATAATTAATTAATAATGCAATTAATAATCAAGAACAAATCAATAGTGAATATTTAATTTTTGAATATACACATTTTTTCAGTTATTTAATATTTCTCATTAAAAGTAGTTAAAATAAATTGCTTAAAAGTTTTTTTAGAAAACTAACTATAAGTAAGTTTTTATTTAAAAAAAATAACCATTTGATAATTTATAATTATTATTAGTTTAATGGAGATTTAAATATAGATAAGCCGTATGCTTAAATAAATAAGTGCATACTTCCTCCCGAAAAATCTTTGCCACTCCCTCGCCTCTTTACGAATGCTTTGAAATAGCGTCCTTGTTTGAAAAATCTATGTTTTGTGCCCAAGTTGGCGGAATCTCTGTGTCTTTAACCTAAAAGTCTGCAAGGGCCGGAATTTTCAGGCCCTGGATCCAGCTCAGTACGGTGTAAAAATTATATAAGTTCAACCCGGCCCGGCCCATTCAGATTTTCACAGTTAATGGCCCAACTCAATTTCTACAAAAAATTCAGATTTTTCTTAACATACAATTAAGATTCTTTTAAAGAATACTGCATACATATCTATGGGATAAATTTAACGTATATTTTAAAATTACGATGGAAAATACACAATACAACAGTAACGATTACTTAGATTTCTTGGACGTTTCAACATTCAAATAAAAATTCATAAAAAAATTAATATTGCTTTGAATAAAAGAAAAAAATGAATGCTATAAACATAATTTTTAAAACTCTTTTATAAAAAGAAGATTTGTGAAAATATTTATCTTTCTTTTACTAAGGCTATTTTTAAACCCCAAAGAGCTACTTTCTGACACATTTATGAACTCATATTTTTTTTGGAACTCATAAGACAGGTGTTTTCATAAATAAATAATGTTATCGAATGGCGTTATCCATTTTTTGATAAAGGCAATGTATCTTTGAAAAAATCGTGCAAAAGATAACGTTTGAATTGAATTTCCGAAAGCAACATCACGAAAAGGAGAAAAACCTGAAGCCACGATAAGAAACTCTTATTTGTCGAAAAATAATTTATCTATCAAAAATAGAAAACGCTATCGATTCCAAATTCCTTTAATAGTCAAGCTTGTCAATTTTAAGTCTTTACTGTTAAATAATATTAGTCAGAATATGTGTCAGAGTTTCACGTTGAGCAGGGAATTAATAAAGAATACTGCCCAGTTAAACTGATGGCATTGAGCTCACAGGCTACAAATACTAATTGTATATTAAAGCCTTATATTTTCAAGGGTTAATTCCGTTCGAAAAAAAAATTAAGAAGGGGAAACAGCTCTCCCCTTTCCTCTTTTTTTATACTTAATCATTGAACCTCCTATACTATCAAAGACATGCTTTATCATATAAAAAATCTATATCCAACATTCAGAGCAAATTAGATAATTCTTAATAAAAACCCATTTAGCATTTATATAATTTAAAAGGAGTTATCCCCCTCTTTTATACTTAACCATTAAACTTCCAAAACTATTCAGAGATTTGAACGAAATCTGCTTGAAAAACCCATTTATATAAATTAAGGGGGGGGGCTTTAGAGCCCCTGTTCCCCCTATTTATACTTATCCAATGAACACCTAATAACAGTCACGGAATCGCCTCATCAGAATGATCCTAATCTAAATTTTGAACGAAAAATTAATTCTGCATGAAAATGCCATTTATATCAACTAACGGGGGGGGGGGGGCATTAGAACCCCAGTTCCCCCGATTTATACTTATCAAATGAACACCTAATAACAGTCACGGAATCGCCTCATCAGAATGATCCTAATCTAAATTTTGAACGAAAACTTAATTCTGCATGAAAATCCCATTTATATCAACTAACGGGGGGCATGAGCCCCCCGTTCCCCCTTTTATACATATCGAATGAACTCCAAAAACTAATCAGGGAAGCGCCTTGTCAGGATATACCTACATACAAAATTTCAAGTGGATCGGATACTTTTATCATGAGTTATCGCGTTACGCACGAACGCACATACATACAGAACGGACGGGCACATAAGCTCTCAGGCTATGATAGCCTGTGAGCTAAAAAACATTTTAAGGTACATTTCCAAAGATTCCGTAAACAGAAGTTCATTATCACTACTAATATTTTTACAAAACATATTGCTTGCCCCACACATCCTGGGAACAGCTACGTTAAGTTCCGGCCCAGCTCCACTATGTAATAAAAAAATGCAAATCTGATCTTAATACCGCACAAGTGTGCTGAAAAAATCTAAACAGACACCATGTCCGATGCCAGTCTCTTCGGTGGACATGTTACATTTCTTCTTTAATGTTATTTATCAAGCATCAGATCGTGACGCAGGTTTATATTTATTCTGATGAAAAACAAATTCTTTGAAAGTAGCTAATATTTTATCGGCTTGGTTTAAATTTTTATGTCGGCCGGTAGGACCGCTAATTATTTTATTTTATCGGCCCAAACCCGTTTATTTTGTTTACCGGCCCATTTGAAAATTCTGATTCATATCGTCATCCAAGCCCGGATGCGTGCACATCTCTACTTTGAACAAAACTTTTTATTTGCATGTAAAATAAAATGTAATTAATTCATCAACAACATAGAATGTTAGAACTTTTAGAAATAGCAATCGAAACATCTGCGTTTTTAAACTAAAAATTTTCTAGTACTATTAAGCGTGCAGCTTTTAAGGAGCAGGTGAAGAGCGCCGTATGTAGGAGGATGTTTAATTTGATTTCACGTCGTGAATCAGCTGTGGTCGATAATTATAAACAATAAACTTTATTCATAACATTAAATAAAGAGTTTCTCATCTGAGCGGAAACAGCTCAATCAACAAGTCATGTCAAAAATTTTCAACGGAAGAAAGAAGATTTCTAGAATTCAGATAGTTTCGGCCGAGTTTCGGTCCAGCCGAATTTCTAACAGCATTTCCGCCGATAACGAGTTTTCGGAGAAACTCAAATTTTGGGCCAAAAACGAAACCGAAACCGAATTTTCGGTGAAATTCAGATTTTGGGCCGAAAACGAAATCGAATTTTTGGCAAAATACGAATATTGGACCGAAAACGAAAACGAAACCGAATTTTCGGCAGAACTCAGATTTTGGGCCGAAAACGAAAACAAAACGGATTTTTCGAATATTCTCTGCTTGTAATTATGTCTAACACGCCATTTGTGTAATTTCAGGCATTTTTCAACATTTACACATTTGTTTGAGTTTATAAAGCGATAACATATTGCACATTTGATTTCTCAAGTTAGGTGCACATAAAAACAGGTAATTTTTTCCTCAAAATGTGTAAATTTTAAGTCAAGTATGCATATAAAAAAAATTACACACTTATCTGTGTACATATAATTATGTTTAAATTAGAATAAATCACAAATTCGTGTAAATAATGGCATTTTTCAACATTTACACACTTGTCTGAGTTTTTCAAGTGATAATAAATTACACACTTACTTTCATAAGATAAATACACATAAAAATAGGTAAATTTCCGAGAAAAAATGTGTAAATTTTACGACAGGTGTGTAAATTTACAAATTTACACATATCCATGGGTAAAACTGGCCAATTTACACATTTATTTTTTAGAGTGTAACATGCTTTTAATAATTTTAATTTTAGAATCTAATATGCTTTTATAAATTAAGATGTTTAGCAAAAATCCGATTTATAGAAAATCTATCGTATTTTAATTTGTATGTTAATATTTTCTTTGATAATAGTAAAGATGTATAGTCATTTTTTTTTAAGTCATCAGTTTTATTTAAGTCATAGTGTTTTTAGAATAGGATAATCGGAACTTATTACTCGGTTCCTTTGAGTTCGAATTAACGTGTATCGACAATATATGTATTGAAATGAGGTATATGACAGGGTTTGTATGGGCTCCGTTATTTTAGAGGTATAATATCACTATTTCTTTATAAAAAATTAATCTAATTCAAACGTTCGAAATTTCGCCATGTTTAAAGAAATATTTCCTATAAGAAAATGCTGATATCGAAGAATTTCCTAATCTGATAATTTCAGCACCCGTACTGATATGATAACATTGGTCACTAAAATAGAGAGTAAGGATGGGTTCACTCCTTTGTAGAGATGTGTCATTTGTTGAGGAACGATTCCAAAGGAACGGTTCCGGTGGTGGAACTGAACGAACGGTTCCTGTCCCTAAAAAAGATTCGTTCCTTTTCGGAACGATTCCGAAATGGAACGGTTTCTCGGACTCGTTCCGAAAAGGAACGATTCCTCGGACTAGTTCCGAAATGAAACCATTCCGAAAAGGAACGATTCCTCGCACTCGTTCCGAAAAGGAACGATTTTTCGGACTAGTTCTGAAATGAAACCCTTCCGAAAAGGAACGATTGATCGGACTCGTTCCGAAAAGGAATGATTCCTCGGACTAGTTCCGAAATGAAACCATTCCGAAAAGGAACGATTCCTCGGACTAGTTCCGAAATGAAATCATTCCAAAAAGGGACGATTCCTCGCACTCGTTCCGAAAAGGAACGATTCCTCGGACTAGTTCCGAAATGAAACCATTCCGAAAAGGAACGATTGATTGGACTCGTTCCGAAAAGGAACGTTTCCTCGGACTAGTTCCGGAATGAAACCATTCCGAAAAGGAACGATTCCTCGGACTAGTTCCGAAATGAAACCATTCCGAAAAGGACCGATTTTATTTTAAAATAAGATATATTTTGATTTATTAAAGCAAAGTGTATTGCCCAAATATCCTTCAAATGTGCATGAAAAAGAAATCGGGGGGGAAGGGAGATGAAGAAAAACGAAAGAAAGAGAAGAGAAATTAAAGTTGTAGGAGGGGATAAACGTTTAATAAACTACAACTGTGCATTATATCTAGAGGTCTGCACGGGCCGGAATTTTCAAGCCCGTAGGTAATTTATTTCGACCCGGTCCGTTATAAAGCTCAAAAGTTCGGCCTGGGCCCGGCCCGTTTAAATTTTTATATTTTAGGCCCCGCCCGGCCCGTACAGAAATCAGTGAAAATAGGCCCGGCCCGTTTTGGCCCATTACAATTTCTACAATTTCTTTAAAAAAAAAAAAAAAAAAAAAAAATCAGATTTTTATCATATAATTAAGATTTTTTTAAAGAATACTGCATACATATCTATGGAATGATTTTACAATACATTTTACAGGAAATACACATTAACAACATTAATGATTACTTAGACTCTTAGGCTATCAACATTCGAATAAAGATTCATTAAAAATTTAATATGGCTTAGAATAAAAGAAAAAAGAAAGAAAGCTAAAAACGTCGTTACTTTTGAAGATGTTTGATAAAAGAAAATTTATAAAAATATTTCTATATCATTTTATTAAAGGTTTTAAATCCCAATTCATTCTTAAATTCAAAGAAGCTTCTTTCTGATACATTTCTAAATTCACTTTTTTCTCAGAAATGCATAAGATTAGCAGGTTTCTTTATTCAAAAACTATATAATCGAGGGGCGTTATCTATTTTTTGATACAAGCAATTTAAGAATACTACAAGTAAATAAAATACTGTCATAATCATATGTCACTGCGATTTGAATAGAATTTCCGGAAGCGATAGCATGGGAAGGGAGAAAAACCTGCAATCATTTGAGAAACTATTACATCTCAAAAAGGTCATACAAGTCAGACTCAAAAGGTCATACAAAAAGGTCATACAAAGGTCATATTTACCAAAAATAAAAAACGCTATTCGATTCCAAATCCCTTCAATAATTAAGCTTATCACTTTTATACTTTTACAATTTAAAATTAATCAGAAATTAATTTAAAAACCATCAAGAAGTATATATCCGAAGATAAAGCTAACATAAGTTCTTTATCGCTGTTAATAATTTTACAAATCATGTTTTCTGCCCTACAGATCTTGAGAACAATTAAGGCTGCGGGCACACACACAGTTTTTCGCACTAACTTCTTGCGCTATCTTTGATCTTTCGTTTCGGCGCTTTGATGTATAAATTGCACTTCTAGTGTACTGAATCTGAACTTCAAGAGAGGAATATCAGTTGACAGGTTTACGACCGAAGATGGAATAGATAAAAGTTCCCCTTCCTTTGTCAAATAGGTAGGGTCAGTCCCACAAAAACCATTTAACGAGGTTTCACCCTTGTTCAGTTCGAAAACAATGATTGATTGATTGCTCTTTTAGTGTAATAAAAACTAGTGCTGTTCGTCTAGACCTTAAGTGTAATTCCGGTCCGGCCAGTCTATATGTAGAAAAATAATGCGTGCTTGATCTCGGACCGGCGTGAGTCAGCTAAAAAAATATTAAAACGAGTTGCACACAATGTAATTCTCCGATGCTGATCTCTACATTGTACATTTTTATATTGATGCTGTCAAACTAGTATGGCTCGTGACGTACATTTATACTTATTCTCGTTAAAACCATATAAAATAGCTCATATTTTATCGTTCCAGCTCAAATCTTCAGAACGGGCCGATAGGTCCGAAATTTTTTTTAATCGGCCTGGCCCGTCTGGACCGTTCAATTTTTTTGCCGGCCCGGCCCGTTTATGTTGTTTGTCGGCCCGGCCCGTTGAAAAAACTATTCTAAATCTGCCAGCCCGGTCCGTTAGAGAATTTAAAACGATTCCGCCGGCTCTTTATTCGGCGAAAAAAACGAAAATTTCGATTTTATAATTTGTTGTTTTAATTGTGCTTTATTATCGCTAGTGCATTCTGATTAAGTTTTTATAAAGATTCGAGTATTATAAATACAGTTTAAAGTGATTTTATTACACCACTCTCCATTTTAATGCCACAATCCGCTTCAATTAAAAAATAACTTTCCTCAGTTTTTTTTTCTTTACTATAAGCATGTTTAAAGTTATAAAACGTTTATGTATGTTTTTCAAGTGCATCACAATTCCAAAATAAAATTTAAAGTATATTTAATTTTTCCAATGCTTCGTAATGCTCCATTACGGAATTACGGATACTATAATTGTTTATCTCGTCGACCCATTTCGACATATAATCGACAAACTATTATTAAATTATGCAAATTAGCATAATTTTTACTTTAAATAACGAAATAACAAATAAATTAGTAAAAGATTAATAGTACCACACATAAAATATGAAATTAAAAATCACTTGATGGCGTAACAAACACATGTAAAGTGTTTAATGTTAAGTGAATGTGACATTTATGAAGTCATTATTGGCATTTAATCTTACAGTTTGGAAATAGTTTTCTGATCGACGGGATAATACCGAATTGCGTAAAAGAAGCATCCTAATAACTCCAAAAATTATAGTTATGTTAACTAACAGTTTACTGCGTTGGTTTAAGTGTCTCATTTTCAATTAAAATATGCCTTTGAATTGAAATTTGAATGAAATGAATGATCATGAAAAATCGAAGAATGTGGAAAATATTAATACAATTATTCCGGCAAATAATTATCCGAGTGACTTTAATCTTTATACAAAATTTATGTTTTTCATTGTATTTTTCACCCACTCTTTAAGATAAAAAAATTCGAAAATTTCTATAAATTTTCATCAGAACGAATATTTTAAGAGTCCTAAAAAATAGTTCCGGATAATGGAGTTTACTGATATTCAATAGGCTTCTTCTCATTACTACATATTAAATACACACAAAATTTTAAGTATCTATCTCAATTTGTTCGAGAGATAGAGTATTTACAGACAAACGGACAGACACGCGCACAGACAGACGGATTAAATAAACAATTGTACTAACAATTTACTGCATTGGATTAAGTGCTTCATTTCCAATTAAAATAAATCTTTGAATTGAAATTTCAATGAAATACAGGATCGTGAAAAGTCGTAGAATTTGGAAAATATGATTACGAATATCTCAATAATATCTGTCATCTGAACGAATATTTCGAGAGTCCGATAGAAACACTTCCGGATAATCGAGGTTACTTCATATTAAGTACATAGCAAATTTAAGTCTCTATCTCAATTTGTTCGGAAGATTTACAGACAGACGGCATGTTTTTTTTCTAAAATTATGTTTTTCGTAATCTTCACTATCCGTCAATTTCTTTTTTCGATTTTCAAAACCATTGCAAGACTTACCATATACAGTAAAACCTCTAAATAACGGACACCTCGGGAACGCAGAAATTGTCCGCTATTCGGAGGTGTCCGCTATTGGGAAAACATTAGAGATTCAAAAACCGCAAAGAAATGCTTAATGTATCATTAATTTATTTTTATATGTCCTAAAACCTCTATTATATAATTAATCAGAAATTAAAATTATTTTTTAAGCAATCAAATTGAAATTAAATTGTGCCCACTTTTATCCACTTTTTATTATATTATTGTGAAAAAAATCTGTTACAAAAGTTTATTTTTGCTTGCGATTACATGTAAGTTGTTTTCCTGTGTGATGTTATTGGAAATTGTAGAGTTCTGGGCAAGGAGGGAGGGATTACACTTTTTGATCTTTAAAAGCATAAAACCTCAAAATGTTCTTGGATGACATTTCAATAATCATATTTGTCCCGGGCAACCTCCCGAATTTAGCACTGAACGTTGGAGGGGGGGGGGGGCGGATTTTCCCCAGCTCTTTATCTACATTTTACTGTGATCACAAAATTTGTGACACGTTGTCCAGATAAATTCAGAGGATTTTTTACTTTTTTTCATTTTTTTTTTCTATTTAAAAAATACTTTTTCATCCATTATCGCCGAATAAAGTGTCCGCTATTCGGAATGTCCGTTATTCAGAGGTTAAACATACAAAAATTTAACTTTTGGGAGTGGGGATTGGAAAACTGTCCGTTAAATAGAGGTGTCCGCTATTCGGGAGTGACCGTTATGGAGGTTTTACTGTACCACATATGATGAGAAAGTAAAAATTACCGGAATCCTAATAATCTGCAATACTAACAATTGTAGCGTTCCCCCCTCCCCATATTGACTCCAATCTGCATATTTAGATTTCATATATTATTTGCAAAAGCATTTTTTTTTAGCAAAATAAAAATTTTAAATATATTTATCAGCATATATTTATTTGTCAACTATTCCACTTTTTACTTATTACTTCTTCCGATAGAAGTATTTTCTAATTTTAATGTAATTAATCGCAGAATTCTGGTATTAAATATGGTAAGATTTATGATTCAGAAATAGCATTAACACACACACACACACACACACACACACACACACACAAAAAAAAAAAAATTAGTCACATAGCTATGCATTTTTATAAAAAATGCTTGAAATTCACTGAAATTAATATTTATATGCTGGAAGATGGAACAACATTTTTCAATTTTCTTTAAAAGATGCATATCTTAAACTATAATAGATTCCTTCCGCTTATCAACTTTTGTAACGAGTCCAAAAACTAAAAAACAAAATAAAAAAATTGACACCGCTATAGGAAAAATTCGATGCTTTTATTAAAAAAAAGAGGAAACACTGCTCGATTTCTTTCTATCAGAATAATAATACATGACAGTTAGATCCACTTGCAAATGAAAATGACAGAAAAGAAAGTGAAATGTGCAGAGTTAAAAAATGGGCAGTATCCATGATACAAAAAAAGCTCTATTGAACTGGGCTCCAGAGCCCTACATTTATGAGATCTGGTGAATTCCAACCAATACTTAAATATTTTTTAAAAACAGAGACGTACCTGAGCTCCGGCGCAAATTAAGCCCTGACATATTCTAAAACATTTCGGGAAAAAATTATTGTAGTTGCATTTTGTATTATTTTTGTGTTTTAAACTACTTTAATTTAGGTTTTTTTTCCCACTATTGCATTAAAATTCTATTATTATAAATGTCTGCTAATTTAGCATATATTTTTATTTTTACGTATTATAATTCCTAGCATTCTTATTTTTTCTCCACATGTCTCAATAATACTTATTATGTATTAACAAAATCATTAGAGCAGAAAATGATTGTATAACATTAAAATTATTAAATCTTTAAGTTTCCAAAATTTTTTTGGATCATTTCTAGTTATTTGAAAAATATTTCGGTTATAGCAAATTTCTCAGATAAAACCATAGCGTAACAATCACATAAAACAATCACTTTGTGTGAATTTCAATACACAAGCTAAAATTTTTAGCAACGTTTAAACGCATAAATAAGTACAATACCATGATACAAAAATCACATACGTCCATTTAGAGGATTCTTGGAACTCCATTTTTAGTATGGAAAAAAAATTAAAGGATTAAAATAGAACGATGTTTTTTAGCCCCGTTAAGGGGCTACTTCTGTCAAATGAAAAGACCCGCTTACTAATGCTAATCCTATGGAAAAAATTTATAAAGATAACTCGGTTGCATTTCAATATTTTTAAATGATTTTTTTTTTCATTGGATAGCTGAGATGGATCAAAATGCAGGCCGTTTTTTATTTTTTCAATTTTGATTGCAGATATTTTTATAAGGGTGCTTTCCCTTTCTAAACCGGTTCTGAAAATGAAAGTCCCGCATAAAAAATATCTGTAAAAGCAAACGAAAAAGCAAACAACGACTTGAATACAGATCGATCTCAGCTATCCAATGCAAAAAAATAAAATAAAAATATTAAAATACAGCTGAGATATCTTTATAAATTTCTTGCACAGGATTAGCATTAGCAAACGGGTCCATTTGACCTTCCTTTGAGTGAACCCATTTGACTGAAGTAGCCCCCTAACATCTGTTATAGTCCTGAGTTTTTCGGGATTATACCAGGGGTTTTCAGAGTTTTACTCGGGGCTATAACCGAGGTGCTCTTTGAATCCATTTTAATCTTTTATTTTATCTTATTTTTTACGCACTGAGGAAAAGGATCCACACAATCCTCGAAACGGCCATTGTGGGATTTTTTTTTTTTTTTTTTTTTTCATGTCATGATACTGTACATATTTACGTGTTTAAACGTTGTTAAATGTTTTAGCTTATGTAACCTAACTTCATAAACAAAAATTATTAAAGAAATTTGGTTGTTTCTAAAATATTTTAATTACCGTCAATAAATGAAAATTTTAGAAGTAATTTACTATTCATGACAGCTATACATTATATATGTTAAATTTCTTTACTATAGAAAAAATAATGTTGAATTGTTTGTTGTACTACCATTTTAGCCTTGCTCTTATTGCAACGTATCATTTTATGATTTCACTAAATCAGCAAATTTTGTGTGCTCCTATTTTTGAAATAAAATTCTTTTGAACAACGTTGTATTTTGTAGTTTTTATTTTTTTACTTATTTTATGTATTTCAAAACTTATTTGTCTTAAAATATATAATTGAAGAAAATTAGTTACGTTATTGAACTAAATAGTTATAATTTCCTTTCTTACTACATAAAACCACAGTTTTAATTATGTGCAATTTCTAAATTTAAATATCCTGGATTTTCATTTGTATCATTTTTCAGAAACTTACAATCCCATTTTCAGCTCACTAAGCTTTGAATTTCAGAAACTATTTCTTTAATGGATTTTTATATTATAGTAGGTAGTAACAGCTAAAATTTTATAATTTTAGGTGTAGGCATTTCGGTTTCGGCTCCGCATTGATGATTCAGTTAGGAAGCACACTGTTATATACATACTAAGGCTGTCATATGCACTCCATTTAACCAATTATGTCTCTCCAAATCGATAAATATTGAATTTGATTATGCAAAAGATTCTATTCATATTTAGCCTTAACCCTTGAGGACGAGCGACACGTATACGTGCCACAAAAAAGCCTAAGAATCCTTGTTTATTTCCACCAGTAAAATTTTACTGCAAAAGTAGCTTTATTTAATCGGAGCATTTTCTCGATTTCATAAGGCACAAATTTCTGTTTTTAAAAAAAGATGACAATACATTAAAATTTTCATAAAATACTCCCGTCACGAAGGGGTTAAGGATGTATTCCAATCCAAACTGCTTATTGTCTGATTTATTCTTAAATTCATTTTTGCTCTCAAACGTTTCAAACTGGCAATTCTCTTTCTTAGAAAGTACACAATGCGCCGTCCTAAAAAACTGTTGTCAAAGTTGGCGTTTTGAACTGAATTTCCTGAAGAGGGAGATCTGCGAACAAAAAAAATGGTCATACTGAGAAAATAATTGTTTATAAATCAAATTCTAACGAATTGAGCGAAAAAAAAAGAAATCACGCGGCTTCTTATACATCTCTTTAAAAATCACCTCAGCAAGTTTCACGTATCTATCTTTAACCCTTTCCGGCACGGGCAAAATCTGTTAGTAAAATAAGAAAATGTTGACTGACACCGGAATTGACAAACGATTTTTTTAGATATTTTGAATTCCTTAATTTAAACCTTTGTTGCAAAAGCAAAATTTTACTAAAATGTTATTGGTGCCGTTTGCAAGTTTGGAATTAAAATTAGGTATCCCAGACCGGGCACAGTGTGCCGGGAAGGGTTAAAAATGTGTCTGAAACTTTATCGGATATTTTCGAGCTGTTGAATGTGGAAAAATATTTTTTTCAAATACACCCTTAATTCCTAAATAGATGGACTTCTAGGAATTTTCTCGAAATGGGCAGACTCCGAAATTCCCAATTCCTGAGGAATCGTACTGAAATGGACAAACTTGGAAAACGGCCGGTTACGAAGGCCGATATATAAGTTAAAGATTACGTTAGGGTGAATTTTGAAGAGGAAACAAATCATAGACCCCGATATCAAATATTAGATCAATAAAGAAATTTCCTACGCAAAAATAATAAAATAAATAGAGGGTCATTTGACGACAGATTTTGGAGGGGAAAGCAATGATTACATTGAAAATCTAATAGACCGCCGCAACAGCCTGATGACCAAAACCAAAGCTACAGTAGAATTTCATGGATAAACTATAGTGATAAATGAAAGGTCAACCAAATGCAAAATTTCAAGAGGAATTATGCTTAATACAATAAATCATAAAGTCAGGGAATACTTATATTATGGGGATTAGAAATAACTATGCTAATTAATAGCGCACACAGATGAATAAAATGAACTCTTAAAAACAAAATGAACTGTCCAAAATATTTAAAAATTAAAGCAAACGATAAGAAATGATATGAAAAAAAAATGAATACGTAAGAAAATAAGTTAGTTATAAATAATAAATATTAGGGATTGCATGTCGCTCCGAGATCTGTTATCCCTGTTTCCGGATTCGTTCCCTTTTTTCGTAAAATAGTTTCGGACGCGTTTTTTTCCCTTGGAACCTTTTTTTAAAAAATCCATCCTATTTTACCGGATTCCTTCCTTTTTATCTCGAAGTCGTTCCTTTTTTTCGCGGATTCATTCCATTTTTATCGAATTCGTTCCTTTTTTCTTGAAATCGTCCTTTTTTCTCGAATTCGTTCCTTTTTCTCAAAATCGTTCCTTTGTCGGAATCGTTCCTTTTTTTAAAAAATCGTCCTTTTTTTCGAATTCGTTCCTTTTTCTCAAAACCGTTCCTTTGTCGGAATCGTTCCTTTTTTTACGGATTCGTTCCTTTTTTTCTTGAAATCGTTCCTTTTTCTCAAAATCGTTCCTTTGTCAGAATCGTTCCTTTTTTCGGAACGATTCCAAAAGGAATGAGTCAAAAGAACTCGTTTCTTTTTTTTCGGAACGATTCTAATAGGAACGAGTCCAAAGAACTCGTTCCTTTTGGTGAACGGTTCCGGCTGGAACGGTTCCTTAAAAGGAACGATATTGCCCATCTCTACTCCTTTGAACTACTATTCTTTCAAAAAATTATTTGCTGTTATCCTTTTTGCAAGAAATTATTTGATTATTTATAACATGCTCTTTAACATTATCGGAGTTCAGTAGCATTTTAAATAAATTGTCTGAAGCTTGCTTTTAAACATTTTGTTTGAACCATAAATCCGTGAAAGTGTACTTCATAAGCAAATAAATTAAGTATAGTCTGGTTTTGCCAGAAAAGAAATTTAGAGCTACAAATTTACACTATCATAAAGTTCTGAATTTTTTAAGATTATAAATTCATTCTAAGTTGCTAAAAAATCTGAGGTACAAAAAGAATAGAAGAAAAAACAAAATACAACTTCAAAATTGCTTTGTTTTGAAAATAAATTCGAGAGCCTTCTTGTTAAGTATTTCAGGTTTAGATTTTTCTCCTTAAATGAGATTTCAACAAAGCATTCTCAAATAAGCCCTTCACTTAACTCTTATTTTGCTTAAAAATGGTAAAAAAACGATTTAAAAAAAATAAAAAAAAACAAGAATAATTTTTGACTGAATTGACTGAATTGGCTCAGTACAAAACATTACAAATAAAAAAATATGAATAAAAGAGGAATTTGAAAGCTGCAATCGATTCGTTTTAAGTAAAACCACCTGGGTTCCCCAAAACCACCCAAGCATGTTGTCTTTAGAATCAAGATTTATTTTTAAATGGGATTTTCTTTGGTGTCTTATCGATGAACTTTTTGCATCAAGTAAATGCGGTTTTTAAAGTTAACCCCAAATCTTTTTGTTAGAATTTTAAAAAAAAGTAGCACTTAGCAACACGTGGTAACTTTGCAAAACAGATTTAGAACTTTTAGGAATAGGTATATACAGTTCTTTTTTTATTGCGTTTTATTTACAGACATACATAAATACATGTATTATTTGTGGTAAAGCACAAACGCGGAATTGTGTAAAAAATTTCATAAATGAGATTGCTAGATTTATATTCATCGTTTTTTATTATTATTTTTTTAATATTCAAAGTATTATTTTATATTTATTTTACATAAATTTATCCATCGTGCATATGCTCGGTTTCTTGTAAGAAAATAAAATGTAAATAAGTTAATTTATCTATGTTTTCTGAATAACACTCGATTACTTTTCTTGTATCTGTAAAATAGAATGACATTTTTCTGGATACAAGCGCACCCATTTGGTATATATATATGGCTGCTTGGCATTGCCCTTGAAAATGAGCCATGGAACCGACTCCACTTTTATTTGTAATTGTTCTGCTGTTGTTGTTTCCATTTGATAGTCTTGTCGTATTTGCTATATTAAGTTATTCCATATTCGTTGTAGATGATTATTTGTAGTATTATGTAATTATTACATATATATATATATATATATATATATATATATATGTATGAGTTGATCTTTTCAATATTTGCTAAAAAAAACCTAAAAATCAAATTACTAATACTCAAGTGGTAATAACTTTCCTAATCAAATATTTAATACAATCAATATGAATTCTATAATAAATGACAAAAACTGTAATTTTCCTATTAATAATATTCATATATAAAAAACTTTTAAATATCCAAGAACTATAGGAAGACAGATATTTAACTATAATTCTTTCTCAAAAAATACTTCTGTTGATAGCACTTTCGCCTGCAAATGCAATGACCCCTCTCTAAAAAAATACATTAATAATGATCATGGACATATCACTGGAAATCTAAATATTGTAGGAGATTTTACGTTAAAAATATTAATGGGTTATGGGTACTAACTATTACTAACTATATAATTCCATCCAAATTAAATATTAATTCTATAATAAAACATTATAGATATATTTATAGATATATTTATTCATAAAATTGAAATTTTTTTATAAGGAAATACTGACACGAAGAATTGTTTTAGCGAAAACCGCAAACGAATCGACCAATTTTTCTATCTTTTATAATCATTTGAGATTTGAACCTTCCCTCCCCCCCCTTGAACACAGTTCAGTTTGCTCTAATTAACTACTCCCAACTATTCAGATTTTGAGCTCAAAATTTAAGTTAAAGTCTAAGCTTCCAAAAACATTTAATGACATGCAAAAAATAACGGTAAAAAATAGCTGTTCGTTACTGCAAAGGCTAAAGCGCCCTCTATCGACATTTTTTGAAATTTATCTTTATAATTTATTTTCAAGAAAATACTGACATAAAGAATAGTTTTACTGAAAACCGCAAACAAATCGAAGAATTTTCCCTACAACAAACCTATAGAATATTTCAATCAATGGAAAATTTTAGTTATTGATAAATAAAATAAGACTTTAAAATATAATATTTCATATCTGGATTATATAAATACTAAGCATCTTTTCCAGCAAATTCTAAATTGCAACAAAACTTTGTAATCATTTATGTGGACAAATCTCCAAATAAAAATGCAATTATATGTAAATCCTGTTATCACCAACTGCTTAAATCCAGTATATCATCTAAAAACTCATTTCAAAAAACTATGACATAATTGAAATCAACATGAAATATGACATAATTGTAAACAATAGTAAAATTAGAAGTTTTTACAAATTATTAGACATTAACTCTAATAACTATAAATATCCATTAGTTCTTAAACCAAATTTCATAAAAATCCAATTAAATTTAGAACAGTTACAATTGGTTGCAATACTTATAATAATACAGCTAATAAACTTCTATTAAAAATTTTTAATCAAATATATACAATAACAAAAACCAGTGACAATACACATTGTAATAAAGAATAGCTATGAACTAGTCAATATTATGAAAAATCTTAAATGTATAAAAAATATAACTACATATGACTTCAAAGAACTTTTTAATAATATAGATTTATTAGATTTACATAATATAATAAATAAACTATTAAAAAATATCAACATGATTTGAATATATAAACGGGCATTGATACTGATTATTTTCTTACTTTTACAAATTTCATTATTTATAATAATTCTATAATTCAAGATAATATACAGGTTGTCCCTAACCTCATAGTACATACTCTAGGGGATGATAGAACAGAAGAGTAATAGTAAATAGGAAACCAAAGGTCCCAAACGTTTTCCACAGGAGATAGCCGCCATTAAAGTTTAGGGTCCAAAATTTTAAATAAATATAAAAAACGGAAAAATAGATCGATTGATTTGCGGTTTTCACTAAAACTTATCTTTATGATGTTATTTTCTTGAAAATAAATTATAAACTTCTGAAAATGCGGATACAGGGCGCTTTAGACTTTGGTATAACGAACAACTATTTTTTGCCGTTAATTTTTGCATCTCATTAAATGGCTTCGTAAGCTTAGACTTAAATTTTGAGCTCAAAATCTGAATGGTTGGGTGTGGTAAAGTAGCACAAGTGTTCAGAGGGTTCAAATTTCAAATGATTATAAAAATTGGAAAAATTGGTCGATTGATATGCGGTTTTCACTAAAATTATTCTTTATGTCGGTATTTTATTAAAAATAAATTATAAAGATAAATTTCAAAAAAATGTGGATAGAGGGCGCTTTTGACTTTGGACTAACGAACAACTATTTTTTTCTGTTATTTTTTGCATCTGATTAAATGTTTTTGCAAACTATTAGACTTAAACTTAAATTTTGAGCTCAAAATCTAAGCTGGGAGTGGTTAAGTAGCACAAACTGAACTGTGTTCAGAGGGTTCAAATTTCAAATGATTATAAAAAATGGAAAAAATTTTCGATTCGTTTGCGATTTTTGCTGAAACTAATCTTTAAATCAGTGTTTTCTTGAAAATAAACTTTAAAGATAATTTTCACAAAATGTCGATAGAGAGCGCTTTAGACTTTGGAGTAGCGTACAACTATTTTTTGTCATTATTTTTTGCATCTCATTAACTGTTTTCGTAAGCTTAGACTTAAACTTAAATTTTGAGATCAAATTCTGAATCATTGTGAGTGTTTAAGTAGTACTGTGTTCGAGGGGGGAGAGGGTTAAATTTCAACTCTTGAACACACTTCAGTTTGCCTTCTTAACCCCTCCCAACGATTCAGAATTTGAGTTCAAAATTTAAGTTTAAATCTTAGATTTCGAAAACATTTAATAACCTTTTGAAAGCATTTTATTGGATAAGAAAAATAATGGTTAAAATTAGTTTTTGGTTACTCTAAAGTTTAAGGCGCCCTCCAACGGAATTTTTTGAAATTTATCTTTAAAATTTAGTTTCAAGAAGATACTGACTTAAAGTATAGTTTTATTTTAAATCGCAAACGAATCGACCAATTTTTCCGTTTTAGGTGGCTTTCATTACAAAAAGTAAAAAGCTTGCAGCCGTCCGGAGGAAAGCACTTCCAAAAAATGTTGGTATATTTTCACCGATCATGACCTCCAGACCCCAAAACCACCCTCCGTCCAAATGTTGACATATATATATATATATATATATATATATATATATATATATATATCCGACCAGTAGGGTGCATTGTGGGACGAATTTCTTAGCTTTTAGCACGTCCCATAACAGAAACTGGTTGGATGGTTTTGCTTTTTCATTAAATTATGCATCCCTGACGAGTGGTTTAATGAAAAAGCCTTCTAATGTCCGTTTATCCATGTATCTTTTATTATTTTGGTAATCTGCCTTCTATTTCACTTCAAACTTCAGCTGTTTTCAATAAGATAAAAATACTGGTTTCATTGGTTTATTGAATGGTAATATCTGAATTACTTTGGTTATACTTATAAAAGTATATATATATATATATATAAATATATATATATATATATATACATATATATATATATATATATATATATTAATATTAAAAATTTTAAATTTTTAAGCTATTGCATAGCTTTTATCGCGGGCTTTGAGCGCGGCGACCGAATCCAAAATTTCCGTAACGAGGAAAATCCTAACACATGCGAAACGAAAAAAACCTAACACTCGGCTAACGTCGTTTCTGCTCGGCAGACTTCGGCATGGTATCCTTCGGTAGACTTCGACAGACATTGACGCGGTATTTTTCAGATATTTAGAGGATATCAAGTCTCAAACTTATATTTCTCAATTCAGTTACTATAAATCTATAGTTTAAATAATAAAAATTCCTGATAGAATGTGTATAGAAAAGAATCGTCTTAAGATAAAACAAGGTAGGATAATGTATCTTTTGGTGATTGGAGACCCGCCCAATGGTGAGGATCGAAAAATTTAAAATGCTTATAACTCGCGATCTAATTTTCGTAGCGCGGCCAAATTTTGTTTGGTAATTTATTATGAGACAGTGTTAATTTTTGGTGACAGGAGACCCCCACGGTGAAGGTCGAAGAAGGTAAAATGCTTATGACTCGCGGTCTAATTTTCGTAGCGCAGCCAAATTTTGTTTGGTAATTTATTATGAGACAGTGTTAATTTTTGGTGACAGGAGACCCCCACGGTGAGGGTCGAAAAACTTAAAAATGCTTATAACTCGCGATCTAATTTTCGTAGCGCGGCCAAATTTTGTTTGGTGACTTATTATGAAACAGTGTTAATTTTTGGGGACAGGAGAACCCCCCCCCACGGTGAGGGTCGAAAAAGTTAAAATGCTTATAACTAGCGGTCTAATTTTCGTAGCGCGGCCAAATTTTGTTTGATGATTTATCATGAGACAGTGTTAATTTTTGGTGACAGAAGACCCCCCCCCCCCAAGGTGAGGGAAGAAAAATTTAAAATGCTTATAACTAGCGATCTACTTTCCGTATCGCGGCCAAATTTTGTTTGGTAATTTATTATGAGAATGTTAATTTTTGGTGACAGGAGTCCCCCCACGATGAGGGTCGAAAAATTTAAAATGCTTATAACTCGCGATCTAATTTTCGTAGTGCAGCCAAATTTTGTTTTGGTAATTTATTATGAAACAGTGTTACTTTTGGTGACAGGAGATCCCCCATGGTGAGGGTCGAAAAATTTAAAATGCTTATAAACTCGCGATCTAATTTTCGTAGTGCGGCCAAATTTTGTTTGGTAATTTATTATGAGACAGTGTTACTTCTGGTGACAGGAGATCCCCCATGGTGAGGGTCGAAAAATTTAAAATGCTTATAATTCGCGATCTAATTTTCGTAGTGCGGCCAAATTTTGTTTGGTAATTTATTATGAGACAGTGTTACTTTTGGTGACAGGAGACACCCCCCCCATGGTGAGGGTCGAAAAATTTAAAATGATTATAACTCGCGATCTAATTTTCGTAGCGTGGCCAAATTTTGTTTCGTAATTTATTATGAGACAGTGTTACTTTTGGTGACAGGAGATCCCCCTTGATGAGGGTCGAAAAATTTAAAATACTTATAACTCGCGATCTAATTTTCGTAGCGTGGCCAAATTTTGTTTGGTAATTTATTATGAGACAATTTTAATTTTTGGTGACAGAAGACCCTCCCCCCCACGGTGAGGGTCGCAAAATTTAAAATGCTTATAACTCGCGATTTAATTTTCGTAGTGCGGCCAAATTTTATTTGGTAATTTATTATGAGACAGTGTTAATTTTTGGTGACAGGAGACCTCTCCCATGGTGAGGGTTGAAAATTTTAAAATGCTTATAACTCGCGATCTAATTTTCGTATCGCGGCCAAATTTTGTTTGGTAATTTATTATGAGACAGTGTCACTTTTGGTGACAGGTGACCCCCACGTTCAGGGTCGAAAAATTTAAAATGCATATAACTCGCGATCTAATTTTCGTAGCGCGGACAAATTTTGTTTGGTAATTTATTATGAGACAGTGTCACTTATGGTGACAGGAGACCCCCCCCCCCCATCCTCGCTGAGGGTCGATAAAGTTAAAATGCTTATAACTCGCGATCTAATTTTCGTAACGTGGCCAAATTTGGTTGGTAATTTATTATGAGACAGTGTTATTTTACGTTGACAGGAGACCCCCCCACGGTGAGGGTCGAAAAATTTAAAATGCTTATAACTCGCGTTCTAATTTTCGTAGCGCGGTCATATTTTGTTTGGTAATTTATTATGAGACAATTTTAATTTTTGGTGACAGGAGACCCCCCCCCCCCCACGGTGAGGGTAGAAAAATTTAAAATGCTTATAACTCGCCATCTAATTTTCGTATCGCGGCCAAATTTTGTTTGGTAATTAATTATGAGAGAGTGTTAATTTTTGGTGACACGCGACCCCCACGGTGAGGTTCGGAAATTTTAAAATGCTTATAACTCGCGATCTAATTTTCGTAGAGCGGCCAAATTTTGTTTGGTAATTTATTAAGGTATTGCATAGCTTTTATCGTGGGCTTTGAGCGTGGCGAAAGAATCTAGAAATTCCGTAACGAGAAATAAAACGTAACACTCCGGCTAACGTCGCTTCAGTTTGGCAGACTTCGGCACGGTATCCTTCGGTAGACTTCGGCAGACATTGACGTGGTGTTTTCCAGATATTTTGAGAATATCAAGTCTCAAACTTATGTTTTTTATTTTACCTACCATAAATGTATAGTTTCAATGATAAAAATTCCTGATTAACCTACATGTATTGTAAGATGATAAAAATATTTTAAACGATATTAACTTCTCATTTATTCAATAAAAGAAAAAAAAGTGTTTGTTATCGGTCATCATGCTCAAAAAGTGTAACTTGAATTAATATCAAAGACAAAAACTGCATAAATAAAAAATAAATAAATAATTATAATTGCATAAGTTTATAAAAAATGCTATGCAATAGCTTTACCGCGGCAGTCCCCGAGTGCCACATGTATTTTTTTTCGCCAAAATTAACCTTTATACTATCTTAATTTTCTTATAATAATATTCCGTACTTACTTCAACTTATTAAATTAAAATCTTGTTTCTAGATCTAATCTGTTAATCTTTATGGAAACGATATAAATTCTTAATTCGCCTTAAAAAAACATTATTTCCAGTATGCGTAAATTTAAAAAGATGGCTCTAAATTAAAAATATTCTTAATTAAACTTTATTTCTTAATATTCCAAATAAAACTAATTTTTTCTATGTTTTTATCAACCCTTTTTAAGAAAGTCTTATTAAATTTATTCCAAAATCATACCTTTAAAAAAATATCATTATTTTATTTTATCTATTTATTTAATTTTCCTCTGTTAACATTTGATATTGTGCATATCAATAAATTCATTTCTTTTCTTTTTCTCTTAAAATTAATCGTCCAAAAAAATCGTCTGCCTAAGATATTTAAAATTCTGAGTCGATTATAAATTGGTTAAATAATATTTTTTTAAATAAAATTGTTGCCTGTCAAATATTAATCTCGACTCTGAGTATGTGTTATGTTTACATAAAAGAATGAGGGTTTGAGATTAAAGAAGGTTCTAGAATTTTCTTTTTAGATTTAAAAAGGGAGGAAGCCTCGAGAGGTGGTAAGAAGAAAGATTCTTGAGTTCTCTCTTCTATGAGTACGGCTGGATGCAGTAAATGATGGAATATTTTTTTGGATGTTTCGATAAACGATCGTCTGCAAAAGGAGCTTTTCTCTCTATTATAGCTACAGTTTAATAAAATTAACTTACAGCAGCCAAGGAGTGACTTATTGGATCTTCTACATTTATTTATTTTGTTTTTTTCTCGCTGGCCATGACTTCTTTGCGGAGAAAGAGAAACCTGGCGATGATGTTTCTGTCCCCCTAAGTTTAAAATGTCACAATCAATTCAAGAGTCTGATAGGATCGCTAATGCCTGTGCTGCCTTTTTCGGATTTTTAAAGAAACCTGCTATGGAACGAAGGGATAATAAAAACTGTGGATCGCTGAATAATTTGCCCGTTATTATTGGATGGTTCTTAAACAAGAACTGCCATACTCTCTTGATTTCTGGAGTGACTAAAACAGAAGAGTTGTTCCTGTAAAGTGTTTTGGGTCTGTATGATTTGAAAGAATTACTACTTGCTTTGAGTTTGCTTGTGTGTTCCATGACGATTGAGATCCATTCTTTCATAGTCAAGAAAAAGTAGTCCTCGTGATGATGAAAAAGAAGAAAAATAATAATAATTACAAGACCACTTCTTGTAAATTGGTGAATAGACAGATATTTTTCGAGATAGTTGAGCCCAATAGGATTTCGGTGAGAATTTTTTCGTAGTGTTTTGATTATTATTATTTGTATACTTTTTATGTATTTATTTAAATTAATTATTCTCTGTTTGTCAGGTTTATTTATTTGATTATTTGTCTGTGAATCTTATTTACTTACCTATTTATGAGTAATATTATTATCATTATTATGTGTTGGAGATTGAAATATTTTTGTTCTTAAAGATTTAATTGAGGAGTATGATGTTCTTAAGACAATTACTGTTGCATATTAAAGACTATAATGATATTTTTATGCACGTTTAAAGATGAGTTTGTAATAATAATGAAATATAAAAGAACTTAGAAGCTCAAGTTATTTTAAAAAGTACATTTTCTAATTTATTGATTGATTTATTGAATTTATTGTTTGTTATCAAGAACTATTCTCAGAATGCAGTATTTTTATGATGATGTTCCTATTACTAGACATTTGAGCTAGAAAACTAAGTTAAGATTTACGTTTTTTCCTTATTTTGTTAGAATTTCTGGTGACAGTGAGCTTTGGTTCCCGGATTCTTATAATCTATATTATAAAGGCCAAACGTATCTGTGCGTAACGCATACGTCATTTTGCGTATGGCAACATTTTCAAATTTTAAATGAATTTCAATATTGCAACTTCTTAACATCGCATATTTTCAAGTTTTACACCATCGTGTAGGGAAAAAAATATACTTTACATTGAAATTTGTTTGAAAGTTGTATCTTAATTTGTTTTTGAACTATTAATTTTTTTGTAGCTTTTAATATATTTTTTTTAATTGTGGCAACAGGAGTATTCCATTTCTATTTAAAGCAAAGGAAAAAATGGAAAAATTGAGTGCTGTATCTTTATGTTGCCATTTTCTCATTAAAAGGGGGAAAATAAATTTAAATATTTTCTGTTATAAAATCCGGTGAATTTTAACTTCATTTACAAAATTCGATTTACACGTTAAAGAATATCAACAGTTTAATATCCATTTCAGCTAATAGCATTGAGACTTCAAGTTTTGAATCAAAATGATCAAATTAAAATCCCAATTTTTTTAAACGTGGATACAGATGTGAAATGTATATTTGTAAATTCTGATATGGTGAAAATGATGCCGGGTTTAGATTTCACGGGGGAAAAAAATTCTATGATTGAGTCAAAGTTGAATAAATTTTGCTTTTTATCATTTTGGAATACAAGCATAAGAACCTTAATCGATAACTTTATCATAATAATATATCTTTATTATTTTTTACTGCTTACATATACGATTAAAGCTTAATTTTAACAATTTCTACAACTGCGTTTTATAGAAATAATATTTTGTTAATTTGATGATAAATATCGTTTGTTTAAGAGTTAGACGTACACTGTAAAAAAAAATTCAAGAGGTTACTAAAAATTTCTTAGTAAATTTGTATTCCACAGAATTTTTTAGTAACCATTACAAACTTTTTTTTTGCAAGTGAAACAAGCATTTCTTTTGTAAACTGAACAAAATAATTTTTTGTGTAACTAACTTAAAAATTTTTAGTATGAGCCACAAAGCCAATTTTAGTAATAGCTCCAAAATTACTTTTAATAACCATCACGTGCAACGGAAGCGGAGGAGCTTCCTTTGAGCTGCATCCAAACTTCTGAAGCGGAAGATTTTCGGCAAAACCGCAACAGATGGCAGCACTAAACATTCCTTACTGCTCCGATCGGATTTTCATAGTTCCTTTATTAACGAGACACTACAGACATTCGGGGTGCATTTGGCTGTGGCAAGTTTCGAACCCGGGACCTTTTAGCCTGAAGTCCGTTACTATAACCACTATGCTATCAGGGCCACACCAACTGAGCTTTAGTAAGAGCTATTAAAAATATAAAACTATTAACTCTATTCGTTGCTAACATTTTTCTAGTGATTCTTACAGATTTTCTAGTAACCGACTAAGATTACTAAAAATTTTTTAGTAATTACAAGAATCACTAAAGTTTTTTTAGTAGATCGATCTTTTTTTTTTTACAGTGTACCAATATAAAATGCACTTATAACTAATTTTGTAGGTTTATTATAAGTTAATGAAACAGTTCCTTCTTAAACATTTTCTTTCGTCAAAATTTGACGGGTTCTACCTTGTTTATTTAAATTCAGTAAGAAAGATGGAACTGTACAAAGCTGTTGCTAGAGTTTTGACTGATAAATATGATTAATTTTTTCAGTAAATTTTGTGATTTTAAGTAAGAAATTACCTATAATTGAAATTTTTGAATCTGTTTATGATCTATAAAATGATAGAATTAAAGTTGATCCCAATTTAAGGTATAACTATGATCTTTACAATTTCTATGTTTATTAGATAACATTTCTGGTTAAAGTTAGCAGCTAAATATAGTTATAATTTTCACGATAATTTTGATTCAGATTTATAAAAGGGAGGGTAATAATTCTGTGTGAGGCAATCAAAATGTAAACATATCCAGTAGACAAAGCCCTCAAGATTGCGAAAGCGCGAACTCGTGAATTTCACCTTAAAAGTAAAAGACTATGATCGAAATTTTGTCGAATCCCCATTAAAAATTCAAGACTGTAATTTATGAAGAATTTAAATACCCTAACGCTCGAAAATTAGAACCAACTTTCTCTGGACTATATAAAATTATAAAAACTTTCTGATGTAACTTATGAAATAGATAATTATGAGACAGGACAGAATTCCTCTATTGTGCATGTTTCTAAATTAAGACCCTATTTTTCACCCGAAGATTTTAAACTGTTTCATGATAACAAACAAAACCTCATATATATATATATATATATATACCGGGTGGTTATAAAATAAGTATCCCTATTTGGAGCTGTCTGTAGCTTAAAGGAGTATCTCGAATGAAGCCAAAATCTGTACACATACTATTTGAGAAGTCGGAAGAAGACTGGAACAATAAAAAAATAGTTGCAATAATCGCCGACAGATGGCGCTTTTATGTTCGAGATGTAATGTGCAATACAAGAACAAAGAATTAAGGCACAAAACCAGATGGCATACCCAATTTATTGGAAATTTTCACAGTGAATGGGTTTAAGGTTTCGCATGGCGGTGCCGATCAAGTTCAGGTTCCACATGACCATTGTGCTGAAAGGCACAATACAGGCGGTGGACGACGGAATACAACTGCGGAATGCAACACATCAGGAGTGATGTATCTCACATGTTGAGATATGCGATACCTTTCGTAGGACTTTTCGAACAGTAGCATATGGAATATCCAAATTTTGGGAAACTCCACGTGCACTAGGACCGGCTTTCGGAGTCCCTGATGGCTCCACAATCGCAGTAGAAATTTCTTCTTGAGTGCGGCGAGGTAATGGTTTCCCCTTTCTTCCAAATTTTACATTAAACGATCCAGTCTCCTCGAGTTTTTTTTTACCATTCTTCTCACTGCACACGATGTCAAAGGACCATTTACGCACTCTTTTCACACGCCTAAATTCACGTAAAGCAGCTGCACTGTTTAAACTGTTGACGTAGAATAGTTTTAAAATTAAAGCGCGATCTGGTAAACTGAGAGCCATGTCGTAACCCATTAATGGCAGAAATGAACACGTTTTGATTTTATTAATGATTACAATGGTGTTTTCACCGACAGGACCCGTAGCGCCATCTCTTGTCGATTATTGTAACTATCCTTTTTTATTGTTCCAATCTTCTTCCCCATACTTGAATAGTATATGTACCGATTTTGGTTTCATTCGGGTTATTCTTTCAAGCTACAGAGAGCTCCAAATAGGGATACTTATTTTATAACCATCCTGTATATAATACCATTAAAAGTAGACAAGATTCACCAATGGATTTTATCAATAAAACAATAAACCAAAACGAAGAATTAGAATTGAATTGAATTATAATAAAATAAAAAAATAGTGTAACGAGTAAATCTGAAAAAATAAATAAATAAAATGAATGCAAATAGAATTTGTAGCTCCAAAAGCAGAATCATCAGGCCCCAAATGCTCTGGAACTACAAATGAAGTGTGCGGTTTCATCCACGTATTAGCCATGAAATAGCAAAATAATACGTATTTGGGGCTACCAACACACAAAAACAAATTATTAAACAAGGAACAAAGATATTTTACAAAAAGGAGTTGAAAGTAAGTAAAAATAATAGTTATCCATAACAAACAAAAAAGATAAAGCTGGATGGAAATATAATTGAACCAGAGAAAATAATTAATAATCGATATTAACATAAAATTAAATTAATAAAATAATTAAAATTTGATTTAAGAGATAACATTCATATTAACATATAACTTAAAATACCATTTTGTTACTTTAATCAGTAACATTTATTGTGACTTTACATGGTAAAAACTCATTATCTTAATATAGGATAATAAAAATAAAAAAATAAAATAAAATAAAATAAAAATTAAAAAAATAAATAAAAAAAAAATAAAATAAAAATAAGTAAAAATTAAAAATAATAATAATAATAATAATAATAGTAATGATATTATTAATAATAATACCAAAAATTACATCAATAACATTAAAATAAATTTGATAATTAAAATATAGCTATTTAACTATAGATATAACTGGACAAATATCCATATATTGGTGTCAATTAAACAGTTTAAAAATATGTTAAAATAAATAACCCACTCTCAATTTTTTTTAAATAATTAACCTTTGCGTTTTTATCCAGACAACACCACCCTCCCCCGTACTCTAAGATCTACCCACCCAACCATACTATATATATATATATATATATATTTTTTTTTTATTACTTTTTAACATTTTTAATTTTTTATTTATATATATATATCTGATTTTTGTCATGCTGTAACTAACGTATTTATGAACCGATTTGAGTGAAATTTGGTATGTACATGGTACATACAAATGTCTCGACAGAATTCGTTAGCCAGCATCATCCACCATCTTGTTTCAAAATGGCGGAAATTTAAATTTTTTTTAAAAAATTAAAATTTAAAATTAAATGAGGAAAAATCAAAAGTTGAAAAATATTTTTCTCTTATGTGTTAGAATTTAAAAACACCAATTCCAAAACACGGCGGACATTCTATTTTGTCTATATCTTAAAAAATGATTGAGTTATAGCACTTTGAATTTTTCTTATGATTGACATTTTGAAAAGATCTGATTTTTGTCACGTGATAACACGCGTATTTATGAATCGATTTGGATGTAACTTGGTGTGTACCTGTACATAATACATACTGAGGCCTGAATCGCGTTCTATACTCAGCTCCATCCGCCATTTAAAATTTTTTATAAATTTTAAAATTTAAAATTAGGTACAAGAAAGTGAGAAATTGAAAAATATTTTTCTTTTATGCATTTGACCTTGATACAATGATTCCAGAGCATTTTTTGTTTCCTCTGTATCGTAAAAATGACTGAGTTATCGCATATTTAATTTCTAGTGTTGCTCATATCTTGAAATGATCTGATTTTCGTCATGTGATAACACGCGTATTTATAAACCGATTTGGATGAAACTTGGTGCGTACATAGTACATACCAATGTTTGGGCCGAGCTCGTTGGCCAGTTCCATCCGCCATCTTGTTTAAAAATGGCGGAATATTATTTTTTTTAATTAAATTTTAAAATTAAATGCAAAACAGTAAGAAATTGAAAAAGATTTTTCTTTGGTGTGTTTGACCTTGATACAAAGATTTCAGAGCATTTTTTGTTTCATCTATATTTTGAAAAATGGCTGAGTTATAGCGCTTTCAATTTCCAGTGTGGTTGATATTTTGAAATGGTCTGAAATTTGTCACGCGATAATACGCATATTTATAAACTGATTTCGATATAACTCCGTGTATACATAGTGCATATCAATGTTTTGACTGAATTCACTGCCCAATTTCATCCGCCATCTTGATTCAAAATGGCGGAATATTAATTTTTTTAAATTAAATTTTAAAATTAAGTGCAAAAAAGTAAAAAAAAAATTGAAAAAAGATTTTTCTTTTGTGTGTTTGACCTTGATACAAAGATTCCAGAGCATCTTTTGTTTCATCTATATCTTGAAAAATGGCTGAGTTATAGCACTTTCAATTTCGAGTGTGGTTGATATTTTGATACGGTCTGAAATTTGTCACGCGATAATACGCATATTTATAGACTGATTTGGATATAACTCCGTGTGTACATAGTGCATATCAATGTCTTGACTGAGTTCACTGCCCAACTTCATCCGCCATCTTGATTCAAAATGGCGGAATATTATTTTTTTTAAATTAAATTTTAAAATTAAGTGTAAAAAAGTAAAAAATTGAAAAAAGGTTCTTTCTAAAGTATTTATCTTAATTATGAATTCCGGAGTATTTTTTGCTTTGTCTTTATCTTAAAAAACGCCTGAGATATAGCAGTTTGAATTTCTAATGTGGGTGACATTATTTTTAAAAATCAATTTGCCCGCGACAGCACTCGTATATATTAATCGATTTCGATATGAATGTGCATGTGCACATAAATTAAGATTTCGACGAAGCTCATTGGTTTGTTTTTTCCATCATGTTACTTTAAAATGGCAAACATTTCATGATATCGTGGAATTTGGCGACTCTCTAAATCTCTGAAAATGAAACCAGGTTAGTAGGGGTAAAATGTGCATACCAAAACAGTGGTGCTGGTGGTGCCGAGTTGAGTTGAGTTGTTTCCCTCCTGCTGCTGAGTTGAGTTGTTTATCTCCTGCTGATGAGTTGAGTTGTTTATCTCCTGCTGATGAGTTGAGTTGTTTTCCTCCTGGATGTTGAGTTGTTTCCTTGCTGAATGTTTTGGTTTCGGTTTCAAATTTTGTTTTAGAGGATGGCAACGCCGAGTTACTTTTTTGAAAATGGCAACAAGTTCCCCTTCTACTGCTTAGTTGAGTAGTTTCCCTCCTGCTGCAAAACAGTGGTGCCGAGTGGAGTGTTCCTTTGCTGAATGTTTTGGTTTCGGTTTCAAATTTTGTTTTAGAGGATGGCAACACCGAGTTACTTTTTGAAAATGGTAACAAGTTCCCCTCCTACAGCTTAGTTGAGTAGTTCCCCTCCTGCTGCAAAACAGTGGTGCCGAGTGGAGTGTTTCTTTGCTGAACGCTTTGGTTTCGGTTTCAAGTTTTGCTTTAGAGAATGGCAACGTCGAGTTACTTTTTTGAAAATGGCAACAGGGTAACGTTGGACTTGTAAAATTTTTGATTGATTTCAGACGACTCGTGTTTTTACGGTATTTGATTAATTAAGAATATTGTTTCAAATAAATTTAATATAAATTGTTTAAATTTAAATCAATTAATTTTTAAAGGAAGGAGTTTGCTATTTTCTCGCAAGATAAAATCAGGTGACGTCACGCATTCCTGTTTCAACAGATTCATTCGTGTTAGCACTTGAACGCAGACCCACGTGATTATGACGTCATGTTTTCATGCCAGAACACGAGAAATGCCTTTGTTTTGGAAAGTTGAGTTGCTTTTTTATCAAAATCTCGTTTAACTGTAACCAAATGTTGACTTGTTTAAATGATTATTAACTGTAACCGACTACATTCCAGACTCTTTGCCTAAAGATATAATTCATCTAGGAGGCGAAATTTTTATCAAAGTGTCTATTGCTAAATTTACAGATTTAATTCTTAAAAAAAATGCACATTTTATTTATACTTTTTTTTAATTAGATGACAATTCAAGATGAGTTTGAAGAGAATATAATTTTTATATATTTAAAAGTTCTTTAATTAGTCGAACTTCTCGAAATATGAACTAATTACACTAACTTAGAATATTTCATAAATTGTACAAATAAGCAAAGAATTTTAGTATTTACAGTCAAGGTTTTAAAATCGAGATAAATGTTAAGAACTCGCATGTTATAAGAAAGTTTTATCTCTTTTATTCAAACTGATTGCATCCAAAAGGAGACACTTAAGCTATTAATAAAACTGTTTTGTTATATCTTTAGACGTAAAAATTCTTTTTATACGTATCATTGTTAAAATTTACTCTCAGAAACTAATACCTAGATAAGAAGAAATTGTACTAAAGGTGTGAGAAACAGAATATCTACAATATAGTCCCAGAGGGTAAGCGATTATTGTTATTCTGACAGCTGATTTAACAGCTTCTAGTTAAGCACAGAATAGTATGTCAATCACCCTAGTGCCAATATTTGTTGTTTGAATATGAATGCTTAGATTAGAAATGCACGTGTATTAGGAATTTCCAGATGAATGGGGGATTATTGTTATCTTCAGACGGACTAATCCCCTCATTGTCAGGAACGCATTGCAAATCTTTAGTCAAATTTCCAGTTTGAACTCGTACAAACCTGATTTCACTTACTGCTTAGTACGTACAAACTGGGGGAAAAAAATATTTTTCATAATTTGTGATCAACTGTGGTTGTATGAACGCTTACTTCATTTTTTCGCTGAGATGTTATAATGGCTTCCGAAAACATACTTTTTGAAGATGAAGAAATTTCTATGCGAGATTCGTATGATCCTATAATCGGAACCGTCAGCCAAATTTTCCTGGAGAATCCACTTTCTGAGAGAGAAATCAGTATTATAGAGGACAATGACATTTCTATGAGGGATTCTAATCATCCTATTAACGGGTCAGTTAGCCAAGATGTTTCAGAGAACCCGCTATTACAGAAGACGACTCCTGCAACTACTAGCGTAGTGAACTTTAACTGTGATGCATGTGGATCTACCTTCACTACTCGTCGTAGCCTGTTAAGACATCAGCGCTGCATACATGGCGATGCATCGAAGGAGTGTTTATCTTGCGGAGCCTCATTTTCCCGGCTAGACGCTCTACACAGGCAAGAAAAATCTGGTGCATGCAAACGACAAAAAACAAAAACGGCAAAGCGAACTTACGATGAACCCACGTCTAATGAACCTACAACAAGCACCAAACGCACACGAGCTGAAGCAAGCCGTCCCTGCAGTAACAAACCTTCTCGAACTGCCTTTAATAAGCGTTTAATTGATGTAATGCTTATTAACACCGATGGCGATTTAGACATCAATACTTTCCTTTCAGGAAAAAAAACATGAATTTATTCAAATCGTATCGAATGAACTAATGCATTGTGAACTTATTGTGAATTTAAGACTCTTATGCATTTATGAAAAAACTCTACAGAACGAGACTGTAATTGAAGAAAAATGTTTCAAAACAAGAAACGCGACTGTCTTACAATCCTCCAACATTGCGGCAATATTTGACGATTTTCATGAAAAATTAATATCCGAGAGTGATGATTTCCAAGAAAAAGATTCAGGATGGACTCTCCGTGAAATCAAAGCCTTGGAAGTACGTACGAGTAAGTATAACCCTTTAAGGGGAAGTTCTTTCATTGAATTACCAAATATTTTAAAAGCTAAACTAGCAACAGTAAATGTAAAAAATAACGATCAGCTCTGTTTTAAGTGGTCTGTACTCTCTGCCCTTCACCCACAAAATGAAAACCCCAATCGTGTTAGCAAATATGAACCATTTTCAAATGAATTAAATTTTACTGGCATTTCTTTTCCGGTCGCATTTAAAGACATACCTAAATTTGAGAAACTTAATTCCATTTCAGTAAATGTATATTCATATACAGATAATTTTAAGATTTTTCCTCTGTTCATTACTGATGACGAAAAAGACACTCACGTTGATTTACTACTGATTAAAAACGAGACCAACCATCATTATTGCTGGATAAAAAATTTATCACGACTTGTATCCAGCCAACTTTCAAAAACCATTCTGTTAAACATATATGCCGTCGATGCTTACTATTTTTCCCCTCAACCGATTCCCTTTTTAAACATAAAATTAACTGTTCTCAACACGAGGCTGTACGTGTTGAAATGCCTCATGATAAATTAGTTAAATTTAAAAATGTTCAGCATATGCAAAAGATTCCCTTTGTGATTTACGCGGATTTCGAATGTTACACTGCACCCATTACCCAGTGTGAACCGTCAAGCGATCATTCTTTTACAAATGCCTATCAAAAACACATGCCGATGTCTTTTTGCTATTATGTCGTATACTCTGAAAATATTTACAAAGCTCCAGTTACATATCGAGGTCCAAATGCATCTCAAATGTTTTTTAAATGCATTTTGGAAGAAGCAAATCATATTGAAAACATTTATACGAACCCGAAACCCATGCTTCCTTTAAGTGAAGAAAATTTAAACACTTACAATAAAGCAATTTCCTGTTATTTATGCAATACTAAATTTACCGCTACTAATCCAAAAGTCCGCGACCATTGCCATATTAAAGGGGTTTACAGGGGTGCCGCGTGCAATAATTGCAATTTAAAATATAAAACTTCTCGTTTTTTACCTATCTTTTTTCATAATTTGAGTAATTATGACCTCCATTTATTTATAAGAGAATTTGGCACCGACGATCGTCCTATTGAATTAATAGCCCAAACTGAAGAAAAATATATATCTGCGTCAAAACAAATATCCGCAAAAATGAAAATAAGATTTTTGGATTCCTTTCGATTTATGGCAAGTAGCCTGGATTCTCTCAGCAAAAATTTAACTCGAGAGCAATTTGTTCATACCCATACTTTTTTCCCAATTGATAAAGTAGACTTACTTCTTAGAAAAGGTGTATTCCCGTATGATTATGTTTCGGATGAAAGTAAATGTTCAGATACAAGTTTACCGCCGCGAAATTTTTTTTATAATAAATTGAATGAGTGCGATATTTCCGAAGAAGATTATAGACACGCGCAACAAGTTTGGGATTGTTTCGAAATTAAAACTTTAGGGGAGTATTCGGATTTATATATTAAAAGCGATGTATTACTTTTGTGCGACGTTTTTGAAAATTTTCGACGAATTTGTTTACAGACTTATAATTTAGACCCCGCCTGGTATTTTACTGCTCCTGGACTTTCCTGGGATGCGATGTTAAAAATGACGAAAGTAGAAATTGAATTGCTCACCGACTATGAAATGCTACTATTTGTTGAAAAAGGTATTAGAGGTGGGATATCGCAATGCTCACACCGATACGCCAAAGCGAATAACAAATATATGGTAAATTATGATTCTAAAAAGCCTTCTAATTTCCTTCTTTATTTAGACGCAAATAATCTTTACGGCTGGGCGATGAGTCAGTATTTACCGCTCAATCACTTTTCCTGGGTCGATAAAAATATCGATGTTTTAAGCATCCCTGATGATTCCCCTTTAGGTTATATTCTGGAAGTAGACATTGAATACCCATCAGAAATTCACGATAGCCATTCAGATTTACCATTAACTCCTCTGAAAGAAACCCCTCCTGGCTGTAAAGAAAAACGATTGCTGACTACTTTACATAATAAAAACAGATACATCATTCATTACCGAAATTTAAAACAATGTTTAAAATTAGGTTTGCGCATAACAGAAATTCACAGGGTCTTACGTTTCAAACAAGCTCCCTGGCTAAAATCATATATAGACCTAAATACCGCTTGTCGTAGTCAATCGAGAAATAATTTTGAGAAAAACTTTTACAAGTTAATGAATAACGCCGTATTTGGAAAGACTATGGAGTCTCTTCGAAAACGTGTCGATATCCGTTTGTGTAATAATGATAAACGGTTAGAAAAATTAATTGCAAAACCTAATTTTAAAGATAGGACTATTTTCTCTGAAAATTTGGCCGCAATCCACATGAGACGCACGTGTATTACATTTAATAAACCTATTATAGTAGGTATGTGCATTCTTGATTTATCTAAAACCCTGATGTACGAATTCCACTATGATTTTATGCAGACTAAATATGAATCGGGTTTAAAATTATTATACACAGATACTGACAGCCTTATTTATGATATACGCACTGAGGATGTATACGAGGACATAAAACAAGACATTGATTATTTTGATACTTCCGACTATCACCCTAAGAATATCTTTAATATGCCTTTAGTCAATAAAAAAATATTAGGAAAATTTAAAGACGAGTGCAATGGCAAGATAATGACGGAATTTATAGGTTTACGTTCTAAGATGTATACATTTAAAGTTCAAGATGGAACTGTGACAAAAAAATTAAAAGGCGTGAAAAAATCTTGTTTAGACAACAAAATTACATTTGAAGACTATTATAATTGTCTATTCAACAAAGAAGAAAAGCTAACATCGATGAATTTGATTCGCTCAAGAAAACATACTATTTTTTCTGTAAAACAAAATAAATTAGCACTTTCCTCTAAAGATGAAAAACGTTGCATCTTAGAAAATAAAATTAACACTTTACCTTTTGGACATAAAAGCTTACTTTAAAACTTACTCCAAGCTTAATTTATTACTTACTTAAAATATTCTAAATATTCATGTTATTTTCTAATGTTGTTCTTATTTTTGAAACTGATTTTAAACCCTTTTAGCTTACTCGTACTTATTTCCAATTGAAACTATATTCATATTTCATATTGTTAAAAGCTGGATGTATTCAAGATTTTTTTCAATGGTGATATTGAAATTAATTTCACAAGACTGTAAATTTCATTGGACGAAAAAAAAAAAATCTGTGCATCATCATAATGTTGTGATAATTTGAACGAAATAATTTCCCCCCCTTTTTTTTTGTTATTTATATGTATAATTTTCAATGTATAAATATCGAATAAAAATTACATTTGCTCTAAATCTTTTGCTTTGCGTGATTTTTTTTCATGCTGTGTTTTTGTTTATTATGGTTATTATTATTATTATTATTATTATAAATAAAAACATGGGTTACTATGAAATATAAATAGGGTGCTATGATTGTTTTGAATTAGTATTAAAGTAAAAACCAAACTGTTTAGACGTCTGCTTTCGCTCTGCATGTTTAATAATAAATATAAAGAAAAAATATTCTTTAAATAAAATGACATCAGTAGCAGACATTTTGAATGAGGCATATAAGAATCCAGCTCATCCAGCTAGTTTTGGCAGCGTAAAGTCTTTGTACCGTGCTATGAAAGGTCGTTTCAAAATTAAAGATATTAAATCTTGGCTGCAGACGAAAGATTCTTATACATTACACAAACCGCTGAAGCATAAGTTTTTAAGGAATAGGGTTAAAGTAAGTAAATTAAATGAACAGTTTCAGACTGATTTAGTGGATATGCAATCTCTAGCATCCTATAACGATGGTTATAAATATTTGCTTACTTGTATAGATATTTTATCAAAGTACGGTTGGGCAGTTCCATTGAAAAAAAAGAAAGCAAACACGATTGTTAATGCATTTAAAACTATATTTTCTGAAAGAATTCCCATTCGGCTGCAGTCAGATTTAGGAAAAGAATTTCTTAATAGTGCTTTTCAAAATTATTTAAAACAAAAAGGCGTGGATTTTTTTACAACGCATAATTCAACAAAAGCCTCGATAGTTGAACGTTTTAATCGTACTTTGAAAACAAAAATGTATAAGTATTTTACCGAAATGAATACGAAACGTTATATTGATGTAATAGACAAATTAGTTGAAAGTTATAATAGAACGTGGCATCGTAGTATCAAAATGGAACCTGTAGCAGTAAACGTTGACAATCAAAGTCAGGTTTGGAAAACATTGTACGCAAATGATAAAATCCCTGCAATGAAATATGACTTGAATGTCGGTGATACCGTTCGAATAAGTAAGGAGAAACTACGTTTTGAGAAAGGATATGAGCAAAATTGGACAAGAGAAATTTTTACAATTCATAAAATTATACACCGAGTACCTGTTGTCTATAAATTAAAAGATTTAGCAGGAGAAATAATAAAAGGAACATTTTACAAACAAGAACTACAAAAAGTTTCAGATTCAGGTTTTTATCCTGTGGAGAAAGTTTTGAGAAAAAGGAAACGTAATGGAAAAGTTCAATACTTTGTGAAATTTCAAGGATATCCAGAAAAGTTCAATGCATGGGTTAATGATATTCGAATGATATAAATAGAGTAGTCATAATACTTACCGTTCATTTCATCAAAAGATGTCGTTCTATATCACACTCATCAGCGATAGCTCTATGAGCTTTTTCCCAAATAATAAAATATCCCAATTTATAACCCAACTACCCACCCCTATAAATTTAAACGGTGAATGGGAAATGGCTTTGGTCGATTTTATTTATCCGCATACATGGTATAACGTAAGAAATGATAATAATTTGTTTGGTTTTGACTTAGGGGATGGAAAATTTGAAGGTAGGAGAGTTCCCTCTGGATGTTACGAAACCATACCAGACCTCATTAAAAATATAACAATACCATCGCATAAAAATAAGATTGAATTTCATTTTCATCCAGTTACGAAAAGAGTTACAATCAAGACAGATAAAAAATCGAAAGTAGTTCTTTATGAAGGACTAGCAGAACTTTTAGGATTCGAACCCGGAGAGTTTACAGGATCGCAACAAAGTCCTTTTGTGGCTGACCCAAAGTCATCGTTTCCCGTTATGTATGTGTATTGTGATCTCGTGGAGCCCCAAATAGTAGGTGATGTACAAGCCCCTCTACTAAAAATTGTATCTGTCGAAGGAAGCGATGGCGAAATTATTAATTCTCACTATACAAGACCATTGTACGTACCAGTTATTCGTCAACATTTCCAAACAGTACAAATTGACATCAGACTACATTCTGGAGATTTAGTGCCTTTTGAAAGAGGTAAAGTTTTTGTAACGTTGCATTTTCGATTACGGCAAATCATATAAAAGAGCCTTCTATTTAAATTAATCTCATTTTGCTTTTTGATTGCGATAAAGAAAGACAGCAATATGTTGGTGCCTTACACATGTTGTACACAAAAGTTCGAAGATTATTATGCAGGACAAACAGGCGATGGTTTGCCTTACTATAGAGGAACAGTTTTGCAGAGAGGATATGGCATAGGCGGATTTTTTGCTAAATTGTTTCGCAGTGCTATGCCATTTTTGATAAGTGGTGCCAAAACAATTGGAAAAGAAGCATTACGAACAGGTACTATGGTTGCGAATGATGTGTTATCAGGAGAAAATTTTAAATCGTCTCTCAAAACACGATCAAAAGAAAGCGGAAAGAAATTAGCTAGAAAAGCAGTTGAAAAAGCGGATAAAATGATTGGCCATGGAAAGCTTAAAAGGAAGCGAAAACCTGCGAAACGCATCATTTCATCGAAAGTACGGAAGGTGCAAAGACGTGATATTTTCGACAGCTAATACACACATTATTTGCTATGGCTTTTCTTTTAAAGGATTCTCCCGAATGTGCTAAATCGGAATTAGAATTATTTCATCTCCCTCCTACTCAAACAGTTATTGAAAAAGGTCAATGGGTTGAATTTCACCCGCTTTCGAATGCTTCTGACGGAGGTCCTGTAGAATTTAATGTTTCTGGAAGCGGAGAAGATTACCTTGATTTATCTCAAACTCAGTTATATGTCAAAGTAAAGATTTTAAAAAAAGATGGCAAGCCGATTCCGGAAAAATGCAAAGTTGGACCCGTCAATCTTTTTTTGCATTCCATGTTTTCTCAAGTTGATATTAGTCTTAACGATAGACTCGTTTCTTCTAGTAATAATACTTATCCTTACCGAGCCATGATTGAGAAATTACTGAATCATGGCTATGATGCAAAAATTTCTCAACTTTCCTCAGAATTATTTTTTAAAGATACTGCTGGTCGTATGAATGTTGTTGATCCGGCAGACGTAAACCCCAATGAAGGATTTAGTAAACGTGCAGAAATGACTAAACACAGTGCTTCAGTTGATATGATTGGTCGATTGCATCTGGATATGTTTCATCAAGAAAGACTACTCCTTAACATGGTAGATGTGAAAATTAAACTGATTCGCAGTAAACCAGAATTTTGTTTGTTAGCAGGTGAAGGGGAGTATAAAGTTTTCCTAGAACACGCCTCCTTATTTGTTCGTAAAGTACGAGTAAGTCCTGGTGTTGTCTTAGGACATGCTAAAAGCTTAGAAAAAACAACAGCTAAATATCCTATTAACAGAGTGCTTTGCAAAACATATTCCATTCCTAGCGGTAATATGAGTTTTGTTCAAGATAATATTTTTACAGGTCAGATGCCCAATCGCATCGTGATCGCTTGTGTGGATAATGACTCATTTAACGGCGACTATAAAAAGTCTCCTTTTGAGTTCAAGCATTACAACATTAATTTCATCGGTGTTTATGTGGACGGTCAGCCTGTTCCACACAATCCACTACAACCTGATTTTGAAAATAATTTATATATCCGAGCTTATCAGAATTTATTTACTAATGCAGAAAACAAAGGATTGTACCTTTCAAGATCAGAATTTTCGCAGGGGTATTCATTATTTTGTTTTGATCTGTCACCTGATTTATGTGATGGCTCACATCTCAATCTCATTCGACATAGCAATTTAAGATTAGAAATTAAGTTCGGAACGACTTTAGCGCAAACAGTCTCTTTGCTAGTGTATGCTGAATTTGAGAATTTAATCGAAATCAATAAATCTCGTAATATTTTATATGATTTTGGAAACTAATGGATTCAACACAAATTTACAGAATTCTATCTCGCGATCCTGTTTCTGCGAGATGTTTTGGAGGCGTTTTCCCTTCCGACAAAATACCTGAAATTCGAAATTTTCCCTGTGCGTTAGTGCTCAATACTGATAAACATGATGAAAAAGGATCTCATTGGGTGGCGGTTTACGTTCAAGACAAAACAACTATTGAATTTTTTGATTCTTATGGATTTCCCCCCGAAACCTATGGAGAAGACATAGCAAGCTTTGTGAAGAAGTATCAGCGAATTCGTTGGAACAAGACAATGCTCCAAAGTTTAACGTCCAATGTCTGTGGCCAATATTGTATTTTCTTTCTTGTAAAACGATGTCAAGGACTTTGCATGAATTCTATAGCAAATGTATTATCCAGAAAGAAAAATGATTTTCGAATGTATCAGTTTGTCAAAAAGAGATATGGTGTAAACATGATTTTTAAAAAATAAAAAAATATATTCCTCTTATTTTATGTGTATGTTCATTTTTTTTTTAATTTTTATCATAGATAGTAGATTACATAAAAATGAGTCATTTGTTTTATAACAAAAAATGTTTGAAGAAGAGTTTTACTTATTAAAATAATAAAAATTATGATATTTGTATTCACTAAAAATAATTCGTCAATGTATTCGAGAAAGTATAAAAATTTAAGTTTTTATTCATTCTTGTCATTTAAAGCATGGAATTACTCAAGTTAGTACATCCTTCTACTGTCCTTATCAGCGGACCAACACGTTCGGGTAAGAGTGTATTTGTTAAAAAATTAATAGATTTTAAATATTTTCATCCCATGCCTACAAGTATCATATACTGTTATGGAAGCTATCAACCCCTTTTCAATTCCATGAAAGGTGTACAATTTGAAGAAGGTTTACCCTCTAATGTTAACTCTCTTCGTGATGCTTTAATTATTATCGATGATTTAATGTCAGAATTAGCAAGTTCTGAGCAATTAAGCAAACTTTTTACGAAAGGTAGTCATCATCGAAATATTTCGGTCATCTTTATAACGCAAAACTTATTTCATCATGGCAAAGAAATGCGAAACATTAATTTAAATTCACAATACATGGTTCTATACAAAAATCCCCGAGATAAAAGCCAAATAATGCATTTAGCTAGACAGATGTTTCCTGGTAAAACTAAGGCTTTTCAAGAAATGTTTAATGATGCTACTGCATTACCCTTCAGTTACTTATTTATTGATTTAAGACCAGATTCTTTCGAAACCTTGCGTCTGCGCACGAGAATATTTCCCGGGGATAAACATTACGTGTATGAACTTCGATAAGCCATTTATCAATAGAACCTCATACGGTGAGCATGTCTTCCATTGTAATTGAATTCGAGGGATTTCAGATAAATTCGAACGATTTTATTATCAAAGAACTCGCCTTCTATGCGGTTGAATCTGGATATCACTGTCGTTGGAGTTTTTTACCTCCACATCCTTGGAAGCAATTGCCTCTCCTAAAAAGAAAGACATTTGCATGGCTCACCCATTATCGTCATGGTTTGCAATGGAATAGTGGTGATTTACCTTTTTCTGCATTAGAGCCTATACTTTCATCATTGTTTATATCTTATAATAATATTTATACCAAAGGAATAGAAAAAGCAAAGTTTTTAGAACGAATGTCTGGGCGAAAAATTTTGAATCTGAATGATTTTAACTGTCCAAAGATTAATTTATTAAATATTTCAGAAGTAAACTGTTCCTGTCACAAACCCTTTTTTAAACATTGCGCTTTAACGAAAGCTTTTACTTACGGTATGCATATAAAAGAGAGATTAAACTCATCCATCATCATTTGTGCTCAGGATGTCGACCGTGGAACATCTGAAGTTGTTGAGCAAGACGAAGCAAAAAGCAGCATTTCTTAAAAAGTGCCCTAATAGTATTATAAAAGGTGTCTGTGAATGCGCCTTAAATCTTTTAAAAGGTAACATACCTGTCTCTAAACGTCAGAAAAATAGATTAATAGCTTATAAAAGAACATTGCGCCGCCTGGGAGATAAAAAAATACCTTTGTTTAAGAAAAGACGACTTCTCGTACAAAAAGGAGAAGGGTTTTTGTCTATACTCATTCCTGCTGCAGTCTCAGTGCTCAGTACATTGATCAATGGAGTTCGCTCGTAAATTTAGACTTATTCCTGCTGACAGAGATCAAGAGTTTGCCGATGAACATTTAAGTGATTTAGATAAACAGATTCAAACTATTTTGAAAAGAAAATTAGAGGATCATGAAAAAGCAAAGCTTTATACACAAATTTTGCAAAAGTTTGTGTTATTTCCAGATATGAATGTGATGAAACCCCCCGAAGAACAACTCCCCCAGAAATCGGTTGAAAAGTCTCCTGATATAGAAAATCTAGTTCTAAGTTCTGTCCCTGTTAAACAAAAGAAAACAGCAGTTAAAATTATGGAATTTTTAAAACAAAATAAAATTTCCTATTCAGAAAACAAAGAAATAAAAGTAGGCGATACTGTAATTAACGGTTCAGATGTTGTTCAATTTATCGGTTTTTTACTGAGAGATAAAATGCAAAGACCTGTTGCTTTTGATCAATTTCAAGAACTTTTAAAGCAAATCAGCTTTCCTCAAGAATTTATAAAAAACAAGTATTTGAAGCCTGAACAAAAAACTATATTTGCAAGACCTGAACCTCATCACAGAAAACGAAAATCATCTCAGCACGCCACCTTACCAATGTCACAAACACCTTGGTTAAAAATGTAGAAAATGTTTGCAATTACAATGTATTTTATGAACCAAATAAAAAATTTTATACTTTAAAATACGTGTGTGTATGACTCTTTTTATGTGTTTTCTTCATTTTAAAAATTTAAAAACTTTGTAAAAAAGTTATGTTTAGGGAAATTTTGAAAGAATCAAAGTTTCAAAAGAAAAAAAGATATATTTCTGCTTTTTTTTTTTCTGAAATCAAGCAACAACAAAAACATAGTCAACTTGTAACATTCTTAATAAATTTATACATAAAAAAAAAACAAGACTAAATATATTATACAAATATACATTTATTCAAATCTAAAAATTTACAAATATAATTACATAGAAATCAGTAACTGTTCAAACTCATTTTGTTCATCTGAAACATACATTTTTTCAATGCTTTTAAATAGTCCTTTTACATCAACAGCATCGAAAAATTCTTGCTGACCAAGTACAAAATCAAAATCAACATTTAAGTTTTTCAAAACAATGTCTTTAGCTACATCACTCAAGTTTATTTGAAATAATGCTTGATCGAAATATTCACTAAATTTATCAATTCTAGATTTAAAAAGACAATCGTGCATAAACTCTACTTGATAGTTGTCTCTACATCCGCAACAGTTTATAAGTTCTGAAATTTTAAGAGAAATTGAAGTGCATAAGCACTTACCTAGAGATTCAATCAGTTGGAGAAATCCGTCACAAGTATCATCTGGTTTGAAATCCAGGTTTGGGTTATTTATTTCTTTGGTTATGTTATTGAATAAAGTATATGTAATAAGACTTTCTTTTAGGCATTCTGTTATAAAGTCTTTGTGAAAAGCAAGTTTAGCGAACTCGCATCCTCTAAGCACAACATGTTCCGATACAAACTGCATACTTAAGTTTTTTCGTTGAAAAAGTCTTTGAAAAACAAAGAGTTGAAAGCCATCTTTGATTTGCTTGGACACACACAAGTCTCTGTCTATCACAAATACTTTATCAGATGATCTGTGGTTTAGCATACTATTCACTTCAGCGCACAATGAAAGCCACACTTTAGGAGAAAGGGAAATCCCATCTTTCGTAGGGTGGTAAAACTGGCCTTCATCACAAACATGTCTTCTAACATGAATACGTGTTTGGCCAAGGAAATTAGACACTTTGATGAAAATTTCACCTCCTAGATGAATCATATCTTTAGGCAAAGAGTCTAGAGTGTAGGCAGCATCCCCCGACGAATTAACACGAAAGTTCTGTGCTAAAGTCTTTGTAGCACCACTATTTTCATGTTTAATTGTTAACTCTTTAGCCACTTTCTTTCCCATTCTGGTTTCCAAATTACAGATATCGGAACTAAGCCTTTTCATTTTAAAACTTTGTTAAAAATTCTGTACAAATACGTAATAAAATCGACAATTCACCAAGCGATGCTACACACTGCAGAAAACTGTAAGCAACTGAGAAATACAACTGATGCCAATTGCTGAATAAGAAAGTTTTTGATTATCGGTTACAGTTAATAATCATTTAAACAACTCAACTTAACATTTGGTTACAGTTAAACGAGATTTTGATAAAAAAGCAACTCAACTTTCCAAAACAAAGGCATTTCTCGTGTTCTGGCATGAAAACATGACGTCATAATCACGTGGGTCTGCGTTCAAGTGCTAACACGAATGAATCTGTTGAAACAGGAATGCGTGACGTCACCTGATTTTATCTTGCGAGAAAATAGCAAACTCCTTCCTTTAAAAATTAATTGATTTAAATTTAATTGCTCTTTAATTATTTGAAACAATATTCTTAATTAATCAAATACCGTAAAAACACGAGTCGTCTGAAATCTATCAAAAATTTTACAAGTCCAACGTTACCCTGTTGCCATTTTCAAAAAAGTAACTCGACGTTGCCATTCTCTAAAGCAAAACTTGAAACCGAAACCAAAGCGTTCAGCAAAGAAACACTCCACTCGGCACCACTGTTTTGCAGCAGGAGGGGAACTACTCAACTAAGCTGTAGGAGGGGAACTTGTTACCATTTTCAAAAAGTAACTCGGTGTTGCCATCCTCTAAAACAAAATTTGAAACCGAAACCAAAACATTCAGCAAAGGAACACTCCACTCGGCACCACTGTTTTGCAGCAGGAGGGAAACTACTCAACTAAGCAGTAGAAGGGGAACTTGTTGCCATTTTCAAAAAGTAACTCGGCGTTGCCATCCTCTAAAACAAAATTTGAAACCGAAACCAAAACATTCAGCAAGGAAACAACTCAACATCCAGGAGGAAAACAACTCAACTCATCAGCAGGAGATAAACAACTCAACTCATCAGCATGAGATAAACAACTCAACTCAGCAGCAGGAGGGAAACAACTCAACTCAACTCGGCACCACCAGCACCACTGTTTTGGTATGCACATTTTACCCCTACTCAGGTTGAATAGAATATGACTAATTTCTAAATATTCCTATTAATATTTAGTTTTGACAAAAACTAGCATTCAATCTTATAAAATCGGGTTCCACTAATTTGAGCTTCGTATACTTGAATAATATAACTTAATTTAAAATTAATACATAAATAAATAAATATATGAAAGCTAACTCTTCCTCCCGGCATTGCCGGTAGGACCTTTTTATAATCATTTGAAATTTGAACCTTGTGAACACAGTTCACTTTATGCTACTTAACCACCCACAACTATTCAGATTTTGAGCTCAAAATTTAAGTTTAAGTCTAAGCTTACGAAAATATTTAATCAGATGCAAAAAATACCGGCAAAAAATAGTTGTTCGTTACTCCAAAGTCTAAAACGCCCTCTATCGGTAGTTTTTGAAATTTATCTTTATAATTTATTTTCAATAAAATACCGACATAAAAAATAGTTTTAGTGAAAACCTCAAATCAAACGACCAATTTTTTCTGTTTTTTATGTTTATTTGAAATTTTGGACCGTAAACTTTAATGGCGGCTGTCTCCTTTGGGAAACGTTTGGGACCCTTGGTTTCCTATTTACTATTACTCGTCTTTATGCGTTCTATAACCCCCTAGCGTGTGTACCATGAGTTTAGGGACACTCTGTATATACAAAAATTCGGTATTCCACAAGGTGGCTGTACAGCTAGTATATTATCAGATTTATATCATTATGAACATAAATATTTTAATAATAAAATACATTTATATCGATATATTGATGATATAATTTTAATTGATACTGAAAATACCAGTATATTTCAATTCCCAGTAGATTATCCAACTAATTTAGAAATTACGAAAAACCTGCTATCTAACTTTTTAGATCCTAAAATTATATTAAAAGAAAACAAATTAATCACTGATATATATGACAAACGGAATGAATTTAATTTTAAAGTTAATTCGACCAGTGTTAGTTTTTTAATTAGTTTTATATGTGCAGTTCACAAAATTGTTTCACAAATTTTTCAGAGAATTATACCTTATCGTTAAAATTGAGACTGGCTTCAAAGACGGTTCAAATTCTGCATTCAAATGTTAAATTATACTAATACAGAATTTCATAATCATGCAATTTAATGATCATGCATGAAACTGAATGCTTTCATATTTTAAAACTTTACGCCAAATTAAAAGAGATTTGAATTATAATTTGAACAAATATTTTCCATTCCGTATTTCCCGCAATTTAATGTTAAGAAATGTAGGATAAATCAATTAAACAAATGTTTTAGTATTAGATGCATCTAAATTTCAAGATAGATTTGAGAAACATTATCCGCTTAACATATCTGAATAGAATGTAAATAATTGGTAGAAATTACTTGTTTAGGGTACACAAACTAAGGGTATAATCTCCATTATCTTTATTGATTTAAAGATCAGTTATTAGAAATCATGATTCCCGTGGGAATTTACGAGAGTCTATGAATCAATTTCGTCTTCAGCTTGGATATTTCTTAGAAGAATTTTTTCTTGCATAATGAAATCTAATAAAGCGAATATAAATTATTTATTTTAAAAATATATTTGTAGCTTCGAAATTTGTCTGTCAGTTCATTTTTGTGTGTACATCATATTTTTATTTTCTACAAATGCTTATTATTTTGTGTTTATATTTTAATGTAATGCCATTAATATTTGAAAATAATTAAAAAATAGATTATATGATAATATTTTAAAAAATTCGTTAATTTAAAGTAATCAACTGAAAACTATTTAATTTTTAGTAAATTGAAAATATGTATAATATTGACACTTTCAAATAAATTAATATTTCAATGAAGAATAATATTTTACTTAAATATTTTTGATGCGATTCATTTTTCGTTTTTCAAATTCTCAAGGAAAAAAATTGATACTGAACACGAATGTTTGCGTGACAAAAATAATAATTTACTTTTTTTTTCAATAAATATAAAATTTGCGATACTGAGATAGTAATGAACTAGGAGCTAGGAGCTAGGAGCTAATAATGAGCTAGGCTTTAAAGTTAAAAATTATGTAAATATAATTTAAATTATCGTTTTGATGATTTTTATATATTTTTGCATGGTAATTTATGCAGTAAGATTTATGGAAATTTCAGATACATAAACTGATATTTCCTTATGTTCGGAACATCACATAAATTGAAGACAATCAAATTTTTTTTTTGTAGGTTTTCTTGATTAATGCGGTTTATAAATTCTGTGTTATTACCGTGCTAATTGAAACATACATTTAAAGGCGAAAACTACCATAAATCCACAGCCAACTTTTTTAAAAATCCAGTATACACAAATATATATTGTAATAATATATATGAAATTATTTTGGCTATATTTTTGTTAGAAAATACATATTACAACTTGATTTAAAACTTTTAGAGAAATTTACTTAATTTTCATAATTTTCATTAATATAAACATAGGAGCTAATTTTATATTTAACGTATTCAGTACCATGTCAGTCACCAGTGACTGACACTGAACTTTTCATTTAGGCCACGTCAATCACCGGTTATTGACAATCTAAAATAATGTATAAAACTAAAAAAGTTCATATTCTTAAAAAAAAATTTATTATTCAAAGTTTACCTAAATTTTATTTATTGCACGATTATACTTTCTTAATAATTACTTAAAACAATATATATTTTTTAGTTTTATATCGTATTTTATACTGTCAGTCACCGGCGGCCTAAACTGAAATCTCAGTGTGAGTCACCATGGCATTCAACGCGTTATTCGTCGAGAAACACTTAAAAGACAATTTTAATCCAGCATTAATGCAATTCTTTAGGTTGTTCCAGCTTACTTTCAATTAAGTTAATTTTTAAATGTTTATTTAATTTGATTTAAAATGTATTTTAATAAAATTTGATTGCTTTAAATTTACATACATTTTAACTAGGACTGCCCTCAGAGTCATCTGAGCGATGTTGCTGAGAAAAAAAGATTCAATAACTTGCAATAAATAAAGAAAATGAGGTGCTAACTTTAATTAGCATAATAAACTGAAATGATGAAAATAAGCGAATTGAATATTAGAATTACAAAATCTTACATATAAATTCGCATACACTATTTTAAAAAAAGGGAAAGCAACCCATGCTTGGATATAAAAATGGAAGTACTAATAATAAAAATAATAGATATAAATTAAAAATAATAGAGAAAATACAACACTTAATTATGTTATACTGGAATTTTAAATCTTTGAAATGATGTCAAAAGCATAAACAGAAATTTCACACCAATTTGTGTAACTTTAAATAACAAAAAATATTACGTTTGAAGAGAACGGAGTGTATTTTATATGGTGTGAGATCTTTCTGAATAGTTTATATTGTTGAATATGCGTTTTCTACGGTTTTATAAGAGTTAAAGAATTCTTTTTTTAGAATTTGTTCTAAGGAGTATTTGCATCTTCTAAGTTATTGCGATGCTTAAGTTATAGTTTCCAACGCCAACAATATCCAAGAAATTGCAATATTCCAAATAAATCGTGATTTTAAAATTTTTTGGAAGGTTTTATGTCTATTTGTCAAATTAAACTTTCAAAACTTTTAGAAATCGTTCATAGCGAGCATATTATATCTTAAAAGTAATTAGCACAACAAATTTCAAGTTTCTAGTCCAATCAATATCAGAGAAATCGCAATTTTAGAGCTTTTTTGCTCCTGCATTGATGGAAGTTGTGGTACCGACATCAGTTCTATTCTATTTTGGAGAGATGGTTAGCAAAATTTTTTTATCGCTATTATTTTTTAAATCGGCTAGATAGTGTCTATGATAACACCTCGAAAACATACAAGCGTTACTCCTTTATAATATTTGCTTGAAGTACAGAATCAGAAACCATTTACATTGTAAAAAAAAAAAAAAATTGTAAACTTACGGTACTTTACAGTGAATTATCCAGTAAATTTACGGAATATGTCACCTTTTTTCACATAAACGGTCAGCTTCCGTAATTTTGTGTGTTTTATGGGCAAAAACCGTTAATGTAATGGCAAAGCCCGTTGATATAGGAATAAAGTTTGTTTTTTACGGACATTGTCTGGAATCTCTGCTGCAGCTTTTTTACAGTGTATCTCTTATTATGTACACATAATTTATCTAGTCAGTGTTAGCAAATGCATTTTCAAATATACATAGACCAGTATAATGCTTGATTTCTATTTTCATAATCACTTACATCATTCGGCAAAAATTCACTTTCCCAAACCCGAATTGCGTCAAACTTTTTATAAAAGCGCCAAAGCCCACATGACAGCGAACTACTGTGAAAAGTATTAAATGCATGACAATAAAGCATTTAGCCGGACGCAAGTGATAAATCGCCAAATATTGTTAATTTCACCCTCATTCGAAATGCATTCTTTCCTATAAAATACATAATTTTATAGGAAAGGCCATAATAAATTTAAAATTGATATTAAATACGTTTAAAAAACCCGATTTTGCTCGTCTGATTTAAAATACAAATAAATAAATAAATAAAAAGAGATAGTAGCATTAAGTCAAAACATTTTATTTCAACATCAAAGAATTGTATTTAAGTTAAACATGTGGAAAAAAAGTCGCTTTTGTTTTTGGCTAAATTTGAACTCGGCTAAAAAATACATTGCTGAATTAAAATATTATAGGAATATTTCGTAATCTGGTTTTTGACCAATGAGGTATTTTAAAAAGCGACACTTAATACCAATTTAATTTCATAGTTGTGACTTTGAGAAGAAGACAAGTGAGTGCATATATTTACATTTGATTTGAATCTTTTATATATTTTTTATAACTGTTGCCTGTACGAATAATTTTTACCTTAAGGATCAAGTTTCGCTCGAAGTATATGTAAAATACTACTTGTCTGGTTGTTTTTGAAAGCCAATTTCATATTGCTACTATAACTCTCATACGTTTGTAACAATTTTGTTGTTAGTATTACTCTTGTTTGACACCAATCTTGCCTGTTATCTGAATGCTGACTATTGACTATTTTTCGTATACAATAGATAGTTCTAAGATAATTATTCTATTCCGTACATCAATATAAAGTTTTCATTCACTTGATTAAAAGTACATATTTTAACTAATTTCATGATTATTTTGCAACTTTATTTTGCCTTGGCCTTAAAAAAAAAAAAAAAAAAAAAAAAAAAAAAAAAAAAAAAACTTTTGGTAAAAAAAATGGTTGTTGTTTGTGGTTGAGAATAACTCTGTTGTATTTATTTATTTTTAATTCGTCAAGTAATACTACAAGTTTAATTCATGGCATACGTAAACCATGTTTTGGTCATCATAAAAATGATTTTTTTTTCTGATTTTTATCAACCCTTTCTGGCACACTGTGCCCGGTATGGGATATCTAATTTTTATTCCAAACTTGCTAACGGCACCAATAATATTTTAGTAAAATTTTGCTTTTACGATAAAAGCTTAAAATAAGGATTTCAAAATATCGAAAAATTTCTTTTGTGAATTCCGGTGTCAGTCGATAATTTCTCATTTTACGAACAGATTTTGTCCGTGCCGGAAAGGGTTAACTTAATGGGAAACATTTTTTGCTTTGGACAATGGATGTCCGCATTTTTTTTACAGTTAGAAGAATTTTTATTTGAATAGGAAATCAAAATGTCGTTGTTAATAAAGAAGAAAACAAAAAAGTTGCAAAATAGGTAGACGAAAATTATAACATATAGGGAAAACAGTATCCGAAAAAGACGTCGCATAAAAGATCGTCTTTTCAAGCAAAAAATTAGGTCTGTTTATCGCGCCCACCCATTAAGAAATGTGCGACGATCGCGAAAAAGGAAACAATCGAATGTTGAACCGATTAAATCAAAAAGACAGTTTCTTTTTTCTAATATGGAATTTATATATAAATCTTAAAATTCCTAATGGTAGTTGTAATTTGTTAAATTACATTTTTTTAATTACTGCAGATTTTAATTTTAATTTTATTTATTGTAATTTTTGTACAGTTTTTTCTTTAAAAAGTGTGTTTTGTTGCAAAAAGATATAAACCGCTATGAAAAGAAATCTGATGAACGTTTATGCTTATTTTTACAATTATAGCACAAATGTTTTATACGCACTGAAGTACCTAATTGGCGCCAAAATAGTGTTTATTTGCTTGACATGAGCATCATGTAAATGTTATTATAAATTGTTTTGTTCTACAATTATTATCATTTATTCAGAGTTATTTCCATTTTAAAATGACAGAAAAAGTTTCGTTATTTCCTTTATTTTGTCTTCATTTAAAATAATAATACATAAATAAATAAATAAATAAATAAATAAAAAATAATAAAAAAAAACCGTGCGATTGTAGCCTTATATGCTATTGAAAAGTTTGTTTTCGCCAAATTTGAAAAAAAAAAAAAATCACGCCAAATTTGGTGCGCATATGGCATTTTTTAAAACATTTTTATATACAATAATATCTTTGTTTTTTATATACACTTTACTTCTTTTTGTTTATAAAAATACACTGGTGTGCAAAATTTAAAGACGAGCCCCAAAATGCTACTTTTGAAGGGATTTTCAAGCGATAATTTTCACGCGAATATTCAAAAAGAAGCAATATAATTCGAATAATTACTATCCCTGCATAACAGCTAATCCATATAATATCTCATTCAGATCACGCATGGTCACAAGAGTCACAGTCACTACGGCGAAACAAAAAATAGGAAATTCCATACGTCTCTTTTATGAGTCTCAAATGACTACTATATGTGACTCCACTGACAGGTTATTGTGACCGCTGCTTTGTGGTGAATCATCAGGTGACTTTACAATGTTGTTTCATTGAGATTCTCGTGTGAATTCTCGCTGGAGACTCAATTTCAAAGTCACTGTGAACCTTGCATTAAGATAAATTACTAAATTATGCCCCATTAAAGTCACATGGTGAATTTTCACCACTTTTCACAGTGGTTACTTCACAGTAGGGCCTCTGTCACCATTTGACAAAGTCTTGTGACAGAAAGTCACCATGTGACACCAAATAATGTGACATTTGGTGATTTATCATAATGCAGCATTCACAATGACTTTGAAATTGAGTCTCCAAATGACAGTCACATTAGAGTCTCAATAAAACGACATTGTAAAGTCACCTGGTGACTCGACACAAAGCAGCAGTCGCAATGACCTGACAGTGGAGTCACATATAGTAGTAATTTGAGACTCATAAAAGAGACGTATGGAATTTCCTATTTTTGGTTTCGCCGTAGTGACTGTGTTTCTTGTGACCATGTGTGACCTGAATTTGATATTATATTGACTAGCTGTTATGCTGGGATAGTAATTATTCGAATTATATTACTTCTTTTTGAATATTAGCACGAAAATTATCGCTTGAAAATCCCTTGAAAATTGGCATATTGGGACTCGTCCTTAAATTTTGCACACCAGTGTAGATGGTGGCTTGTTTATGAAAAATAAATCGCACAAATCTTTAAAAAATTGCTTCGGTATGAAACAACGAGTAGATTGAGAGAAAGCTTTACTTGTCGCGCCAAACCCATTTTGTCCACCTCGCAAAAGCCCCTGTACTTTAAAAGTGCCAATATTTAAAATTCTAAAAAGATATAAATAAAAATGTATTTTTTTAAAAGAAATTTAATTTAAAATTCTAAAAAAATAAATAATAATTATAAAAGAAAATGAAAATGTATTTTTTTAACTTGCTTTCATTAAAATTATCAAAAATGTAGGAAATATAAATGTTTTTAATTGCACTAAAAAAAAAAAAAAAAAAAAAAAAAAAAAAAAAAAAAAAAAAAAAACTTGAAAAATATTTTTTTTTCATTGACGGAGCTAAAATTAAATTGCTGTGAGTTCAATTATGGAAGATATATGGATTTCAATGGGAATTTTGAAAAATTAACCAATTCGCAAAGTTGGCTTTTTATATGGCAAATTTGGCGATATTTCGAGAAGTTGGCTAAAATTTGGCGATATTGTGGTAACCCTCTCATAAGTATTTTCCCACAAATAATCACTGTTGGACCTAATGCTTATTTTTCCAGTGGGAATAAAACGTAATCATTAAGCCCTTGGGGATGAGCGACTGGCATATGTGCCACATGAGGCGTCCAGAGTACTTTATAATTCCCATCAATAATTTTTCAGTGTAACATTTAACTTATTTATTAAAAACATCTTCGTGATTCCTTTAACGAAAATTTTTGTAATGAAAAATTGGTGGTAAAAGAAATAAGCAAGGGACTCTCGTCCAAAGTGCTTCAGTAAATCCTCCCCCCTCCCCCCTTTGTCTCACTTAGGGATGTAATTTTTAGAAAAATCGATGTCCAATTCCTGTATTGCTCCCAGGAATACATACATATCCCTAATTTTAAAGCTCCATGTCAACAGAAAATGGATGAAAAATTAGCAAAGATGTCATATACGCACCAGGATACCCAATTGGCATCAAAATAGCGTTATTTTGTCTCATATGGTAACACGGCTATTATTGTTTATTTATTAGTAAAAAAGTTTATTTACTTTAATTTCCCTTTGTTTAAATTATATAAATTGTTTGTTTCAATAGTTATTATTGTTATTTTTATTATTTTTTACTTTCTGTAAATTACTTTTTAAAATAATAAAAAAAATAATTTAAAAATGAATATACAACCAGCATTCGAAAAGGAGGCTTTCGCCAAATGGGCATGAGAAAAAAATGACGCCAAATCTGGTGCGCATATAATATCTGTGCTAAAAAATGAGTCACAAGAATTGAGTTCCACACACAAACAAAATGTAAGTTAAAAGAAAGCGTCCAATAAAAATAAAATAAGAAGAAATGATGCCATACATTAAAATATATTATTAAAACATATAATTGTTTTTAATTTTCACACGCGAAGTATAAAATATTGCTTTGACGATTAAAAAATGCTACTCAGAGATTATCACAAAATCTCAAAATCAATGTTTTTATGACTTTTTTCTTTTAAATAGAGCAAAATAAAATAACAGATTCCTTTTCTTAGTTAAATAAATTTTAATATGTTTTAACGTCCTTCAATATTTCTGAGTGCGTAAATGTTTACTATTTACTCCATGTATTCTGATTCGGCTATCTACGAAAATAGCCAGCCAGTGAAAAGTGACGCACACCAAATTTCTGTGACATATGCAAATAAACTGTGCTTTTTTTTAATCAGTTTTTAAATATAACTTTTAAACTATTAGGAACTAATTTTTGTAAGTAGGTGCATTCAGCAGGTTACCTTCATTGGTACCTTCTGGTATAAACAAAATCGAAATCCGACAAGTATTTTTTGAGATTTGCTTGACGAAAGAATTATTTTGACTTTTAATATCGTTACGTACTATGTGTATAAGCCTTCGCTTCGCCCAGACAATTATTTATTTAGGCTAAAATTTATGAATTTCCAGACGCAGTTTTTCTTATTTTCATAACTTTTAGGCTTCTATGAACTTCTATTTTCTAATCCTAAATGTAATTGCATAACTTCAGTGAAGTCTGGATCTAACCAAAGAATGTCTGAGGGATTCTAGCTTTTTAAAAGCTTCGTAACTTTAATGTTGTTTCTTTTTTCATCATTTTCTGAAATCTAATTTTAAAAAAATCTACGATATCTTGCTGGAAAAAAATCATTACTCATTTTTAGCTTGACGCACTGTTTCGAAAATTTATCCAGACTGATCGAGAAAGCATTTAAAAGTTTACCGCACTAAGTAAACCATAGAATTAACAACTGCTTAATCCTTACCGGTGTGGAATAAATGTGTTTGAAATAATTAACAAACACCAGAATTTATAAACAAACTTATCAGAAAATACGAACTTGCTTATTTTCAAGTATGTTATAAAAAGAAAATTTTAATTAAATATTCTGGGTGGCTGCAAAATAAAAATTATATGTCCTTTTATAAGCACACCGCCCTCGAAAGGCTTTACACTCTATTTGCAGACGATCTGAGGGATGGCGATAAATGCACTAACAAGGAAGGTCTTCATACGGGCATACTCCGAAAAATCGGAAAAAAATACAGAATGTTCTTCTCATGAGGTTATAATTTTTTTGGCGGAACCTCCGTACCCTGTCCGTAAAAAAATAAAGAAAATTTCGTTATTTTGCGATTTATCATCGGTTGGCGATGAAAAGCAATTTTAAAAAATGCTTTTTTATGTCAATTGCATTTTAAAGATTGGTTGGTTGGTCGGTTGATTTGGTTTTAATGGCGTAAGGTCCCCTTTGGGACATGCTGCGCCAAGACAATGTCAAAATGAAAACACATCTATAACTATATAGTGTTAACAACCAATGAAATCAGTAATAGGTAAATAAAACATACAATTAAAAGCTAAAATTCATAGCTAAAAAACACTTATGTCAATTAAAAACCATAAAAATTGATAGTAAAAGTTAAAATACAAAAAGTTGTATAAGTTGACATAAAAACAGGTTTAAAAAAACGAGGATGCAATGTTGGTAACACATGTGAGTAAAAAATACATATAACTAATCAAAGAGTGAAGAAGAAGGTTTTAAAAAAGAAAATATAACTGGATAAAAACTGAACAATCAATACGAACAGTAAGGTAGTGATACATGAGAAGAAATAGTAAAACGTAAAAACAATGACGACAACATTTAAAAAACACAGAAATTAAAAAAGGTAAGTGGTAAGATCAGTCGGGCACATACTCCTCATAAACAATGTTCCCTTCGTCTTCACTTGAGTCACATGATTCTTCCATAGCCTCTTCCACGTAGTTCTTTAGCTTTTTGGAATCTTTCAAATAAGCAACAGATGGGTCATTATTTGATTTTCGCTGTTTTTTTGTTACAGTTTGCCATTGGTGAGAATTACGAAGCGCATTATTTTCTTTTGTCTTTTGGTTTGGTTTAACGGCTTGAGCAGAATTGGTCTTTTGGTGGTTAGAAGCAGAATGATCAACGGTTTTTTAATGGGTGTAATTGTTTTAATCTTTTGACTAGCATTAGGTTTCTGGCAATTTGATGCAGAGAGATTATGATTTTTTTTAGATGTAGATGCAAATGTATTAGTTCTTATCTGGGGTTCAGTAGACTTTTTCGGTTTTTGTGGCTGAATAGGTTGATGGACTATTGTAACAGGCTCTGAAGATGGTAACCAATGCTCTAATTTAGGGCTAGCAGAACATTTAGTAGGGCAACTGACATCTCGTGTTTGTTTCTTTGGGGTACTAGGTGGATTAGGTGATTCTGTCTGGGTGCTTATATGTCTTACAGATTTTGATTGCTGCTTGAGTAAACTAGAATAAGAGAGACCTATAGATGGGGTTCTGGTTTCAACAAGTTTTCGAGCTTCTGGGTATGAAAGATTTTCACTGGTTTTTACTGCAAGAATTTCTTTTTCACGGTTCCAAATTGGACAGGAGCGAGAGTATGACGTATGATTACCTTTGCAATTTGCACAGCGTTCTGGTTTTTCACACAATTTACCATCATGGCCGACTTCTGCACAACGAGGACAAGTAACATTGCCACGACAGTTAGTGTTAGTATGACCAAAACGCTGGCATTTGAAACATCGTAAAGGGTTAGGGATATAAGGCCGGACTGGACAGCTTAGGTATCCAGCTTTAATTTTAGATGGTAAATTATGGCTATTGAAGGTTAGTATTATGTGTTTTGTCCGAATAACTTGTCCATTCTTTCGGATTGTAATGCGGCGTGCATTTATTACATCTTGTTCTTTTAAATTTGAGAGAAGCTCTTCTTTTGAGGAATATAAAAGATCTGGTTCAGATATTATACCACGACAAGTATTAAGAGTTGGATGGGCTTTAACAGAAACAGCAAAAGTACCTATTGTAGTGCAATTGTCCAGAAGCTGCGATTGGCTGGCTGAAGAAACCTCAACCAATAAATCCCCAGACTGCAGTTTTTTAAGAGTGTGACCGTCGCCAAAAACAGACTGGAATGTTTTTGCGATAAGAAATGGTGAGGTTCTCTTGAAAGAACTATTTGAGAGGCTATCGGTGCGTTTAATTACAAAAAAACGAGTAAATGAAGAATTCTGCACAATTTGTTGCTCTCCGGAAGGGAGGGAAGTAGGAGGAAGTGAAGCTTTTCCATCCATGTTAGAGAAGAACAATTCGGGCCCCGGCCGCACCACCCACTACCGAGCCCAACAAGGGGATGCACATTCGTGCACCAGTGCTAGCCAGGGCCTATACGGTCACAAGACAATCCTATGTCAGTCTTTACCCTTAACGAGATGACTAGTAATTGCTCGCTCACTTGATCCCTAAAGCCAGTGACAAAAGCCAGCTGACCAGCCGATTGATGCATACGGGACCAATATGCACCTCCCGTCTACCTGAAGCAGAGGCCAAAGCAGTGTGTTGGTTTCCCTCAACTGCCAGGATCCCCCTTTCCAGGGACACGGGTCGCCACGCACGGCCAACACGTGGGTGGTTTACAATTTTCCATGAGTCGATAAACAGGATGTATCGACCCATGCAGAATTGCCCTCACCTCAGAAAGAGGAAACCACAATGAGAGTGAAACAAAGAGGAAAGGAAGACCAGAGGAATAAGAGGAAAACGAAAGGAGAAAGATCACTCAGGTGCCCGGGGTTGTGAAGCCCGTGAATACCTAAAGAAGGCATCCCCCTGGGGGATGCATTTTAAAGAAAAATAAGTATCATGCTCAATGTGTTTAGATAAATTAAATAGCTTTAATTTTGTCAGCTTTAGTTTGTTTTAAGTATAATTTCGTTATATTGATATTTATATGTATTTATATTCAAATTTAACCATCAAAATTTGAGATTTAAAACGAATTTCCAATTTAAATTAATTAAAATTGCTTCAAGTTTAAAGTCCAGTTGAGCAATATCAATCCGATTTTGTTGCTATGGAAACATCTGAATTTTATTTTTGAATACTCATTAATTCATTAATGTATGAAAGTAATTTTACTGAATAAGAATTTTTTATATATGAAAATATTTTTTCCAGGGGTAAATTAAATATCTACAGCAACAAATAATATATATATATATGCAATTTAATATATTTATATGTATATAATATATTAAACTCTCTCATTGTTTATGTTTAAATTCATTAAATACCATTTACATGGATTCTAAAAATCTAACAGTTTTTTCATTTGCATTAAAATCGTTTGCTTTTGGCGGAGAAAAGTGCTGCTCGCCAAATCGTGTGACTTTCATTTTTTCACGCCAAATATTCGAAATTATTTTATTTTTTTTACATGTTTTCTAATGCAATTCTAATTTTCACTGATCCTTTATTACATACATGAGTAGTTTAATTAGTATTTTTTTTCAAAAAAAATCTGAGTATGTGCAGTATGGAGACCTTCCTTGTAAGTCTGGAAACGCATCCGATGTATTTTTTGTGATGCCATATTTTTTATTTCATCAAGTGATTCTGGGCCCTTTCGTGTCTGGTGTACTATTAACAATACATGTCTTTTAATCGAGTGTTATTTTGTTTTACAAATACTTTTGTTACTGTTTACATGAAATGATGTAAAGTAGTAATTAGTAAGTGTATATGCATTTACTACATGACTTCATTAATGTTTAAGCTTTTAGTAATAATCATAATAATATATATACATTTACTTAATTCTCTTTGCCCTATTTGCGATTCTTTAATTTCAAAAATATATTTCACTCTTTAAATTTAAAATAAAGGTTACTTTCCCGAAAGAATCATGTGTAATAAAGCTCAAAAAGTATTAAAAAGTTGTAATATCAATTAAATTCTGTTGTACACGTATTTTAATAATTTTTAAACATGTCCAAAAACTCTTCCTTAGCCTATTGTAATATGAATATGAATTAAATAGTACGCAAAACAACAGCATTTGCTACGTTTCAGACAATGATCGTTAAACTCTAATCTATTTGGGTAGCTAGTTTTAACATTATTAATGTAAAAGTAATTTTTCTAAAAACTGAAAAAAAAAATCGAAAGTGAAAGGGATAATTAGACTTATATATGCATTTTTAGTGATGTTTTCTGATTTGTTATTTCTTTCTTTACTTAAACCCATGAATCGCCGCAGCCGATACGTTGACTAGCAAATTGCAAGTAAAATGAAAACCGAGAAAATTAAGGAGTTAAATAACAATCAGAACACTAAGCGGTAACGTATCATAATGTTAAAAAAGAAGAAGTATTTAAAAAAATGTTCCAATGCATGGTAATATATAATAGATAAGTTTCAACTTGCGTCACAAACGTTTCAGTGCCAACCGATTGGGACCAATAAAGAAAATATTTAAATGTCCAAGATTTTTCTTTTCAATTTTAATTAATATAATGTAAATTTTCTTGTTGGAAGTTAATCAGTGACTCTTTAGTGATCGTGGTATTCTTAACTTCTTTATCTTCATTTGCACGAAGCGCTCAAACATGCGTTAGTGATTGTGACTTTAATTAATTTAATTTTTTTCGCAATTTTCAAATGATTATTTGTAATACTGATGACATTTTTTGACACCTAATGAAATTTTTTGTAATACTGATAAAATTTGCATAAAAAGTGCTTCTTACTGCTCATATTATATTTTTATATGCATAATATTTACATGGTATCCATAAAGCGATACCTAAAAACTTATTTATGTTTAACTTAATAGTCTGCACTTAAATTCTTAAATTATTCTTAGCCTTCGTTTGTCCAAATTTGCTATAATCCACGAAATTTTATATCTGGTAATTCCACTCTATGTCCACACAAAGTTACCCTATTCTTCAGTGACCTTTTCATTAACCCTAAATCCACAAACTTTTCTATCTGTAACTATTTAAATATTGAGACTGGTAACATTATTCCATTCATTTACCAGGGTGACAGTACAAAAAATGTAAACAAACAATTAAGAAGTTGTCAATTTGACAAGTTTTTTAAATTCCGCCAAGCAGGAGCTAATTCTCTAGTAGCACTATCTGAAAGTAGACTAAGCAGAGATACTTGTATTTAATAAAATCATAATTTTTCCAGATAGAACTGTATCCGCATCTGATTGTGAATGACAATCATATTTTTCAGAAAATGCATTTAAAAGTTGTTTATTTCCTGTAAATTTTATATTTACTCAAAACTTTACTCAAAACTTTCGTGATTTCTACCAAAAGTTTCAAAATTAGATGCCAGACATGTAAAGGCAGGTAGAGGGGAATAAAAAAGCAATTTCGTACATGAATGTGGGGTCGGAAATACAGCATTCAGGCAGTAGCGGGCGCTTTTGAATTCAGCAGATGAAAGCACTTTGCTGACTTAAATCGTCAATCCCCGCGCGGAGTTCAAGTATTATGCATGTTTTATCTACATGCATTTCATGTGAGGAGGTGGGCAAGGAAAGGACTCGCATACAACGCACGTCCAGCATCTCTCGAGGTTATCAAGAACTGTCCGCCTCTGTATCTAATTCTGCTTCCTCCACTGAGAGAATTCTGCAATATCTTCCAGCGCCCATATCATGAATTGAAACGCAAAATGATCCAAATTCCAAATAAATAAATAAATAAATAAATAAATAAATAAATACACAAATTTATACCAAAAAACATGATACAAAAACTATTTGTCTATATGTGTAAAGTAGACTGTAAATTGCCAAAATACACAGTGATATATAAATTTCAAAATACTCATTTTAATAGGCAATTTGATCATAACAATAAATGTGCAAAAGATGTGTGATCACATTTGAAATACAGTTTTATGGGTAAATTGTAGAAGAAAACATACATTTCTGTTTAATATTCTTACACATTTACCTGCACAATCTTCTGCGATTACACAGATATTTGGTATTATGCAAAAAGCACACACTTTTGTGCTATATGTAAATTACACAGTTTTTTGTATAATACGTAAAATACATATATGTTTGTTTTTTATGTAAAACTAGCGGACCCGACAGACGTTGTCCTGGCACCGACTCCAAAAAATCAAATAAATGTACATAAATATAATAATACGCATGATAAATACTACGCTCTTAATTTAATTTCTTATTACAATTATGTAAGGAAATTATTTTTCACTTTGCAGTAGTTTTTGAAGTCGGTTCAATTTTTGATAGAGAAGTTTATTTTTCTCTTTTTAGTTAAAAGTTTACGATTTTCTGAAGTCGGTTAATTAAAATTATAATACAGAAAAAAATACTGTAAATCATACACGTATGTCAGGAGTGGGGTTCGAACACACTATCACTTTCTTCGAGAACCAGAGATTAAATCTGGCGCCTTAGATCACTCAGCCATTCTGCCCGCATTCTATTCAGTAAACTTCTTCAACACTTTTAATTAGCGAAAAATCACTAACTTTATTAGTTTTTGCCTAATTACTAAAAAAGTACTGAATCAATTTCGATTAAATGTGAATCTAAACCATTCTAGAATCCACTGGAACACACACAAAAAATTTCATTAAAATCGGTCCAGTCGTTTAGGAGGAGTTCAGTGACATACACACGCACAGAAGAGTTATATATATACGCCCAATCCAAAGTTGCAGGTGTGACATTTACACAACTTAATTTAGTCACCAGCAAAAATATTTTTGAGCATTGGTTTCAATTTGTATGAATTTCAATGTAGACCACTTACACATACATTTATCCAAATCTGAAAATTGTCCAATGTATCATTTATTTATAAAAAAAAAATAATTTCCACCTGTTGCGGGTGTGACATAAAAAGGACATGCATTTTCATCTTTCAGTGCAAAAATGCAAAACTCTGTGAATTATGACAACTGAGTGAATTGATATTTTTATATATTAGACAGTAATACTTAAATAATTATTCTATGAAAAAATTAAATTACTTACCCAATTCTTGCTTTTGTGGAAAATATTCAAAATTTTCGTTGCGGGTGTGACGCCCTGTTGCGGGTGTGACTGTATAGCCAATAAAATAATGACATACACAAATATTTTCAAAGCAGATTTATTTAATAAAAGAATTAATCAATATTACAATTATAATATCTAGAGAGGAAAATATCAAACAAATTTCATTTCAAATCTTGAATTTATAATTTCTGGTGGTGGTAGCTTTTTTTACAAAAATGCTCTTTTTTTTCCTAGGATACATCTGACTGACTGGGCCAAATATGTACTTTTTCTTAAATTCTTTTTCAGACATTCTAATTCTATATCGTCACCATCCATTTGTCTTATTTGTTCATCAAAGTTTTCACTTTTTTAATGTCGAGAACAAAACAACTTCTACAAAATCTTCAACTGCACATTCATTGTTGGATATTATATCCTTGTCAAAGTATGGATACATCTAACTGACTGAGCCAAATATACACATTTTCTTGATTTTTATTCAGATACTCTTATTCTATAACATCCCCATTCATTTGTCTTATTTGTCCATCAAAGTTTTCAATTTTTTTTTTTAAATGTGGAGAAAAAAACAACTTCTACAAAATCTCCAACTGCACTCTTATCATGGATATTATATTTTTTAACAAAACATGGTAACAAACAAATTCTCTTGTGATCACTTTCTGAGGTTATTGCTACATTAATTGTTCCTACGTCAATAAAAACAACATGATGTATCGCTTGAATGTTGAGCTCCGATTGTGCTTGGTGCCAGCATTCATGAAGCATTTTCACAATATCTTCTGAAATTTCACATTCAGCAAAGTTCTTTTATATTTTTGAGGACTTTTTCTACATACATGGCAAAATCTGAAGCTCAATTTATAGTTGCAGAGTGTTGCTAATGTTACCATTTTCTTGGCAACTGCACCAACCCCCTCGACAACTCCTTTACCATGAAATGAAATGAAAAAGGATTGCTATCCTTTACCATGATTTTTTTAAAATAGTCTATTCTTTTCTCTCCTTGCTTTGTCTCTTTCTTTCTCTTGTTGTAGATAACCTTCATATTTAAAAGGGGTTTCCTTAATCTTTTTTCGATGATATCGTGATCTTTCTGTACTCTTCATTCTCTGCAAAAGAGAAGAAATTAATGTGTAAACTGAATAAATATAGCACTTCCAGTCCAAAAATATAAGCTTAACAAATTTTTAATATTTATCCCTTGAAATTTCTAATCTTACAGAAAGTTAATTATGTTAAATTATGGTTAATTTCAAACTGACTATATACATTTTATGCTAACTTAATAAACATTTTAACAGTTTCTATTATTCTTACTTCTACTTTTTATTTAATTTTAATTAAAAGAGAAAAAAATCATCCCCTAATATTGATTTACTTATTTTAAAAAACTAAAAAAATATATATTTGATACATACTATCAAATAACAAAATTTAAAAAATGTATATAAAATGCAAAACAAAATTAACAAATTTAAATTAAATTGCTAAAATATTGTTTCGTAATTTTATTTTTTTTAATTTCTATAAAATCTTACCCTTTAAATTAATATCTTAATCATATATCACTAATAAAATTATTTTCTTGTAGTAAAGCAACAATTTTATCAATCCAAACTGAATAAATCAACTGCACACAGTGTCACATGCTCAGATGATGCAAATTTTTATTTATTAACTGGAATCCCCTCTATTAAATCAAAGGGTATAGTTAAAACTGCCAAGTACATGTTTTCTAGCATATTATTCTTTTATAAATTTACATATAATTTGTTCAAATATACATTTGTAATCAATTTTAAAAAACGTTGCGGGTGTGACTTTAATTAAACATCACACCCGCAACGCTCAATAGTTATGATTAAAATATTAATTAATTTCTTTTGTGTCTGTAATTCAAAGTATCTTAATAAACTATTTTTGAATATAAAGTTTCATAACTTTAAATCAAAAATATTTTTCTGTAGAGATATAAATGTAACTTTTTGTTGCGGGTGTGACACAATAATTAAGAGTAATTAAATATGCTTACCTTTTGTAATGAAGATTAGTGAACACCTCTCTGTAGACAAAAATTCTCAATAATAGCTGTCAGATCATATATATCCAAGTTTGGAGATTTTCAGAATGTTTGTTAAGCTGTACGAGACCATGAAATGTAAAGATTTTTACCGCAGTCTATTTGACAAAGTCATAGTGTGACTTTATTAATTAAAATAAGTATGTTATGGACAAAAATTTAATTCTTTTTTGATAAAATATGAAATAGTACACTCTTAACAGTTAATATGCAAAATTTCAATCATATTTAAAGAAATTTAAATTTTCATCCTCATGCCCGTTTTTTTGTGGATTGGGCGTATAAAGACTAGCAGGTATGACCGAGCATAACTCGATCAAAATTAGCTTCCTGTCTAGCTCGATACATTATTATCACTGTATCATTCTCACTGTGTTATTGCTATGAAGCATTTTTTTTTTTTTTTATAATAATAGGTATTTACAGAAACAATCAATATGAAAATTGTGGACGTACATGTTTCTAAATTTAACATTGCTTACATACTTAAACGAAAGGACATCAATCCAAATTCCATTTTTAGTTCGACTCTGATTGGTTTTACCAGGTATGTCGTGATCTACTGAGAATTTCTTCAAAATTCCTCCACCTTATGAAAACCTATATTTTCACCAAATATAGTCAAATTTGGTGACATTCTTTCAATCAGCTCGAAATAATGTGTTTTGAAATTAGAAAATTTCGAAAGTCGATTTTTCGGCCAAATGTCGCCAATATTTCGCGAAATATTGCCAAATTGGCACTTGTTGCCAGATTTGCAGCTTCATTTCCTGTCAACAATTTTGTAAATTCATAATTATTTCAACCTTAATTCTCATTGAAATACACTGATTCGTAGTGATCCCCAAATAACTTACTAATTGAATGTTCACGAACGTGATTAGTACAGTGATTTTTTTCGTTACCCAAAGCAGAAGAATAAAATAATTAGACAAAATCGTTAGAGCCGTTTTCAGGTAATAATAACTGAACACATATTGACAAAATACAAAACCAACAAAACCCAATCGATTTTTATCGAATATAGGACTGAACTCAATGGTCATTTCTCAATCTAAAATGATAGGATGCAAAATTTAGTAACAAATATTTCAACTGTTTCTTATATAAAATTAGTTTACTACTGATTCGATCAAAAATTACCCACTAGCCAAACTTTCTTGAAAATGTGACCCATCTTAATAGCCTTTCCGTACAGTGAAATGGTAGGATTCCAAACTTAGTGAAAATCATTCGAGCAGTTTCTTAGATGAATTTAGTTTGACTCGTCAAAAATGACCCACTAATCGAATTTTGACTTAGACCAATCGAACATATGACTTAGACCAATGGTCTTCACGTAACACAAAATCGTAGGTTACAATATTTAGTTAAATGCACTAAAGCACTTTTACAATAAGAGTAGTAACATTTTATCTAACCCACTAGTCTTCTTGTGCCCGGAAACGGTATAACACAGAAATTTTTCAAAATCATTTGACCATCTTTTTAAATAAAATTATCTTGACCCTGACCAATAGTGATCCAAACTGACCCTTTAACCTAAATTTTGCAAATATGCGATCTAACCCAATGGTCATCTCGATATTTAAAACGAAAGCATATGTGTTTTATTTAACCAAAATCGTTAAAGCTGTTTTTCTGTATTAAAATATCTTCAACTATAGTTACCTAACAAAGATTCACTAATCTAAATTTCTCAAACATGGATCTCAAATGACCGTCTCGTGTCTGGAAACTATAGAATACAAAATTTAGTCAAAGTAATTAAATTAGTTTGATCCACAATGTCCAAAAAATGCCCCATTAAGCAAATTTTTTTGAACATGTGACTTAGCCAAATGATCTTCTCGCAATGTAAAACGGCAGAATACAAAATTTTGTCAAAATCGTAAGAGCCGTTTTCTAAATAGAACAACTTGATCCACTATGACCCAAAAATGAAGCACTAATCGCAATTTCTCGATCATGTGACCTAGCAACATCATGTGACCTATAAACAACTGGATGCAAAATTTACTCAAAATAGATTCAGCCGTTTTTCAGATATAAACAGCTTGAGCCTGATTTATACTGACACAAAATGACCACTAATCGATTTTTTTAACATGTGGTCTATTTCGAACCCAATGGTCTTCACATAATCCAACATTGAAGGTAAAAAAATTTAGAAAATTCATTAAAGCATTTTTTTCGATAATAGTAGCTTGTATACAGTAGCTACTATAAATTATAGTTAAGTGGTTTATTATGCTCAACTTTGTCCTTTATTATGATGCTAGAAAGTATACTCGTAAAAAAAATAAGGTTATCATAAAAACAGTTCTAAATTTTGCTAAGTTTTTTGCCAATAATTTGAAGAGTTTTTAATGTAAAAATATGTTTTTTTTTTCAGAAAATATGATAAACAACGTTTTACACAATATCCTACACTCAGAATTAAAAAAATTGTATGAAAAATGATCAGCATTGCCAGGGGTGGGGAAATACATCATTTTGCTCGCCAGTGGCGAGTGGATTTTCTCATAAGGCGAGTGCATTTTTAGTTTTTGAAAAACTGTAGGCAACAGGCACATTATCAGAAACACTTTTTTAATCTAGATATTTTAACTTTCCAAATTATTACAGTGTAAGTATGGTACTAAGTTCTTTCTAATATTAATCTTACCTTTGTTACATGTATTTCTTAATATTATACAAAAACGAATTATGAAAATGCATAACGTATATAATAATAATAGTAATTTTGTCTGTAATCGCGTGCGATTTTGTCATAACTATTTTCAACTGCGTGTGTTGCATCTTGCGGGCTGGCGAAATAAATCCTTGGCTGGTAAGAATTTGGAAAATTTCCCCACCCCTGAGCATTGCTAAATAACGTTTCAACGTGCATGCGCGAATACAGTCAAGATATAATATATATAATGCGTTAGCTAAATGTATAGAGGAACTTTTGTGAAAGTCCCAAAAACATAACTTGAAAGTTTTGACAATAATTGTCGATAGAATAAGCTAAATTTCAATTGTTCCCAAAATGAAGCAAAAAGATGACTGGCTATAAGTCCATTGATTAGTGTCAATATAGCATAAACAATATTGGATGGGACATGATTTTTTTTATGAATCCCTCATCCTTTTTGCTTCTTTTCAGAAAAACGGGTTTTTAGTTTTTTTTTATTGACGATAATTTTTAGAATTTTCAAGCTATGTTTTTCAGATTTTCTTGCTCTGTATACATTTGGCTAACAAATTATGCACATTATATTTTGATTGCATTTACGCATGCGCAGTGAAGCATTATTTAATAATTCTGCTCATGTTTCATGCAATTTTAATTATTGTTTAATTCTGATTACAGGGTATTATGTTCATTGTTGTTTTTCATATTTTCCGAAAAGAATATTTTTTATATAGAGAACTCTACGAATTATAAGTAAAAATTTGCCAAAAGTTACGACTGTTTTTTATGAAAATCTTGATTTTTTTACAAGTATATATGCTGTCCTCATAAAAATGAACACAGTGTATTGCAATAAGCCACTTAATCATACAGTTTAAATGCTTTTATTACATTAGTTTTTACAGGGTTATCCAAAAGACATTCGTTCTTTTCCAATTTGTTGACGGGAAAAATTTTCATGGAAATATATAGTAGTATTGTGTTTATGCATCTAGAATTTCAAGATAATTCGTCATGTATATTTCTTGACATTTAACAAACCATAAGTGAACGGCCACATTTGGTCATATAATGTAATCCAAAATAATACGACATAAAATTTAGTGAAAATCATTTCAGCCGTTTTGAAGATTAAATTAGATTGACAGACCTGCAGTGACCCAAAATGACGCATTTATCTAATCGCCTCGAACGTGTGATTTAGCCCAGTGCTCTTCTGTTACTCCAAAACTGTAGTATACAAAATTTAGTCAGTAACATTTTAAGCCGTTTGTTAGATGAAATTAGCTTGACCCGCAGTATACCAAAATTGACCCACAAATTTGATTTTCTCCAACATGTGACACAGCCCAATGCTTTTATTGATTGGAATTTTTTGATTTTCGTTTCAGATAATAAAAAAAAAAATACTTTAACTTTTGGAATCGGTTGAAGCCGGTTCAGAAATTAAACTCTCGTAACATAAAAAAATATATAGCCAAAATTGAAAAAGTAAATCTATCCCTGTAGTAGACCGTCCTCAGGTATCGTATACAAAAATAACCATGTAAAAATATTAAAATTTGAACGAAATATTTGAAGATAACGCCCCCATAGATTTAAAAATATCATCCGGGACTTTGAGTGACTCAAGTGGCGTGTTAAGACAAATTTTAATTCTGTTTTCTTTTAAATGTTCATGTGCTACTAATTTAACTGAAACGGGTAATAAGTTGGGGGGGGGGGGCAGAACATCTTACAAAAAAGAAGCAAACAATTCAGTTATTTATTTTGAAAATACTATTAGAGAATTATTTAAGCAACAGATTTACTGAATTAAAATGTGCAACCCCTGAATTTTATTAAAGACACCCATCAATTTTTTACGTCTACACACTTTGTGATTCATACATTTATAATTTCTAAGACACTCTTATCATTGTAAATTCAAGTATTTTTTTTGCATTTACACACTTGTCTGAGTATATCAAGCAATAACAATGTACAGACTTAATTTCATAAACTAAATACACATTAAAACAGGTAATTTTTTGTACAAAATCTGAAGTGAAAAGTAGGCGATTTAAGAAATTTTCACTCTTTTCTGTGTATATCTAATTGTGTGCAAAATACAATAACATACCTATTCGTGCAAATTCCGGTATTTTTTACATTTACACATTTAATTGTGTTTTACAAGTAATAAAAAATTATACATTTAGATTCACATGCTGAATTACACATGAAAATAGGGAAAAATTGCAAAAAGTGTGTAATTTTCATGAGAAGTGTGTAACTTTAGAAATTTACTCACATATATGTATAAATTTGACTGATTTATAAATTTAGTTTTTAAAGTGCACTCCCGATGAAGACGCTGAAATGTTCCGTAATCCGGCATATTCCTACCCGTGAATCGTTCCATCTACATCCTTTGAGGAGCCGCCATAATTTCTTGCGCAGCACTGCACATAAAATGCATGTCGGTAAGCTCTGCAATGGTGCAATTATGCACGTTTCTCGAAATCCGTGCGGAGAATGATGATTATAGCCATCTAAGTGCCTTTATCTACTGAACTTACCAGCGTCTTATACTGCTTCAACGTTGCATTTTCGCACAGTCATTCCTATAAAAAATCTGTTTACTAAAGTTTTATCTTTACATTTCTGATATACAGTTTTGAAACACTCTATATGTCGTACCTTTCTTAATCTCAATATTATAAGTTTTTTTTTTTTTTTTTTTTTTTTTTTTAATCTAGACGTCCTTAAAGAGCAACTTCCAGTTAGTCAAATTTACATGTTCAGTTTGAGAATTGAAATAAAAGCAATTATAACTACACCTCCAATAGCCGTAGAAAAAGCAAAACAAAAATGTTTTGTTAAACTAACTGCATTCTTTCAAATAAATAAATAAACGAAAAGAAAAGAAAACATAAAAGAAAAGAAAAAATAAATAAAAGAAAAATAAAAGAAATATTATATTTGCCCAAAATTTACTATTTGAATGTAGTGGGATACCGTAATGTAAAAAAGTCGCTTTTGAAAGTTTTTAACCTATAGAATTAGGGAATGACGACAGTTTTTTAAAATAATTGGAAAAAATTGCGGAAAGTCTTCCAAAAGAGAAAAGCATAAAGCGAGACACATATTTAGAAATAAATTTGTTAAAATATAGATAAGATCCATTTTTAGCATATTCTTTGACTGTAAAAATGTATTTAATACACTAAAAAGAGAAAAATAAACTTTTCTACCAAAAATTGAACCGACTTCAAAAGCTACTGCAAAGGGAAAAATAATTTTTTTACAGAATAGTATTAAGAAATTAAATTAAGAGCGTAGTATTTATCATGCGTATTATTATATTTATGTAGATTAATTTGATTTTTTTAAGTCGGTGCCAGCCAAGCCAAGTTACATGTAATTTTCCAATATACACGCATCAAAGTATCTACGAGTTTTTCTACTATTTAATATTTAGTTAAAGATTTAACTTTATTTTTTTATGATTTGCATTGGGTAATTAATTTTAATTTTGAACTTGGCTTGGCTGGCACCGACTTCAAAAAATCAAATTAATCTACATAAATATAATAATACGCATGATAAATACTACGCTCTTAATTTAATTTCTTAATACTATTCTGTAAAAAAATTATTTTTCCCTTTGCAGTAGCTTTTGAAGTCGGTTCAATTTTTGGTAGAAAAGTTTATTTTTCTCTTTTTAGTTAAAAGTTAACGATTTTTTGAAGTTAGTTAATAAAAATTATAATACGGGAAAAATCGCTGTAGCCACCTGACTGCACTCCATTCGGCGAGCTTAGTCATCGTCCATGTTACTTTTAGTTTGCGAGAAATCACTAATTTTATTAGTTTTTATTTAAATACTAAAAAAAGTACTGAACCAATTTCAATGAAATGGAAGAAGTACCAATGGAAGAGTAGCCTCTTTCATTTAACACAAAAAACAAATTAATCGGTTGAATAGTTTCGGAGTAATCGGTGAACATACATAGAAAAAAAATACATTCGCGCCGAATTGATAACATCCTCTCCTTTTATGAAGTCACTTAAAAAACATATAATACGGAATTTTTTTTTTTTTTTTTTTTGTGTACTATACACATATGTCAGGAGTGAGGTTCGAACCGACACTCTCTTTCAAAACCAGAGGTAAATTCTGGTGCCTTAGACCGCTCGGCTGTCCGGACTACATTCGCTTCACGGAACTTATTCAATCTCATGTTACTTTTTGCAAGTCTATTCTCCTTTTTGAGTACTCTTTCACTGATAAAGTATTAAGTTAATAAAAAATCTCTGATACTCTGTGGTAACGGTTAAATACAAAAATATTCCTAACAGCATAATTAGTATTTAACTTTTTAAATATATATTTAAAAATTATAATACGGAAAAATTATTGTATACTCGTATGTCAGTAGCGGGGTTCGAACCCACGTTGCCTTTCGAAAACCAGATCTTAAATCCAGCGCCTTAGACCGCTCGGCCATTCTGGCATCGGTATATTTATTCGACATCCATATTACTACTGATTTGCGAGAAATCACTAATTTTATTAGTTTTTGCCTAATTACTAAAAAAGTACTGAACCAATTTTTATGAAACGGAAGTGGTACCAATTCGAGAGCAAGCTCTCTCATTTAACACCAAAATCAAGTTAATTGGTTGGATAGTTTCGGAGTAATCGGTGTACATACATAAAAAAAAAAATACCTACGCGTCGAATTGATAACCTTCTCTCCTTTTCGGAAGTCGGTTAAAAATAGCATTTAATGTAAAGAAAAAAAAGACATTTTGGCCAAGAAAATATAATTATAGTTTAAAAACAAATAAATTCTACACACAAAGCTATAATAAAATAATTTACTTTTCAAATAATTCTTTAAACATATTAAAATTTTAAATAAAAATGAGTTAATAACATAAATGATTGCAACATGAATAATTGAATTTTAAACATTTTTCTATGAGACATTTTTAAAATTTTGATATAAATTTGAAAAATCTTTAAACGGGGAAATTGTTTTATAATTGTTATTACATCTTCATTTGCATCACTTAACAATCCTGCAACAGCATGTTTCACGGATATCCTAGATAAAATTTTGAAGTTTTTATGGTACGACACCTCGTTCAACATTTATATTATCTGTTGGAACTACAACAATATGAAACAGTGAGAAGATTAGACATGCAACGGGCAATAAGATGGCATTGAGGCTAGATTACGTTTTGTGTTTTTTTAAGTATTGGCTTTTGTAGAAAGTCAAAAATTTCAGTTAAAAATATTATTCTAAAAAGTTACAGTTCTTTTTTTCTTTCAAAGCATTATACACCACCTGTACAAATTATTATTCACGACACTTCGCCTAGTTATCAATTTTTTTTTAATGTTACAAAATAAAAATTTTACACTTTTTTGCAAGTAGAGATTTTCACTAGTAAAAATTTAATGCTGCATATTAAACGTTACTTACAGAACAAAATTAATAACTGTTTATATTTTTAACATGTAGCAGACACTGTGCAATGAAGTACTTCTTAAATAAATATTTAATTACATATATTCTTAATGCCTGAAATAACGAGAGTCAGATTATGTCGCCTAGGAAAAATTAGAGCATGTCGAGAAGTCTTTGAAGGCCTCGAAAGAGTGTTGTTCTTAAGGCCTCGAAACGTTTTAATGCTGTTCTCAATTGTTATGCTCAACAAGAGGAAAATGTTTTGACACATTTACAAATGCATTTTTTAACGGAAAGATAAAATTGCAGAGCCTAATCTTTTTTCTTCACGTGACAAGGCAATTCTCACCCCAGTTTGGATTGTTTTTTCTTCTTTCGTGCGCAAAGTCAGTTCAAAACGCCTACTTTCACACCATTTTCTGAAAAATCTATTGTATTTGTATAAAAAACGGGAATTCGATAATTTCTGAACAAAACTTGCTAGTTCCATATATTACTGAACAAAAATAAATTAAAACTTATGTCATAATGTTACCCTTTTTGATTTAAGAATAGCTTTCCTTATCATTATTTATTGAAATAAAGTTTTTTGGAAGTACCAAACATAATAAGTTCTTTATATATCATTCATTTACATAATGCATATTTCACTCATAAAACCATTAATATCCTAAATACACTAAATGTTTTGAAAAAAAAAAAAAAAAAAAGATCACAGTTTATGTGATTAATATAGTCTAGCGCTTAAATATTATTGCTGTAGTTGAAAATTATGATTCGTTTTGATACATTTACCTAGTCTGTAATTACATATCAAATACCCTTACAAAAAAGGAATAGTTTTTTTCAGTAATCTAGAATACCGGCATTTAACAATAATTCTTTTGAAAATGTTCCAAAATAGTGTAAAAATTACCTTAACCACGAAGTTAGAAAAATCGATCATTTGCAAGGGGAAAAAACACCTAAATTATTTCATCACTATTTTGAATCATAAAAGTTATGCTGGAAACTAACAAAATGTACTTAAGATCAATCAATGAGAAAAGATAATCAGGAGATTTTAAGTCTTCTGTGGTGGAAAAGAGATCAATGGGACTGCATTCATTTTCTTGTCCCAGCCGAAGAAATCGAATTCATCTTCTAAAAAACACTTCTAAAACACTTCTAAAGTATCGTTAAAGTTTTGGCAAAGTTTCAGAAAATGACGAATTTTACTTGTTTATTTATTTTTTTTTGTAAAGAATTGTCATTATCTGAAAAGCTTTTCAAGATAAATTAAAATAAAATCAATCTATAAAATTTGCACATAAATCTTATGGTTGAATACTCTTTTTTATTTCATTTTCTTATTTTAAGTAGATGTTATTATATTATTTTATGTCATCTTCAACAAAAGATTTTTTTCAGCATTTGATAGTTACTCCAGTTAGCAGATAACAGGCAATCACATAATGGAAAATAGAAAAAGTGTAAAAAGTTTTCTCAGTTGTTTGAATGGCTGAAATATTTTGAAATTTAGTTCATTTATCTTTTTGAAAATCCCTTTGTTTGTTTTTTATTCTTAAAAGATAGTGAAATAAAGATTACTGGGATATTTCACTAATTTAAATTCTGCTTCTTTCAAAAACTACCCAGTGCATCACCTAGTGTGTCTGCTTAAAGCGAATCTGACAGAGATCTTTGAAACTATACTTCATTTCGGGGATTATGACTGCTATTGTATTCATTATAAGCATGTAAATTTAGTCTATTAAGTCGAATACATATATTGTGACATCGCAGTTTGTTTTCTGCATAATCACAAAGAAAGCATAACCAGGAAATTTCTATTGCTTCATATATAATTGTAATCACACAGCAATTTTTTCCAAAAGCTATGTAGTCAAAAATCAACATATCAGAAAATTATGGGGGCTTTTCACCCCTGCTTTCCACTTTCAAATCCAAACATACTTGACACGTTTTTAAACATTCTAACATACTATTTTTACTGCATTAGTTTATACCATGAGGAACTATAAATAGAAAAATGTAGATCTAAAAAAAAAGAAAGATTAAGAAACTTAAAGATATGGAATCGAAATCATTGTAATTTCAATCAAAATATAATCATAATAAACTTATTCGATAATCTTAATCTTAAAAAAGATTAAACATCGCTTTAACGTAATAGCGTCTTATAAAATAAAAATAAGTAACCAGAATTGCAACCATAATCATACCCTCTTAAAGAGAAACTTGATCATAATCCGCTTTAGGAAATTAAAAGTAATCGTAATCATAATTAATTACAGTATTTTCTTATCGCTTACATATCCGGTGATTTGAAGGAATTCTTAACCGTATGGCTTTGAAACTATGCTAGGATTTTCTTATGTATCTAACATTAATTTTGCATTCGGCAAAAATGTTTTAATTTAAGGAATAGTGCCAGAAGAATTACAAAAAAGGAAAAAAAAAATGATTTTGTACAAGCTAAAAAGATACAAGCCTGTTTTTTCTGTAATATGCACTATTAAAAAATGTAAACATTTGCTCATCGTCACTTCGCCGCTTTTATAGAATATCTCTATTTTAACCAATGAGAATGCTCCATAATACAGTGAAGTAACCTTTTGCTATAAAAGCGGTGGAGTGACGATGCAGCAAAAATTTCAAATTTTTAATAGTGTAGTTAACTATGTAATATTTCATTTGTTTATTGCACTTTGTCGTACTTCGATTGAAATAAAAATATTCTAGGACATTCGCCATAAAACTATATATCCCCTTTCAGACCTGAAGATTTTTGGTAGAAATTAAAAGTCTTGGTTTTTAATCATAATTATTAGGACAATTTTTGATTGAAAAAATACTTAAAACAATTTCTGATTTCAGGTTATGTAGAGGGACGATATAGACAATTATGTAGATTCCGGCTCAACTTTGAGAGCCGTTAATTTCCAAATTCGGCTCAGCCGAGCTCAGCAATCTGATTTGCTAAAACTGGAGGAAGTGGCGTAGATTCGAACTGGTGATAAAAAAATAAGAACAACCGGACCTGATGCAGGAATCTTTTCAATGAGGTTTTGCTATTCAGAGATTTTACTATACATGAATATTAAAGAATATAGATTTGTCCATTTTTCTATATAATGGATAAAAGTTTGGACTGAACCAGTTTGGGAATTAAAGGTTCATGACTTAAAGCCACTCAGAACTATAAAACTGATTTTTATTTGTTTTAGGATCACCTACACAATTGTATAGGCCAAGGCTTAAAATGATATAAAGATCCTAATAAATTAATCATTTTTTAAAATTTAAAATTGTTGTTATAGCTTTTGTGGGAGTTATATTGAAATGAGATTATTTTCCCACAAAAGAAAATACACCCTCAGTTTAAAAACATACTCACTAAAATCATTCAATATTCACTCTGGACCATGACATAGTAATCACACCATGATATAGTAGATTTAGTATGAAATCTACTTATTACATTCTCTACTATGTTGGAATTTCTGAATTTTTTTTTTTTTTTTTTTGCAGATTTACATTGGTCATGACTTCTAGAACTCAAAACCACTCTCGGTAAAAAAATTCATATCTACCTATCTAACTATCTACTTCATTTTTTATGGACACGTTAACTTCCATACTTCTGTTTAAATCTCTTCCAAACTGATACATAAAATCAAGAGGTACAAAATCTCGATTAAGTTCATTAATTGACAAAATCGGACCAAGTAGGTATGAAAAAGAGAGGGTTTTTTGTGGAAACCGAAAAATCTCCATAACGTCTTAATTTAAATAGATATAAAATTAGTTTAAAGTTTATATTATTCCTAAAAAATAGGCCAAAAGTTTACGAATGACAGGTTTTTGATAAAATTAAAACTGGGCTCAAAAAGCGAAAAAATAGGTTTTTTCGGAGAAAAAAATTGTAACTTCGTAAATTATCAAAATATCACATCCAATTAATCTTTTTTTAAACGTCTTAATATTACCTAAGACTTTTCTTCAACAAGTTTTTGATAGGAGCAATTCTTGATGCAAGAAAAAAAAATACAAATAAAAACAAAAAGGGGGTTGAAGGAGAGAAAAAAATCCATTACTTCGTCAACTCACAAGATATCAAATTCGTTTGCATTTATTTTCAATCTTATATATCGTTTCCAAAATCACGTCAGCAATTTTCAGGATTTTTTCTTTTAAAAATGAATCAATAACGTGTCAGAAAATTTCGAGTTGTTGAATGCGGGAAAATATCTTTTTGAGTACCGCCTTAACAAGATCCTGATAAAGCCAGCTCTTATATAATAATGAAATTAAAAACTCGGCAAAATTGCCAGATAAAATTGTTAAACTGGATCTTTCACTAATCATGATTTAGCTTTTGTTGATGAAATTAGTTCTTAAATTCGAAATCTACCTGGTTCTGTAAGCCGAACAGGCAGATTTTTTTTATTGTATAAAAGCAATATATTAAAAAAAATCATAATTTCTGTTAACGATATAGAAAATACTGGGGCACATTTACGAATGACAGATTTTTGATAAAATTAAAACTGGGCTCAAAAAGCGAAAAAAATAAGGTTTTTCGGAGAAAAAAAAATTATAACTTCGTAAATTATCAAAATATCACATCCAATTAATTTTTTTATAAAATGTCTTAATATTACCTAAGATTTGGGAACCTTACCAGAACATGGGAACAGTTCAAATAAATATAGCTTTTTCTCATAACTGGGTTACTTTCTATAAACAAAAACTACTCAATAAAGCAAACAGAGCTTTTTTTACACAAGGTGTATTTTTCAAATCACCATTTTAGTTCTTATTTTGAATAGTTTTGAAAATTCTAAAAATTGTTTACTTATATCATACTGGCCGTGTTGTTTTGAACACACACGAGGCACGTGTGAAAAAAAAGGAAAAAAAATCCTTTGATCTGCTTTTTGTTTTATTACCCATTTGTCAGCATAATCATTACTTATATTCTCTGTTAAATTCCCCATAAAGAAAAATAAAATATATATTACTCTATTTTCTGTGTGCTATGTTTAAGAAAAATATCATAAAATGAAAATAAATAGACTGAGGGAAGAAAGGTTTAGATGATTGATTAAATACTGTTGCAATAAAATAAAGTATAAAGAAGTAAATTTGAAAAGATAATTAAAACTTTTAACTTTTACTTAGGGATATTTATTTTGGGAAGATTCTAGGAAGGGAGCATTTAGGTAATATTCATCGGAAATCTGCTGAAATACAAAAGATTCTAAGTCCTGTATTTCAAGTATAAATTTCTAAATAAACAATATAGAGTATTTGTTAATAATAATAATAATAATAATAATAATAATAATAATAAAAAGATATCCATTATCAGCTGCCTCCCAAATTTAACTACTTTTCCTTTTGAAACAGGGGGGGGGGGAGGGAAGACAGAAACTTTACGGTAGTTATCGTTTAAAATTTTTATTTTCTTCAAATATTTTTGATAATTATCTCTATTCAAAGCCTCATATACACTATATGGCCATTGATGACCGGATACATGTGATTTTAGACGTTTTATTACATATATAGAAAAATGCATGAGGAATTATTCTGAAACTCCAAGCGCGTCATCAAAATAGAACAAATCATATATTTTCGCGAAGATTTTTTTCCCGAAATCCCGTGGGGGACCGTGAACAAATTGAAAAAGAACAAAGATCTTGTGGATAGCTCTGTCAAAATTAATGTGGCAAAAGCATTCAAACTGCAGATTATGATTAACTGGCTTATTGTAATAAACTGTGTGCCTTTTTTATGAGTATATCCTGTACACTTATAGAGAAATTAAAGTTTTTAGAAAAACAGTCCCAAATTTTTTAAATTTTTACCCTTATGATTTGCAGAGTTCTTAATATAAAAGAATGTTCTTTTCAGAAAATATAGCAAACATTATACATAATACCTTGTAACCAGAATTGGAAAATAATAATAACTGTATAAAAATGAGCAGGTTTTCCAAATAATGCTTCAGTGCGAACGTGTGAACGTAATCAAAATGTAATTTGCATAATGTGTTAGTTAAATGTACAGAGCAATTTTTGTGAAAGTCTCAAAAACATGGCTTGAAAGTTCTGAAAATTGTCGTGGATGGAATACGCTTAAAATATTTTATTCCCAAATTGAAACAAAATGATGAGGGACTGTATCCATATATCCACAGATTAGTGTCAATATAGCATCACAGTAGTATAGCACATACTACTACATTTGGATACAGACCCTCATATTTTTAACTCCTTTTGGAAACAACGAATTTTAAGTTTATTATTTGGATGATACTTTGCAGAATTTTCAAGCTACGCTTTTGAAACTTTCAAAAGAAATGTTTTACACATTTAGCTAACACATTATGCAAATCATATTTTTATTGGTTTCATTCATGCGTAGTGAAATATTACTTAGTATATCAATTTTTTAATTATTTTTTAATTCTGATTACAAGGTATTATGCATAACGTTCTTTGTTTAAAATTTAACAATAAAAAAAAACATTTTTTTATATTAAGAACTCTGTAAATAATAAGCAAAAAAGTGGCAAAATTTGGAAGAGTTTTTATAAAAACATTAATTTCTCTAATAGTGTACATGTTATCATCATAAAAATGAACACAGTTTATTACAATAAATCACTTAATTGTAATGTACAGTTTGAACGCTTTTGCTAATTTAGTTTTGACAGGGTTATCCAAAATATACTCGTTCTTTTCCAATTTGTTGACAGTGCCCTTTGGGTTTTTGGGAAAAAAACCTTTACGGAAATAAATGACGTGTGTTTAACCATCTGGAGTTTCAGAATAATTCATCTTGTGTTTTTCTAGATATTTAACAAAACGTATAAAATCGCAAGAACTCCCTTGAGCCCATTTTTAACTTTATCAAAAATCTGTCATGCATAAACTTTTGGCCCCTTTTTTAGAAGTAATATAAACTTTAAACTGATTCAATATCTATTTTAATTAAGAAGTTTTTATTTTTGGTTTTCACAAAAACCCTCCCTGATTCCACTCCCTTGGTCCGATTTTGCTCATTAAACTCGAACTCTACCGAGATTTTATACTCCTTTATTTTATGTATCAGTTTGGAGAAGATGGGAGCAGAATTACAGAAGTTACAGTATCCAGAAAAAAGTGATATATACATACATATATTAGATAGATGGATATAGATATATATAGATGTATATATGTATAAACTTTTTTACTAATGATAGTATTGGGGTCTAGAGGTCGTGATCGGTGTAGATCTGCAAAAAATTTTCAGAAATTCCAATATAGGAGCTACCGCAATAGGTAGTTTTCATGCGAAATCTACCAAAAACTTATACTCCCGCGTACGCAGGCATTGTTCGTTCGAAACCTTTGTCGGAAAACACAGACTACTTAATGAACTCTAGGCTAAACGGCGAGCACTTACAAACAGTAACGCAACACTTCATAATGATTGCCGATTTCGCCTTTTCTTATACTTTTGCTGTTTTGCATAACTTCAAAGTTTGAAGATTTCGAGGAAACAGTCTTTATTTTTTTATACATTGTTAATACAAAAAATATTGAGTTAATCAACTTTGCAAATTTTTCAATTTCCTTTATTCCAAATTTCCAATGATGGCTTACTTCCTACTTTAAAACCGAGATGTATTACACTATATGGTCATATTTTTGGTAAAGTTAAAAATGGGCTCAAGGGGCGAAAAAATACAGTGTTTTTGGGAGAAAAAAATTCATAACTTCATCAATTCTCAAGATATCAAATCCAAAAATTTTTTTTATAAATGTTCTTAAAATGATCTAAAACTTTTGTATTAGGATCATTTTATATCGATGAAAAAAATTAAAAACGAACAGAAAAACGGGGGAGGGGGGGGGGAAGAAAACTATCCATAACTTAGTCAATTCTTAAACTAATAAATCTAATTAATATTATTTTACATCTATTTAATAATATCTACAATATTTATATTGACAAGTTTTTCATAGGACGAATTCTTATAGCAAAATCTTATACCAATTCTTATTCAAAACTATCCATAACTTAGTCAATTCTTAAACTAACAAATCTAATTAATATTATTTTACATATTTTCAATAATATCTACAACTTTTATATTGACAAGTTTTTCATAGGACCAATTCTTATAGCAAAAAATAAATTAAACAAAAATAGGAGTTGGAGAAAAAACGTCAAATCCAAACTGCTTATATTCTGACTAACTTTTAAATTCATTTTTGATTTTAAACGCATCCAAATGGCAGATCCTCTTATTTAGGAGCTATATAATGTGACATATTGTAACAGTTTTTTTTAATAAAGGTAGAATATATTTCAAAAAAGCTGCCAAAAAAGGTATTTTGAACAGAATTTCCCGAAGTGATCATGATTAAAAAATGGAGGAAGTATAGCAAATCGCGTATTTCCGACTCATTTTTAATCCATTTTTGCTCTCAAACGCATCCAGTTTACAGGTTCTCTTATTTAGGAACTATATAATGTGACGGATTGGCTAGTTGTTTATAAAGGCAGAATATATTTCAAAAAACGCTGCGGAAATGGGTTCTTTGAACAGAATATCCCGACGCGATCATGATTCAAAAATTGAGCTATTCAAATAAAAAAGATGCGTTTTCTGACTCATTTTTAAATTCAGTTTTGTTCTCAAACACATCCAACTAACAGGTTCTGTTATTTAGGTACTGTATAATAGGCCGTATGGTCAGTTATTGATAAAGGGTAAATATATATTAAGCTGTCAAAATGGGCACTTCGCACAAAATTTCCCTAAGTGATCATGATTAAAGAATTGAGGACGTATTCAAATAACAAATTGGTTATTTTATCACTCATTTTTAAATTCAGATTTGCTCTCAAACGCATTCAGTTAATAGTTCTTTTTTATTTAGGAACTATATAATATGCGTATTGGTCGATTTTTTAGTAAAGTCAGAATAGTAGTAAAGTCAGTATTTCAAAATATGTAGTCAAAATGGTTATTTGAGCAGAATTTAGCTTAAGATGATTTTGATAAAACCAGTTCTTACGGAAAAATGAAATTAAAATTTTTTCAAAAGCGGCCAAATAAAGTTGTTAAACTGGGTTTATCTTCAATCATGTTTCACTTTTTGTTCTTGAAATGAGCACTCTTCGAAATCTACCTCAGCCTATAGAACAAGCCGGCAGGGATTTTTCTAAGGTAATATTAATCATGGGAAGTTTAGCGTGAACAATATTTTGCCGAAAATTTCCCAAAATGAACTATATACGAAGTTTTAAATATTACTAAAAGGCACTCCCGGACAAAACTTAACTGGGTAGAAAGACCCAAAAACTCATCAAGCCATAGCTACAGCAGTTGAAGCGACTGTTTAAGAAAAACGACTGAGTAACACTCCAAGCCATAGCTACAGCAGTTGAAGCGACTGATTGGTTAAAAGGACAGAGTAACATTCCACTCCAAAGTTTACAAGTTCAATATTTCACCTGGCTACCTACAGTTGCCAAAAAAAAATATTTGTACACTTCATTTTTTATAAATTATAATGAAATTAAACAAAAGAATTAAGCAAAAAATATTGTAATACATTAATTTAATGCATTATTATATAGAAGCAAAATCAAAATTAAACGAATCGATTTTTTACATTATAATAAACAAATATACAAAAATATAATGCAAAAAAGTATTTGTACACTATATTAATGTAATATAATTAATGAAAATTTGGTAAAATGATACAAATTGATATTTTGTGTGAATTTATTTAGCGTTTATGACTACTTCTAGATGATGTGATGTAGATTCCACCAACTTTTTTGTAGCGGTCTGGTTAATGTTATTCCATGACACAATAAGAGCTTCTTTAAAACTGTTTTTTACTGATACACATTTTTTTCGGATTTTTGCAGCCAATAGCATCCAGAAATTTTCTATTGGATTCAAGTCTAGAGATTTTAGAGGAGTTACAAGTCGTCTTCGAGTATTGTAGTAACCATGTGCTGGTGATCACAGCAGTATGCTTTGGTCGTTATTCTGCAGAAAGTGAAAAGCTTCCTCTACGCATAATTTCTTAGCTCGGTTTAATAAATTATGCCGGGACACATCAATGTATGTTAAACCTGTCCTTCCATTGTCAATAAATTTTAAATGTCCTGCTCCATTAGAAGCTACACACCCTAAAACCATAACATTTCCCCCATCATGCTTGATAGTTTGAAGTATACGTTTTGGATCTAGAACAGCTTTAATTTTACGCCAATTTTTTCGAATGCTTGGTGGTAAGAAAATCCCGAATTTTCCTTCATCAGAAAAAATTACTGTTTTCCAAAAATCCAATGATTTACTTCTGTATGCGAAAGCGAATACTATGCGTTTTCGCCTATTTGTTTCGCTGATGAATGGATTTTTCCTTGAGGTTCTTCCTTTTAAATCTGCATTGAGACGAATATTTCTTATTGTTTGAGGTATTACTCTGATGCGAGAAGATGTTGCAAAAGGTCTCCAGCAAATTTTTGAACCGAACGCATAGGATTTTTTAAAGCTTTTTTAACACTACTCCCTTTTCCCCACATTGTTAGTTTGCTGAGAAGTCCTGGTTTTCATTGAATTTCGATGCATCTAAGTTATTCATAGTTTCTCACTATGCATCCAATAGTTGTAAATGGTAATTTAATAGCTTTTACAAATTCTTGTTGCGAGTTTCAATTTTTATTATGCTCAATAATAGGATTTCATATATCTAGAGGTACCTCTCTAGTTTTAGGTTCTATTCTCAATTATACTTCAAGAGTAAATTAGATTAAATGTCAGACAAATATAATATGAAGTTAAAAATTATTAACAGCTTCTGTATAAGTAGTCCTTTGAACCATAAACACTATAAAACACAGTACATATCAGGATGGAGGAATGTACAAATACTTTTTTTGCAAGAATTTTTTAAACTTTTTTTATTAGAAAATTATTTTACATCTTTATCAAAATTTTCTGTCGTGTAATTTAAAACGCACGGTAAACAGACTGTATTAAAACTATTTTTGACAAAATATCTGTTTTTATTTAGTTAAAAAATAAACATTTTAGATTGTACAAATACTTTTTTGCCAACTGTATATAAGATAATCACCAAGAAGCTTAACATCAACTATCACAAGAAAGTAGTAGGAAAATAACAGTTTAAGCTCAGCCGGAGGCACGGAGGCACCGTGCATCCGGCTGTGCCTCCTGCGGTGCCTCCGGCTGTCCCTCCTGCGGCTGTCCCACCGCCACCATCCCTCCTGGTCCCTCCTGCACCCACCATCCCTCCTGGTCCCTCCTGCCCCCACTATGCATCCCCCTCCACGAACGCCCCCTAGTGGAAAAAAGGAACATTCTATTATAACAGGATAGGTGAACAACCTTCCCTAATTAAAAATATTATCAATCACATCTCAACTCGGAATCATACTATACTAGTGTCCAAAATTTAAGCATAATTGGTAATTAAGTAATTATTTTTAAGTAATGAAAGAAATATGGATCGGAATGTGCTGAAACTCCAGGTGTGTAAACAAAATAGTACGCGTCACATATTTTCGCGAAGAGTTTTCCCCGAAATCGAACAGGGGACCGTCAACAAATTGAAAAAGAACGAAGATCTTTTGGATAACCCTGTCAAAACTAATGTAGCAAAAGCGTTCAAACTGCACATTATGATTAAGTGGCTTATTGTAATGTACTGTGTTAATTTTTACAAGGATAGCATGTATACTCGTAGAGAAATTAAGGTTTTTATAAAAACAGTCCTAAATTTTTCCAAGTTTTTTGCTTATAATTTACAGAGTTCTTATTATAAAATAATGTTCTTTTCTGAAAATATGACAAACATCATTGTACACAATACCCTGTCATCAGAATGTAAAAATAATAATAATTGTATGAAAAATGAGTATGTTTAGTAAATAATTTTTCATTGCGCATGCGTCAACGATATCAAAATGTCATTTGCATATTGTATTAGCTAAATGTATAGAGCAACTTCTGTTAAATTTTCAAAAACATAGCTTGAAAATTCTGAAAATGAGAGCCTATAGAATCAACACAAAATCCGTTATTCCTAAAGGAAGCAAAAAAATCAGGGGTTTTATCTAAATATAGTTGTACGTGCAATATTGTGTAGGAACTAAACAATGGAATATGGATACAGCCCCTCATCTTTTTGCTTCATTTAGGGAATAAAGGATTTTGATCTCATTCTATCAACGATAATTTTCAGAATTTTTAAGCTATGTTTTTGAGACTTTCACAAAAGTTGCTCTATACATTTAACTAACATAATATGCAAATGAAATTTTAATAGCGTTCACGCATGCGCAGTAAAAATTATTTAGTAAACCTGCTCAATTGTCATACAATTTTTATTATTTTTTAATTCTGATGACAGGGTATTGTGTACAATGATGTTTGTCATTTTTTCAAAAAAGAACACTATTTTATATTAAGAACTCTGCAAATTATAAGCAAAAAACTTAGGACTGTTTTTATAAAAACCTTAATTTCTCTACGAGTATACATGCTATCCTTGTAAAAATTAACACAGTACATTACAATAAGCCACTTAATCATAATGTGCAGTTTGAACGCTTTTGCTACATTAGTTTTGACAGGGTTATCCAAAAGATCTTCGTTCTTTTTCAATTTGTTGACGGTCCCCTGTTCGATTTCGGGGAAAACTCTTCGCGAAAATATGTGACGCGTACTATTTTGTTTACACACCTGGAATTTCAGCACATTCCGATTCATATTTCTTTCATTACTTAAAAATAATTACTTAATTACTAATTATGCTTAAATTTTGGACACCAGTGTATATGATGAAGATTAAATTTATATTTGAATTTTAAACAACCGTAATTTTAATGAGTATTATTAATTAAGCGAAACAATTAAAATCTCAGTTTTTAACCATTTTATTTAGATTTCTTCAACTACAAGATGAGATTATCAATTTAACTCAAGAAAGTTAAACATATATTTGAATTTTGCTTCATAGACATCTTAATGAGTAGTATTAATTAAGTAAAAACAATAGAAAATATCCAGTTTTATAGAAAAAGACTGATTTCTTACGATTTTTATCAACTATATTATCAATGTAACGACTTAAAATTTGAAAGTTAAACATGTATCCTAGTTTTTCAACAGCTATAGCCTTAATGAGTATCGTTAATTAAGTAAGAAAACAATGGAAAATATCAAGTTTTATGGAAAAAGACTGATCTCTTACGATTTTTATCAACTTAAGAGAGAAAACTTAAACATACATTTCAGTTTTTCAACAGCTATAACCTTAATGAGCATTCATAATTAAGTAAAAAACAATGGAAAATATCGATTTTTATAGAAAAAGACTGATTTCTTACGATTTTTATCAACTGCAACATCAGTGTATCGACTTACAAGTTGAAAGTTAAACATGCATTCTAGTTTTTCAACAGCTATAATCTTAATGAGTATCGTTAAGTAAAAAACAATGGAAAATATCAAGTTTTATAGAAAAAGACTGATTTCTTACGATTTTTTCAACTCAAACTTCAGAATATCAATTTGATAGAAAGAAATTTAAGCATGCATTCGAGTTTTGGACAACCATTTCCTTCACGAACATTAATAATTAAGCAAAACAACGGAAAATATTAAATTTTTAACTGATTTCTTCATATTTATTTATTTTTATATATATATATAAAATCAGAATACACAACTTAAAATAGAAATTTAAACATATTTTTTAATTTTTGAACAGTCGTTACCTCAAAGAATTTCAATAATTGAACAATTAACAAAGGAAACTAATGATTTTTTAACGAAAAAAGACGAATTAAACGAATTCGGTTAACTTTTACTCTAAATGGAAATTTCATCATACTTTTATATACTAAGTAAGTAGAATTTTAATGCATAAACGAACACATTTCAATAAATATTCAACACACACACACACACAAATTTGAAAACAACACCTGCTTCTTGTGACGTCATATTGAAACCAAAACTTATTCCTCCGAAGTCCCTCACCATACCTTTTCACCCCCATCTCCCCCAATTTTTTACCTTAGGTAGGGAAATGGACAATGCAATGACCTCTCATTCTTGTATATTTAGAAGTCTGGGAGAAAAAAAGAGACATTTTATACACTCCAATTTCATAACAGTTACCGCAATATTCCAAAATTTGAATTTTGGAAGACATAATCAGTATAATTAATTAAACAAAATAATGAAAATATTATTTTTTAAAAGGGGAAAAGGTGAATTTAAGCGAATTTGATTAGTTTTACAATAGTCTTTTGAACAACAACTTGGAAATATAGATTTCTAACAGAAGAATTAAACGTATATTTTAATTTTAACAACAAAAACTTAACAAGTATCATTAATTTAACAAAAATAAATATCAATTTTAAAGAAAAGACGAATTTGAATAATTTTACACTAGTATTTTCAAAAGCAACATAGAAATATCAATACTTATTCGCATATTTCACTTATTCACTGTATTCAATACTATATTTAATAAATATGGATACAATTTAAGAATTTTCTAATCTATAATTAAATATTAGCTCTATATTTAATGTTACCCATGTTTTCAACATTAGTTCATAATCGTGAATTTTGTATTTTAAATACCATGTATTCAGGTTCAGATTATTTTCACTTGAAATCATACAGAATTTTTTAACAGAGTTTGTTTTTGAAATCATTGAAGCAACTGTATTTAATATTTTTAACACCAATTTTCTAAGATTTTCTAACATTTTCCGATTGTACATTCTTCAGAAGTACATTTCTAAATGTTACAATCACTTTACATATCGAAAAGAAATCATTGAAGCAACTGTATTTAATATTTTTAATACCAATTTTCTAAGATTTTTTAACATTTTCCGGTTATACATTCCTCAAAAGTTATTATTACGTATTCTAAGCAATAGAAAATATTAATTTTAAGAATAAAAAGACGAATTTAAACAAATTTTATTAGTTTTACACTATTTTTCTCACCTCCAACACGGATATATCAATTTTAACAGAAGAATTAAACGTATATTTTAGTTTTTAACAACAAAATGTAATAAATATCATTAATTAAACAAAAATAAATATCAATTTTCAAGAAAAGACAATTTTTTACACAAATTTTCAACTTTGAAATACATTTGCTTACATATATTGTTACAGTATATTACTAAACTTAAACTTTTTAAAAAGTTTGAATGTCTTTACAAAGGGTTCATACTTATATTTTTCACGTCTTGACTGCATTCGAAATCTTACAACAAAAGTATACTTTTTAAAAGTATACTTTTTAAAAGTTTTAAAAGTATACTTATTATTATTATTCTAGAAAACCTAAAAAATCGTTTCTTGCTGCTTTAGACACTTGACATATTAAAACTACTCTACCCATATAATTAATCAAATTAGGACATGATTCATCTTACACTTCAAAATTTCTGAATTTTTACAATACTTATTTTCATCAAACTTTATTCTTGATCCTATATATTTTAATAGCACAGAATTTTAACATCTGTTTTTATCTACTTATCAAAAAATTATTAAAACACCCAACAACATTTTCCAAATATGAATATTATCTTTACAATTTAATAATGCAAAACATACACGAATACAAAGTTTAATTTTTACAAACATTTCATATTTCAAACCAAACTATTCGAAATTTTCACAACATAAGAGCAAACATTAGACGAACTTTTTAACATTAATATTGCTTACATCTTTTCATCATAACTTTTAACTATGATAATTATCCATTTTTAGGTTGATTGTCGAAAAACTGTAACTGAAATTACATAAACTTAATGTAAAAAACCATGTTCTCACACAATTTCTTGAAATTCAACAAAGAATTGACTATTACTCCAATACTTATCTACCTCAATCTCGACTCTCGATAGTATATAGATATTGCATCATTACATACTTACAACTCTTTTCAAACGTTTACCAGAAAATCAAGTCAATCAAAGTCTAGTAGTTATCACACCTGTTCCTCAGAAATATTACTATCATATGAAACAGTAAAGAAAATTAATAGATATTTAATATTTAATAACTTCATACGTGAAATTACTGCCAAATAAGAATACTAATAATCAATAAAATCAACTGTTGGTCAAAAAAATAGTACAGATTACCGAAAATTCAAATCATTTTTTCTACAAAAATTACAAAAATTAACAAATGAATGACAAGTTAGAGAAATAACTAAAAAAAAAATAATGAACATATTTACAAATTTATTAAAATCACACCTTTTTCTGGATTACAAACCACAATTTCTTGAAAAATTTAACAGCGAATTTGTAAGATTTTAATCCTAGTATTACATACACTCAATAAATATTCAAAATTAACAAAAAATAATTTTTTAGTCTCATTAGTAAGCAGAAATTCTATATTAAAAGAATATTTTCATAGTAGTACTTATAAAAATGAGAGTTTACAAACTGATTTTCATAATTTTATCACATTTAAACTTAATATTTTACATAAAACATTATTTAATCAAATTTTATGCTTTCTAATTCAGTAAAATTCAATACTTTTTTAGTTTTTAAACCAATACCACAATATTTATTTACATCAAACTTGATTCTTCACCTTTTATATTTCCACATTACACACGTGAGATAAATACTAACTTGGATCAGGAGTTGAAGTCAATTGATTCCATTCGATTTTCATCATGTACGCATTGCTCCTACACGAAATTTCTTACTGCTATAATCATCTAATGTATTAAAACTAATCTACTCATATTTTTAATCAATTCATCAGATGTTTCATCTCGCACTTCTGAATTATCGTGCATCAAGTTGCTTAAAATATAAATACTATCTTTATAGTTTTAATGATATATAGTATACATGGCTTATCTTGAGTTAGCACTTCCATGGTATTAATCAAATTATATGTTTCATCTTGCACTTGATCTTAATGTTTTCATCTTGCATCTGAATTATCGTCCATCGAGTTTTTTAAATAATAATATATTTATAGTTTTTGATTATACATAGCATGTACAAATACAATCTTTAATTTTAACATTTCATATTTCAAATAACCTATTTCCGAAACCAAGCTATGTGAATTTTACCACAATGCTTATTATCATAGAATAATTTGTGTTTCACACTTTTCTAAAACTTATCAGATATGTACCCCTCAGAGAAATTACTGTCATATGAATAAATGAAGAAAACTTAATTTATATTAAATGTACATGAAATTGATTGCAATATACATGTATTTAATAAAAATAAATAAATAAGCGATTATTTATACATTAAACCTTTACTAAATATATATTTCTTTCATTATACAGATGTTTCAACAAGATGAACCAAAACAGCAGCAAACTTCAGAAATTAATGACCCGAATGATTCATCCCTAGCACATGTAGCGTTAACGAATAACACATATGTGAGTACTTATATGAGAAATACTAGAATTCGTATATGAAACGTAATTAGAGTAAATACAAAATGATTTGTCTTACTACCTACACTTTAACAAGTGCTTTTTACCTATATTATTGAAGAGAATCCTAACTGTGTCCATTTATTTCTACTACAGATGTGCTCTATTTGCTACAAACACTTCTTAAGTAAATGGAATTTAACAGAACATACAAAAATCTATACAGGTGAAAAACCTTACACTTGGAAAGATTACCATAAATGCTGTTTTCAAGGAGACGTGAATCAAAAATGCACACATCATCATATAAAGCATCATCAGATATATGTAAACTTAGCGAAGATATTCAAAAATTAGTCAGACTTTTGAAGAATTTAGAAATAAAGGAAGATATTTAGGCTATTTATCCATCATATTTTCACAACACTTACCACAATATCTCAAACTTAAAATTTGGAAGACATACACACTGCTGAAAAGTAATTTTGTGATTCTTCTAACCAGTATGAATGTATAGATGTTATTTTGCAGTGCATTCTTTAAATGCTCACATTAAATATTCTTTTATATGCATATATCGTTGTGTTTATTTTTCTAATACCTATTACATTAATGAAATACATAACATTTTAAGTGAAATAACACTCTCACAACTTAAAAAATGCATAAGAACATTCAAAAATAAACAGATGTATGAAAAAATATGCAAGTTTACAAAATATTTTCATTGTTTTCTAGAAATATTAACAAAAAATATTTACAATATGAAAAAATTGTAAAAGTGAAAAGAAAAAACATAAATGTAAAAACAAAAACCACAAAGTGAAAAACTCATAACAAAGTTTTTGAAAAAAAATATTTACAACAAAAATTTTTTTACAAAAACCAAAACTTCCAAAAATATTTTTTTCAAAAAATTTTTTTTTCAAAAACATTTTTTACAATTTTTTTTTTTCAAAATACGTTTTTACAAAAGTAAAAAAAAAAAGAAAATCACAACGTTAAAAAAATGAAAAATTTTTGTTAAAAAAAGTGTAAAAAAATTGCAAAAAAAATGTTGCAAAAATTTCAAAAAAAGTTATGAAAAAAGTCTCAAAAATTTTGTTGTTTTTAATAGCAAATGCAATGGTTTCGCCATTGCATACTGCATTAAAATTTCGTTGGTTTTAATGAAATACATGTTACACACAATGTTTATACAGACTTGTCCATTGTAGCAAAAGGCTGCCCAAACCATCACCGAGCCCTCTCCTTGTCTGTGACTAAAAAAAGTCGAGGTTCCTTCCGCAAGTCATGCCAATACGATAAACAACCATCTGGACCATCCAGATTCCACTTTTTTTCATCGCTAAATATGACTGACTGCCATTTCTCTCCATATGACATATGCTTTCGAGCCCACATCATTCTTTGTAACTTATGATGTGGCTTCAGAGCTGGTTTCTTCTGCATTTTGCTATAAACGACTGTTCCTTTTTCCAAAATTCATCTACGAATCGTATCCTTTGATACAGAGAGTCCCGATGAGCTTTGAACTCCACGTAAGCTCATTTGTTGAGTATTCGCTAGTTTTGTATCAGGCGATCCTCTCATACATTTGTCACACGTGGCCTCCCAGACCGACATTTTGCTTTATATTCGGAACCACTCAATAAAACTCGATAAATAGATTTTTTTGACCTATTAAGAATAGCAGAAATTTCAGAAACGCTCTTCCCTTCACCTTTCAACTGCCAAATCCTTGAAACCTCATTCACTTGAATTTCTTTAGCTCTCGGCATGTCGACTATGAAGCGCAATCGTTTGCAGAACTTAAGTACTCCAAATTTGTGACATCATCGATTCTAAATTTGCATATGCCAGCGAATATTCAAAGAAATTTAGAATAGTGTCTAAACTTTTGCAACAAGCACATTTGAATGTTTATGAAAAAAATTAGTATTATAGCAAAAAAAACGACTGTCTTTTGTACATAGCATTTTAAATCAGTTTTTGAATATATTTACAGGTTTTTGTAATTCTGACGTCATAATTCTACATTTTAAAACTGAATGACGTCATTGTCTAAATTTTTGCGTCATGGTGTATGAAATAATGCGTTTGTGCTGGCTATTATGGGGGGGGGGGACCAACCAAACACACAGATTTTAAAATATGGGATTCTGAGTTAGAGAAGATTGATTTAAAATTAAATTTATTTTCCCAATGTTTTTGCTGAATTTTGTTATAATTTTTAAAGGACAATTATTTTTTATCTTGGTTAGATTGGCGCCGACTCCAAAAAATCAAATTAATGTACATAAATATTAATAATACACATGATAAATACAATGCTCTTAATTTAATGTCTTATTAATTACAGTCGAGTCTTTATATAACGAAATCCACCGTTCCAGTAAAAAATTCGTTATATAGAGAAATTCGATATATAGAGAATGATGTTAAAAATCGTATTTAATGTGTGAAATTTGAAAAAATATTATTTTTGATCTTTTGAATTAAGAATTTGAAATGTTTAGAGGTAAATATTAACCTAAAATTTTATTTCTTAATTATTTAAGCTGTTTCAAAAAAGAGAACAGACATTTATTTGAAAATATAATGAAAATCAAATAAGGAAGACTTTCATTAATTTCAGACGAAGAAATCTGTAATTTTTTGTTGTTTTGATTTTAAGTTGTTACGCTCTCAAAAAGAAACACTCAAATTTTAGCAAGGAATGAAAAATTGTAGTTAACACTTCCCTCCATTTGAAGGAATCTCTTATGTGTCTCTCATTGATTCCTCTCTTACATGTGTATCAATCCAATTGGCTCTGTTTTGAGAAGGATGTGGAAAGTGGGATGAATTCGTTGAATTTAAAGAACAAGGAGAGAAGTTATGTATAAAAAAACTCAGCACTGACGATAAATCAAAAATAAGTGATGGAAAATTGATTCCATATTATTTCGAAGCTTTTTAAAACTGAATAAATTAAGACCAATTTATGAAAAAATTCGTAATATGGAGATAGATATTTCGCTATATAGAGACTGTTTTTAATGTAATCATGTGAAAAGGGGACTGTTCCCACTAAAAATTCGCTATATAGAGAAATTCGATGTATGGAATTTCGTTACAGAGAGACTCGTCTGTATTATGAAAAAAAAAATTCTTTGCAATAGTTTTTGAAATCTGTTTTCTTTTTGATTAAAAAAAAAGTTTATTTTTTAGTTAAAAATTAACAGGTTTTTTTGCATATGTTATAGTAGAAATTACATACTTAATGAAACTTTATTATTCTTATTTTAATTTCCTACTTTTAATATCTTTAACTAACGGCAAATCGCAATTTATTAAATTTTATTAATATTTTATTTTCTAATACTATAATTATTTATTAATATTTCATACATCAAATAATTGCAGATTTTTTGCCGTAATCTTATAACAAACTTAACCTTAATCATGTTTTTTTTGCTTAATTTTTTGATTGTTATATGACAAATTGAAAAAAAGAATTTTTTCATTTAACACACAAACAAAAATAAAGTAAAATAAAATAACTAAAAATAAAATAAATTAAACTTTTTTTTTAATGTACACCCTTGTAACCCATAACATGAAACAATTACTGGCTTTTTTTTTCCACGTGTATAAATTGACATTTTTTATCTTTTTAATTTTCAAAAGTTCTAGTTTCCAAATGATATTTCATCGTTAACTAAATCTACTGATAAGTACGTATTGTCAACAAGCAAACCATTAAAATTTAGAAACATGGGTTTTAATGACTATGTCTTAGTCAAGATTTTGAACATCGCTTGACTAATTATCGGTCAACTTGAACACCATGTGTCCATTTCCATTCATTCTGCGTAAGATCGTTGCTTTAAAAAAATAACGATGTATTAACACATGTGGTGACCAGTTAGTGCATCTGGACTTAATTTTTTTCAGGAAAAAGAAATGTTCCCTTAAAGTGTGTTTCGAGAAATGCATTATACCGCTAGCAAGATAACAGAAAACAACTAATCTAATAAGGTTCCGAATACAAAATTCTTGGCGTATTCCCATTTTATTCAAGGAAGTTAAAAAATCTAAAAAAATTCTCTTACTTTTTTTTTTTTGAGAAAAGTTAAAATATGGATTTTGTTTTAAAAAAAAGTAGAAAGTAAAGAAATCGTTAGAGGGGGATCTAGAGGACACTAGGAGGAGCTCAGAACCACCTGCCCCCCGTCTGGTTACGGGCCTGATGGCTACTACACATCTGACGTCTTTACGACCAAATCTATCATCAAATTAGTTACTAACGCGAAATTCAAAAACAAGATCCTCGTTTAGATTATGATGGGTCCGAAAGACTTGAGTCGTCCGTTCATTCGAAAGTCTATGGCTGCAAACACACACAAAGACTTTTTGGGGTTATGAGACGGCGCGTTTGATGTTAATGACTTTTGTTGTTCAACTTCAATCCAAGTGTAGGTCAGGAATCTTTCCCTTAAGTCGGGTTAAGATAGTTATCTCCCTGACCATTGTATCTCCCCCGTTTTCTATTGTCAGTAAACCCCAGATGAGGAGAGAAGAAGGGAGTTCCAAGAATTCAGTTGAACTTCAGCAAAATGCAGGTCTGAACAAAGCTTAAATTCTCTTTCGATGAGCAACGATATTTGAACCAGTGCATTCGTCCTCATCTCACACCCCCTACTTCTATAACAATTGCAAAGGTGGTAATTGCTCTTTTGGTCAGAGTTATTGTTGCAAAGTCGTTCTCAGCCATTCCCACCTACAAAACACACTTCGTCGAAAAGTCCGATAACTCGGCTAACCCTCCCGAAATTCAACCATTTCAGCAGTTCTGAAAGTATCGTAAGGCTATAAAAGCAGATAACATCTATAAATGGATCAATCAAATTAAGTACTCTCTCAAAAGCATGGCCTTAAATATTGGACAATGTCTAACAAGAGCCGTCAAAAATAAAATTGATAATGTCCAACGAAATGTTTTAATTCAAACCCCATAACAGTTTTACAGTGCAAGGTGGTTATAAATGTTACATTAAAGTGCCAATTTGTGCTCTTTGCCCCCCCCCTTTTTTTATAGGAACCGTCAAGAGAACTTTGTGCGGATATTTTGGAGACAGTCTTTATTGTTGTAAACCATTAAGTAAAGTTATACATAACATTTATTGCAATTTAGAAAATACTAAATTTATTTAATTTGCAATTATACTCAAACGAGCTTGTTGCTTGCTCCTTATTCACTTTGCTGACCGATGTATTTTGTAGAAGTTTCAACACAAGATCAACTTAGTATGACGGAAATGTCTTCTGTTTTAGAAAAATAACAGATATTGAAACTGACAGCATTTCTCATGTAGTTAACAGAAATGTATAGAATCACAAAATGATTATTAAGGCACTTATGAAAAGTTCATATCTGCCTCAAATAATCTGTTCAAAAGTGCCCCACATGGCTTCTAGAGTTAAAATGATAAATCATTAACATAATTTCAGTTTTAGAAGAAAATAACTTTACCAAAAATATTCATTAATATTCATACTTCATCTTAAACGTTAAAATTCAAATAAAGGAATAAATAAATAAAGTTATTCTCTTATCAATTTGAAACGAAACTGAGATTTTACTTTTGATTGCTATAAACAGTGTTTTGGCTGCTAAGGACAAACAAAATGTCAAAGAGCTTAAATTTTTTATCATATGTCTACATGTGCAAACATCTTTGATATTTATTTTCAAATAAAAAACACATAACTATTAAAAAATTGTGATATCCACCTGTGCCCCATGTTCATATGTTTCCCCTTCTCCCTAAGTTTACCTTTTGTTTAAAAGGCATATCATTGTAAGATTTGAAATGTAAAGAGTTGCTTGACTGAACAGTATAAAAAATTCCCATTCAATGTTGAAATGTTTGATGGAGCAAAAAGTGCTGAATCACCAAAACATCAGAGTCGGAATGTTTAAAGAAAAGGAAATAGATTATAATCACGACATTAATTTTAGTATCCTACTAACCTATTTCCAAAGCTATTTAAGGCATCTTTTAAAATAATCTAAATGCTCATGCAGGTTAAATGTAAGAATTTAAATAAAGAAAATACAGTGGAACCTGCTAAAGTGACCACCTTGGTAAAGTGGCCACCTGGATAAAGTGACCACTTTTGCAAAATTTTATTTGTGCTCATGTAAAATAATATGAGAATTGTTTTAATGTTATTTTGGTATTATTCATTTAATAACTAAAATTATTTTATCGCTACTTATTTATTTCCTAGTTGAAAGTTGGTATTATCAAATTTATTATTATTATTATTATTGCTTGATTTTTATAAATGTAATGTATTTAATATGTATTATTTCTCTTTTTACAATTGTAAGGATCTAGAGGATGCCTAAGTGTTTTATTGGGACTTAGGTCTTTTTCTTTTTTTTTGTGTTTTTTTTTCTTTATGGAGAAAGTCGTATCATTGTCAGGATAAACCCGACACATTTGCTCGGCCCGCTGGAGTAATACAGTACAGTGAAAAAATAAAAGACATATTATATAAGAATGCAGGATGTGGAGATCACCACAGAGTTTGAGGTTCACGTGCATGCGGGAAGTCGTCAAAAGGATAGAATTTCCACGATTTAACGACACTTGTGTAACGGTGTGTTTGGTAAGGGGTTAGAGAATTCTGGCTAAACAGTCAGTTAGCCAATAAATTTGTCAAGATTGTTTATAAGTTAGACTGGAAAAGATTGAATTTCCTGTAATCAAGAGTAAGAATCTTCGCGCATATGGGAGTTCAAAGAAATAAATATGTCCACTGTGGTATTTGAATGTCTGCAAATTTAGTAGTGGCATTAACATGTTAGCTGCAAAGATGTCGCATTTCGGTAACACGATTCTCACATTACATCGTAAAAGGGGTTTAGTTGTTTACTAGGATGTGTTATCAGACCACCTGCATATGAAGTTGCGTGTTACTTGAAAAATTATGATATGCAAGAGAGAGAAATTTTATAGGAGCATACGATTTTTAGGAGGGATTTTCAAGCAGGGAAAAGTTAGTAAAATAGGATGTCGAGAGAAATAGCGGCATTAAGGATAGATTAGAACAGACTTTGAGAACTGGGTTTTGTGCTCTCTCTGGGATAGAGAAGAAGTTTGGTGGCTAGGGTATGAGCGCCGGTGTGGGGATGTGCACGATGCCCGACGACGATTTTCCTAGTGAGTCTAAGAGGTGAACGGTTTCCTTTTGAATATTTTGAGCAACCTTTTCGTATGCGAATTAAATTATATATCTGTAAAGTTAGGCATCCTTAAAATCCTGTGTTGTATTATTAATTAGAATCCCAATAAGTGTATTGGAAGAATAACAGTGCATTTATCATGCTTTAATTATAAATAAAGTGTCGTTGTAATCTTTATGTTTAGACTCTTATGTCTTCTAAAACATCCGACTCTAGAGCCTGGGAAACTTTCTAATGTAAACAAATAAAATAAAGTAAACTAATGCTAGCATAGTCGGACAATATGGAAAATTTTTAAATTAAAAGGCAATTTACTATTTTCCGAAATTTTTACTTTCATTGATAAAAAGTACATAAATTTATCTCAAATAGGGACCACCTGTTTAATGTATAAAATGAACAGTTTGTATTTTATTGTATAATGATATTAGCAACTGTCTAAGGTAAACTCCCTTCAGAAATCAGTAATGTTTCTCGCTGGTATATTGACAGATCATAGGTTAGGAATGCTTGAGCCTGCTACTTATTGGATAACTTAGTTACAAATTAATATTATGTTTAACTAGGAGATGACTTGCGATCCTTTGGATTTGTTTAAAAAAGGGATCCTTTGTAATATGTTCGCAGAATTTCTCAGAATATACCTGCACATGTTCTTTCATTATTCTGCTTGGAATATTTGTAAAATTTACCATTAAGTTTTAGTTGTATGAACTAGTTTTTTCAAGTTTTTATTTTTAATGCAATTATAATCCTTCTTAAAATATGGAGAATAAAGAAGTGAAATCTTAAAAATCTAAACAGTAAAAAGGGTTTTGTTTAAAAGAAAAAGAAAAATTATTACTTTTATAAAAAATAATAGTCAAAGAGCAGCAACCAACAAAAAAAATAATAATTAATTTGTAAAATATATGTAAACAATATTTAAAAAAAAAAAGAAAATCGGAATACCTGAAAAGATTTAAAGAAAATTAGTCTAAGAGTCAGAAAAATCGAAAATGCTTAAAAAAAATCTGACTTTTTCTAAAAATGTTTTGAAGATATCGGTAATTCCCAATCATTACAGTAGCTTTTCAAATATTTAAAATCTTATTAATCAATTGCTTTTGAAAATGAAAAAGTGAATACTGAATTATTTATGAATTTAGACTGTGATATCTCAACATTCAATTCTTCCATTGAACATGTAAGTTTGAAACAAGGAATACCTTTACAAATAAAAAAGAACAGAAAAGAGCTGAAGTCGAAAAAAAGTTAACATTTTTGACGCATAAATGTTAAAGGTTTGCAAAAAATGAAAACGCAATTAAAAAAGTAAATAACTGTCTTCCAATGCTGGATTTATTTAGGAAACTCTGAGGCATGAAAAATATAATTATTGAAAAAAAGTATTTTAAGCAACAAAAATATTTCTGACTATTTTGCTGTAAATGAAGTTTGATAAAATTTTGTATAGTTTTTCAATGAATAGCTTGTTACTGCTATCTATAGAAATTCTATCATTATGCAATTACAATCAAAATAATACTGGGTTTTAAATAAGTGTACTTTGCATTTTGAGTTATTTAAATAAATCACTTTGGAAGTTCTTCAAATGAATTTAAAAAATAATAATAAAGTGACTTAATTATCTTTTTTGTAGTATATTTTAAATCAGTAATTCAGTTATTATAATTGTTAATCAATCAATTCATTACTTAATGTAGTGTCTTTTTCCATATGTATATTTTATTTTTTGAAATCATAAAATTTTAATGCGCTATTTTTAAAGACACTTCATAAAGTGACCACCTCTATATAGTGACCATTTTTGTCGGTCCCGAGGGTAGTTACTTAGGCAAGTTCCACTGTATTTCCATTCTATTCAGATTTAATTTCGTCCTAGAATATTTTACAAAATTACTCACTTTTGGTACGCAGCATGGACATTTAAAAATATTTCTTTTTCGGCATGTTTATTTAATATTTTTATTCAAACACTTTTAAGTATATACGTATGTATTTACATACCAAATAAAAATGCGCTTGATCTCACAATACGAAAAAAAAAAAAAGCAATCAATGAGTAACAGAAACTTTTATTGACGACCTCTTCTTATAATTTACCGCCTCATTCTTTGCAGTTTATACGCGCACTTAAATAGATTTACTGCAGTAATATAAGATAACTAGTTTAGGAATTTGTCTTAATAAACAAAGTTTTCACGATTTTTCAAATTTTAATAAGTTATATTTTTTTCTAAGCGATAATAGAACTTTCTTTGCGGTAAGGTAAAAGATTGAATATGTGAGTGTGTGCTTACGATGCTACTCAACAGCCGTTCTATAAAAGAGAAAAATCCGCATGATTTAAACTGAAATATTATTTTCAGAGCTCGGACAATTCCTACTATTGAGTACCTCTATTTACAAACAGTAATCACTTCAATCGCAGATTTTCTATCAATAATAAAGAGATCAACAATAATTAAATAAAGAGAAAATAATAATTCGGAAAACTTTTTTCTTAAAATCAATTAGAATTGCTGATAGAAATTATCATATATCCGAACTGTAAAAAATAATATTATATGTCAAGACAACAAAATTTTGCATGCGGGATCAGGGTTGTAATTTATTTATTATGACAAAAATACAGGGTGTCTTACATAAAGTCGAATTCGGATCTTCGTTCATAAGTGTTGTCGCACTCTTTCTTTTTCCCCAAAACTTCGAAGAATGTTCCTTTATTTTGGAATACTGGCACAACCTGTATAATTACGTGATATCGGTCACGTTGTCATAAAGTTTATAGCAAAGAATACTAACTCATCCAATTAAAATTAACTAACAATTTATTTACGCATTATTTACATATAAAAAACAATATTTACAATTAAGAACTCGGATATAGATAATCCGGTACAACAAGTAACAACAACCGGTTAAGTTGAATACAGCAAATACCATCTGCGTACTGGGTTACTTATTAAAATATCTACATCCCTGTTACACTAGGCTCGTTAAAATAGATTTATTGGATATCACTATAGATCTTAAGGATACGCTGATCATATACATCAAGGAAATACGCTCATACACAATACTAATAAAATTGCACATACAATAATAATAATAATAATAATAATAATAATAATAAATTTGATGATTACATATTACACAGTGTGTGCTTACCGCATTTATTGATTACTCAAATTTATTGATTATTTGGTGATTGGAGCAGGTGGAGTAGTCTCTGCCAATTCCTAACAGCTCTTCTTATGCAGTCTAGAAATTACATCTGCATTTAAATGTTATATCACTGGACGATGAGAAATACTCAGGTTCCAGCGTTGCAAAGTCAGAGCCCATTTAGTGAGTTTGGAGGATCTTGGGGTCATTTCAGTGAGAAATTTTAATGGGTTATTGTCGGTGATATCTCGATTTGAGATCCATATGTCCACTTTTGTAACTTTTGCAACCCTAAGAAAACACTCCAAGCCTCTTTCTCTATACTCGGACAAGCACACTGAGCCCCTGAAAAATTTCGACTAAAAGCTATCGGCTTAAACTGAACATTTTCATCTTTTTGAGTAAGACAACATCCTACTGTCAGGTCTGAAGTACCGGCATGAGGCTAATATTCCAGGTCTACCGTAGGTGTAGCCAAGTGCACAATTCATTTTCAAGGGTACTAAATGCTTGCTTTGCCGTTCCATTTCTAGTTACAGTATTTTCAACTTTCTATTTAGTTAATTTAGTTAAAGGTATGACATTTTCAGCATAATTTTGACTATAAGATCGTTTAAATACCATTAATCTCTAAACAGATTTCAATTCCTTTTTAGTTTTCTGTCTCTTCAAATTCCTTATTGCTCCTATTTTCTGTTCATCCGGTGCATGAGTTCCATTCCGTATTACATGACCAAAAAATTTGTCAAACTTTCTCCAAATTTACATTTATCAAGTTTAATCGTAAAATTTCGATATTTAAGTTCTTCGATAACTGCTTTAACATGCTCGAAATGTTCTTCCTAACTACCTGAGAAAATGGTGACGTCATAAATATATGCTTGTGCATATATCCGACCCATAATATCCCACAAATACGTCTTTATGTTTCGTCAAAATGGACTTAATATCCCTGACTTGGCTATTTGATAACCATTTTATTTCAAACCTTTCTAAGTTTCTCTCTACAACTTGTTCCCTGTTTAAAATTAGGAATTTTCCCAACTTCTTCAAATTCCTCATCACTTTCAAAAACAATATTAACTTCGTTGTTCCTAGCGATAAACTCTCTTATGTTATTTTGATGCACTTGTTTTCTACTCCCGTTGGCTAACTGAACAATAAAAAAAAAATGCTAGTTTCATTTTGCGACAGTAGTCATCGGACATTGCCACCTAAGTATAATTTGTCAGTATAATCGGGAATTAACAGTATTACTTTATCGCCTACCTTAAAAGTTTTTTCTTTTGTTCGTAAGTTATAATTATATGCACTTCAGACGATCATTTGGCCTCATTTGCAGCTTTTTCTAAGCTTCAGTTTTTTTTAAATATTCATGAATTGGCATAGTATCTAATTAAGCTCCCTTATTTTCCCTTGCCAAATCCTTTTTATGATTCAATAAATCATTTATCATACAATAATCCCCTTTATCAATTTTAATTAATTCACCAGTTCTCTCTAACTCTTTACATTCTAATTGGTCTCCCTTAAGCATATCTTAATTACTTATCATAACTTTATCCTTCTCATTTTTCTCTACTTCCGTCCTTTCTTGCATTTTTGAATAGCAAGAGATTATCACACATTGATACAATGGATTGGTCACATAACTCTATCCAACTACAATACCACAGGTTACTTCATGATAAGAAAAAAAGTTACCTTAGAACTCCACGTACACAAAAGGTGATATGAATACAATATATAAGTAAAAAAATAATACAAAATGACAGTAATCCTAAATAACTAAACGCCGATTCGCATCAGAACCTGAAAAATGTAACAATAATGAAGATTTAGTGATTAAATTCTTATAGAAATATATCAGAATAACTTTCCATAGAATATCATGCTGAAAAGGGAAATGTTAAAAGTGCAACCTAATTTGATCAGGGCTGAATTTTGGCGTGTCTGGTTTAATGTTGTTTGGATGTGGATGACCAGCACTTCTAAAAATCATACTCAGATCTCCTCCAAATTTTAACATAAAATCTAAGGACATAAAATCTCGGTCAAGTTCGTTAATGGGCAAAATCGGACCAAGGGGGTGGAAGTTGGAGGGTTTTTGTGAAAAGAAAAAACTCTATAACTTCTTAACGGAAACATATGTTGAATCAGTTTAAAGTTTATATTGCTTCTAAAAAATAGGCGAAAAGTTTATACATGATAGCTATTTGATAAAAGTAAAAATCGGCTATCTAAAACTTTTGTACTGACAATTTTTTGATAGGACCAACTCTTACTAAAAAAAAAAAAAAAATTAAAAACGAAAACAAAAAGGGGGGGGGGGTGGAAAAAGAAAGAAATCCATAACTTCGCCTGCTCTCAAGATATCAAATCTGATTTAATTTATTTAACATGTTCTCAATAATATCTATAACTTTTACTCTGATAAATTTTTCGTAAGACCAATCCTTATAGCTAAATTAAATTTAAAAAAAAAAGGGAGTTGAAGAAAAAAATCTTAACTCCAAACTGCTTAAATTCTGATTCATTTTTTTTTATTTTAAACGCATCCAAATGTTGCGTTCGCTTATTTGGCAACTATATAATGTGACTTGTTGGTCATTTTTTTGATAAAGGTAGAATATATTTGAAAAAATACTTTTAAAATTGACATTCTGAACAGAATTTCCTGAAGCGATTGTGATTGAAAAATTGAGGAAGTATTCAAATAACAAACATGCTTATATTTTTACTCATTTTTATCCATTTTTGCTCTCAAACGCTTTTAATTGACATGCATTCTTATTTAGGAACTGTTTGATGTGCCGTATTGGTTAGATTTTTGATAAAGGCAGAATATATTTTTTTAAAAGCTGTCAAAATGGCCATTTTGAGCTGAATTTCACTTAAGATGATTCTGATAAAACTAGCTCTTACGGGAAAAGGAAATTAAAAATTTTTTCAAAAGCGGCTAAATGAAATTGTTAAACTGAGTTAATAGCTAATCATATTTTATTTTTTGTTGCAGAAATGAACACTTATCTTTGAAATCTACCTCCGCTTATAGGCTATTACGACAGGGATTTTTTTTAATATTCTATTCGCACCAATATTTTAAAAAATACGTTTTGTAGCATTTTTCTTTTTGCAAATGTTGTCAAAGTGTGAGTAAAAGATTATTATTTTCAGAAAGTTGCGCCAGTTGAATTGAAAAATAGCACATGAATTGCAAAAGAATCTTTTGGGATAATCTTTGACTGGGAATTCCTTGCGTTCAATTGAGAATGTTCTGACGCACCCTGCCTACTTTTCGGACATTGATGTATCCGATTATTATGTGTTTTTTCACTCAAAAATTCTCTTCACCAGAAAAAAATAACTGTTTTAATGACACAAATAATCACCTCGGTAAGTATTTGGCATCAAAAATTTTTGGAAAGAGGCATTATAGACTCCTGAAAATGTGGAAAGTTCGCAGAATAGAATGCACAGATATTCTTCAATAAAATCTCTCCAATTTTGAAATTTGTTTGGGTTATTCTTTGTCAAAAAACAAAAGAAACTTTTGGGACAACCTAACAAATCATTTTCCATGAAGTTTAAACAATCTGAGAAATAAACTTAATATTTATTTTGGATTACTATGGATATATAAGTTAGCATTCCAGCCTAAACTGTGACAAAAGATAGCGCGCTGTATTTCAGTATACTGTACTCAAATTTGCATACCACAAATACAGATTATTTTTTCCATATTTAATCGCAGAAAATTATTACAGTTTCTGCGAATGAGTAAGGCGAAGAATATAAAAAGAAATAATTAAATCTAAACTATTACTATTAGTATATGTTATATTTAATATATGTAGATATGTAAATAAGTATTTTAAAGTTAATTGAGATTAAGGAAAAAACGACTGGAACATTAATTTATTTAGAAGAAGAAAAAATATTTTCGAATTACCAAATATTTTTAAATTTTTGTTCTTTTTATATCTTCAGGTGTTTAATGTTTTCTTCAAATTTTCCAGAAATTGAAATGCGTTTGCAGAAACTCCCCATTCTCCTTAAATATCAGGAAATACACTGTCTCTGAAACTCATCCCCTACCCCTCGAAGCAGATAATATATTTCACTTTAACAAGCACAAGTCATCTTGTACCTAAAGGGAAATTTACCGGGAAGTTTCTTGATAGATTTTATTTCCCGAGTCTCTGAGTAAATCAGATAGAAGCTTTTATCCAATAATAACGCTTTTCAAGTAAATACCTTAATTTATTTATTCATCCAATACTGGCAAATCTTGATGTTTTAAATCACATAGGAATACAACTGAGTGAAATATTACAAAAGTCAGTTTATATTACGTTTTTAGATGTAAATTCCTATCTGTGGAATCATTAATGGTCCGTTTAAGTTTGTGATGAATTGTTTGAAGTGCAACAATATTTTGATAAACGTTTTTTCGCTATAATATGAAAGAGAAAAATCTCTCTTAAAATTGAAAAAGTGTCTTACCTAATACGAAGAGGGAAATGTGTTCTAACTTAAGGCCCTACATCAGTAACGCTCCGAGATAGAACGGCTAATGTTATTTCAATGGAAGAAATTTATCGCTTTCATTCCTTTGCATTTTGCTCAAATTTAATAATTTTTGTTGTTTTGAAAACCTGTAGGTTTAAACTATGCACGTCATTTTGAAATGTTATTTCTTTTTTTAAGGCGATACAAGTGCGTTACTTTATAGTCTTTAAAATTCAACTTTAATGTCTTATTACGAAAAATCTGTTTGACATTTTAAAATTTGGTAAAACAGCATGCAGAGTTTAATTATTTAGCTTTCAGAAATTGTTTTTTATTTTGATTTTTAAAAAAATTTAATCTATGCTATTTGTATAAAAAGTTGAAACACTTTGATTTAAAATAGTCGAAAATGGTGTTTAACTCCGCCTTTAAAAGGGAGACGCCTTAAAAGTAATTAGGGTGAAAGACGATATGGGTTTACCCTCCAGGGAGTCTTACAGGGACGAAGGTGTAAAATCTTGCCTGTGGCTATTAGTAAAATGTTGTTTGCTGCTTTAGGATGAAAAAATAAAAACATCCTTTCCTGAATGCATGATATTTCTCGCAAGAAGTTCGATCACAAATGAATTTCAGAAATGATGTAAATACATGTTGATTACAAAAATTTTGTTTAACTAGCCATCTAATCTCAAATGTACTTTAAAAGCATTATTGATTTCGAATAAAAACACATTTACCATTTTTATTATTTTTCTTCCATATATTTGAAGTTTAATTTCTAAAAAAGATTCTTTAATTGCGTACAACATCAAAGTGAAATATTCGTTAATTCATAAAACATAATAGAATTAACTTTTTGTCATCTTCAGTCGACAAATAGAAAAAGAAGAAAGGGCAGAAAGAAAATAACAATGGTTCTGACATTAAAAATGAATAGATATATTCGCGAATAAATACATTTGTATTAAATTTTTCTATATCTTTTTTTTTGTATCATTCTTTTAGACAATTCTTAATGAATTAGTTTAAATGTTCCTTTTCATAAATAATTCATAAATATTTCTATTTTAATCAATAAAAGTTTGCAGTATACCCACTCTAAAATATAAGGTAATTATTATGCAATTCATGATTAAATTGGATAACACTAATTTAAAAGATAGAAATATATTTATTTTGACACTTCTATCGAAAATCATGACTAATTTACAATACTTTAGCAAATATATTCTGTTGCGGTAAAATTCACATCCGTAAATGATATATTTATGCTTTATTGTGTATAAATTGTCTTTCCTTTCTTTTTCCCTTTGAGAAAGATAAGCGAATGATTTTTAAAGTTCTTATACTATTTTAACTAAATAATACGCATATATTCCAAAGCCTGTCATAGTCTAACTGATCTAAATTTTAGAATAACGGTTTTTTCAGTCACACGAAAAGACAAACTCAATTATACTAAACCTACGGAAGATTTTTATAAAGATGCCATATTTTCATTCCAATTTTTAATTATTATTTTTTTTTCTGCATAGTATAGCTGACGATGGTTAGTATAGAGGCCGCTTTTTACTTTTTTCGATACTGATTGTAGATTTTAAATATGAGGATAATATCACTTTTGAAAACGGTTCCGAAAATGAAACTGTCCTGTAAAGAAAATTAAAAAAGTAGAAAAAGGCCTTTGAAGAGATCGCTCTGAGCTATTAAAAGGGGAAAAAAATATTAAAATGCAGACGAGATTTATTTATAAATTTCGACCGTTGGATTATCATCGAAAGAATTATCATAAGCTAGTAAATTGTTTCGCTTGATTAAAGTTTTTTTTTATTTTTTTTTAATACCCATAAAATAAATCGAAAAAAATAGAAAATGGCCTTTGTGCAAATCGATATCAACTAGGCAAAGTAAGAAAAAAATAATACTTAAAACTATTAAAACAAAGACGATAAATTTTTATAAATTTCTTTCATAGCATTAGCTTTAAAGCGAAGGCACTGTTTCGTTTAACTGCAGTAGCCTCTTTAAAATAAATGAAATCGTAAAAGCTATTCAATGTAAGAGGAAAAGAAAATAAAAATAAAAATAATTTTTTTTAAATGTAGGCGAGATATCTTTATAAATTTCTACAATGGGATTTCGCTTGACTGAAGTAAGTCACTTTAAAATACCTGTATCGAAATCAAAAATTGTAATTCGGCCTTTGTACAGAAAGATCTCAGCTGTTCAATATAAAAAAGATTATTAAAATATAGACGAGATATTTCTATAAATTTCTGTCATAGTATTTAGCTTCATTGAAGTAAACACCTTTAAAATACCCGTAAAAAAATCGAAAAAAATATAAAGAGGTATTTGTACAGTAATATCTCAGAAATTCAATGCTAAAAAAATCATTTAAAAAATTAAAATGTTGACGCGATATCTTTATAAATTTCTATAATGAGATTTCTCTCTATTCAAGTAAGCCACTTTAAAATACCCGTAAAAAATCTAAAAAATGTAAAAAGGTCTTTGTACAGAGAAATCTCCGATATCTAATGCCCCCCCTCCCCCGAAAAAAAGTTTAAAGACAATTAAAATACAAACGAGATATCTTTAAAAAATTTTAAATGTGATTTAGCTCTATTGAAGTAAGTAATTATAAAATACCCGTAAAAAAATCGAAAAGACATAAAATGTTCTTTCTAAAGAAAGATATCAGTTATATAATGAAACAAAAATTACAAGTATTAAAATGATCTTTAGAAATGACTTTTAAATGATCTTAAAGATATCTTTATAAATTTCTACCATGGGATTTTGCTTGATTGAGGTAATCATCAGTTTATATTTACTTGTAGACGAGATATCTTTATAAATTTCTAACATTCAATGCTAAAAAAATCATTTAAAAATATTAAAATGTAGAAGAGAAAAATATGTATTTATATGAACTTCAAAACTTCATAGGATTTCGCTTGATTGAAGTAAGCCCCTTTAAAACCCCCATAACAAAATCGAAAAAATATAAAACGGTCTTTGTATGGAATGATCTCAGATATCTAATGCCAAAAAATCATTTAAAAAGATTTAAATGTAGAAAAGATACATTTATAAATTTCTACTATAGGATTTCGCTTGACTGAAGTAGCCTCTTTAAACACCTGTAAACAAAACCAAAAAAGTACAAAACGGTCTTCACACCGAAAGATCTCAGCTATCCAATGACAAAAAAAAAAAAAAATCCTTTAAAAATATTAAAATGTAGAAGAGATATTTTTATAAATTTCTACCATTGGATTTCACTTGACAGAAGTAGCTTTTTTAAAATTCCCCTAATAAAAGTCTAAAAAGTACAAAACGGTCTTTGTACCGAAAGATCTTAGCTATCCCATGACAACAGAATCATTTAAAAATATTAAAATGTAGACGAGATATTTTTATAAATTTCTACCATTGGAATTCACTTGACTGAAGTAGCTTTTTTAAAATTCCCCTAAACAAAGTCGTAAAAGTACAAAACGGTCTTTGTACCGAAAGATCTTAGCTATCCAATGACAAAAAATCCTTAAAAAATATTAAAATGTAGAAGAGATATTTGTATAAATTTCTACCATTGGATTTCACTTGACTGAAGTAGCTTTTTTAAAATTCCCCTAAGCAAAGACGAAAAAGTACAAAACGGTCTTTGTACTGAAAGATCTTAGGTATCCAATGACAAAAAAATCATTTAAAAATATTAAAATGTAGAAGAGATATTTTTATAAATTTCTACCATTGGATTTCACTTGACTGAAGAAGCTTTTTTAAAATTCCCCTAAACAAAGTCTAAAAAGTACAAAACGGTTTTTGTACCGAAAGAACTCAGCTATCCCATGACAAAAAATAATTTAAAAATATTAAAATGTAGAAGAGATATTTGATATTTTTATAAATTTCTACCATTGGATTTCACTTGACAGAAGTAGCTTTTTTAAAATTCCCCTAATAAAAGTCTAAAAAGTACAAAACGGTCTTTGTACCGAAAGATCTTAGCTATCCCATGACAAAAGAATCATTTAAAAATATTAAAATGTAGACGAGATATTTTTATAAATTTCTACCAATGGATTTCACTTGACTGAAGTAGCCTCTTTAAAACACCTGTAAACAAAGACGAAAAAGTACAAAACGGTCTTTGTACCGAAAGAACTCAGCTATCCCATGACAACAGAATCATTTAAAAATATTAAAATGTAGACGAGATATTTTTATAAATTTGTACCATTGGATTTCACTTGACTGAAGTAGCTTTTTTAAAATTCCCCTAAAGAAAGTCGAAAAAGTACAAACGGTCTTTGTACCGAAAGATCACAACCATCCAATGACAAAAAAATCATTTAAAAATATTAAAATGTAGAAGAGATAATTTTATAAATTTCTTCCATTGGAATTCACTTGACTGAAGTAGCCTCTTTAAAACACCTGTAAACAAAATCAAAAAAGTACAAAACGGTCTTTGCAGCGAAAGATCACAACCATCCAATGACAAAAAAATCATTTAAAAATATTAAAATGTAGAAGAGATAATTTTATAAATTTCTTCTATTGGAATTCACTTGACTGAAGTAGCCTCTTTAAAACACCTGTAAACAAAATCAAAAAAGTACAAAACGGTCTTTGCAGCGAAGGATTTCAGCTATCCAATGACCAAAAAAAAAAAAAAAAAAAAAAAAATCATTTAAAAATATTAAAATGCGACTGAGATATCATAAATTTCTTCCATAGGATTTGCATGTGAAAGGGATTTTTCACATGATTGAAATGATTGAACATCTGAATACTCTACATGTATTGACTATAGCAACGTGTTGCCTTTGCACTTGTAAATTCTTTTGAAAAAAGATAGCCGACCGAATAATCATTTACCAAATCAATTAGCCATCTATACTGAACCACATACACACATATCGCATGTGGTAAACAGATGTCAAGGCGGCTTGTCCTCCCCCCCCCCCCCAATGTTCGAGGCATAAGTGTTATATATATATATATATATATATTATAAAAACTTCCTTCATTCAATTAGGACTTTTGATTTTTATTGTTGTTTTTCATTTTTGAAAAATTTTACTTTTCCTATGAATTCTTATAATGACAAAAATAAATAAATGAGGAAATTTAAGGAAATTTAGCTGAATTCAGCGAAATAACAATGATAGCTAAACATGACATTCTTCATTTTTCGTAATTTTGCACTAAATACTATTAGACATTTAAAAAAAAAAAAAAAAAAAAAAAGGAAAGGAAATGCATACGTAAGTTCGTTTTTGAATTCATATAAGCGATTTAAAAACATTACTTAATAATTTTGAGTATTACTCGGGTAATTCCCCGAATACTTTTTGTCTGCTTCACGTTTGAAGTATTTTTTTTTTTTTTTTTTTTTTTTTTAAGTATTATATAAAGATTTGCGTAATTTGTGCTTGCAGAATATGAAATAATTTAAATCAATAAATGAGATTTTACATTTGCACAATATTTCAGTTTACCTAGAAACAAGTTTTTCAAACTTTCCCCTCATATTTAACCAGCAAAGCTTTATAGAATAAGTACAATTTTATTTATAATATTTTAAAAGTTATATTTTGTTTATTTAATTATTAGAATCTGAAATGTTTACATATGCAGGAGTGAAAATTTATTTTTGTGTCATTAAGATTCGCTTCGACAAACAGGAACAAAGAAATCAAAAACAAAATGAAAAAAGAAAATAATGTTCTTCGTAGATATTAATCTCAACCAGCCAACGCCAATATATATATATATATGTGTGTGTGTGTATATATATATATTGAAATGTAAACGAGATATTTAAAAAAAATCCTTCCATAGAATTAATATTAGTGAACGGATGTTTTTGCCTGACTGAAGTAGCCTCTTAAGATTTCATTTTCCGTATCTCGGATCTGTGGACTGGGAAAAAGGAAATTTTTAGAAGTTTGTTGTTAATTTGTTTTAAAGAGCAGAAAAATGGAAAAATAAATAAAAAAATAAAAATATGAAAATTTTTGTAGCCCGGAAATAATTCCGGATCTACTTCTACTATGTACGCCAGGCAGTATACTGGGAGTTTTTAACAGGATAGCACGATATAATCCAAAAATAACAATTAATAATTTTTATGGATTTAAAATTACGTATAAATGGTTTAATTTCACCTCAAACTATCTAATAAAAAAGGTCGGAGTGAACTTGTTTTTAAAACGGCTTCAGTTGTTTTGATCAAAATGAGCCCGAAGATCATATCCAAACGCTCTATTCCCTCGGGCTGAAAGGTGCGAGGATTTTTCTTCTTAGCCATTAGCTAATGACTTTTTTCCAGTTGGGGTAGCTAAACCCCCTTACTTTTCGCCTGGAGGGAAAGAATGTCAAGACCATTTTTCTTGTCAATTACAAGCTTAGGAAATATCATTGGTCTTTTAAAGTGTCAATCTTCGTGTTTGGGATACGCCTTCCGGTGGCAACTCGAATGGTTTTAAGAGATAAAATTGAGTTTCGATTTCACTGATGTGGGCTCTTAAGGAAACTATTGTCACGTAAGATTTTAGTTATTATTTCATAAAAATGTAATTTGTTTTTAAAAAATCTAATCTAACCAAACCAAAATGATGCTCGAACTGACTGTCTCCTACTTCTTATTAGAAACAGTCATTGAAAAAAATCATTCCTGATTGTATTAAATGTGACTTAAAAATATTATTACAATCTTCCGTAATTCATTGCTTCAACTAATTGATGAAATTGAGTAGCGACTTGTAAGCAATTTCTTTCAAGTGTTCCAATATAAAAATGTGTCATGTTAGGACACCAGATCTGGAGAATGGGTAGGTTGTTCAAATCTTTCAATACTGTCTATTCAATACTGGTGCGACTCTAAATTACAAGTAATATTAAAGTATAACGAGACAAATGTTGTATGTCAGCTTAAATTATAAACAAGACTAAGAACTTTCAACAGATATTGTCACCTAATTTTCACAACATTTGCCTATCAGAGCAATGTCATACCAACGCAACGACTTGTATTAAGGGTAGATATGCTAGTTGTATCACAAAAACATTTCTACATCCATAAGTTAGAGTAGGAAAATAACTTTTAGGCGACTCAATTACTCATACAGTGCTCAGCAAACGTTTTGGCACTGGTGTTAATTAACCTTTAAATAAAAAATACGAGCTCGAGTTATACAAATGACTATACTTATTTTTAAATATATTTTAAACATTTTGGGACGAAAATAATGGTTTAATATAGGATGCTATTTAATTTAATTGAAAAAAGTGAAATTTGCATATTGCAAAAGTTTAGACACTTTTTTGATTTTTTGGCAACTGTTCACGGAAAATGAAATTTCAAAGACATAATGTCACATGTCCGAAGTAATTAAGTATACCTTTCTATAGCATCGGTTAGTGAAGATGTCGCGAGCTAGAAATATTCAATCAGACGAGGTAATTGAAGTAATGAAGCTGAAATGGAAAAAGAAGACTTTTGCAAAAATTTCAGTTACATTGAATATGTCTGTCTATGAAGTACAATCTAAAGGTGACTCCTTCAAAACAAAATATAAATCTAGAAGACCTTGTGTGAACAGAAAATGAGATTACAGAAGGATCCATAAACTGGTATTTACACAAATGGTGATTGCTAGTTACATTAAAAAAATGTTATGACTTTCTGTGCCGACGGATATGATTCGTAGATGAATTAAAGAAAGGGGTAGATCAATTTACATGAAAATGGTAAAACAACTAGCTTTAAAATCTCCCTAAAAATTGGCTAGAATGCAATGGACTTGTAAAAATATGTCATATAGACACAAGTGGTACACTATGATGTACAGTAACAAAAAAATGTGGAATTTGAATGGTTCGAATGTGTGGGCTTATTATTGGCATGACTTGCGTAAAGAGCCTGGGATTTGCTTTAGTCGACAACAAGGAACTGACTATTTAATGATTTGGTCCTCAATTTGCTTTAATGTTAGAGTATCTCTGGTGTTATTCAATGGTTGCCAAGCAGCGTAAGACTACATATACGTTGGAGGACAATTTACAGCTATTTGGAGGAATTGCTAGCTGGTCCAAAGTATGTATTTTAACAAGATAATGCGTCTATTCATGTTACATACAAAACAAAAACTTTCTTCAACTCTCAAAATACTACTCATCTCAACTGGCCGGCGTTTAGCTCTGATCTGGAAACAATCGAAAACCTTTGTGACATCATATCTCGTAAGAATTATACAAGTATTTGTAATACATTTATGTTAATGAGCTTTGAGTTGCTGTTGAACGTGTTTGGTACAAAACAGGCCCCCAAGTGACGAAGGATTTAGTTTTTTAGATGGAAAACCACATTCTTGCACCAATTGCAGACAATGTAGGTGCAACTCGATTTTAATTTATGGTTATTTTTCTGTAAATAAACAGGTTGTCTATACTTTTGCCCCAATGTTAATTTCGTTTTATTTTTGTCATAATATATTACATAAAGGTATAATTTAAAAATTATTGTTTGTGCAGAATGGATAAGTTACAAGTAATGTAGGGCAGATGAGTTAGAAAAATTTGCTTCGTACTCCTGGATATAGAAGCGTAATCGATCATTGTCTAAACTTTTGCTGAGCACTGTAAGCATGAATAAGAGTTGCTTACGTTGCAATTGCAATCATTTCCTCAAGCTTAGCTGAAATTATTTATTAGGGAGACATTTTAGGGCTTTTTCTGAGATGAGCATGACTTTTAGGTAGCTTTCATTACAAAAAGTCCTTCCGGCAATGCCGGGAGGAAGAGGTAGCTTTCATACACTTATTTATATATTATTTATTTTAAATTAAGCGCATTACCACGTGATATATTATTCAAACATACGAAGCTCAAATTAGTGAAATCCGATTTTATAAGATTGAATGCTAGTTTTTGTCAATACTGACTATTAATAGGAATTTTTAGAAATTAGTCATATTTTATTCAATCCGGTTTTATTTTCAGCTATTTAGAGAGTCGCCAAATTCCACGATATCATGACGTGTATGCCATTTTAAAGCAACATGATGGATAAAACAAACCAATGAGCTTGGTCGAAATCTTAATTCATGTGGACATGCACTCTCATATCGAAATCGATTAATATATATACGAGTGCTGTCGTGGGCAAATTGATTTTTTAAAAAATGTCATTCACATTGAAATTCAAACTGCTATATCTCAGGCGTTTTTGAGATAAAGACAAAGCAAAAAATACTCCGGACTTCATTATTAAGATAAATACATTCGAAAGAATCTTTTTTCAATTTCTATTTTTTTATTTGTACATCATTATACATTTAAAAGATTTTTGACAAACTTAAATAGCCGCCATTTTGAAACAAAATGGCGGATGAAGTTGGCTAGTGAACTCTGTCAAGACATTGATATGTACTATGTATACACGGAGTTATGTCCAAATCAGTTCATAAATATGCGCATTATCACGTGATAAATTTCAGACCGTTTCAAAATGTCAACCACACTGGAAATTGAAAGTGCTATAACTCAGCCATTTGTCAAGATATAGATGAAACAAAATATGCCCTGGAATCTTTGTATCAAGGTCAAATACACAAAAGAAATTTTTTTTTCAATTTCTCACCTTTTTGTACCTAATTTTAAATTTTAAATTAAAAAAAATTAAATAGCCGTCATTTTGAAACAAGATGGCGAATGATACTGGCTAACGAACACGGTTGAGACACTTGTATATACTATGTACATACCAAGTTTCATTCAAATCGGTTCGTAAATACGTTAGTTACAGTATGACAAAAATCAGATTGTTTCAAAATGTCAGCCATAATAAAAATTCAAAGTGCTATAACTCAATCATTTTTTAAGATATAAACAAAATAAAAAGTGTTTTGGAATCGTTGTTTTAAGTTCTAACACATAAAAGAAAAATATTTTCCAACTTTTAATTTCTTCACATTTAATTTAAACTCAGATCGTTTCAAAATGTCAGCTATAAGAAAAATTCAAAGTGCTATAACTCAATCATTTTTTAAGATATAGACAAAATAAAAAGTGTTCTGGAATCGTTATTTTAAGTTCTAACACATAAAAGAAAAATATTTTTCAACTTTTTCTTCGCATTTAATTAAAAAATTTTTTTTTAATTTTTTAAAGGGCTGCCATTTTGAAACAAGATGGTGGATGATGCTGGCTAACGAACTCGGTCGAGACATTTGTATGTACTATGTACATACCAAGTTTCATTCAAATCCGCTCATAAATACGTTAGTTACAGTATGACAAAAATCAGATTGTTTCAAAATGTCAGCCATAATAAAAATTCAAAGTGCTATAACTCAATCATTTTTTAAGATATAAACAATAAAAAGTGTTTTGGAATCGTTGTTTTAAGTTCTAACACATAAAAGAAAAATATTTTCCAACTTTTAATTTCTTCACATTTAATTTAAAATTTTAAAAATTTTAAAAATTTTTAAATGGCCGCCATTTTGAAACAAGATGGCGGATGATGCTGTCTAACGAACTAGGTCGAGACATTTTTATGTACTATGTACATATCAAGTTTCATTCAAATCTGTTCATAAATACGATAGTTATCGCATGACAAAAATCAGATATATATATATATTAATATATATATATATATATATATATATATATTTCTAGAAAATTTTGGTATACTTTCACCGATCATGACTCCATTCAAATTTTGACATACATATATATATATATATATGTAAGGAACCCGAGTCTTGGCATACGTTCGGGGGACCGTCATCAATCGAGGAGAGGGATGTAGTCGTGGAGAGATGCGTGCCTTCAGGCGATGAGGCTCAGAGATCCGTCGCGTCCAGCGTGGAAGTGCCGGGGAGAGAACTTTGGCGATCGCGCCGAATCAATCGTCCGAATGGCCGGGGTATGATTGTGGTGGTCTACCATCGATAAGCCGTTATTTTTGTTGAATCATGAGGTGTGATTGAGAGACAAATAACGACACAGTATTTTCACTTGGGGCCTGGTTTATTAATCCTTTTTGGCAGATCTTCTGGGAGAAACCAGGTCTCTGGAACTTGACGCTTTCTTTTTAAAAGTTCGTTTCTTTGGGCAGCATTTTATTAGGCAAGTGTTAAGTCAAAAAAGCCACTTATTTTAGGCGCTCCCGCTATTTAAAGGACGTTAATTCGCATTATTTCTACCAGGTCGCGATACTAAATAATGGGTGTTACTCAAATTTTAATTGGGTAAGAAATATCTGGGCAGTATGACGTTGTTAGGCGCGGTTTTCCAGGGTTGAATGCTGATTCTACAAATTAAGAATTGCGTTTACGTCAGCTTTTTTAATCTTAAAGAACATCCAAAAATGATCTCTGAAAGTAATAAATGTTAGGTTGGGAAAGAACGTTAACAGGGGCAAAATAGCTTTAAGTATTAGAATTAAGGTTAAAAGAAGGGGCCTTTAAATTTTAGATTAAAGTTAAAAATATTAATTGGGAACTTTAAGTTTTTGAATTTTAATTTTAAGTTTAAATTTAAAAAAGGCTTTAGGTTTTATCCTTTCATATCCCCCCCCCACTAAAACAAGAGCCACAGATCTTGCTTGCGAGGTCTGTGGGTCTCAGCTCCCCTAAATATTTTACCTGGGTTTCTTCCTTATTACTAAGTGGTTTTTTTTTTCTTCAGTTTTACAACGTCAAGCCAGCTGGACCTAGTTTCTACATTATTTACAGGTTACATGAAAAAGGTTATATGAAAACATTATTCTTTACATAAAAAACACTATATTACAACAAAAGATTTGTCAATATTTTGGCATTGAATAACATGAACACTGATAATGTTATGGATAATGGTACTGATAATGCTACGAATAATGTTATGGATAATGCTATGAATAATGTGACAGATAATGCTGCAGCATTTAAGGGACATTCTCGAGAAGGACAACAAAAAAGAAACATTAACCAAAATCATAATATCAACACTTAAAATAATGAAACACATATTGGCTAAAATACATAACATTTAAAAAATAAACTTTTTTTTTTCACTAAACAGTTTTTTAAATGTCTGTGATGTTTCCTTTGGTTGAAAGTTTTTATGAAGGAGAGTCCTTTGGAAACATTCTTTATGTAAAATTGAAACACTATATAATATAATAAAATATTCAAAAATAAAATACTAAAACACACACAAGTTATTGACATTAAACATGGGTAAAAATAGCAAAATACTCAAAAAATATGATATTCAATATTATCAGCAAAATACAATTGTATAATAAATGCACATTTTTTTTTCTGAAAATACTGTATGTTGACACTGAAATATCACCAAAAATAATTACAACACAACCCAATTTTAACACTATATAATATAATCACTATATAATAAAACACTATATAACATAATACTAATTATAATACTATAAAAACTCTTTTTTTTTCTCTACTTAATTCTTAGGTCGCACCTTTTCTAACAATGTACAGTATCCAGCTTTAGGCTTAATTCGAGGCTAACTCCAAAATACAAAAATGTCAGACCTCTGAAAACTATAGCTACTAAGTAAAAATATAAACTTGCTATAATTTTCACCATGCCCAGTGTTAGTGGGAGATGGGTTTCAATACTTTGTGGTGAAAGATCATCCCCCCAAAAAAAACGTGCCACTTGCACTATAGAAAAGGAAAGTGGGAAACTGACATTCACCTACAAAGGGCAAGCGAAGCAGTTTTGCCAGATTCTCCGTTCAACCTGGAAAGAGAATCTGGGAAAACAGTCCGGCTAAAGACGGGTGGTCAAGGAGTGGAGGACCCTTACTGACGTAACACCTTTCATCATATACTAATAACATTTAAAAAAAAATTAACAGTGCTTTTAAACTGTAAGTTTCATCCTTTACCGCTGGGGGTTGAGGGTTAAACATCCAGCTGGGTCCTCTTCCAAATACTAATGATAGAGGGACGATAGAACAGCAAAAATAAAAAAATGAAAGATGAAAGAGATAGATGGGGTTTTATTCATGGTTGAGTTTAAGATTTTGAGGAGAATGGTAGTATCTTAACTTGGATGAATGGACAATTTCAGAATTTCTCTTAAAATGTGGGCTGGGTTTATCGATTTCAAAAGTGACTTCAGAAAGTTGTTTCAGAATGGTGTATGGTCCAGAATATGGGGAAATTAATTTACGGGTATTAGGATAATGAAATTCTTCATACATTACAAGGTCACCAACTTTAAACTTTACAGGAAGAAAACGAGCATCATAGCGGATTTTATTTTTCTTATGGTAAGCAATTGTTCTTTCTTTAGCCAATTTTCTAGCTTCATCAACTGGAGGATAATAACTATTATTTGGCAAAGGAGGATCATATGGCAATTTTCCTAACAATAAATAACTAGGGGTAAATTGAGTTACAGAATGAGGAGTATTGTTATATTCAACTAAGACTTCATCTAACAATTTAGTCCAGGGTACTTTCTTAGAAGAAGAATTAACTTTACACTTTAATCTGGTTACAATAGTCTGATTTAGGCGTTCAATTTTTCTGTTCGTTTCGGGGTGGTGACTACTTGTCAATCTGTGTTTAACATTGTAAGTACGAAGAAATCTCTTAAATCTGGAAGCTGTAAATGCTCCATTTCTGTCAGTTAACAATTTTTCTGGTACTTGTAGTTGAAATAACTGTTTCAAAATGTTTGTATAAGTTTCAGTAGTTACACTTTTTGAAGGAAAACCCCACACATAGCGTGTTGCATGGTCAACCACCAAATGCAAATATTTTTTTGTAGAATTGTAGTAATTAAATCCGCCAACAGAGTCCAATGCCAAGCATTCAAAAGGTATATTTGTTGGGGGCATTAATTGTAACATGCCAAAACTTTTTTGTTTACACTTTTTGTTTATTTGACATGTATGACAATGTTTTACAAAATTTTCAATGTCCTGATTGATATTAGGCCAATAATACTGTGGGGAAATTAAATTTATCATTTTATAAATACCAGGGTGGCCAAATTGTGTGTGGGTTTTTTCTAAGAGGGGGAACCGTAAACACATGGGGGCAACAATCTTATACAAACTTTTCTTTTTAATTACAACAACATCATTTACTTCAGTGTATTTTTTACCATCTGCTGTTACATTTTCCTTTTTCTGGCTGTTTCTTACTTCATTCAAGTCAAGGAGATGTATAACATGGTGTACATTTTCTGAAACAGGTTGTCTTGATAGCATATCAGCTTCAACATTAGTGGAGCCCTTTTGGTATTTGATTTCATAGTCAAACATACTAAGTTTGAGAGACCAGCGGAAAAGACGTCCTCTTAAATTTTTAACATTTTTGAGCCAGGTAAGCGCCGCGTGGTCCGTATGGATGACAAATTTTTGACCATGTAAATAATGATAAAATTTATCCAAGGCATCCACAATTGCCAAACATTCTAATTCCGTTATAGCATAATTTTTTTCATAATCTCGACGATTTCTAGAGTGATATGCTATTGGGTGTAATTTTCCCTTTTCATCTACCTGTTTCACAACACACCCTACTCCAAGACTTGAGGCATCTACAAACAGTTCACAAGGCACTTTGGGATCAAACAATCTTAAGATAGGTTTTTCAATCAAAGCCTGTTTTAGTTTCTCAAAAGAATATTGACAATTTTGGTCCCATACATAGGGGACATTTTTCTTTAACAATTGGTTGAGAGGATATCTAATTTCGGCATACTTAGGAATAAATTTATTATAGACATTAATAGATCCCAAAAAGCGTTGCAACTCTTTTACATTGGTTGGTGGTTTTAATTTCTTAATAACTTCTACATTAGGATTGTCAGGGGTAATACATCCATTAGAAACTTCATAACCAAGGAAATTAATTGTTGATTTAACAAAATTACACTTTGATAACTTTAATTTGAGGTTTTCTTGGACACAAATATTAAATAATGTCTCTAAATGCATCAAATGTTCTTCCTCATTTTGAGAAAATACAATAACATCATCAAAATAACTACAGGCAAAATTAATTTTGTACTTATTAAAGATTCTTCGGAGTGTGCGGTTGAATATCCCAGGTGCGTTTTTTAATCCGAAAGGTAATCGCAACCATTCAAATAAACCGAAAGTGGTCGCAAATGCCAATTTTTCGGTGTCTCGAGGGTGGATAGGTATATGCCAATATCCACTGGCCAAATCGAGAGTGGAAAAGACCTTAGCTTGTGCTAATTTATCCAAAAGGGTATCAATTCGGGGTAAGGGTTCTGCGTCTGTCTTGGTAATAGCGTTTAATTTTCTGAAATCTACACATAAACGAGTTTTCTTCATTTCTTCGCGCTTGTAAACTAAAGTGACAGGCGACGAATAAGGGGAACAACTCTCTTTAATGATTCCTGCCTGTAACAAATTTTGGACTTGGTTTCGGATTTCTTCCTCTTCTTTGGGTGATGTACGGTAAGCCCTAAGTGAAACGGGAAGGTCAGAGGTTAAATGGATTCTTTGGGGTTCTATATTCACACAGCCTACATCGTACTTATCTTTTGCAAAAATACAGACATATTTGGCGAGAAGAGCAGGTAGTTTTTCTTTAGCCAACTGAACTTTGGGCCCATGGTCAGAGGTTTCAAACAACTCCGGTTCAAAATTTTCTTCAAATATCTCTGCATTTTGGATATCTGCTTTTAGCGGGTGGATATATGGTTCTGACAAATGCAAAGTATGGTGGGATGATTTTTTTGAAATATTACGCATAAGTGATATTTTTTTGTTATTTTGATGGATTTGCATTTTAGAGCAATCAATATTTAATCTAAACAATTCACAATGTGGTAGCCCAATTAAAACATATGGTAAAGAGTTATGAATTATAAACAGTTCAATGGTTTGAGTTATTTGTCCTAATTGCAAACTGACAAGGCATTTTTCTTTCAAAGCTAGAACACCTTGAGTTTGTGCGACTGAGATACTCTTTTGAACTTTAGATAGTTTTAGATTAAATTTATGGGCTAAATGATATGGCATTACACTGATAGAACTACCTGTATCTATCAAACATGGTAATGAGTTTTCACTTTTCACATGAGTAGCTGTTTGACAATTGTTCATTTTTTGTTTGGATCCATTATGTGTTTTGATATACCCGGGTATTATTAATTGTCATTGGCTCTCTTCTGTATTTTGTTAAAACTCATTATCAGTCTGATCTAGATTATGGGTTGAAACACTTGGATTTGGTGCTAGGGCAGTAACATTCAGCGTTTGTTTACGAAAAGGGCAATCTCGCACCCAATGATAAGCATTCGAAATGCCCACATTTAGACAAACCCGGCAAGGTGTTGGTGGCAACGTAGCCTGATAATGTAGGTTTGGGCGTTGTTGATCGGTCTGCATAGATCTTGGGGGAATTGGTTGCATCGGTCTAAATGTATTTCTTTGTGGGTTTGGGTTAAAATGTCGAACTTGAGGTGATTGGTATGGGACACGATAATTCCATGGTCGGTAGGAATTTTGTCCATGGTCAATATGGGATTTAAAAGGTTTCCATTGTCGATATTGAGGGGGATGCTGAGGGTTGGGCTCAGTCTTCCTGTCTGTTTTATCTTTCTGCTCTAACTGCAATTTACTTAATTTAAATACTAATTCTCTCCATTCATTGACATCCGCAGGCGCATTTGTCACTACCAACTGTTTCATCTCTACTGGCAGTCCATCAGTAAGACCATCCAAAATGAAACGCTGATCTAAACCTAAAGTGCGTCCTACTTTAGTTTTTTGGTGGTAATATTCATTTAAGTCACCTCCAAATTTAAATTTGATCTGGGAGAAATCTGTCAATGATAGTGTATCAGGAGTAGTGTAATGTTCGGTGAACAATAACACTAACTCTGACCAATGGAGGACATGAAGACAGTTGTTGATATATAAGGTAAGCGCGGTATCTTTTAGATACTTTTGGATGTTGCGGATTTTCCACAAATCATCCTTGTGTTCCTCTACACAAACTGACTCAAAGTATCGCAGCCAAGGAATCCATAACATCTTCGAGTCCGGAGAGAATGGCACGATTTCGGGATCTTTTCGACATGTGCCTTCACTATTACCTGAGGACTGAGAATTTGCTGCATTAATTTCCTTTCCCGGAGTCTCGGGAACCACATCATCATTTTTTGGGGGGTCGCCTACTTTCTCTAATGGTGGGGTAGTACTCATGATGTTTACAAATAAAATCTCACAAAATCATAATATATTCCAACATTGTAACACATACAAATAACATTAAACAATTCCAAATATAATGGTAAAATAATAGTAACCTGATACTTAAATCATTTTTTATAACTCAAATTATGAATCTTAACTTAAAAGATAAATTTTTATTTATCTTTTTCAACTTGAAAGGAGCAGAATTGAACAAATGCAAAACGAACTTTACAGCAAAAATTAAAAATAAAATAAAAATATTTTATCATGTTCATTCTTAGTTCACTCTTCTTTTTCTATGATTAAACTCTTAACTACATACTAAAAATAACTTTTAAAATAACACAAAGTACAAACAAAAAAAAATCAACTTTACTTTTTTTTTTCAATAAAATGCCTGAATTTGCTCCTTCTAACTTTTCATATTAAATAAAACATCTTACCTTGAACAATAATCCGCGATTGATAGAAAAAAATGGAACGGAAAAAAAAATAAATAAAAATGCACGCGCACATTCTGTTCTTTCTTTTTTCTCTTTAAATGTTCAAACTATCGGAGTTTGATCCGAGATACTTCTCCTTTCCCTTTGAAACAAAATCTTTGCACAGGTGATCGGATCGCGGAGCACTCACAGGGTTTGCAGAACGAAAGTCACGTCACACCACACAACCGTAGTTATCGCGTTTTGGCGAAAGATCATGCCGTATTCCGGCACTAGTCTTCGGACTGAGAGGACATCTGGTACCGCTTGTATCCGCCGATCACGTTCCTGGAAGCAGAGCGATTTCTCCAGGTTTCATTTCGCTTGTCAGGTTTTTATCCTCACCGACTCTTTGTAAGGAACCCGAGTCTTGGCATACGTTCGGGGGACCGTCATCAATCGAGGAGAGGGATGTAGTCGTGGAGAGATGCGTGCCTTCAGGCGATGAGGCTCAGAGATCCGTCGCGTCCAGCGTGGAAGTGCCGGGGAGAGAACTTTGGTGATCGCGCCGAATCAATCGTCCGAATGGCCGGGGAACGATTGTGGTGGTCTACCATCGATAAGCCGTTATTTTTGTTGAATCATGAGGTGTGATTGAGAGACAAATAACGACACAGTATTTTCACTTGGGGCCTGGTTTATTAATCCTTTTTGGCAGATCTTCTGGGAGAAACCAGGTCTCTGGAACTTGACGCTTTCTTTTTAAAAGTTCGTTTCTTTGGGCAGCATTTTATTAGGCAAGTGTTAGGTCAAAAAAGCCACTTATTTTAGGCGCTCCCGCTATTTAAAGGACGTTAATTAGCATTATTTCTACCAGGTCGCGATACTAAATAATGGGTGTTACTCAAATTTTAATTGGTTAAGAAATATCTGGGCAGTATGACGTTGTTAGGCGCGGTTTTCCAGGGTTGAATGCTGATTCTACAAATTAAGAATTGCGTTTACGTCAGCTTTTTTAATCTTAAAGAACATCCAAAAATGATCTCTGAAAGTAATAAATGTTAGGTTGGGAAAGAACGTTAACAGGGGCAAAATAGCTTTAAGTATTAGAATTAAGGTTAAAAGAAGGGGCCTTTAAATTTTAGATTAAAGTTAAAAATATTAATTGGGAACTTTAAGTTTTTGAATTTTAATTTTAAGTTTAAATTTAAAAAAGGCTTTAGGTTTTATCCTTTCATATATATATATATATATATATATGAAAGGATAAAAACTAACCCTTTTTAAAAAAACTAAAATTTAAAATTGAATTCAAAAGTTTAAAGTTCCCAATTAATATTTTTAACTTTAATCTAAAATTTAAATGCCCCTTCTTTTAACCTTAATTCTAATACTTAAAGCTATTTTGCCCCTGTTAACATTCTTTCCCAACCTAACATTTATTACTTTCAGAGATCATTTTTGGACTCTCCTTAAGATTAAAATTGATGATCTAAGGGATTTTTGCAGCCATTTGTGGTTCGGACTCATACGTCACCTACCCGGGAATTGTGCGGGCTTTGACCACATATCAATCAAAAGCTAATGAACCAATTAAATTAGATGTACCTCCCAAATTCACAACTCTGCCCTCTGCTGGAAAATATTACAATCCCCAACATATTACCCAGAACACGCCCGAAAAACGAGAGACTGCAGTTTTGAGGTGCCTGCCTAACCTACGGCCATGTAACGCTTCGCATAATCAACGTAAACGGCTCGGGCGACCTCCGACCGGACTCGCAGTTCCATCTGTAAGCTGAGCGACCAAATAAAAAGAGTTCGAACCAACAAGAGGTTCCCGAGTCCAACTTATTATGCCACGACTACAACACCCGAAGATGTTGCATTATTAAAAGCCGCGCATGATAAAGAGCGCGTGAAGAACCATTCCCTCTGCCTTACCACTTAAGACTACGACTATTAAGGGGAAAATCGCGAGTCGTAGAGTCCACAACATCGCAATGAAACAGACTTAATTTGATCGCATAAACTGTTTCAACGAAACAACATTACGTGCAACGAAAAGAAAATATTCACTCCGATATTTATATTTCCTAGGACACTCCACGGTAGAAGAAAAGAAATGACTTTTAACTTCTATTGATTAGACTCTTCAAAACGGCGTAGTAACTCTTGAAGTTATTCTTCTGGACTTTTTTCCCTACTCAACTGCATATTGGAAGATCACAAGGAATATTTTTCTCCTATCAATACTAGCTGATAAAAGAAAACGAAAGAAAAGAAAAAAAAACATTCACTCTCATATTTAGTTTTCTTATGACAATCCCCGGTGGAAGAAAAAAAATGACTTTAAATTTTTATTTTATTTAACTCTTCAAAAAGATTGTAGAACAGTTTACGTTTGTGAAGTTACATTCGGACTTTGACTCAAAATTCTTCACTTACGATCTTTTTCTCTATCAGCTGAGAACTAACTGAATGTAGAACTGAACAGAGACTTTTCAAGGCCAAAGGTCGTGTCGAACAGTTTCGAGTGTGCGTTCCGTTCCCTGCCATTGATTTGACTCATCATTTAATCAGTGTAGAAAACTGATTTATTTTTATTTTTCAGCGGACGAATATTTGATAAGCGAGGACCAGAAGTGATGTTTTAGTTTTTTTTATGATTCAGAATTTATTTGAAAAGAAAAGTAATGCTTAATGACTCTTTTATAATTATTTTATTCTTTCTTAAAAAAAAAATACTTGGATAATTTGATTAACAGGTATGATTCTTTTTATTTATTTTTAGTTCAGATTGATGTTTTTTCAGCTTCAAAAATACAGACAAGTTTGAAAAAAAAAAAAGTTTTATTGTGCAGAATATGTGTTTTATTTTTCCTTTAACCTTTTTTATAACATTGATAAAAATGCAGATTCCCCAGTTCCATCATTTATTTTATAAAATATTCTCGTTGAAAAAAAAAAGTTTTCTTTTACATTAAACAATGTTTTTATTTTTTATTTTATGTTGATTATGAATGTGTTATTGCCGAAAGTAACAAGGAATGGAAGTGTTTGTGTGAATGAAAAATATTTAATAATGAAAAAGAGAACAAAAAAATACTGCTATCAGAGTGAAAATTTTTAAATTCTGACAGCGTTCATGGAGTTTTAAAGAAGTTTTATTAAAATGGTGTTACTGTATTAAAGATATTTTAAATATTTTAACAAAATTTATATTTATTGTTTTAAGATTTTTATTATCTATATTTTTTTTCTAGGGGATTTAAGATTTATAATTTGCATTTTAGAAAATTTTGGGATTGATATTTTACATACGCGTTAAAATTGTGATAAATTAAAGTGACAGTATTTTTGTTTTCTTATTCATCCGGCGAAGCATACGTGCTATGACCAAAAAATAAAGTCACTTGTTTTTTATGTTTTTGACATATTGTTAATAAATTGTTTAAACTGGTTACATGTTTTTAAATTAAATATTATCAATAATACACGTGCAATTTGATGGTGTCCAAGATTTAGTGTCGTATTTTGCATATATTTAGAGTCCTATTTTATTAATTCCTTTTTTATAAATTCAGATGAGCACATTCAGATTTCCACATATTTGTACATAGATGTTTGTGTCAGTTTATGTGTTATTTTACTCCATATTTCAAACCTTTTTTGTGTATGTAAGTATTTTTATTTTTTCATAAAAGACAACCTCAATTCGTTTTTCCAAGTTTTTCTTTCCATATATAGAATTTTGTACAATTTATTACTCAATTTAGATTTTTGTATAGCCAAATATTACATTTTACATTATGATATATTTTAATATTTCTGTTTTTAATTTAATATTTTTACCCAGTATTGTTTTAAAAATTATATTATTTTCCTTCCCTAGTACATTACCCAATGAGTTGGCCACCCCAACCATTTTTAATAATTATTCAAATTTTGAACATTCCCCATTTCATTAAAACAAATTTAAGAACAGGTATTGCATCCCTGTCAATTTTAAAAAAACATGTCAAAAATATTTTCAAACAATTCAGCCATTGGGTTAGACATAACCGTGGTAACCCCACTTCATCCGTGGTAAGTCCACTAATGTCTAACACCACCTATTAAGTTTTTAAAGATGACCATGGTTCCATCCCATTAAGTCTTTAAAACATTTTTTTTAAGTTTGTGAAATTCAACCAGAACACATCCCTCTGCAAACAAAGAGGATTCAATGATTTACCATCTCAGCAAATGTGGCAACTATTGACAAGATATACTCGGGCCCTCAATAAAAATACAAGTATCCATTAATAACAACAAACATGTCAATAAGTTGCCCATGTGCTTTAAATGTTGGATCATTGGCCTATTTGTTTTGAATCAGAGTCTATTATTTTATTTTGTCTGTTTTATTTAAATACATTTATTTCATTAATTTTTTTTCCCTTTGCAGTAGTAAAACCCTTAAAACTTGAAAGATTTTTGCTATTTGCATAAAAATTTGCAAGGAAAACTAAGAGCGTTCTGGTCTTTGTAAGGAAAAATGCTCTTAGAATTTTTTTACTCAGGAAATTTTTATGAGCTATCAGTGAGATGTAGATGTGGTTTATATTGTGACTTGGATTTATTAATGCCACTGAGAAAAACATATCTCAGTCTGCAAAATAATAAATACCTTTACTTATAGGTAAACTGTGTCTGCATCTTCACACAAAAAAATTAAACCAAAGCTCATTTATCTTTTTTTTTTTTTTTTTTTTTTTAATTTTTGCTAAAATCTCACTGAGGTTTAGGATCTGCTAAAACCTTCAACGGTTTAGGATAAATTCTACTTACCTTGTAAGTAGTTTTCAATGTACATAAACTTTTATATTTTACTTTTTCATTATTTTTATATTTATTTTAATATTTTTATGGTATTTAATATTTAGCTCTTCTTTTATTTTTATCAATTTTATATGCCAATATATTTTTAATATTTTTCACATTTCCAAAATAAGTGAAGGAACCTTTCAAATTTTTCATATTTACCAAAATTGCTATAATTTGAATATTTTGTGCATAGAACATATATTTTCCCCGTTAATCATACATCAGTGTATTTTTATATTTAGTAATTTTTTTATATTACCTGTATCATTGTCCTTTTACAATATTTTCAAATATTATGGAAAAGAAATTTTTTTTAAAGTTTTCTTATGTTTGTGTGGAATTTCCATTAAGTTTTCCTATGTTTATGTGCCATTTCCACTATATTTGTGCATAAATTTATAGTTTGACTATTTAACTTTTAATAAAAATCTGAAATATGTGCTTAAAGACTTTAATTTAATAAGCACAAACTTGTTGACCAAAGGACTTCCAAACAAGAAAATGGTCACTATTACAAATTATTTTATTATGTTTTTCCATATATTACCTATATTTTTACAGCTTTTCATCATGTTTATATTTTTATATTTTATGTCATATAATATGCTTCTAATTCCTATGTAAGGTTCGGTCAGGTCGTTTCGAGAGCCATAACTCAAATTTTTAGCATAAAAACTTAAAATCTTCAAATTTTTCCTTTGTTTAAAACTTCAAATTTAAATTTTAAATATGTTTTCCAGCAGCAAAATTCAATCCTCACATCTTAGCAAACTTAACTTTAATATTAACCTTTAAGATCTAGATTTGCATAAGTAAATTTCTAATCCAATTTTGTCTTCTCCATTTTCCTAGGGAGTCCCCCCACATTTGCAGGCAAATATAGTGGACCGCAACTTGGAGGGGGGATGTGAAAGGATAAAAACTAACCCTTTTTAAAAAACTAAAATTTAAAATTGAATTCAAAAGTTTAAAGTTTTCAATTAATATTTTTAACTTTAATCTAAAATTTAAATGCCCCTTCTTTTAACCTTAATTCTAATACTTAAAGCTATTTTGCCCCTGTTAACATTCTTTCCCAACCTAACATTTATTAAATTCAGAGATCATTTTTGGACGCTCCTTAAGATTAAAATTGATGATCTAAAGGATTTTTGCAGCCATTTGTGGTTCGGGCTCATACGTCACCTACCCGGGAATTGTGCGGGCTTTGACCAGTGTTGGGCACGTTCAAAAAATAAACGAACTAACTCAAACTCACGTTCAATTTCTGAAAAGTGATTTAAGTTCACGTTCAAACTCAAAAATTTTTAAACGAACGCGTTCAAATCACGCTCATTTGTAAAAGTGAACGAAGTTCACTAAAAAGTTCACTTTTTTTTTATGTTTGGATATTATTGTCCAAATTTACAAAATTTTGTGAACTAATCATTTGATTATTCGATATGTAAGATAGAGGTATGCACGGACGGAAATTTCCAGGCCCTATCCATAGAAAAAAAAAATGTCCGGCCCGATATTAAAATAAAAATTTCAGCCCGAGCCCAGCCCGGCTCGTAGAGAAAATTTAGCGGCCCGATATAATAGCTAAAAACAAGGCCCGACCCGGCCCAACATAATAACTAAAACAAGGCCCGAGCTTGACCCAGCCCGGAAAAAAAAGTTGAAATTTCGCACCGAACCCGCCTTAACCCCGAGTACAGTTCTACCGGACATTGATATTTACCCTTACGGAAAAGTTCTGGCCAAAAAAACTTACCTTAGTCTGTTTATAATCTCCATTTATGCAGAAGTGCCGTAGGCTGCGATGTTTATGCTTTTAATGAACCTTTGTTAGTTGTATGTAAATGTTTCAGCTATCATTAATATTATTAATCTATCTTCCATGTTATGGAGACATAAAAATCTAAAAAATGTTATATGGTAAAAGTAAAATCTAAGATGAAACCGCATTGGAAAGAAAGAAAAGTTTCTTTTTTAGCAGGTGTAAATGTTTAATATATTTTTTCTACCGTATTATTGTATTCATTTTGCATGGATGAACAGTTTAAAAGAACTTTAAAAGAAATTTTCAGCTTTCAGTTTAAAAGAAAATTCCGTCATAGGCAGTTTATTCCATATGTTTATTCCCTATGTCCTCTATTTAAAAAAGCCTGGAATCTACGATTCTTAAAAAAGAATAAAAATCCAATCTTTAATTGTATAAAAATGGCAACTTAAAAGTATGTGCTTTTTAGCAAAATCAAGCCAAATTTTACTGATTTTTGAACAGACTTGGCCCCGTCGAGAAAAGGATTTTCATACGGGATGATAAATAAGTATAGTACAATATTGGAAGGAATATATCTCCTAGCTATATCTTGAAATAAAATTTTATTCGTCTTTAATTTGTTAAAAAAGGGTAAAATTTATACATCCTAAGTAATTTAACATAATTAAATGCACAGAGTAAGAATAACAAAAGTTCTTTTGTCAGGTATCTCTCTCTCCTACCCTTAATCCCCCGAAAGGATAATTTTATTCATTTATTTATTTATTTTTACATTCAAGCTTTCAAAATGTATGTTATACAGTGAGACGAATTTTAATAAATGAACTAATTTCATTTTGCGATTTTGAAATGTACAAGTCGAAATTTTCTTTTCAATATTCAATATTTCTTAAATGTTAAAACATCTGTAAATGCTCTACTGAATTTATTTGTTTAAAACCAAATTGCCTTGTATGAGGAGATCTAAAAAAATTCCTAGTTTAGTTTATTTCATGTTTATGTTCTCCGTTAAAGAAAAAAAAAATAGCTTGGACTACGGATGTTAGCAAAGACATTTATTCCAAAATTCTGGTTAACCCTTCCACTGCATTTTGTTTGTAAGGATTGCTGATAAAAAATTAAATGTTTGGCATAAGGAAATCCCTTTTCTTTTTGCATATGAATCGATAAAATTTGCATATGTAACTTCTTAAAGCTGTTCTTAACTTCTGCAAAATGTTTTGACACATTTATAAATTCATTTTTAACGAAGAGATATAAAATTGGAAGGCAAGACTATGGAAGCGCTTTTGAATTGAATTCAACATTCCATTTTCTGATAATAAAATTACCTAACGAGTTATAAACTACTTTCATCATATGATTTTCTTCCTTTCTTCGACTGCTTTTTTCTACTTTCGTCGGAAAATGCGGTTCAAAATGTTAACTCTGATGGCTTGTTCTGAAATATTTATGGCGTTTTGTTAAAAAATTTTTAAAGTGAGTGGGATTTGATAGTTTCTGAATAACAACAACTGCTATTTTATGTATTTCGGAACAAAATTAAATTACAATTTATACCACAAAGTTTTTTAAGAACACCTTTGATAATCGAATAGGGATTTTCATTTGCCTATAAAGTTGACGCATATTTAATTATTTCAAATTATTGTTCCATGACAATGGCCCTTCACACAGACTGCTGAGACTTAAAAACAGACTTTAAACAGCTAATAGGACATCGTTTTCTGAAATATATTTTGCATTTATAGATAAATGAAAAAAAATTAATTTACAGCAGTTTGAATCAGAACTATGAAATTTTTTGATTACAGAAATGAAAATAAATTAAAGATAGATTGAAAATTCATTTATTACTCTAGAAGTAAAATTCTTCTTAAAATCAGTAATCTGTTTATAAAAAAAAATTCCACATCTCACTGAATAAAGAATTGTGAAAACTGTGACAATTTGTGAAGGCCCGCGGCCGCATTAACTCTTACCCTCACATAAATCTGGATCTGTACATCATTTCTTTAAAGCCAGTCTTCTTTTTTTAAATCTAAAAATTTAAACATTTTGTACGACTTAAAATTCAGATACGAATACATAATAATTATTAAGATGCTACTATATGCAGTATAATATAAATATTTAGATGAACGCATATTTTATACCATTTTTTTTCTATTCTAAAAGTACACATTATCGATTGTAATACGTAGAAAGTTTTGCAATAGATTAAAAACATCCCTTTTACAAACACCAAATTTTAAGCCTCATCCCCCCCCCCCCCCCAAAAAAAAAAATAATAAATCCATAGTTGCGTTAAAAAAGTGGAAAAAAAATAGTTAATTCATTTAAAATTGTTATAACATGCCTTAAAAATCTACCGCCTCTATTAAGGATGTATTTCGATTCAAACTGCTTATTTTCCGATTTATTTTTAAATTCATTTTTGCTCTCAAATGCATCAAAACTGCACATTCTCTTATTTAGAAATTACTCAAGGTGCCGTGATTGTTAATTCGTTGATAAATGCAGAAAATGTTGCAAAAAATGCAATCAAAAACGGCACTTTGAACCGATTTTTAAGAAGCGGGAGACTTGGGAACGAAAAAAAGGGTCATACTGAGAAGATAATTGCTTATAAATCAAATTCTAATGAATTGAGCGTAAAAAGACATCATACGGCACCTTATATTTCTCTTCAAAAATCCCCTCAGCAAGTTTCATATTTCTACTTTTAAAAATGTTTCTGAAATTATATCAGAAAATTTTGAGCTGTTGAAGATGGAAAAGCGTTTTTTCGAATACATCCTTAAGGAGGGAAATGCGGCATGATAATTTTTCTGGGGTTAATGCACCGGGCAAAAAATTTCATCACAATCATTGAAGAAAATTATAACTGACGATAGAAACTGTAAAAGAAAGCTTAAAAATAGCATAAGAAAAATTCTGTAAATATTTTAATATAAAGTATTTTGTAATATAATTAATAATAATAACAGATTTTAAAAAAATGATAAAACCACGTCCAAAACCTAAAACTGTGATATGTACGTATGCATGATTTCTTTTGATGAACAATTTTTTTTGTTTATCAGCAGAAATAATGACAATTTGCTGATTGGAAAATTCGATATGTTAATTTTGGACGATGCATAAAATATTTTGACTTAAAAAAAATAAATAAAAAATAAAAAAATAGAAAAATAAAAGGGGGGCGGGGAGAAAGAAAAGGAATGGAAAAAGAAATGAAATCGTTTACATTACTTTGTATGTTTAGAAAATATTTGCAAATAGGTTGCAGATTAAAAATCAATTTTATCAATATTAATGTATCCATTTTAAAGCTATGGATAATAAACATAATAGAAATTATCGTTCTCGAGATGAAGAGTTTATTCGTCGTCAAATTTAATAAACTGCAAAACATAATTTTTCACTTTCAAAAAATAAGATTATCTGTGTATACAAGAGCGAATCCAGCCCTCCATTTAGAGGAGGGTCATAACAATGAGAGAAATGCCACCATAAGAGAGCATTGACTGTCGCATTCTGAAATTCAATTTAAATCCCAAAATTTTAGTAAGATTTCCTAAAAAATTCTTTACATTTAACGAAATATGGAAAACGCTATTTCAATCGCTTAACAACTGGATAAGTGCACTTGCAAGTAAAAATGACTTCATAAATTACCAAAATTTATGTAATTTGGATTTGAGTAAAGCCAGGGTGCGTAGTCTGGAAGCACCTTGTAAGCACCTTTTACCAGAATTTTTATAATGTAAAATCTGTTTTATTCAACGAAAAAGAAATCCTTTTTCAGATGTAACAACCAGTACTTTAAAGAATTTCTGATACCGAAAAAATTAAAATCCTCTGAGTTTCTTGATGACTACGCACCCTGAAAGCTTTAAAAAAATTTTTTGCAACCCAAAGCAAAGGAGAAGTTAGAAAGAACTTAATATACATTTCATTTGAGTATATCTTTAAAAATTTAGATGGTTCCACATCCCAAAGCAAAGGAGAAATTAGAAAGAACTTAATATACATTTCATTTTTTAAATGTTCCTTAAAATTTTTCTTTGTTCAAAGTGGAGAGTGGGAGGGAGCTCATGATTCCCGTAACCCCTCACATTATCGGATTAAAATAAAGAAATTAATGTTTATCTTGTTCGAATTCTATACTTGAGAAAGTGGCTTTCATCTTCCGTTGCAAAATGCTGTTTTTCATAACAATGTAATGCATTTCACAAAAATAACTTTGACTTTTCAAAAAATATTAGCTGTCCTGTGCCCCCCCCCCCTTCCCCAAAAAACCTTCATCGAATACATCTTTTAAAAGCAATTCAAAATTTATTAAACCATAATATATAATTTCCCATTTGTTTGAAAACTATCTTTACAGATATGTGTGTGATTTTGTTTAAATGCCCGTGCGTCAATTTTAAAAGTGAAAAGTATTTTTTAATGGAAATAAAAAGAAAGAAAGAAAGAAAACAGTTTGCACGTATAAAGAATCTTCACGAATTAAAATCTTACATTAATCATTTGTCATCACGTTATTTATGCATGCATATATATACACACACACACATATATATATATAGATTATTCTAATAAATATATAAATCGATGTTAGAAAGGGCGAACAATCAAGAAATCATTGTATATATAACGATTTGCGATACTGAAATTTAAAACTAATGTATATATATATTTTTTACCAGAAAAAAAAATCTTTGTAATTTAGGCGAAATTTGCGTGAATAAAGAGACTGTTTCTCGTTAAAGATAGAGCAATAACTGTCATCATGACAATTACCAAATTAATTGTAAGCGTTTTTAGACCACCCATAGACTTATATAAGAGACCACCTTAGTTGTAAAAGAAAAAAATTGAAGAGAATGCCAGAACGGTGATTGCAATACGATTAGATAACTAAACACCGAAGGGAAAGCGGTATTTATGGCCGACTCAGCCTGTTAACAAAGCACAGAACAAATCTCTAGCCGATGACGCCTCCACTTGTAAATCTTATGTACATTGACAAGTCACACGAGTTTCTATCCTTCTACTTTCTCGTCAATGGGATGGGCGACAACCATTGACTTTCTCATATACTCTCTGTAGGTATTATAGGTCATTGGCGACAACAAAGATGTTATCTCTTCCGTTCCGCAAATTCTCCTATTCAAAAAAGAGTCCTTCTAAAATGGGACTTTAATAACCGATAAAAAATACTACTTTATTTTCCCACGCGGATGCTTGCTTGTAACATAGAACAAACGGTTGGACTGGGGAAATTTTCAGGATTCTATATTTTCACTATATTAAAACTTAAAAAGAGGAAGGGAATTTCTCCTGAAATATTATATCATTTTTTGATTCATACAAAATTTTAGTTTGCTGTGACAATTTGATCCCGAATTATCAAAGTTTGAAATTAATGTAATTTCATACAAGAAAGAAAAAAAATGACTGCAATGAAACAAAATTAAAAAATATATACATTTTTGAAACATTTATGAAAACTAAAATTTTGTATTCAAAGTTGCCTCATGCTTTTTACGCATTTTTTTAGAAGAAAAAAGAAAGAAATCCGACAGCTAAGGTCTGTTCTAGAGTTTATCATTGCCAGTCGGGTTTGGGTTAAGTTTATTTCTACATTTTTGCGACAGGTCCGGTTGATTATCTTTTTTTTGTGGTTGTTGCTTCGGATCGGATTTTAACTCTTGTGATTCAGGTTAGGGTTGACCAGATTTTTAAAAGGAATATCCAAAATAATTTTTCGTATTAAAAAAGCTACATACAATAATATTTTTATAATGGATACTCCCAAATGTACACATCTAGTCAGCGAACACTGTTGAAAAGTCTTAATACTTATATATTTATATGCTTATATCGCTGAATATGGCATGTTCATCTTGCCCTCTGCCTACATGTAGCATCTGTATGCATACATAAGCTATCAAAAGTATCATACATGTGCTTATGTGTGTATAAAAAATATTGGCAATATTTTTTCATATCCTGAGAAAAGAAAAAATGTTCTTATGGTCACATTTTTTGTAATTTATTTTTCATGCAGTAGTTTGAATATATACTCATTCATACTAAAATACATATGTATATTTTCACCTGAAACATAATTGGCTGTTTGTGTTTAGACGGCCAATTTTTAACACAACAGATATAGACCCCTTCCTTGGAGGGGGGGGGGGTCTTTCTTAGGGTACCAAGCCCATACTTATTTCATGGAAAATCAAAGTTTGAATAAAATCCGAAAAACTCCGAACGATTAGGCCGACGGACGCGATTGCATTGGAACCCAGCACCTCCCGTCTACCAGCCACCAGCCTGAAACATAGCTGTGCTCAAACATTTTGTGAAAACGCAAACAACCCGACTTTCAAAAGATCTAATTATGATTCATAAAAATTATTCTAGGCAATCCAACCCGCAAAACGAATATAATAATTAAAACCTGAAATTAGAAATTTATGTGCAACGTGACCCGATGCAAGATTCTATTCAATGATTTCGATGTCTATACTATTCAGAGGTTATACAATATTTGAATTTTTAAAAATGAATTTTATAAATATCTAAACACTTTTTTTTTCTATAAAAACATAACTTAGTAGTAGAGATATAAATGTAGGTTACTTTTTTTTTTTACAATTGCATCAAAACCTAATTTACTTTCCTTCGGGTCGGGTTGCTGGTTGCACAAAATTATTTTAGTGCTTTCGAGGTTCAGGTCAGGTTGTGGATCAAACTTATTCTATTTGTGAGCTTCGGATCGGATTGAGGGTTGATTGTTAAGCATGCTTCGAAAGGAAGACGCAAAGTTTCAATGTCACGTTTTCTAAAAGGTTTTAAACTAACTTTTAAAGACACAGGATGCGCAGTGAAAGATCCATTCAATGCAAAGTAGTTGCGAATACTTTAGTATTTATGTGATATTTCTAATTAAATCAATGTTTTTCAAAATTTGATATTTATTGCGTTTATACTGATATTGGGCAGCATTGCAGAAATATATTGTTAAAAATTGTTATCTAAGATGTCTAAATCGTCCGTGTTGTTACTGGTTAATAAATTCGGCTAATCATCGCTTTTTTTTTTTTTTTTAAAATCTCTATCAACAATGTTTTTATGCTTCTTCTACAATGGGTACTTTCAACGCTGCTCAACACTTTCGCTGAATGTCCGCAAGTCAAAATTTGTGTGCAATAGAAAAATGCGCTTTTCTCAAAAACTGTGTGACATAGGGTTAATCGCTATAGTTTTCCAGCAAATTTTAAGTTAACGTCTACTATCTTTATTTATTTATTTTTTCACAATTTTAGTTTAAGTAGATTCGGGCCGATCCAGTGGCGTGGTCGGTACCGTCACCGCCTCCCACACCGCTGGACCCTGGTTCGAATCCAGCTAGCGGCATGGATGTTTGTGTTGTCCCTGTGATGTGTATTAATGTATGTACTGTATTTCCTGTAATAATAATAAAGTGTTCTGTATTAGTTTCTGTGTATTATGGATCATTCGAGGTAACAGCCACTGTAGCTACAGACCTCAAAACATTGTTCATTCAAACATTCAAGTAGATTCGGAAATAGATGGGGGGGGGGAATGTTTTTGCACTACATTTTTGGCATCGCTCTGAAAATCTAACACTTAAAAATTTTAAAACAATGTGGGGTTTTTTTTAGGTCAGCGCTACGACACCTTTCATCGCACACGATGTAGAAAGAATTTTTTTTCCCTGAATAATTTAATTAATCCCTCTACATTTTTTCTAAATTTATTTGTGAATGTTTAATAATCTGTAAATAGGTAGGTCAATAATCTTTATGAGTCCTCCCAATTTGAACTTTCCACATCCCATAGTTTACGAGTAAAATGGTTGCGACAGACAAAAAACTAACACAAGAGGGAGATCTTATAATGATTCCGTTTAATTTTTTAAGTACAAAACTCTAAAAAATACTTATTACAATTTCTCTTTCATGGTTATGTTTTTCACTTAAAAAAAAGTCATGGGCTGCGTAATTGGCACGTTTATTCCAAAGTTTTGGTCTTTCCATACTTCTTTCTGTATATCCCATTGTAAACTAAATTGACTTTAAAATGAATCCTTAACTGTATCTAAATATCTGAAATATTAACAACATTAATGTATTTCCACGGACTGGAGGATTCAAAATATGAAAAATTCTACACAGATGAACCTTTTAAGAAAAATATCTGAAAAAAAATCATTGTAGACATATTCTTTATTAAGAAATTCGCCGTCTCTTACAAATGTGTTATAATTTTTTTTTCACATGGATTATTCTGTCCATTTGGCACCGATCTAGAAATTGTTTCGTTTAAGATAGGATTTCGTTATATACAGATTTTTGTAACACCTTTTATATTACTTAATTCCCCTCCCCTAGCATTGTATATGTACTATTCTTTAAAGAGAATTTTAAATGTTGAATTACGGTAATTTAAAACTACAATAAACTCTGGCTAAGGCGGAATCGATCGGGATCGAGAAAATTTTCCGTTGTAGACAATATCCCGTCTTAGACAAATTCTACTCTATGTCTGTGGATTCGTAGGGACTTGAAAATCTTTCAGAGTTAGACATATTTCTGCCTAACACACATTCCACCTTATACAGAGAGTTTACTGTATATATGTATTTTCGGCGAAAATTGCATATAATCCAGGTCCGGTTCGGCGCGGCCCGAACCTGCAGAAGAAGTAAGACTAGGGTACCACCCAGAGAAGTGATACCCAGACTAAACCCTTCCTGACGCACATGTAGGTCCAGGGCCGTAGCTGAGGGGGCGCTATAGGCGGCTCAGCTCCTCCCCCACCCCTGAAAAAAATTCCACGGTCACTAAAGGAATTTATGCTCTTGAAAATTCAAATGAAATTCTGTTGAAAAATCTAATTTAGTTTTGAGATCTTTTCACAATTTTGCAGAGTTACTAAATTGTATTTAAAATTTCAACTCTCCCTCATCTTATTCGTACATATGAAGCTAACATGATGTTTAATTTTACACCACTTATACACTCAAAAATTTCATCATCATGTATTTTTCTTAGCATAAAATGAAGTTATTACAACAGTTTAATAAGAAACATAGTACCTACAATGTGAATATGCACAAATTTATCTTTCTGCCACAGAGAGAGAGAGAGAGAGAAAAAAAAAAGCCCCCCCCCCCCAATCATTCACTTCTAGCTACGGCCCTGTGTACTACACAGTGTGTAGGTCTCAAAATGGCATTTGAAAGGGGAAAAAAGAGTACTAAGGTCTGGAAAAATTTTAAATAAATTATGAAAAAAATGAACGTAAATTTGAACGTAAATTTCGTTCAAACTCGTCGATTTTTTGAGTTTTCGCTCAGTTCAAACTCGTTTATAAAATAGTGAGCGAAGTTCAGTTCAAAGTTCACAAATAGTGAGCGAAACTCGTGATTTTTCGTTCATTGAACGCGTTCGTACCCAACACTGGCTTTGACCACATATCAATCAAAAGCTAATGAACCAATTAAATTAGATGTACCTCCCAAATTCACAACTCTGCCCTCTGCTGGAAAATATTACAATCACCAACATATTACCCAGAACACGCGCGAAAAACGAGAGACTGCAGTTTTGAGGTGCCTGCCTAACCTACGGCCATGTAACGCTTCGCATAATCAACGTAAACGGCTCGGGCGACCTCCGACCGGACTCGCGGTTCCATTGAGCGACCAAATAAAAAGAGTTCGAACCAACAAGAGGCTCCCGAGTCCAACTTATTATGCCACGACTACAACACCCGAAAATGTTACATATACAGGGTGTTTCGCTACCAGACCGACAAACTCTGAGGGGTGATAGTAAACATAGAGACAAACATTATTAAATAGGAAACCATGGGGCGCAAACGTCTTCTGTGGGAGCTAGGAGCCATTAAAGTTTGAGGTCCAAAACTTCAAACGATGATAAAAAACGGAGAAAAGGGTCGATTTGTTTGCAGTTTTCACTAAAATCATTCTTTATATCACGAATTTTTTAGAAATTTTTTTTAAAGGTTACGTACAAAAATGTCGATAGAGGGCGCTTTAGACTTTAGAGTAACGAACCACTACTTTTTACCGTTATTTTGTGCATGGAGTTCAAGTTATACTAAAGTTTAGTTTTAACTTAAATTTTAAGCCCAAAATCGGAAACATTGGGATCGGATAACTAGTGAAAATTGAACTGCGAACAGAGGGGAGAATTTTAAACGCTCATAAACATTGGACAAACTAATCGATTTTGTTGCGGTTTGCATGTAAGTCATTCCATTGGTAATTATTTTATTCAAAATGACGTACAGCTTTGATGTTTTCATTTTTTGATAGAGGGCGCTTCCGACACATCTCCGACATTTCAATGGCTTTACTACTAGGTGTTTTACTACCAGAACAACATACTTCCAGGATGTGTTAGGGATGCAAAGACTACTCGGAATCATATAGGAATGTAACTTTGGAAATGCATTTTTTGGGATTTACGGTTAAAGGAAACAGAGAAAAAGACAACAGAAACAGCAAAGAAAGAGTAACCCATCAATGTGAAAGAAAACAGTAAATTTAAAGGTTTAACTAGAAAAGGTGTTCAAAATTACGACCAGAAATACTCCGGCAAGTTTGACAGTGGCGGTAGATGGCGCTAAACGGCGCGTGAACAGTGATCCTTTTGAAGCTATCATTCTCATCGGTTCCAAAGGTAGCAGAAGGAAGTATTTGTATGATGAACAGCACGATGGGACTCATCGACATTTTACCAATGACGTTTGTTGACACTTCAAAGTAACATATGGATAGCGGTGGATAGGTCGTGGTGGCCTGGTTCATTGGACTGCCAGGTCGCCAGACCGATCATGTATGGACTTCTTCTGTTGGGGTCAAGTAAAAAGTTGGGTGTATGAGACTTCCATACCATCAGTTGAGGACCTCGCAGCTGATATTTCTGTATCCGCCAGAAAGCTTTCTGAGATGCCAGGAAACTTCCAAAATCTGAGGAATTCCATGCGAAGCCGCTATCAAGCATTCCGGACTACTTCTGATCGTAATTTCGAACATCTTTTCTAGTAAAACATTTAAATAAACTGTTTTCTTTCACATTAACATGCTGCTCTTTCTCTGCTGTTTCTGTTGCTTTTTTCTCTGCTTCCTTTAACCGTAACTCCAAAAAATGCATTTCCAAAGTTACATTCCTATGTAATTCCGAGTAGCCTTTGCATCCCTAACACATCCTGGAAGTATGTTGTTCTGGTAGTAAAACACCTAGGAGTAATGCCATTGAAATGTCGGAGATGTGTCAGAAGCGCCCTCTATCAAAAATGAGGATACCAAAGCTGTACGTCATTTTGAATAAAATAATTACCAAGGGAATGATTTACACGCAAACCGCAACAAAATCGATTAGTTTGTCCAATGTTTATGAGTGTTTAAAATTCTCCTCTCTGTTCACAGTTCAATTTTCACTAGTTACCCGATCCCAATGTCTCCGATTTTGGGCTTAAAATTTAAGTTAAAGACTAAACTTTAGTATAACTTGAACTCCATGCACAAAATAACGGTAAAAAGTAGTTGTTCGTTACTCTAAAGTCTAAAGCGCCCTCTATCGACAATTTTTGAACGTAACCTTTAAAAAAAAATTCTAAAAAATTCGTGATATAAAAAATGATTTTAGTGAAAACTACAAACAAATCGACCCTTTTCTACGTTTTTTATCACCGTTTGAAGTTTTGGACCTCAAACTTTAATGGCCCCTAGCTCCTACAGAAGACGTTTGCGCCCCATATGGTTTCCCATTTAATAATGTTTGTCTTTATGTCTACTATCACCCCTCAGAGTTTGTCAGTCTGGTAGCGAAACACCCTGTATATATATATACACTATCTACCAAAAAGTATTTGTACACTTTCAGTTTTTGACATTTTGTCAAATATTTAAAAATATACTGGTCGGATTCTTCTGGAACTTCAGAAATATAAAGATTATGTTTCACTTTATGTTTATTTACATTCATTTGTTAAGCGGGTAATTAGGGGGCCGGCAAAAAAACAAAGAATAATAGAAATATTTGGGATCGCCCTGTACATGAAAATGCACGAAACGACTTATCGCTTTAGAATACAAATATATGAATACAGTAGAATATGTACACTAATTTTTGTGAGAATAGCATGTATATTTATGGCGATAGAGCGATTTTTTTGAAAAATTCAAAAAATTCTGTTATGTTTTTTGTTTATATCATGCTGGGTTTTTGACCAAATCCCTTAAGATTCAGCCGTTTTTAGAGAGCAGAGTAAAAACATCTCACTAAAATAATGATATCTTTTCGAATTTTCACGATATTTGATTGGATTTTTTTTATAAGTCACTCCATAGAATTGACTATTAAATGATGTAAAAAAAATGTTTTTCTAGTTCGCGCATGCGCAGATAAAAATTATTTTATACAACTACTCATATTTCATAAAATATTTAATATATTTATATTCCAATTGCGCTACATTTTTTTCTACTGCATTTTGCCAATTTTTCTGAAATTTGCGTTAAATTTGGTCAAAAACCCAGCATGATATAAACAAAAAACCTACCAGAATTTTTTGAATTTTTCAAAAAAATCGCTCTATCGCCATAAATATACATGCTATTCTCACAAAAATTAGTGTTCATATTCTACTGTATTCATATATTTGTATTCTAAAGCGATAAGTCGTTTCGTGCATTTTCATGTACAGGGCGATCCCAAATATTTCTATTATTCTTTGTTTTTTTGTCGGCCCCCTAATTACCCGCTTAACAAATGAATGTAAATAAATATAAAGTGAAACATACTCTTTATATTTCTGAAGTTCCAGAAGAATCCGACCAGTATATTTTTAAATATTTGACAAAATGTCAAAAACTGAAAGTGTACAAATACTTTTTGGTAGATAGTGTATATATATACAGGGTGAGTCATAAATATCGAAACAATAGGCTATCTCCTTAAATATTGCCCCTAGACCCATACTTCCAATTGCAAAAATTCATAAAAAGAGGTGAAATTTTTGATAAGATAAGTTGCATCTCCATGGGGGGTCTATTTGAAAAAGTACGAAAATTAACTTTTTATACGGCCCCCGTAGGATAAAAATTCCAATTAGGGAAACTTTCCTTATCCAGTCCTGAATAATACACAAAAAGTTGCATCGTCATATCTTAAAAATTCGCGGAGTTATAACCGTTTGAATAATTCATCAGGTTTTAAGGGATTAGACACAAATTGAAATGCGCGCAATTCAAAAGACAATGTTACTTTAACAGTTGTAGGAAACGCGCAAAAAATCTATCTTTTAAGTTAGAATTTTGATTTTTTTTTCCTTTTTTGTGATGGTTAGTCATATAATTTGCTAAGAAAATCACATGCTAAAATTTATCATAAAATTTTAAAAATTTCATAGTGTTAGTACTGGTTTCAATGTGATAGTTAAAAATCGTTATAACTCCAAACATTATTTATCGGATTTCAATTTCTTTCTAAAAAAACTAAAAATAAAAATCTAATTTTAGTTTTGTTTCGAGGTTTTTGTTTTTCAATATTTATTTTAGAGCTATTAAAAATATTTATTTAAAAAAAAACTTTTAAAAAATCATATTTTCAAAAGTAAATGATTTTTCATTTTTTAAAACAAAAGAAAGGTAAAATAATTAAAAATGACATGTTTCAAGTTTGTACTTTTTTCTTTAACAATTCTTAACTTTTAATAATTTAAAGAGAAGAAGTAGTCGAAAAAAAAAATTCATTATACAGAAAAACGAAATGTACTGTTTTACTGCCCATTAGTTATTTAAAAGAATGAATTTAATAAGATGCAGATTAAGTCCTTTTTAAAAAATTAGCTCTCTCAACTTCAAGCTTTTTATCGTCCGGTAGAGGCTGTTAAAAAATCTGTATTCTGGGCTCAGGTCAGATCAGGACCGAGACGTTACTTTTTTCTGAAGATTCGCCTATCCGGATCTAATGTATTTTTCATACAGGAGGTGGCTGCTTCCTTTTTCCCAGACTTGCACTGGACGAAATTTTTAATCACGGTCTCGAACAATCCATAATTAAATCACAGAACTAATACGTACATAAAATAAGTAAAATTTGGTTTAATCAATATTTTTTACGAAAACCGTATAAATTTTAAAACCGCTTTTATTTTACAAAACAATAAAAAAAAAACTTTTTTTTTTTTTTTTTTTTTTTTTTTTTTTTTTTTTAAGAATAGTATATTTAAATGCTAAAAAATTAAACAAAATAAAACCAGAGAAAAAAAATCTGCCTCTGACGGAATTCTGTCTTAAACAGAAAATGTGTTGATCCATGCAAGATAAATACAATAATACCTGAGAATAAAATAAACTCCATTTAACCTTCATAGGAAATACATTTGTCTATTACGTATTTTTTCTTTCCTATGTGATTCCGTCTTAAAAGGTTTTACTGTATAAAATTTTTCAAATTCTTCAACGCACGGGATATGGATTAGCGATAATAAAATATAAGTGAAACATTTACATATAAACATAGATTCATTGATAAAACAAATATATCACAGGCTTTGGAGCCTCTTTACTAATAAAAAGTATAAATATAAAAAACGAAATTCTATATTAAATATTTTTGGTCAGAACTCCTCCACGCAAAACAATTTTTAACTATACTGAAGTAAAAAACTATGTAGAAATTCACGGCTGAGCCGGCTATGGTTTAAGCTTTGTTCCTGGCTGGTCCGGATTATGATTTTAACATTATTTCATGCCGGGCTGAACTTCTTTCCCTATGGGTCGGTCTAGGACCGGACCTAAATATTACGATTTATTCAGACTTCCAGTGCTAACGATTAACATGTTTTAGAAACAAGTTTCAATTTTAAATTAATGCACTGCTTTATTATGGCCAAATAAGAGGCACGGTCTTAAACCGATATATAACAACGTTGCAATTTGCGGACGATCCCTTATTTGCTTTGAAAATTGATGAATAACACTTCGTTTACAGGCATGGTAAAGTGGTGTAAGTCACGAATTTTTGAGAATTTTAGATTTTGATATCTCTGTCAGGTTTTCAGATAGGGAGATGAAATTTTTTTTGTTCTTTTTAGGAATGGATAAGGAATAATTTCCTAATTGGGAACTTTGCTCTACGAGGGCCGTATAAAAATTTAATTTTCGTATTTTTTCAACTAGACCCCCCATGGAGTTGCAACTTATATTATCAGAAATTTCAACTTTTTTTATGAGTTTTTGCAATTGGAAGTATGGGTCTAGGGGCAATATTTAAGGAGATAGCCTATTGTTTCGATATTTATGACTCACCCTGTATATATATATATATATATATATACACAGGGTGTCCCTAAACAAATGGTATATACGCTAGGGGGTGATAGAACACATCAAGACGAGTAATAGAAAGTAGGAAACCAAGGGTCCCAAACGTTTTCCAAAGGAGATAGCCGCCATTAAAGTTTGGGGTCCAAAATTTCAAATACACATAAAAAACGGAAAAATTGGTCGATTGATTTGCGGTTTTCACTAAAATTATTCTTTATGTTGGTATTTTCTTGAAAATACCTTGAAAATTTGTTTAAAATAAATTATAAAGATAACTTTTGAAAAATGCCGATAGAGGGCGCTTTAGACTTTGAAGTAATGAAAAACTACTTTTTGCCGTGATTTTTTGCATCTCATTAAATGGTTTCGTAAGCTTAGACTTAAATTTTGAGCTCAAAATCTGAATAGTTGGAAGCGGTTAAGTAGCACAAACTTAACTGTGTTCAGAGGGTTTAAATTTCAAATGATTATAAAAAACGGAAAAATTGGTCGATTGATTTGCGGTTTTCACTAAAACTATTCTTTATGTCGGTATTTTATTGAAAATGAATTATAAAGATAAATTTCAAAAAATGCCGATAGAGGGCGCTTTAGTCTTTGGATTAACGAAATAATCCATCCTAATACTATTTTTTGCCGTTATTTTTTGCATCTCATTAAATAGTTTCGTAGGCTTAGATTTAAACTTAAATTTTGAGCTCAAAATCTGAATAGTTGGGAGTGGTTAAGTAGCACAAACTGAACTGTGTTCAGAGGGTTTAAATTTCAAACGAAACAGAAAACTATAAAAAAAAACGGAAAAATTAGTCGATTGGTTTGCGGTTTTTGATAAAACTACTCTTTAAATCAGTGTTTTCTTGAAAGTAAATTTTAAAGATAAATTTCACAAAATGCCGATAGAGGACGCCTTAGACATTGGAGTAGCGTAACACTATTTTAACCGTTATTTTTTTAATCTCATTAAATGCTTTCAAATGCTTAGATTTAAATTTTGAGATCAAATTCTGAGTCGTTGCGAGTGTTTAAGTACCGCAAAAGTGAACTGTGTTCGAGGGGGGGGGGGTTAAATTTTAACTCCTGAACACTCTTCAGTTTGCGCTTCTTAACCCCTTCCAACGATTCAGAATTTGAGTGCAAAATTTAAATTTAAATCTAAGATTTCGAAAACATTTAACAAGTTTTGGAAAGCATTGAATTAGATACAAAAAATAACGGTTAAAATTTGTTGTTGGTTACTCTGAAGTTTACGGCGCCCTCTAACGGAATTTTTTGAAATTTATCTTTAAAATTCATTTTCAAGAAGATACTGACTTAAAGAATAGTTTTGTTTTAAACCGCAAACGAATTGACCAATTTTTCCGTTTTTTATTATTTGAAATTTGAACCCTCTGAACACAGTTCGGTTTGTGCTACTTAACCACTCCCAACTATTCAGATTTTGAGCTCAAAATTTAAGTTTAAATCTAAGTTTTAGGGATGGGCATTATTTATCGTATTAGGATAAATAACAGTGTTACTACGCTGGAACCTAATATTGCATTAATATGTTACTGAAAAGTCCCTGTTAAATAAATAACACATGGTTCTTAATGACAGCATCTTCCTTCACTTGTTTTAATCAAGATTTCATTTTTTGTACCTCTAACAAGAATAATATTCATTAAAAACGTCCTTAATCGTTTCTTTTGAGACGTTTACCGAACAATGTTGAATTCAGACACTTTTCTCAAGAGGGATTTCTGTGCTCTGGAAGAGGAACATTATAGAGTTCCGGGAGGTAGGGGAGCATTGCTTTTTCTGACAATTGAAAACCCAAAATCTCGAATCTTCCGAGGAAACATCTCATTGCTCACCGGCACCCCCCTCCCCCGGACCATCCCCTAAATTCAACACTAGCACTCAGCATGACTACCTTCACCCCTAGTTATGACCTGCTCGGTTAGGTATGTGATGCTATCATCAATCACTATGACTAGTAGTGAATACATGCATGAATAATAATAACTTACACAGTTAATTAAATACTTTTTCTGCTTGGTGCCTGATAATAGGTCACCATCGTAACACACTTTATCCTATTTTAATAGCACACAATACTACAGCCCAATATCTAGAGCACAAAACGCAAAAATTTTTAAATCAGGAAAATATTTGAAAATTTATTAGAAAAACCTCATGCTTGAAGTGTTTTCCTCGATAAACAATATATTATAATCAATATATAAATATATTATATATAACACATAGATTAATGATTCAAAAATAATTAAATTCTGTTTAAAACATCCCAAAACATGTAGATCGATTAAAAGTCGGAAGTCTAAAATCATAAATCATTGCTTTTCATGAATCATTTCTCTTTAGTAAAAATATGAAGGAAAAATGAAGGTGCCCGGACAGCCCCCCCCCTCCTGCTTGCGCAGACCCATTCATAGTTATTTAAAAAATTTGCGTCTTTCCCTTATTAAAATACCCTTAAAAACCCTTATTAAAAAATCTCACAATTATACACTCTAAGATAAAAACCTGTCTAAAACGGAATTTAAAACTGTTTTATCGGCTTCCGTTTTAGAAGGTTTTACTATATAAAATAAGATATTGTTTGTATCCAGCAAGTACAACCCGGACAGCCCACCCCCCCTGCTTGCGCTGACCCATTCACAATTATTTAAAAAATTTGCGTCCCCCCTCCCTTATTAAAACACCCTTAAAAACCCTTATTAAAAAAAATCTCACAATTAAACACTCTAAGATAAAAAACTGTCTAAAACGGAATTTAAAACTGTTTTATCGGCTTCCGTTTTAGAAGGTTTTACTATATAAAATAAGATATTGTTTGTATCCAGCAAGTTCAGGTTAAAAATTCTGGGCACCCACCCGTTCAAAAGGCTGGTTACGTCTATGCAACCACAGAAGAAATAATTCCTTAATATTCGCTAATTCAATCTGTTAGATTTTTCACCAGTTTTTCAATTCAGTTCAGTTATGTAGTTCTTTTCTGTTAGATTTTCCACCCGTTTTTCGATAAATGTAGTTTTTTACATTACAAAAGAACATTTTATCGCTTCGTAACTGTTGTTTATTTTCAAACGTTTTGTTACAAATTATTTGACAGCCTTGAAAAGTACTGAGTAATACACATTATTTGAGGATAGTTTTGTTATCGTTAACGACTTTTGATTTAAGAGCCCACACTAGTCACACGTCAAGTCAAATCAAGATGGCCGACTCTCTTTTTCAGTTCATTCAAATGATGGGCTAAAATTGAAATGACTGACATGTAATTATCCAATTAGGAAATAGAATTTTCTTAACCAATTATCTGTGACGATTTTTCTTCTCAAAGGCGTGTTTTCTAGACGGTTTCTTCACTAAAGGATTTTTTCAATAGTCTTCCCATTACTTTGATTACATTCGATGATTTAAAGTTTATAAAAGTTGTAAAAGAATTTCAATCTGTTTAGCTTTAACGTCCCAAAATTAAAAGGTTTGATTTTCAGAAAATAAATGAGTTATAAATTTAGATAGATTGCTCTAAAATAAAAACTATTTTATTTATTTAACGCAATTACAAAAATAAATAAACTAGCAAAAGCATGCTTTGTTTGGATTCGCGAAGCATTATTTTATAAAACAGATATTTGAAAGTAACAATATTTTTTTATTATTTTTTTGCATCTTTATTAAACAAAAACGTTATTTTATGTTTTGGCGCATTTTAATTTTTTATTTATGATGTAAAACTGGCATAATAAGATATTTTCGAAGCAAACTTTTACAATTTTTTTTTAAATTTTCAACTAAAAGCTCTTTAAAGATGTTTTTACAATTTCAAGTAGCAACTGGTGTTTTTTAATTGTTTGAAATATGCATGTTTCCAATCTTTGTAATCAACATCCGATAATCTTTGATAGCTATTTTAGAATAATATATTTGAAGAAAGCTTGAAGAAAGTTACTTCTTCAAAATCCTATTTTCTGGAAAAAACATTTGAAATCTGCTTTCGTTGATACTATGAATTTTTAATTGTAAAACATTTTATTTTAATTTCTTCGTTTTTATACATGTTAGCGTATGAGAATTGCTGTAATTCTCTCCGCGTGGGAGAACTTTTTACTTTCTGCGAATGGCAACTCAATTAATGGAATTACCTTTTAACGAAACGCTCTCTCATTCTCGCAGTGACGTTTTCACGAATAATTATTGTTGTGTTTGCGAACTTATTAAAGTCTTATTTTTCTATAAAATCCTTCTGATTAATGAGTCGATATTATTTAGCCACAATACGACCGTCGCAAAAATATTTATAAAGAGCTTGAACCAACAACTTCACGCAGATCTTTTAATTTTTCATTTATATAACAAATTTAAGAATTAATTTTATTTGTTTACAATTATTTTGTTGCCAGTTTACAAAAAAAAAAAAAAAAAAAAAAAAAAAAAAAAAAAAATCCATAATGCAATTCTTTTAAAATGTTTAAGTGTCATCTGTGCAAACGATTTTGCGGGAAAATGAAAACATGTTTTATTTAATAAATTAATCATGATTCTATCTATAATTATTTACTCCATGATTTAAACTTTTTTTTTCTGAAAATATACGCGTTTCATTTTTTATTTATTTGCTAAAATGCGTCCGTATTGGAAATGCATGTAAAATAAATTAATTAAAATAATAATTTTTTTAACGTTTTACTGTAAAAAAAATTATATTCTGCAAATCTACAGATCATAATTTATTTTTGTGTTTAATTTGAAGTTAAAATATTGAATAGTTTTTTTGTAAAGCGTACGACAAATTGTAATTTGAGTGGACTAGTAGAGGATTCGCTTCGCTCATCCGAATAAATAAAATAAAAATAAATAAATATTGAATGAGAGGGGGGGAATTCTTTTTAGAATATGAAACTTATCGAGAGACTTATGTAAGATAAATAGCACTGAAGGTTAAAAATAAGAACTTTATAAAATTATGAGTAAAATATTTAGACAAATTTAAATATTTTAAACATTTGTATACTTTTGCGTAAAAGGTTAAACAGCAAGGGAGAACGGGAAATAGAAATTTTGAGGAAAGGAGGTATAGGTGTTAATCCCAGCCTAGTCGTCGTTTATAGACATAACACACGATTTCCTATTGTTAGTAGTAACAAATGTGACAGAAAAAGTGTCGCAAATTAAAAAAAAAATGTGTGACGTTAGGTCAGTAGGGCAAATATTTTGTCAAAATTTAAGGTGGAAGGATATTTAGATTTTTGATGATTTTTACAAGCATTTTGTAAATATCGCAAGGAGCTCTAAGAAATTTTGAGTCCTGTGAAGAAGGGGTGCAGGGAGTTTGTTAGATTACTTGTCTTACTTGTTTGTTACTTGTCTTATTTACACGACTAAATATTAAAAAATAGTATTAAAAATTAATAAACAGGAAGACGAATTTTTGTATGCTTTGCAAGTAAAGATATAAATAAAACGTCAATTTTGGTGGGTGAAGAGTAAAATTATATGATTCATTATTTATTATTACAATAAAAGTTTTAGAAAAATCGAAGACTTTAAAGGTTTAAAATTTGAAAGCTGAGGGAAAAAAGAAATAAGCACATTATTTATTAATTTATTTATTTTCGTGTGTGTGTGGAGGAGGAGATGTTTATCAGATGACTTATTATTTATTTGCCTTTCAAAATATTTATAAATCGGTTTAAAAAATAATAAAAATGGAAATATTTAAAGAACTAAATTTTCTGCACTTAATAAAAGGAAGGGAGTGATAAAACCCAATTTTATTCGTGGGGGGAGAGGAATTTTTGTTATTGATTTGTTATTGATACAATAAAGTTACAATAAAGACTTATATGCTACAAATATGGGAATTGTGGGATAGGCTACAAAACGACGAAGTGATATTTTCGAAAAGTGCAATTTAAAAGATTGTGACAGGTTAAAAATGCGAAGCGAAATTTTGATATAAAAGGAGGCTAAGAACTTATCTGGAGAGTCCTCGAGGGGGGGGGGAGCATTTTAGAAATTTGGAAACTTAGTCTGATGCATGGGTCGGACTCAGTTTTTTAATGCGGTCGTGTTACGTCTACTTTTTTTGCTGTGGGACGGGTTTGGGTCCGGTTGGCTTCCATTTTTTGCTCCTTGCCGAGTTAATTTCTACTTTGGTCGGGTTGACTTGTACTCTTTGCTGCTGTTAGAGTTAATTTCTGATTTTTTGCAATTTGGTCGGGTTTGGGTCTGGAAGACTGCTACATTTTCTAGTTGGTCGGGTTAACTTTTACTTTTTAACTGTGCTTAGAGCATTTGGGGCAGTTTAGGATTTGGTTATAATTTTGCGAGAATGTTTCGGGTTGACCCGAATCGATTCGGGTGAGTCCTTTGATAAAATTTTCATTCTTTTTCGCAATTTTTGAACGAAATGTGCGTGTGTTTCACGATCCTTTGAAGAAATTCGTGTTTTCTCCGCTATCATTTCACAAAATTTGATGTCCGTTTCACTTCTATTTTTTGATGCTGGTCGGATTAATTTTTACTTTTTGTTGTGGGTCGCGTTTGGATCCGGTTAATTTCTACTGTTTTCTGCGGATCAAGTTAATTTCTAATTTTTTGCGTCGGGTCGGGTCTGGGTCCGGTTAACAGCTCTATTTTGCAAATGGTCGGCTTGACTTTTACTGTTTAGCTGCGCTTAGCTCATCGGGGCAAATTGTCTTAATATTTTGGATTTAAGATTATATTAGGATTAATATAGATAAGATTTGGAATTAAGTTACAGATTCGGTTTTAACTCTTGCGGATTGAGCCCAGTAAATTATTGACCTCAGTTTTGATCGCGATCCTTTGAAAAAATTTGCGTTTTTCCGTGATCCTTTAACGAAATTCACTTTTATGCGTGAACGGGATACTTTGAAGAAATTCACGTTATCACCGTGATCCCTTCGCAAAACTTGAGGGTTTTTTGCGACCATTTGATAAAATGCGTGTTTCTTTTGCAACCTTTAACGAAATTCGCATTTCTTTAATGAAGTTTGCCCTTATTTGAGGCTATATGATGAATTTCGCGTTTTCTCTATTTTATAATTTTTACGATTAACAAGTAAAAAAGTTTTCAATCCAATTTAGGCTCGTGGCAAAAAAAAATTGAGAAGTGTACGGGTCGCTTTCAAGCCAGTAATGTTTAATCATACTATCTAAATGAGAGTTGTACCGAAAGTTTATCTCCACGGGTTGAGGTCGGGACAGTAATGTTTATCATACTCTCTAGATAAGAGACGGACCGAATATTTAGCTTTTATCCCGGGACGAGTCACGACCTGGAAATTTTGTTCAATGCAAACTTCTAAGAAAAATGATATCCAGATCAGGCTCGGTCTGGAAGAAAAAGAAGCCTGTCACCACCCGAATCTCAAAAAAAAAAAAAAAAAAAAAAAAGATCAGGACAGGAACCGATTCAAAATGAGAGAAAAGCTTACCCAGTCCAAGTCTCGTGGACTTTAACTGGCGCGACCTGTGCCAGGCCGTGACGGGCTCGAACTTCGCCCCAAGTTATTTCTCGTGAGAATGCATAATGTCACTTTGTAAACCCTTTATTAGCCCAAGAGGAGGGGACTTCGCGCTTTTCCCTCACCCCTGAGAACCGTCACAGCATTCGGGCTGTGTCGATCCCAGATCGACCGTTTAGACTTTATACCAGATGCAGCCTGGGCTTAAAATTTTTTTCCCATGTATATCTCTAGTGGGAAGGAAGTCCACGCCAGACCCGACCTGGAAAAAACAGTGTGGCTCGATCCAGCTCTGCAGCAAAAAATAAGCTCCGTCCCGACCTGGTTTTGAAAGTGCGAAAACCTGACCTTCTCCCAGTATAATAAATTAAAGTTGGCGCCACCCGACCGGGGTCGCACCGGTCTAGAGTTTAAGACACAACAATTTTTCTGTGTGGGCATCTAATGTCGTTCTGCAGATCATTTATTGGGACGTTAGGCCCTGCTCGATGTTCCTGGAAAAAATATGGCCCGAGCTCGGCCCGAAAACATTAGTGACTAGGCCCGGCCCGAATCACAAGTAAAGACCTAATTCGGACCAGCCCGAATGCCGTTAATGGAAATCGGCGCGAACCCGGCCCGCGGGACGTGCTCGGGCTTCACACCGAGGCCTGCCCCGTTCAGATCTCTAAAGTGAGTACAAAGGAGGAAGGTAAAAAAAAAATATAGAACATTCTGTCTATCTGATTAGCCGTTTTAGATAAGAACCAGAAATTCAGGATACCAAACTTCTTGACAATATAATTAAATAGTTATTATAGCGGCTTTAGAAATTCTTTCCCTAAGAAGGTAATAAATATGTGTGTGTAGGGGGGAAGGGTGGAAATTTTAGCACATTTTGCCATATATCAACAGCACTTTTCAATATAAACAGGAAAATCAGAATAATAAAGCAACTAAAAATATATTTCAATTTAATATTTCAGTGATTTTATTCCTCTTGTGTCTATTAAGTCATCAACATCGACTTTGAACTGGATAACGTAAGATTAAGGCAGCAATTATGGTTATATGATTAGATATTTAAGAAAATGTTTATTTTATTTCACATTTGCTAGATATATTTCGTTGGATTTGCGATTCTTTAGAAAAACCGACCCAGCGTAACGGGTGAGGGCTACTAGTTGGCTTTTACGGCTTTTAAAAAGAATAGTAAACTTAACGCTCCATTAATTACTTATGCAATTTATTATACCAAATTAAATTTCTGAAGATTGCCATAAATATACACAGTCTATTATTTTCATAAATATATTCCTCTTGGATATGGACTGGAAAGAAATTTCTTGAATCTAGTGAAACAGTACGTCAAGATTTCATTTGTGAAAATACTCTTCAATCATTTTTCAGTAGTAATTTATTGAAATTTAAAAAATAGATTATAGGAAAAATAAGTCAGCATTTGGAAATAACCCATATAAGCCCTTTAAAATCGATGGACAAACTTCTAAAAATTTTTCGCATTGTAGCACCGTAATGAAAAAGATTCTGTGTCATCCAACCAACCTACCAAGATTCGATATTTAAAGGTAGCGCGGTCAGTTTCAAGAAAATAGGTTGACGTACGAGTGGAGACGAGATTAGAATCAATCGTAGAGTATTGGCCGTTATTGCTAAAATTTTTACAAAAATCTTTCGTAATTTTGGTCTTTCTAATTATGGTAAAACTATAAAACGTATATTACTAGAAGTTTAATCTCTGAGCGATTATTGTGCGTTTTTTTCCTTCTGAATTTTGCTAATATGGATTTCATTTGGCTGTAAAAGACGCACAGCTCGATCATTTTCCAAATGATTGAAAAATGTCAAACGAACTCCTCCAATTAGCAAATAAAATATTCTTGTAGCGTGATTTTTTTTCACGTTACGCAGTTAAAAGAAGAATTTTGAAAGAAGCGAAAATTATTATGTACAAATATATTAAAATAACTGTATTTTGGAAGATTCTTTGCAGAACTCGAGATTTATCAAGAGAATTACATAAGCTAAATGATATTAAAGTATAAGATAGGATCTTCATAAAATGAGGAAAAAAAATATTTAACAAATTAAACGATTTTAAACATTGCATATTTTATACTATAGAACAAGCAGGAGGGGGGGGGGGTGTCAAACGGGAAACATAAATTTCGAAGAAAGGAGGTGTAGATCGAAACCCCAGCGTATTCATTTATGGGGCTGTTCATAAATGATGCCACACAGTTGTCCAATATTTTTAACCCTTTCCCTCCCATTTGTCACATGTCACGCTTTATTACATATACATTTACTTGTAGTTCAGAAACACAGCACTATCTTATATAGATCGTATTTCAAATTTTGTTTTTAAACTTTAACTGTGTATTTTAATGACTTTTACGTATATAACTATAAAAATAATTATAGTACGAAAGCACCCGATTTTCCATGTTTGTCGAGCAATTTCTAACTTGTTTAATTATCAAACCCCAGTAGAAGGACAATCGAGAATCGGTGTCACATTGAAATTTTTTAAATGTTAGACCTGTAAAGAACAGTACCATGATTATTTATATTACCTGGTTTAGGTAGATTTCGTGAGAAATACTATGTATACTATATCGTAAGATATAAAAGGGGGGGGGGAATAAAAAGCATTTTTTTTTTAAATTTATTTATTTTGAGGGCAATGCAAGAAATTTATTAGATGACTTACTTTACATGAGTAAAGATGAACAAATATGGCTAAAAACATAATAAAGAAATTTAAAGATTAAATTTTATATACTTGGTGAGGAGAATAGAAAGAAAACATCAATTTTGGTGGGGTTCAGAGTAAAAATATATGTTTGATTATTTATTATTACAGTAAAAGTTTTAGAAAAATCAATGACCTTAAAAGTTTAAAATTTGCGAGTTGAGGGGGAAAAGGAAACAAGCAGATTTATTATTTATTTACTTCGGTGTGTGTTGGGGGGGGGGGGGGGAGAAGTTCATTAGATGACTTGTTATTTATTTGCCTTTCAAAACATTTACAAATACGTTTAAAAAAAGATTAAGATGTAAGAAAATTTCAATGAATATGTTTTAGGCACTTAGTAATAGGGTGAGAGGGATAAATCCCAATTTCAGTTAGAGAGAAGGAATGTTTGTGATCGATTGTTTATTATTACAACAAAGTGACTAAATTTTGTAAATATGGATAAAGTGAGATAGACAGCAAAACGACGAAGTGATACTTCTGGAAGGGGTAATATTGAAGGCTGTGATGAGAGCAAAAGAAGGGAACGAAATTTTGATAATAAGGGGAGGCAAGGGTTATATAGATTATTTTTCCTAAATCAAAATTTCAGAGAATTCAGATTTTCACCTTCAGTTAATAAATAATTAAAGACTTAGATATTTTTAAGGACTTTTTTTCCAATTCTGCATAAAACTAAGTTTTTTTAAGGAGCAAAAATTACTTTTGAAAAAGTAAATACGTTTTAAAAAATTCAAGAAACATAAGAAACGTGTAGAATCAATAAAAATTATTCCGCTACATTATGGTCTATGTGGATAAATCATTTGTGGTGTTTTTAAGAGCGTCATCCTAATTTAAATGTAATGAAATTCATATATACTACTGAGGTACTCTTGAAGATAGTTTTGTACAAGAATTAGATATTTTTAAGGACTTTTTTTCAAATTCTGCATAAAACTAAGTTTTTTTAAGGAGCAAAAATTACTTTTGAAAAAGTAAATGCGTTTTAAAAAATTCAAGAAACATAAGAAACGTGTAGAATCAATAAAAATTATTCCGCTACATTATGGTCTATGTGGATAAATCATTTGTGGTGTTTTTAAGAGTGTCATCCTAATTTAAATGTAATGAAATTCATATATACTACTGAGGTACTCTTGAAGATAGTTATTAAAAAATATCATAGGTATAATACACTTATAGTATACGCACAGAGGATCTCCATAGTAATCTATTACATTATAGTCTAAAAATCTTTCGCGATGTATTGTTGTAATAATGTTATGCATTTACAAATAATTAAATTGATACAAACTTCTGAGATGGACTAAACAATGCTTGCGGTAAAATATTTGGTGAAAAGCATTTACTCATTCAATTACAGAGTTACAAAAATGATTTCGGTTGTAAAATGTTCTTCGGAGAAAAACTGTTTCTAGCGTATTTAATTTATGTTCACTACTTCGAACATCAAATTCAATGAAATGCTGTTTCTTGTATACTCTCTGTTTTAAAAAAAAAATTCATAAATACATTCTATTTGTATACTTAATCAAATTAAACTTGGTGAAATTGCTCATCTGTTCCCCGCCGCCCCCGCTTTTTTTATCACTTACAAAGTCTCTTCTTCTTCACTGTTCGTTTTTTTTTTTTTTTTTTTTTTTTTTTTTTCAAAGGGAGATACTGCACAGTCAATCTAGCTTTATCAATGTTACAGTGTTTTACGGTTAAGTTTTCTTTCTAATTTTATTATTCATTGCAGAACAATGTAATAATTCCCACGAACCATCTGTCGACATACAGTTGGCAAAAAAATTATTTGTACACTCTAATATGTTTAATTTTTAACTAAATAAAAACAGATATTTTGTCAAAAATAGTTTTAATACAGTCTGTTTACCGTGCGTTTTAAATTACACAACAGAAAATTTCGTTAAAGATGTAAAATAATTTTCTAATAGGAAAAGATTAAAAATTTCTTGCAAAAAAGTATTTGTACATTTCTCCATCCTGATATGTACTGTGTTTTATAGTGTTTATGGTTCAAAGGACTACTTATACAGAAGCTGTTAATAATTTTTAACTTCATATTATATTTTTCTGACATTTAATCTAATTTGAGTTATTTATTTGCAGTATTTTTTGCTTAAATCTGTTGTTTAATTTCATTATAATTTTAAAAAAATGAAGTGTACAAATACTTTTTTTGCCAACTGTATAAAAAGCTAAAGTGTGATTCAATAGCAAGATTTCAATACGATGAATACCAGACGTGATGGGGCGATCGCCCCCCCCCCCTTTTAAGCCTAATGAAGGGTCTGCAAAATGGTATTAGATGTCCACAGGATAAATGAATCGTATTTAAGATTGAGAAAGTGCGACCTGACCGAACTCGACCAAGCAGTCGCAGTCCGGATCGGGCCGCGCCAGTTTTAATTCATGAGACAAGGTTTGGGTCAGATCTAGAGATCTGCACGGATCGGACCAGGCTGGCAAAATATTTCCGAATTTTAAATTAGACCAGCAAAAAAAAATATGAGAAGGCCATACAAGCCGGGTCGATTAAAAAAAAAAAAAAAAAAAAAAAAAAAAAAAAAAAAAAAAAAAAAAAAAACGGGCCTGCCGTCCTATTATAAAGATTTCGGCAAAAACGCTAAAATGTGAACTATTTTCAATGAATATGGGTTTAACGAGCGTAGCTATAAATCTGTGTCACGACTCGATACTAGTTTGACAACATCAATACAGAAATGTAACTTTTATAGCGTAGAGATCGGCATCGGACAGTTACTTTTTTTTTTTTTTTTTTTTTTTTTTTTTTTATAGGGGATTAATAATTTTTTGGCAAACTGGAGCCGGGCCAAGGTCAGGCTTGCAGTGTTTTTCTAATATAAGCGAGATGGGTCATAACTAGACTTAATTGTTCATGAAACGTGTTTGGCAGATAAGATGATTTGTAAAAAGTATTAGAAGGGATAAAGAATTTCTGTTAACGTACCCTTTGGAAATATACTGCTTGGTGTTGCTTAAATTCATTACTCAACAACATGAAAGTTTGACACATTTTCTGACTAATTTTAACTGTAAAGGTACAAAATTGACAAGCCTGACTTTGAAGAGATTTGGAATCGAATAGTACATTTTATTTTTGTTAATTAAGATATTTGTATATACTTGTTGAGATATAAGAGATTCGTGTCACGTGATTTCAGATTTTTCTCCTTCTCAATGTTTTGCTTTCGGAAATTCTTTTCAAAACGCTAATTTTCACAATATTTTCTTAAATTGCTTGTTTTTAAAAAAAAAAAAAAAAAAAAAAAAAAAAAAAAAAAAAAAGACAACGTTATTCTATTACATTGTTTCTGAATAAAAACACCTGTTAATCTCATGCGTTTCCGAAAAGAAATGAATATAGGAATACATAAGAAAATAGCTCCTAGATTTGAGAAAATTTTTGATAAAATGATATAGAAGTATTTTCATAAATCTAGTTTTTATTACACAGCTTCCAAAAATATGATAATTTTAACTTTTTTTTTAAATTTTATTCTAAACCTTATTAATTTTTGACTGCATCTTTATTTGAATGTTGAAAGTCTAAGAATCTAAGTAATCATTAATGTTTTTATAAGTGTATTTTCTGTAAAATCACCCCATAAATATATAAGCAATAATATTTAAAAAAAAACTTAGTTGTATGATAAAAATCTGAATTTTTTCGAAATAATAGAAATTATGTCGGGCCTGATCGGGCCGGGCTCGGACCGACTTTTGAATTTTATAACGGGGCGGGCCAAAATAACATTCATTCGATCCGGGCCGAGACGAGACTGGAAATTTCAACCCGTCCAGACCTCTTGTCAGGTCTTCAACCTTTCGGAAACCGTTCCGAGTTCGGATCTTACTTTTTTATGCAAAACTTGACAAGACTTTTTTTTCCCTTCCATATCGGGGCTGACGTGGATTTTGTTCTTCTAGAGGTCTGCACGGATTTAAATTTTCATGCCCAGTCTCCAAAAGCAATTCAATTTTAATCCAACCCAAGCTCGCTAAAATAAAAAAAAAGTATGCCCTAGAATAACCTGATACAAAACAGACCAACAAATCCAAATTAAAACAAAATCAATCTATATTTAAAGGTAATTTAAAGGTAATCCCAGTTTATACCGGATCCAAATGTGTCAAAACCCAAAAGAAAAAAAATGTCACGAATCCGAAACGTTTAAAGTCAACGCGACCCATAATGTATCAATCCGAACCCAAAAATTACATATGTCAAATCGAGCCTTTGCCCGAACACGGCACAAACATTTTTGTCGTTCTGAAACTGAAATGAAAAAAATGAATTCATGTATTTCAATCCAATTATAAAATGTATTTTATAACTTTAACATGAATGTCATAATTTATATAGAAAAAAAATCTAGTATATACACTTTACTGAAAACCTATTCGTAAGTGAGCCTGCTCAAACACGGTCTGCAGCAAAAAAATATAAATCTACCCGGCCTACTGAAAACAAGTGGAAATAGCCGGACTCTCAATTTAAAAGAAAAAAAAATCCCCTTACCGAACTTTTTAATTAACACAGATCCCCACCTTGTTCTTGGCGCAGCATATCTCTAAAAGGTCTTTACGCCGTAAAACTCCATTCCACCGACCAACCAATCAACCCAAATCCAACTCTCAGAAGTTAAACCTTATCCCGGAACGGAACAGAACCGAATTTGAAAAAATGTAATTGAATTACATTTTGAGTGAACTGACCCAAACCCGACCCACAGCAAAAAGGTCAAGGCGATTCGAACACGACTCACTGCAAAATTTAGAAATAATCCCCCCCAGCAATGAAAATCATTACCTCCCGCCCGAACCTCTAAATTTTTAAATCGCTTCCCCTTGAGGATTCTCTTCTTCCAGCACCCTTGAATCAGAAAAGAGCGTTCTTCTAACAAGGAAGGTCTCCATTGGGGGCATACTCAGAATTTTTTGAAAAAAATACGACTTAAACTACTCATGTAGGTAATAAAGGATCAGTGAAAATTAGCGGCGGAATTACATTATTAGATATGTAAAAAAATAAAATAGTTTGGAATAATTGGCGTGAAAAGTTGAAAGCGACGCGGGATTTGGCGAGCAGTGCATTTCCTCGCCAAAAGCAAACGATTTTAACGAATCTGAGAATTGATTTTAATTGACTTCACTATTAAAAATCTGCAGCATTTACTGCAACGTCACTCCACTACTTTTATAGAATATCTCTCTTCTGACCAATGAGAATGCTCCATAGCACGGTGAATTGACCGTGTCATACACTGTTAAAAGTCTGCTGCATTTTGTTGCAACTCACTCCACCGCTTGTATATAATATCTCTATTCCAACCAATGAGAAAGCTCCATTTCACGGCCAAGTAACCGTTTTCTATATAAGCAAGGGAGTGCGTTACAACAAAATGCAGCAGATTTTTAACAGTGTATTTTTCAATTTGGAACAATTTTAATCAATTTAAATTGGTGTTTTAAATGATAAAATATATTAATTTCATTTTGTTATAAGTACATATAAACGTATATGACAAAATTACACTTAAAGTAAAGTAAAAATGCAAAACTAAAATTACTTAAACTAAACTTATTTAAATAAATTGAACATAGAAAGTTTTTTCTTTAAAAAGTATTCGAAGCGTAAAAGCGTATTTTTAAAAATTTCGTTTTTTCGCCAACCGGAGATAAATCGCCAAATAAACGAAATTTTTATTATTTTTTTACAGACGTTATAAGGAGGTTCCGCCGAAATTTTTTTTATAAACATATATAACTATATGAGAAGAACATTCTGTAATTTTTTCAGATTTTTCTGAGTATGCCCGTATGGAGACCTTCCTTGTAAGAAGTGCACTTAAGAGCACACACTAGTCACGCGGTAAAAGCCGGCCGCTAATGGTAAGTCTATGGGTGCAATCTTTTCTAATATCTCGCTTAATTTTTAATATTTTCAAATGATTTTTTTTTTCACAGGATAGCTGAGGACATTCTATTACCGGGCTAGTTTGTACTTTTCTGATTTTCGTTGTAGTTTAATTCTGAGGACCCTCTAAATTTTGGATTCAGTGAAATTCGAGGTGTTGTGCCCTTTTTACTCTTATAAAATCTATTTCAGCAAAATTCAGAAAAAATTAAAGACGCTTCACGGAAGATTAATGTTTAAGCTCTCCAATGATATGCTTTCCAAATTTCTACTGCAATAAGACTGAGCAAAATTTGGAAATATTTTGATCAGAAATGGAACAAAGAAAGCGTTTTAATTATATGCGCTCCGCCTCAGCCAGTCTCCGCCTCTCCAGCTCTTTTGAAAATTTGATTGGTTAACACCAATCCATTTTAGCAAATGAAAGTAACTTTTATCCTTTCCTTGTATTTCCTTTCTGTTATTGGTTTATAGTAACGTGTTAAAATAACCTCCCTTATTTCAAAGTTTGGATTAATTTTTTCTACAATTATTGATAAATTTTAACTAAAATAGTCTTGAAAAAAATCAACGACTTCTAATTTTTTGTTTTTATAAAACTAACGCTATTTTTAAGTTATAACTAACTTCCAAAGAAGAAAATTTACATTTCTTTGTATATATATATATATTTTTCAAGTCCATACAAAACAAGGTAGATTTGATACAAATTACAGTAAGCTCCTTTTTAGCAAAAAGGAAATTCTGATAATTTTAAAATATAATTGGAACTTTTGTGAAATACATAGGTAGCATTAAAAGGACAAGGAGCTATATTTGGAATTTATAAATTTCCTTATACAGCTTGCAAAATACATGAAACAGGGGGGGGGGGGGGCAGAGATGTGCAAAGAGAAAACTGCGCCCGGAGTAAAGTTCAGTTTGGCGCCCCATTCCCTGAACTTTTTCTTGTGACAGACTAGAAATTACGTAAGTAGTAAAAATTTGGCGCCCCCTAAATTTCGCACCCGTGGCAAAAACCCACTTCGTCCCCCTCTTTTTCGCACGGCGCTGCAAGGAGCACATTTTGAGGAGGCTTATTCAACACCGCGCCGTCCGAAGAGGGGGGGGGGTGGCGCCACATTTATACTATCAACATCATTCTTGGGCTGTTACAAGAAAAAGTTGGGAAAGGGGGCGCCAAACTGAAACTTTGCCCCGGGCGCAGTTTTCTCTTCCCTGTGCTTGTTTTTGGTATTATACGATACTGGGCAGCCCAATTTCAGTCCAGTATTATTAAGTAAAACAGTAAAAAAAATAAGCATTTTCAGTTCGAAAAACAGTTTTACCAAAAATACGCAGAAATTAAAGTTAGAAAGTTTTAAAGATTGGTAATTTTAAAATTGTTGATCAACTTGTTTCAAACTTTTTTAATATTTATTACTTTTGAGGAAAACGATACACTTTTAACAGTCGTTAAAAATGGGGAATTTATCCTGCGTAATACATTTTATTTTAATATAACATAAAGTTACATTTGCAAAGACAACGAATTGCAAATATTTATCATTATTTATCTATACTAATATTATAAAGAGGAAAGATTTGATTGTTTGTTTGCATTGAATAGGCTCCGAAACTACTTGATGGATTTGAAAAATTCTTTCGCCGTTGGAAAGCTACACTATTTTCGGTGAACATAGGCTATAGTCGCCGCTTAAAATGATAAAAATAAAACGCCGGATAAACGAATCAAAAGCAATTTGAGAAACTAAAGGTTACCTTACCCACCAGACACATGACAATCACTGAAACACATATGAAAATCGTAACTATGCAACCTCCTTCTCTCTCCCCCCCCCCCCAAAAAAAAAAAACAACATTTTAAACTTTTTAGCCCGGCCTGATATAAAACCGTGTTTTTTAATTTTT